>CM036559.1:130728797-131328797 GCA_020745775.1 Theristicus caerulescens | reverse complement strand
GCAGCTGTGCTCCTGGGGAACGTGCATGACGCTAGAACATGCTGCGAGTGCTCAGCACCTCTGAAGCTCAGCCCCTTGCTCAAGTTCTAATAAAAATCAGGGTCTTTGGCTTCAAATATCTGATTCTGAAGAGCATCGTGTAAATAAATGTGTGGGGGAAAAGATTACAGGGCTAAAAATGAATGAACTCCCAGCTCCTGAGCTTCAGTCCCCACCTGAGCCGCAGGACACACTGCTGAAAAGACTTTGTTGACCTGAATGAAAGCTGAATGGAATCCAGACCTGATTTTGGTTTTTGTTCCCCAACACCACACAAGTACTGAGCTTGACTAATACCTTCCACGGCTGGACATGAGCCAAACTGCACCAGAAAGAATTGACGGTTCAAGTTCCTACCTCTCCTATTCCTAAAGTCCTCTGGTTCAGTGAAATAACACCAAGCATTAGTATAACTCATCAGTTGTATAACTGAAGTGATTTTCTTTCAATATTTATGCAAGTACGACAAAAGCATTTGGTCAAAAGCAGAGCAAGACAATTTTATTTAAAAATCGTTGGCTGAGAGCCAAGGGCAGTAACTCATTATCAGAAGCTCCTCCTAGCATATTCAACTTTCACGACTCATACAGAACCGTGATTGCCAACACAGACACCTTGGCTGAGTCTAAAATGAGAGAATAATCATATGTGGGGCTATCTTATTCAACTATCTCTCACCAGTAGCTGATAAACTCCTGGAAATTCTTTTTGCTGCAGAATGCCGTCATCTCATAGAAACTGACTGCGGAATTACGAAGGCTGTTTATCGGCGTTGGGGGTAAAGTACTCTACAGCCTCCAGTGTATTCAAAACACAGTCATTAGAGAGCATTTGCTGATATATTTCAAAGAAAGCACGTTGTGAAACAGAACGTGTAAGAGCAAACTGGCCTGTCTTTGCACACTGTCTAAGGGTAATCGGATTCTTCTTTTCTATTCAACTGCCAATTTAAAACAAAACAAAACAAAATGCTCGTGGGACTGCAGTAATGTTTGAAATCTCCGTTTCACTGTGTCCTTTGACCACTAGATTCAAAAGTTATTTTGAGGAAAGGGGGGTAGAGACTGATACACAAACAGAATAACCACCTAAGCCTGTCTTTATTACCTAAAGACCTAAGTCTTTATTACAGTCACGAGCAAACGGTGACCCAGCTTTCATTTGAAAGCGGTAAAGTTTAAGCTCCAGCGTCCCTTGGTTATGGGAAAATTTGCTCCTGATCTCCCTGATGAGAGACGATACTCACGGCAAGACGTGCAGGCACCCAGAGTCCCGGCTGTACCCACGGGCTTGCGGAAATTCAGCTGAGAGGCTTGGGGAAGGGGAGTTTTGGAGCTCACCCCCCAAATCACAGATCAGCCAATGGTTCTTACCAGCGCTGGGTGTTCCTGAGAGCCAGAATTAAAAACGACCTCTGCAATGAAACACAAGCAAAGCGAGGGTTTCTACGTGAAGCTGAGTGCTGGGTCAGCATCCCTTAAACACAGCAGAAACCCTGCTACCGGCCTCAGGGCAGGCAGCAGCTCCCCACAGGGAGATTTTTGTTTGGAGTCTCACCCATGAGCACAAGGCCAGCACCAGAAGTTGCACCGTTGCCTGCTCCACAAATACCTAACGCCAGGGACTGCTGCAGCGAGCCAGGGGACAGGAGAAGGGCTTGGAGGAGCCCCGCCGGCAGCCTCCATCCCAGCCCCATCCACGCAGGTGACACCAGGCAGCCTCTGGATCCACCCCATCGCGTGGCCCAGCATGGTGTGCGCATCACCCTTCCGTAAGGACGTCCACAGGGAGAGCTGAGCTGCCCCAGGAATGCAGACCTGTGCATGGGCTACCCACTCACACAGCCCTCCTGCCCTCTGCCTCTCCAGGAGCCACAGTAATCCACTTCCCAACCTGAATTTTTACCCTGTTTTTGCCAGTTTTCCTCCCAACCAGCAGGCAATGTCTCCTTCGGAGCAAGCTACCCTGGAGAAGTTGAGGAGACAGAAAGGAGCACTTCTCTCTGAACCATGGGAGATGTCTGCTTTAGGGTGATTCGTGTCCAGTAAGCTCCCAGTAATTATAGAGGAACTGTACAGGTTAGCTGAGATGTCTAAAATGGTCCCACGTATCCCTGCCTCACTGTTTTAATTTTGCCAAGCTGCTTCACTCACTGGTAAACATCCAGCAGATCCTCACGCTGACACAGCTGAGCCCTCTCCCACCGGAACACCCCGCGGTTTCAGCGCGGGCAGGGAGAGGCGGGCGCTGCTCACCCGTCCTGCCTGGATCCCTCTCGTTCTGTAACACGACATATTCAAGCTGTCCTTTCTTCGCCTCCAGCTCTGCTGGCACCTTCGTGTCCTCCTGCTGCGGCAGCCGCGGCCGCTGCCAGAGGCTGCTCAGGGACTTGTACCACTCTGCCCTGAAGCTGCCGCCGTCCAGCGCGGGGTGGAGGGAGAGCTGCCTGCTCTCTGCTTGGTGCAGGTAGGGGACAGCCGAAATCCCGTTCCTGTCCAGATTCAGCTCCCTCAGACTATTGGAAGAGAAAAACGCATGAGAAACTCCACGATTGCTATCGGTGCACGCACCCGGCCATCTGTTCGCCCCGGCGCCCGCAGGGCAGGGAGCTGGCCCTCGACCTGCCTCCTCGCTGAGCTTCCCAGCAGCAGTGCGGAGGCATCCGTGACACCCGCACCTCGCTGCCCGTTCCCCCTCCTCTCCAAACCCCAGCCACAGGCTCGGTTCTTGGCACAGCCCGGCGTTGCCTCCGAAGCCCGTGACTTCGGGCCCCCACACCAGCCCGAGGGTCACCTAGCTCCAAGTTCACCTCTTGGTGAGAATTTAACGGACAAGGAGACGTCCTGGCAGTTCATTAAATCACCCAGGGTGCTGACGAGCTGCGGTCCTACTGGGATTCCCTAACAATATTCCACCTTCCCATGGAAGTATAACATCACCAACGCACTTGCCCAAGGCCACAAGACGGGGAAGAGCAGAAACCCAAACCGCCGTGCTCCGGCCCTGCAGTTTCTTGCCCAAACCTCGCCCGCTCCCCCTCCTCTCTCACGCACAGTGCGGACAAGGTGCGGTTTCCTCTGGGAATGTCTTGGCAGAGCCAGGGCAACCAGCCAGACCCAGTTCCCACCTCCAGTTCGCAGCACTGGGAGCACCAGGGGAACATCAGAAGGTCTCCGTGCTGTCCCCAAACCCAGCTGAGGGGCATGTGAGCTGTCCCCCTTCCTAGCGACTCCTCTCTAGCTGAATCACGAAAGCCCACGTTAAACAGAGGGAGCTGATCCGCAGCCTTTCCTAGTGCTGCTGCGCTGAAATAACGATGGATCCGGGGCGAAGAAGGGAAAATGGAGAAAGCAACTGCCATTTCTCAAATCAGAGCTGGAGATCAGCAGACACCCAGGGCAGGAGCTGAATGACCAGCCACCTGCCGGCTTTGGCCAGCTCGTGCTTTGCAGCAGGCTCTTCGCTTCCCTTCAGTCCCATCTGCAATACCAGAGAGACTAAACAGGGAAGTATCCGAGTGAAGCACAAAGATTTTGGGTTTCATTTTAAGCCCGCTGCTGTGCAACAGCTGACGGAGGCAGCTGCCAGCCCCCAAAAGCCAGAGCTGTCTGCTGCCAGGTGCCTCCTCACCTGCAGAGATGAGACAGGCTCACAAAGACGCTCGGGTCTGACAGACGATTGTCATCCAGCGCCAAGACCTCCAGAGACGGAAACCTTAGATGAGCAGAGCTGCAGATACAAAGAGGCTCATTAATAACAGGCTCAAGCGAAGACAGGTGAAAAACACGTCGTTTGCTGTCACTGCGGGAAGGTGTATCCGCCGGGAGACCGGACCGGGGCTGTTTTCATTCTTTTAATAGAAAACTGATATCCAACTCAAAGCAGCGAAATGGAATCAGTCCCAACGTCCCTCTAGCTCAGCGTCTTTTCTCCAACAATGCCAAACCGTGGATACCTCGGCACGGCCGCTGTGGCTGAGCTCTACGTGAAGGGTCTAATTAACGACGAATAAACAGCATCCTACTCACGTGGCTCGGCCACCCAAGCTGCTGAACACTGTCCAGAGGTTCCTCTCTAGCTGCTGATGACAGCAGATGCCCTGGGTGAGCTGGGATAACGCTTCCCTGCCACCCAGCACCGACCATTAGCTTATTTGATCCTCCAGTTTGCAAGGGAAGAGCTCTGTTGTCCAAACTGACAAATCCCAGGCCGCCCGCCCTGGCTGCTCGCCGCTGCCTTGCCAGCCCCACCGCTCCATCACCCTGCCTTCCTTCCCGGCACATCCCGCGGGGATGCCGGCAGCTCCCCACCAACCCGAAGCATCGCTTGCCGTGTGCACTTACTCCCACGAGCCTGCCAGGTCCGGAGGCAGAGACTGAAACCCGTTGGCCGTCAAGCGAAGGACTTTGAGCTGGGACAAATCTCCCAATGTCCAAATGTCCTGGGGGGACAAGTTATTGTAGGAGAGGTCCAGATCCTGAAGGAAACAGAAGAAACAATCCCCTGGAGCAAAGAATAATCTCTGTTGGCTTTCCCCAGGTAGATATTGAATATTTACAGGAGGCTTTCAGTCACGCCACCACCCGCCCTAGGGCATCTCTGACTTGCAGGGACTTCGCTTGCAGCCGCGGGACTCTGCACCTTGGCAGAAGTGCTCAGGGCTGGTTCCGCACTCACACGGGACAACAGCCAGGAGAAAGGCAGGGAGCAGACCCTGCTGGGAGCGAGGACGAGGGTTTCTAGGATGCGTGAACAGGAATAGCTTTGCTGGGGCATTACAATAGGCTGCATTTCCCCAGGAGGAGCTCAAAGACCTTTCCAAATCAATTCACTATGACTTTCCAATCAGCCTTCCCAGGGCTGATTCCTCCAGGCTGTCAGCAAAGAAGATTCCGGACGTTGGTCATGGATGAAGCTGGGATCCACAGGGGCCTGGCAGGAAGGGGAGGTTAGGCGGGTCCCATCCCCACCTTTCGTAGCTGGTGCCAGTGACAGGGCTGCTCACACAGAGGCCCGCAGGGATGGACAGGATCAACCCTGGCCTCGTGAGCCTTAGAAATTTGGTTCCCCATCACCCGGGGAACTCTGGTCACCTGGTCAAACCCTGAGTGGGTTAGCAACAGTGAAACATGGGAGAGCTTCATGGATCTGGGGACCTTCCAAAGCCCGCAGGCAGGAGGGAGGCCAGGATCTGAGCATACAGAGCTGACAGCTGAGCCACCAACAATTCTTTGAAGAAAGCAGCCTTTGAAGACAAAACTTTATATCCAGCAGCAATCAGAAACCGTGTGTACAGTGAGAGAGAGAAATCCAGGCAAGGACAGCTCCTCAAAGAGAGCAAGCCTAGATAAGGTCAGTACAGCTAAGCCAGAGCCTGAGCTCTCTGTAGCAGAGACCCACTCCAGGCTGGAAGGAGAGGACGACTAGAGCCATCATCCCAGGCACAGCTGCTTCTTCGTAGGATCCACTTTGTCTCTTTTTTAAAGAAAAAACCAAACTGACACCTTTGCTGTGTTAGAAAGGCAGCCCCTAAGCTGGGGAAACTGCAGACACCTATCTGGAGAGGAGGAGGAGAGCAGGAAGAGAGAACGACCCTGCAGTTTCAGAGGACTCACACTGCAGGGACACACGTCAACGCTACGTGTAGGCTTCAGCGTGACGGTTGGGAGATGAATAAGGTCCCAGATCCCCCTCATCTTACTTCCAAACGCAGGAAGTCTCCAGCGGTGATCTTCAGATTTCTTAGTCCGTTCAAGGAAAGTTCCAGTGAAAGGGTTAAAAACCACAAGAGCAAGAAAGATGCTGTAAATACCTTAGTCACTCAATGAGATCAGAAGACCCCCTGTTGTGATTTAAGGATGTTGTGAATACCTTGTTAGACTTGAGGGCGGCCCGATGTGATTTAGGGAGTAGCTAGAAGAACAGCTAAGGGGGGCTCCAGGATAATTTCGTTACAGACAACTCGGCCTTGGGAGAACAGATGCACGGAACCATGAAGATAGGAAGAAACAGAAGAATGGCAACAGCAGTCTTGAAGGACAACATCTACGTGATCCTGGGACTGAGTTTGCGCAGAAGCAAAGGTCAATCGGCGAACACAGTGAGGAAGACTACGAGCCTTCATCTGAAGACCCCCAAAGACCACCACAAGAGATGACTGCGCATGCGAATCAGATATTTACATATGTTAATAAGTTCCTGGAAATCTCATGTTTATGCATAGCAATTCTCAGAAATCCTATGAATATGTATGATTGTATATTCTCTAAAAGTTCATTGACTCGTTGGAGCACTGATGGTGGAGAATCCCCAGTGCTGCCCAGCGCTGCAATAAAGAATACCTGCTTCATAGGAACTTCGTTGCTATTGAGTTCCATTTCAGGGACTCTCCGAGTATCCCGTTTCTCCCTTGGGGAGATTCGGACTGTGAGGAGAAGCATCCGTGGATTTTTGTATCACCAGTTCCCGCAGTCCTGGAAACTTCCGAAACGGCTCTGCAAGGATGGAAAAGGAAATGCTTCAGCGAGTGAGGAACAGTAGGAACAGACCAAGCCATGGGTCACCCGGGTCTGGAATGGACCAAAACCAGCAGGAACGAGAGCCCCAGTATTCCCAGTGGGCACGTTTGAACGAAAAAGCCAGCTCGGTTCGATGGTTGTCCATACCTGATGCCCCACCAGCCTACTCCTTAGACATCTGCTTTGCTTTCATGCATTTGCTCCCACCCCAAATCGGATTATTGCTTGAAGCCACTGATGGCACGTTTAGCTTCTATGTTTTACTAGTTCTAAACGGATTTCCTTTTTTTCTTCTTCAGATTAACTGAGCCCATGACACTGGATTTGGATTCACCTCCCAGCTCTACCATTAACCTCCTGAGCCTTTGGGACAAGTTGTTTCATTATTCCACGCTTCTATATATTAAATGAGGATTTTCTTTGTAAAGAGCTTTGTTTTCTAATAATGAAAAGGATACCACAGCGGCACCCAATTATCCTTACAATAAAGGGAATTAGCGCAAGGATTTCGGTTCAGTAACAGGAAGGAAGCAATTCTGCAAAAAGTGCTGCATCTGTATCTTAAAATCTTTGTATCTTACAAAGATGTATCTTACAAAGTGTATCTTACATCTTTGTAAAGCTCTAGATCTGTGTTCAGACAAGCATAAGCTTCCCTGGGTTGAAAAGCAGCATCTGTTTTTTGGTAATGCAGTCCCTTACCTAGTGTCAGCAGGTTCTCAGCAGCATTTATAAAAGCAACGCAATCCAATTTCTCAAAATCACCTTCTTTAGCCTGAAAAATACAGGAGAAAAAATCATTCCAGCCCTAAACTGATCTGAAACAACTGGATCTCTCCTTCTCTCCGAATGCCTAAATCATAGCATTTCCCATAATTAGGTCTTCATTTGTTGTTCTGACTATGGAGCGCACCCCTCGCAGTATGCGTTTAATGCACGGCCTCAGTGACCAACGTCCAGAAGACCTGGATGAGTTGAGCCCCAGAGCAAAGCCCCCTCTGCGTCCCCACTGCTGACCTTGCTCCCCTGCGTGTGCGCAGGGCTCCTGGGCCACGTCTCGTGTGTGACCCAGCAAACGTAGCCCTACGATTGGGTGCATCCGTCCTTCACAGCACCAGGAGGGAACCCTAAAAAGACACTAAAAACCTATCAGCACCTCAGCTCGTTTTCTCTTTGCATTGCAAGCTAGTCATGAACCCGAATAAAAGTCACTTCTCTCCCCAGGGCTCAGCACCGGGGCCGGTCCTGTTCAATATCTCTATCGATGATCGGGACGAGGGGATCGAGGGCTCCCTCAGTCAGTTTGCAGGTGACACCAAGCCGGGCGGGAGCGTTGATCTGCGGGAGGGCAGGGAGGCTCTGCAGAGGGACCTGGCCAGGCTGGGTCGATGGGCACAGGCCACGGTGTGAGGGGCAACAAGGCTGAGTGCTGGGTCCTGCATTGGGGCACAACAACCCCAGGCACCGCTGCAGGCGTGGGGAGGAGCGGCTGGGAGCTGCCCGGCGGGAAAGGACCTGGGGTGGTGGGCGACAGCGGCTGAACATAAGCCAGCAGTGTGCCCAGGTGGCCAAGAGGGCCAGCGGCATCCTGGCTTGTATCAGGAACGGTGTGGCCAGCAGGAGCAGGGCAGGGATCGTCCCCCCGTGCTGGGCACTGGTGAGGCCGCCCCTCGAATCCTGTGCTCAGCGCTGGGCCCCTCACCCCCAGAAGGAGCTGGAGGGGCTGGAGCGTGGGCAGAGCAGGGCAGCGAGGCTGGGGAAGGGGCTGGAGCACAAGGGTGGGGAGGGGCGGCTGGGGGAGCTGGGGGTGCTCAGCCTGGAGAAGAGGAGGCTGAGGGGAGCCCTCATCGCTCTCTGCAACTGCCTGAAAGGAGGCTGGAGCCGGGGGGGTCGGTCTCTTCTCCCCAGGAACAAGCGATGGGACGAGAGGGAACGGCCTCAAGCTGCGCCAGGGCAGGGTTAGGTTGGGGATTGGGAAAAACTCCTTCCCCAAAGGGCTGTCAGGGCCTGGCACAGGCTGCCCAAGGCAGGGGTGCAATCACAGTCCCTGGAAGCGTTCAAAAACCGTGTGGATGTGGTGCTTAGGGACATGGTTTAGAGGTGGACCTGGCAGTCAGGTTAACGGTTGGACTCGATGATCTCAGAGGTCCTTTCCAACCTTAACGATTCTGTGATTCTATGATTCTATAAACATCCCTAAAGCCAAAGAACAACATTCCGCAAGGGGATGTAACTGGGGAAGGGTCTACAGCCGATGAAGACCAAGTTAATTTGGTTACGAAGACACGATCCAAAAGTTTGCAGGACAAATCCTCCAAGCCTGTTCCCAGCTGGCTGGCTCACCTTCCTGTGCAGGAAATATGCCTGCTTCTAATGTGTGTCTTCTCTGATCTCTGGACACTCCTGTGCTAACGTGGTAAGGTTTTCAACTTTTAAGGCAGTTCCCTAATACTTCTTGAGTCTCTGATACTCACAGAGACCAGATTTTGGCTGCTTATGTTCACAGAGCACAGGTCAGAGGGGTTCTTCAAACAGTGGTGCTGGAAATAAAAACAAACACCAATGGTTAGTCCTACAGCAATCCTGTACGTCGTGTCCTGGGGCCTGAGCCCCAAAACCAGACCTCAGCTGCCCCGGATCGTGGGAAGGGGGGAGAAGGTGGGATGGAGATGGGGTGGGAGAGACAGCTACAGAGTCCGCCCACCAGCAGGATCTCCCCAGCTCCACAAAGCGCTATCAGAAAGTTTAGGAATAGCAGAGGGAATCTGCACTCACCAGAAATGGCTCATCTAGGACATCATCTTTGTTATTTTCTTCCATGGAGGCAGACTCTGGGGGCTTTCTCCTCCGCTGTGGTGTCTTCCCAGTGGTCCCCTTCTCAGTCCAAGCCCTCAGGGTAGCTCTGCGCCCCAGCGCCCAGACCCTGGCACGACGCTGGACCAAGGCAGAGGAGACGGCAAGGTGAGCGCACAACCCTCCAGATGCGCCCTTCTCGGAGCAGCTGCACTCTGCCTGGTGTTTCAGCCCGACACTGAAATCCATCATTTTAAAATCCCCTCTGTGGGGAAATACTGAAGTATGAAATGTTCGGCGACCATGAATTTACGTTAGGAACATTCAAGCTACAACCAGAGCCATGGAAGAGGAGAAACATGCTACTTTATAGATGCTAATGGAGCCATAGGTTGCAGGCAGGGAAATGTGGGCTGGAAGAGCCTTCTGGAGATCTGCAGTCCAACCTCCCACCCAAAGCAGGACCATCAACAACGTTCGATCAGTCAGTCGTGGGTTTGTCTAGCGATTCCACCACCTCCCAGGGTAACCTGGCCCAGAGCCGCACCTCCTCCCAGCGAAAAAGTTCCTCCTAACATCCAGCCTAAACCTCCCAAGGTGAAATTTTTGGCTTAGTTATGCCATCTGCCACTGTTAAGAGTTTGTAGCTGTCCTTCAGGCAGCTGTGAGCCACAATCGCCCCTTGGACTCCTCTTGGCCAGATAAAAAACAAGCTCAGCACCCTCAACCTCTCCTAGAAGGTCCTGTGCTCCAGACCCCTGACCAGCCTACTACTTCTCGAATATTAGAAGACATTTCTGCCGTTTCTAAGCATTTCACAGATGTGACTCTGAAAGCCCAGAGAAAAAGGAGAAGCTCTAGCTCAGAACAGCTGCTGGAGAACCACGCTGTGCTATCCACGTGCCTGCCTGAAGCTTCCCTCCTGCCGCCATGCAGAGATGCCCACTGGAGCCCTCGTTTCATGGGTGCCCTAGACATCCTGCCTTCTTCATTTCAATGAAGTTTTACATGATTTTAAGACCTTCTGGGCGCTGTTTTAAGTTCTGTTATCAACTGTTATCTGTGTTATCAGCTGTGCTGTTGATACAGGAAACCACAGCTGAATGTACCCTCTATCTGGCCCAACAACAGCGGGGACGCTGGACCTGCCCCTATGGACACGACGTTATTCTGCAGGGAGACTTCACCAGCAACACGCAAAGAAGTGTCACCTTCTTTACTTGCACGTAAAATGTTCCTGGCAGGGAAGCAGTTAGTTGCATAGTTGCTTCCATCACCTATTTTATACAGTCCCGTCGTAGCCATCTTGACTGCAACGTTCCTGGAGAGAGTGGGAAACAAATAAATGGGTTAAAATTTTCATCGGCTCTAACGTTACTTTGCTTTATACAGCTCTTCCCACAAACAAAGTGTCAGCCTGTAGGCAAAGGAGCGCTGTCAAGGACACATGAGGAGCATCACCTCCTAAAACGGAGGAGTAAATGAGGTGCCAGGAGTACGCGCGTTATTTTCCAGCTCAAGATAGCAAAACGCAGACACGGGCGTGTGCGTGAGTCAGACCGTGTGGACAGCGACTCCAGGGATTTCTGCTTTACCCCTCATTCCTCCTTCCCCTGTCTCCTTCCCTTCTCACTTGTGGAGGCTCCGGGAAAAGAACCACACCGGTCACCGCTCCCCAAACCTCGGAAATAAACTTCAAAGGTACTGCATCGCTCTCGTCCCGTGCGCCTGTAGCGGGAGACGGTCTCCCAGTGCCATCTGATGGTCTCTCCACACTCGGACACAGCCTCTGACGTACTACGGCACAGCTGGACTACAGTGCCAGTATTTGGGGTAGCTCTCCCCTGCAACAGCCGCACGCAGTGTGTTCATGCACCGATAGAAGCGAAAGGGCAGCTGTGTGTTGTCACCGGCACCGGCCGGGCGAGATGCTGCTTCACCACCGCGCAGCGACGCTCAGTGCGAGGCGGGTGCTGGCACTGCCGGTACACCGAGATGGCAGCGGCACGGGGTACGGCAGGACACCCGTCAGGTTACACACCTGCACGTCCTGGTACACACGCGGAGCCCAACATCTACACCCGCCCGTACAACCCCTACACACACACTCCCCGCACATACCCCGCTCACACGCACACCCCATCGTGAACACGCACCACCCTCATGCCTGACACCCCCCCATACCTGTTCCCCTACACCGACACATGCAACCACTGCACGCACATACACATACACCCTCACACGAACACCCCTACACACAGCACTCACACACAGCCCCACGCGTACTGGATTCACCCCCCCACGTGAGCCCACACACCCACGCATCCAACACATGCTCCTGTAACTACCCCCCGCAACAGGCACCCATACACCCCAGCTACCCACGAACAGCCTCACACACCCCGCTCCCCCACGCACCCCCGCTCATCCCATCATATAACACACACAAACACTTGACACACCCCCTCCTGACATGTACCCCTACACACACACCCACACCGTCACCCCAACAGCCCCCACACTGCCACACACACCCCCAAAACCACCCACAAATGCCCTCACACACCCCGTTCACGCACACGTATACGCCCTGCGCACACCCAACACATAAACACCCCCCCACTCCTCGCTACACCCCAGCATGCACACAGCCCGTGTCCTTAACACCCCAACACCCAGGCACACCCTCATGCACCCCACGTACACCCACACACACGCTCCCTGCACTAGCAGACACCCACACCCATGCACCCCCACACGAACACCCTCCCACACCCCACATACACCCACCCCTATGTACCCCCACATGAACACCCTCCCACACCCCACATACACCCACACACATGCTCCCTACACTAGCAGGCACCCACCCCTATGTACCCCCACTCGAACACCCTCCCACGGCCCACATACACCCACCCCACGCCCTCCCACACCCCACATACACCCACACCCATGTACCCCCACACGAACACCCTCCCACACCCCACATACACCCACCCCACGCCCTCCCACACCCCACATACACCCACCCCACACGTACACCCCACGCAGACACCCGTGGACACCCTCCCACACCCCCTCGCACACACATACACCCCCACACACCCACCCACGACACCACAGACCCCCCCCCCACCCCTCACCGACAACCATAGAGATGACAGTCCTCCACAGCCCAGAGGGGCCCCCCGTCTCCCCCTCACGCTCCCCGGGCCCCACAGCCCGCCCGGGCGGCGCTACCCGTCCCTCACCCCGCGGGCCGGGAGCCTCCCCAGCCACTCGCCCGTCCCCGCTCCCGGAGCGGGTCCCGCACCGCGACGGCGATCGCCTCCGCCTCCCCTCCGCGCCTCCCCGCCGCCATAGCAACGGGGAACGCGGGCAGGGCGGACTACACTTCCCAGCGTGCAACGCGGCGGAGGGGCGGCGGCTTTTCCGCCCGCCCGCTCCCGTCGGCCCCCGCGCGGGGCCAATCAGGATCGAACAGGTCGTGCGGCGAGGGCGGGGGCGGAGGGCGGCGAGAAGATGGCGGCCAAAGGCGGCAGGAACGGGCTGCTCGACAAGGTACCGTCCTGCCCGGCCCCCGCGGCTCCCCTTCCCGGTGGTGCCGCCGCCTCCCGCCTCAGCGGTGCCCCCAGAGCCGGCCCGGCGCTGGGCCGAGCCGCGGCCGCCCCGAGCTCGGCCCTCAGTGTCCCCCCCCCGGCTGAGGGGCATCCCCTGCCTCAGCCCTGGGCCCCCGGTCATGGCCACCCGCTCCTTGTCGGAGCCGGGCGGTAAATGGCAGAAGAGGCCCCGGAGGGGAGCGGGGAGCGGGGAGGGAGGAGGCGTCCCGCGGGCAGGCAGTGCCAGGGCACCGGGCGAGCACGGCCGGCTGCGAAAGCAGCAGCAGCCGCCTGAGAGACAGCTTTTTTTAATTATTATTTATTTTTCACTAGTTTTAGCCCAGCCATCCTGACAAAATCCCGGCTAACGGTACAGCTGCGCTCCTCCCGGTGGGTGTTCTGCCAGGAAAGTAACGCTGGAGGATGGCAGAGATGTCAGGCGGAGCAGAGCCTACCGTAAAAGCCTGCTGATAAGCCCAGTCTTGTCTCGGTAGTTTAAAGGAACTTGTTTGTAGAGTGGCTTTGATCTCGGCTCGGTTTTAAGCGGTCAGGTGTTTGTGTCAGAGCTCTTTGCGGTATTTGGCAGTCTGGTAGCGGAAACTAAAGACCCGGAGGCGTTTTCTTTTTTTTTTTTACGAGGAGATGGAAACAGTTGTGGCCGTATCTCTGGGCCCATCTTCAGCATGGTGTATTTGGCATCTTTCATTGAACTTCCAAATACAGATGACAGCAATTGAAAACACTTTGATTTTCATTGATATACGTACATTCATAATCCCTAAAGAGCATAGTTTTCTTGCATCTCTTTGAGATGACGTTACCCGTACCATCCCTAGGAATTCGTTGTTTTTTCTTTAGAACACTAGATTAAGTTGTTGAGCGAATGTTTTTAGGGGAAGGTGTGCTAATGAAATATTTCTGGATAACTTCTGCAAATGTACTCAGCTTTCGGTTTTGAAATGACGGCGCTTTGTGGTTAAACTTCAAGAATTCTGCAAAGTATCATGCTCTCGAGGCGTTCCCGCTCCTCCTGCCGCATTCTGTGGATGCCGAGGTGCAGTTATTTCAGAAGGAAAAGGAGTTGTTGGTCAGGGAAATACGCTGTTGGTGTGGGAGCTGAATCCTTTAGGGAGAAACCATTGAGCAGTTTCAGCAGGGCTTCTACCTGCAGTACATACACACACTTGGTAATGTTCTGTCTCCTTTTCCCTCCCTCCCCCGTGCTGATCTCTGTGCTTTCATTTCCTTCCCCTGCATGACTTAAATGAAATCTGGTCAATTCTGCGAGCCGGTGTATGCATTGCTGAGGTGTCATCTGGAGAATTGTGGTCTTAGCTCCATAATTTACTCAAATATTTCTCAAACAGGAAAATAATGGGTTATCACCGAGGCTTTAAAGTCTTAGGAGAGGCTGCACCTTTAGTGTATCTTTTTGTACTTTGCTAGTAAGCTAAATCAGGGTGACTTTAGGGAGATTTGCCTGTTAACTATCCCATTTTTTTGTCCTTCTCATGTTCTTTCAGTGTTCGTGAAAATCAGGTAGCTCCTCTTGACCTCTCCCCACTTAACCAGGACCACCTAAGACTGCACACTCACTGGCTTCCAAATGGCGTGCAGCAGCGGCTACAGTCTTCTCAAACACTTAGAGATTTCACCCATTTAGCACAAAACGAAGTTATTAACCACACTCTGTCCTTACTAGAGCAAAACCGTCTAAGGTTTTGCAAGCTCCAGGACTAAAACGGCTTCCTGAATACCAACCGCTGCGATTGCCTTCCGCTCCTGGGCCGCAGAAGGAGCTCTCTGGTACCAGGGGACGTTGACTCGGAGTACAGTCGGGCAGCACTGGTATTTTGGGGAGAGCGGGGTCCAGAATTGCTTCCTCCAAGGCAGAGGTTGAGCTGAGAACGGCCACGCTGCCTCACTGGAGTTTGCTAGAACTCTTCCTTCAAGAGGAAGAGGAGGGAACTGATGTGCAGCGAGGTGTCCCTGGCCTCTGCCACTGGCAAATCCTGCTTCTGCCAGGCTCGTGGTGTGCAATGTCACCGTTATTTTAGAATTTATGTTGGGGGGTGGGGACCTGCGGTCTGGGACTCGCTGCTCTGTCGGCTGCAGCCCTGCGTACAGGAAAAGGCAATCAGCTGCGGTATCGGCTGCGTGCCTTGAGGGAGTCGATGTGCATCATCTGCTGAGGCTCTTCCAGCCTCCCTCGGCTGCGGCGTTGTGTGTCCCAGTTTGAAGAGTTTCTGATTTTAGGGTTTAGGAAGGGGAGGTTACTTTCTTTTCATCCTTGTAAGAGAAAACACAGATTAGACACAGAAACATTCCCCTCGAAGAGTTCATATAGTCTGCACTGGTGCTCCTCTGGCAGTAGCAACAAATCTTTTTTACTGGATGACTTCATTATTTATGTTTGTAATACCCAAAGGGCGCCATAAACTTCAGAGCAATATTTGAAGAGACAAGCGAGCTACCCAGAAGATGTTGCAGGCTAAAATCGGATGCGATATAAATGAGGCTGACAGTAGCGGCAGAAGGAATAAGGCAGGGGGGAGAAAAAGTTAAGTTTGTGCCATGTCTTTCTTCTGAGAAGTGAACATCTTGAAATTTCTCCTGTAGGATTTATCCATGCCTCCTGCTTATGAGGGAGTTTTGTGAAGGGATTTAAATGAAGGTAGGTGATAGCTTGACAAACGAGCCTCGCGAGCGCTCGGATCCTGCGGTGTCTGCTGTGAAAGCAAGCACTTGTTTTGCTGTCCCATTTTTTTGGAGCTAACAGCAGAATGTTCCCCCGCTGCTGTGCTGCGATCCAGCTGCAGGCAGCATCTTGACTTGGGTGCGAACAGCTGGGGCCTTTGTGTGCTTCTAGTGTCAGATTGGTTGTGCAGCTTTCTGAAGTTGCATTTCTGATTTTATTCTTGGTTTTTAAGCAGGGTAACCGCTGGCTATGTTTCAGCCTTTGCTCTGAAGCCTTGTTCTTACACGGGTACGCTTTCAGGTAGCAGATCCACCTCCTAGCTGTGCCTGGCTGTAGAGCACCGTATTTGCTTCCCATTCATAGCTGGGATGCGTTCAGGACAAGTTTGTTAACCTTCTACTTGGTTTTTAAAACAAAGAAGTCGAATCACACCCAAACTAAAAACTGGTTTGAACTGGTTGGGTTTGTCTTCCTCTGTCAGTCTAGAACCAAATCTGAGCTTTACTTTTGAAGCCTTTGGAGCTCGCCCCCGAAGCGCTCAAAATGAGTAGCTGGTTGAAAAATCCCATCCGCTGGCTGGAGGAGCAGACGTGTTTGCGTCTGCCAGGCTCCACAGGGCATCGGTGCAGCTTCACCTTCCCTCCCCAACCCGTGCAGCCCAGGCAGGGCTGTTCCGCAGCCCCGAGAGGCGGCGGAGGCTTCCCCCCGCTGTTTGAGGGTGAGCACTTGGTGGCAGGCACCGAATCTCTGGCTCTCTTTCCAAGCTGAACGTGGGGATGGGCATCAGTCGAAGGTTTTGCCCAGGGCTGCACTGATATATAGACATCAGCGTACAGATGTGCATACGTTTCTGTGCACATCTGGACACAGAGGTAGCGTGGATGTTGATGGTTTCCTTTGAGCACCTCCTTCTGCTCCTCTTCCGCAGCACTGGCACTCCGGGTGCCGGCGCAGCGTCCCAGCCTCTCCCTAGGTCTTTGGTCCCGCAGATCAGCCTGGAAGAATTAAGAGAAGCAGCAGGAGCAGCGCTGCGGTGCTGTGCCGTGTTAGGAGAAGTAACCTCGTGGGAACATCAAGAGCGAGGTAACGGGAGGGCTGAAGCTTCTCCCTGGCTGGAGTCCCAAACCGCAGATGTGTCCCCGTTACAAGGTCCCTTCTGACATGAACCTCCCTGGGATTATCAAGCTGTTACTGTCTTGAAGCAGAACAGCCTCAGTCACAGGGAAGCCTGAACAAGAACTGCTGGTTCAGCTCGCTGCTTTAGACAATCTAAGATTAGATTTATTTTTTTTCCCCCAGTAACAGCTTTATTTCAAAAAACCATGTCATGTGGGCTTTACATCTACCCCTGAAAGTGCTGGCTCTCTGTCAGAGATGGGTATCGGTTCAATATCACTGATGTTATCTGGCAATTCCCGTGTCAGGCGGTTCGGGACAGAGAGCAAACCCAGTTCTCGCTCTGTCACGAGCTTCCTGGATATACGTGATTATGGCAGTGCCTCGGCTCGTTTTACACACAGATATTCCTCTCTGTGCAAATCCCTTCTGCAAACGAAGCGTTAGCAGTCCTGTGCCTCCAGGGTGCCTATAAAATAGCTTTAAAAATCTTGAGATTTGAAAAAAATAGCCTTGGGCTTTATTTTAATTTATTTCTTGATTCCTGAGCTTTTATCCTTGGTGTTTTCCAGCTATTCTGTCTTCAAGTATATCTAGAAAGCTGTTGGGTTTTTTTGGGAGAAGAGAAATTTTAGCATGAGCCTTGATTCCATCCTCACGGGCTTTAGGAAGAAAAACGAGACGTAATAAGATTGATTAAAAACTTGAGCGTTGATGATGGGGTGGATGCATTGTGCTTTAATACCAGGTAAGCCATGCTGTTGCCAAAAGCAAAGATTCCCATATTAAATATTTAATCGTAAAACATATCACAAAAATATCGCTTGAGTGAGATCTGCTCCAGTATCTCTGGATTCTTGCTCTCGCTTAGGAACAAGCTGGAGAACGCTGTCATATTTTATACGAAGGATTGTCTTGTTTTAGCCCTAGAAATGTGGAAAACGGTTACTCAGAATATTTGCTCAGATATATTTTTTACTTCTTCAAAATAATTCCTTTAATCACAACTGTACTTAAAGGCAGATCTGGTCTGAAGGAAGGCTTCCAATGGCCTGCTGAGGTTCCTTGTGGTCTTAAAACCTTCTCATTCGTTTTGTTCTTTATTATTTGTAACAAGCAGCAGGGGGAAGGATTGACCCGCTGTAAAGACCGAGCCTTTTCAGGGAGTTTTATCAATAACAAAAATAAACTCCGGAGGCTGAAGGATGCCGTCCCTCCTGGGTGAGGCTTCACGTGAGCTGTACGAGTGCGATAAGGACAGGACATCTCCCCGCAGTCACATCGAGTCCAGGGTTCAGTTACCGGCGCATCCAGTAGCGACTCCAGCTGTGCCGCGTCTTCCACGTGTCTTACTAGTCAGTATTTTTGCCTTTAAAATAACCGGACTTTTCTGCACTCTGCAAGAATAATTCTGCAGCAGAAGTAGCTGGTGCTGTTTCAGGAACGTAGTCTGGTTTAGGGTTTTGCAAAGCAGAGTACTTTTCCACGTCGACGGGCTTGTTGGCTTCCCTTCCTCTCCCTCGCCAGAAATGGAGGCCGCGCTGTGGGGCGGCGAGGCCAAGTCCGAACGGGTTTCGCCAAAGCTTTTTTGATTTATCTGTGGGATAAGGAAAGAGGGATTGGCTGTTGGTGTTATTGCTTACAGACTTCTGACTTCCAATTCATTAATTAGGGGAAAAAAAAGGATTTTTTTTCCTCTCCCTAGTCTAGCTCTTGATACTTTCATCTTTGGGAATCCTGAAGGGCAAGAAATGAAACTGTTGTAGGTGCTTTTATGAGGAAAAATAAATAGTTGAAAGAATTCTTCTGTATTCTTTCATGGCAAAGGGTTTGGGCTTCAATTGTCGTGTGTGCTAATAACCTTAGGAAAAACCAGTGGCTACAAAAAAGTAGCCACCTGAAATATTTTGTAACTTACAGTGGTGTGAGCGCTCTTTCCCAGTTGTCCATGATTTTTAGATGCTTCTGGCTGTTTCTTTCGTCCCTCATAAACCAGCTACTGCACGTGCACGCGCGATGCCGTTAACGGTGCACCCAACAATTCATACCTCCACGCCTGAGGGGGGATCAGGCTTTTCCCTGTGCGACTGCAGGGGACGTAGGTCAGGTTTTACATCTCACTTTAAAACGGTTTCATTCCTGCCAGGGAAGGGAAATCATAGAATCATAGAATTGTTAAGGTTGGAAAAGACCCTTAAGATCATCGAGTCCAACCGCTAACCCAGCACTGCCAAGGCCACCACTAACCCATGTCCCCAAGCACCACATCTCCCCGGCTTTTAAATCCCCCCAGGGATGGGGACTCAGCCCCTGCCCTGGGCAGCCTGGGCCAGGCCCTGACAGCCCTTTGGGGAAGGAGTTTTTCCCAATCCCCAACCTAACCCTGCCCTGGCGCAGCTTGAGGCCGTTCCCTCTCGTCCCATCGCTTGTTCCTGGGGAGAAGAGACCGACCCCCCCGGCTCCAGCCTCCTTTCAGGCAGTTGCAGAGAGCGATGAGGGCTCCCCTCAGCCTCCTCTTCTCCAAACTAAACAACCCCAGCTCCCTCAGCCGCTCCTCATAACACTTGTGCTCTAGACCCTTCACCAACCTCGCTGCCCTGCTCTGGCCACGCTCCAGCACCTCGATGTCCTTCTCGAAGTGAGGGGCCCAAAACTGGACACAGGATTCGAGGTGCGGCCTCACCAGTGCCGAATACAGGGGCACCATCACCTCCCTGCTCCTGCTGGCTCTCCTAAATAAATAAATGAGCTCTCCTAAATAAATGCAATTTGTGAGCTTCAGGGGCAGGAAATGACACGAGTGACGTTGAGAATCGCTTCTAATGGCAGCTAAAATCTGAGCTCAAGTCACTCAACTGTTTGAAAACATTGACGACTTAAAATACACAGGGCTCAAACTCATCTGTCCGACTGGCTAAAAGGAATAGCGTCACCAAAAAATAATATTGTTTAGCGGAAAATTAACCCCTTTGAAAAGCTGAGCCGTTGTATCTGAGATTTGTAATTGATGAAGGAACAGGTTATGAGGAAAATCTGAATATAGAGGAGTGACAGAGTCTTTTGGTTTCGTTCTGGGGCATGGTCTGACTGCAACTTCATTTCTTGTTCGCGCCTTTATTCGTCCCCTTGTACCCGGATTGTTAAGGGCGCCTTGAAATTTTCCTCCTCTCCTCAACCCCCAAAGGCTCCGTTTGTAACAGCTTGGCTGAAAAGCGCAAATACCTTCAAAGGCAAGAATTAAGTCATAACTGACGCTTTCTGTGGGTGGCAGCGGGCGCAGCAAACAGCATCAAAATGAGAATAAAACCGATATAAACAGTCACTTCACCAAATACCTTCAGTACCCACGACAAGATGGATAAGCTTAAATCTGCAAGGGTAACGGGGCCGTCGGCGCTGAGGGGATGTGGTGCGATCCCGCTGTGGAACAGGCCCCGGATTCCCCCCGTCTCCGGTCAGGTTTTCCCAAACACGTGGGTATTTTCGGCCCGGCCTCCTCCCTTTGTGCTCACGACAGGAACAAGCGTATGGAAATGAAAGGCTAACCCCTGCCAAATTCCCTTAGCTCCGTGTGCTTTCCGTTGCAGTGGAAGATCGACGACAAGCCGGTAAAAATTGACAAATGGGACGGTTCAGCTGTGAAAAATTCCTTGGACGATTCTGCCAAAAAGGTACGTTCTGCGACTTCCCTCTTGGAAAACGCTCTGTTTTCTTAGGTTTTTATATTTAGTTTAAAAACTCTGTAGGCTTTTTTGGTTTGATTGCGAAGCGCCCGTATCCATGCCGGTTCTGTAGCATCCCGTGCGATTCCCGTGGCTGAAGCAGTGTTTGCGCTTCGAGTATCAGGAATTATTGCGACGTCTGATGCAGACATTAATTCTGTATAAAGCTTCTGCTCAGTTTACCCATGTAATTGAGGTTGTTTTATCTAAATCCTTTCCAGAAGCAGTCTGTGAAATGTGTGAAAAGCCCAAAATAAACTCGGCTGCGCGTTTCTCCCGCAGGTTCTCCTGGAGAAGTACAAGTACGTCGAAAATTTCCGTTTGATCGACGGCCGCCTCATCATCTGCACGATCTCTTGTCTCTTCGCGATCGTAGCTTTGATCTGGGATTACCTGCACCCCTTTCCTGAATCCAAACCTGTCCTTGCCTTTTGTGTCATATCATATCCTTTACAGTTGTCTCATTTATACCGAAAGGATTTTATTTTCCCCATGAAGCACAAAAAAACCCTTCTCTCTATTCCCATTTTCAGCCCTGTGGGGAATTTTACTTCCCGTGGTGTGGAGATCAGCTGATAATCAAATAGTTTTCATGTGATGGTAAAATCCCTGCCCGGCTGGGTGCGACACAGCGAAATCGGGGTGATCTGGGGTCCGGCCTTCCCCTGCGGCGGCCTGAGGCACGGGCAGGCGTTCAGCTCCGGCTCCCAGCTCTCGAGGCGATTTCCCAGATCCCGGACGCCGATTGCGCAGACTCCTCCGCTTTGGCCTGTTGATCTCAAACTGGAGATCAGTCCTTGAAAGCTTTGGGGTTTTTATGTTTTGGTTGGGTTTTGAATTCTACCTAGAGCCTGGTGTAGGTGGAATTAAAGGTAAAGTATTAATTAAGCTACCTACAGCCTCTCCTAATGTGACGATCAGGTCCCGAGAGCGAAGAGCAAAACGGAGGGAATTCTCGCCAGCGCCTCCGCTGAAGGGGAGCCGATTAATTCTGTGGCTCGTTTGGGCTCACGTTTTCCCGCTATCTCCCAACAGATATTGCTCCAAAAATTTACCAAAGCAATCAAAACCAGTGTTCCGTCGTGATTGCCGCTTCGTGGTCTCGTGAGCGAAGCATTTAATGCGGCCGGAGAAATCCCTTTCAGGAAATTAGGGGGTTGTGGCTCCCCCGCCGCTTCCAGGCATCGATGAATGCTCTTGTGCAACGACAAAGATTTAAGAAAATATCCCAATTATTATTTAATTTCCCGTGCTAACGATTCCCAAGCATCCTGTTCGGAATGATAATGTGGTTAAACGACGGTGTCTGAGGGGATCAACCCGATTTCTCTGCCTAATTTCAACTCCTAATTGCAACTTCTTAGTTTCCTTAACCTTTTTTTTTTTTTTGCACATATTTTGTGATGATGGGAATCCTGACTATCTATACCTCATACAAAGAAAAGAGTATTTTCCTCGTAGCTCACAGAAAAGACCCCGCGGGGATGGACCCCGACGACGTTTGGCAGTTCTCCTCCAGTCTCAAACGGTACCGTTCGCTGCGGCACGGCTTCGGTTCGCCTGGGCTGCGGGGCGGAAAAGCTGCGTTTCGGCTAAATCCTAACCAAAACGGGGGGGAAATATCGGTGTCTCCGCAATATCGGTGTCTCTGCACCGGGGACGCGAGCTTTCCGCAAAGGATCTGTGATCCCAGGCACCGCTACCGGCTTGGGGAGGAGCGGCTGGGAGCTGCCCAGTGGGAAAGGACCTGGGGGTGATGGTTGACAGCCGCTGAACATGAGCCAGCAGTGTGCCCAGGTGGCCAAGAGGGCCAATGGCACCCTGGCTTGTATCAGGAGTGGTGTGGCCAGCAGGAGCAGGGCAGGGATCGTCCCCCCGTGTTGGGCACTGGTGAGGCCGCCCCTCGAATCCTGTGCTCAGTGCTGGGCCCCTCACCCCCAGAAGGAGCTGGAGGGGCTGGAGCGTGGGCAGAGCAGGGCAGCGAGGCTGGGGAAGGGGCTGGAGCCCAAGGGTGGGAAGGGGCGGCTGGGGGAGCTGGGGGTGCTCAGCCTGGAGAAGAGGAGGCTGAGGGGAGCCCTCATCGCTCTCTGCAACTGCCTGAAAGGAGGCTGGAGCCGGGGGGGTCGGTCTCTTCTCCCCAGGAACAAGCGATGGGACGAGAGGGAACGGCCTCAAGCTGCGCCAGGGCAGGGTTAGGTTGGGGATTGGGAAAAACTCCTTCCCCAAAGGGCTGTCAGGGCCTGGCCCAGGCTGCCCAGGGCAGGGGCTGAGTCCCCATCCCTGGGGGGATTTAAAAGCCGGGTAGATGTGGTGCTTGGGGCCATGGGTTAGTGGTGGCCTTGGCAGTGCTGGGTTAGCGGTTGGACCTGATGATCTTAAGGGTCTTTTCCAACCTAAACGATTCTATGATTCTATGATCTTTGCGGCTTCCCAGGCAGCTTGTGATTAATATTCACTGTAGAATATCATTATTCAGAAGTAACAGCGATCTGTGACGGGCTCGCCAGCCTCGTCTGCGCTGTTTCTGTCCGTATCCGTAGGATCACCCTAAATATTTTCCTTTATTTTTATACCTCCAAGTCCGTTTCACTCTGTCAAAAATCACCATCCCAGTCTAGAAACGGGAGCGGTGCCAAGCAGGCATCTACTGCGAATGCTCAAATTCTGTTTAAATGGGGGGGAAAAAAATTAATCACAAAGAGTATAAAAATCTTTAATTGTGTTATAATTAACGCCTGCGTGTCGCAGCTGTAAGCGTGCGCGTGGGGGCCTCCGCTCCTGGGGGCTTCGCCCTTAAAGGTGGGGATTTCTCGTCGGCTTTTCGTTGGCGGTCTCAGCTGAGCCAGGCTTAACAAATCCTGCTCTCAAATCCCTCTGCCCTTCCTGCAGGTTTGATGACAAGTACACCCTGAAGCTGACGTTCATCAGCGGGAAAACCAAACAGCAGAGGGAAGCCGAGTTCACCAAATCCATCGCGAAATTCTTCGATAACAACGGGACGTTGGTGATGGAGGCCTACGAGCCCGAGGTGTCCAAGCTGCACGACAGCCTGGCCCTGGAGAGGAAAATAAAGTGATTTCTGCCGCCGCCTGCCTCCTGGGAACGCCCTACGTTAACACCAATAAAGTAAAATCGCAAAGAAAGTCAATTGTGGCCTCTGTTTTTGTCCTGAAATCCTACTCTGTTTGGAATAAGCGGGATTTTTAATCTTCCATTCCAAATTTTAATAAGATAATAATTAATCCTGCCACCTGCGGGGCGGAATTTGGAGGAGGATTTGCCCGCGGGGACCCGCAGGAGGGGAAACTCGTCACCGCCCCGGCCTCCTCCGTTTGTCCCCGGCGGTGTCGGGGTTTTACCCTTCACCTCTCACTAGGAATTCAGGACAAAATCCTTCCGCAAAACAGCTGTCCGCTCGCCAGCGACTTCTCTTTATTTTTATATTTATCTGATCGGGGGTAGGGGATTGTTTTATATAAAACCTTTTCTGTCTTGGGGAGGAGATCGTTGCGCTCCTTGTGTGCGCTCGGCCACGAAGCGTATCGACAAGGTGGGAAAAGGGAACTGTAGGGGCTTTGCCCGGCCGCGGCTCTCCCTGCTGGCGGCTCCCGTCAAAATGGCGTTTTTTAAAACGGAGATTGGGGGTTTTTTTCAATAAAAGGGAAGAACAGACGTCAGGCGCCTGCCGCAGCCTTTTTGGGGCGTTTCGCGGCCCGGGGAAGGGGGGGGCGGTCCCTTTAAAGCGCTTCCCGCCGGCCCAGGAAGGGGCGGGCGGGGGCGGGGCGGCGGCGGCCGGGGGAGCCGGGGGGGAACCGGGTACGGGGGGATCCGGGTACGGGGGGGATCGGGGTACGGGGGGAACCGGGTACGGGGGGATCCGGGGGGGGATCGGGGTACGGGGGGGAATCCGGGTACGGGGGGATCGGGGGGGATCGGGGTACGGGGGGGATCCGGGTACGGGGGGATCCGGGTACGGGGGGGAATCGGGGTACGGGGGGAACCGGGTACGGGGGGATCCGGGGGGGGATCGGGGTACGGGGGGGAATCCGGGTACGGGGGGATCGGGGGGGATCGGGGTACGGGGGAGATCGGGGGGGATCCGGGTACGGGGGGGAACCGGGTACGGGGGGATCCGAGGGGATCGGGGTACGGGGGGGAATCGGGGTACGGGAGGAACGGGTTACGGGGGGGATCGGGGGGTATTCGGGTACGGGGGTATTCGGGTACGGGGGGAGATCGGGGGGGATCCGGGTACGGGGGTATTCGGGTACGGGGGGAGATCGGGGGGGATCCGGGTACGGGGGGGGATCCGGGTACGGGGGGATCCGGGTACGGGGGGGATCGGGGTACGGGGGGGGATCCGGGTACGGGGGAGATCGGGGGGGATCGGGGTACGGGGGGATCCGGGTACGGGGGGATCGGGGGGGGATCGGGGTACGGGGGAGATCGGGGGGGATCGGGGTACCGGGGGGGGGGATCCGGGTACGGGGGGATCCGGGTAGGGGGGGGATCGGGGTACGGGAGGATCCGGGTACGGGGGGATCGGGGGGATCGGGGTACGGGGGAGATTGGGGGGGATCCGAGTACGGGGGGAGATCGGAGTAGGGGGGGATCGGGGTACAGGGGATGGGGGTACGGGGGGATCGGGGGGGATCCGGGTACGGGGGGGGATCGGGGGAGATTGGAGTAGGGGGAGATCGGGGTACGGGGGGGATCCGGGTACGGGGGTATTCGGGTACGGGGGGATCGGGGTACGGGGGGATCGGGGGGGATCCGGGTACGGGGGCGGATCGGGGGAGATTGGAGTAGGGGGAGATCGGGGTACGGGGGGGATCCGGGTACGGGGGTATTCGGGTACGGGGGGATCGGGGTACGGGGGGGAGATCGGAGTAGGGGGGGATCGGGGTACGGGGGATGGGGGTACGGGGGGGTGCGAAGGGGATGGGGGTACGGGGGAGGTCCGAGCATGCGGGGGTGGAGGGGAAAGGGGGTGCAGGGGGGTCCGGGGGGGGCGGTGCATGCAGGGAGTCGGGCGGGGGGGTGCGGGGGGATTTAAGGGGGGGGCCGGGCATGGGGGGATCGGGCTGGGGGGTGCAGGGGGTGTATGGGGGGGTCCGGGCATGGGGGGTCGCTGCATGCAGGGAGTTGGGCTGGGGGGGTGCAGGGGAGGGTCAGGGCATGCAGGGGTGCAGGGGATTTGGGCTGGGGGGGTGCAGGGCGGGTGCAGGGGGGTCTGGGCATTGGGGGTGCATGCAGGGGTGTAGGGGAGTCGGGCTATGGGGGTGCAGGGGGCTTGCGGGGGGGGGGTGCAGGGCGACTTATGGGGGGTCCTGGCATGGGGGGGTGCAAGGGGGGCTCGGTGCATGCAGGGAGTTGGGCTGTGGGGGTGCAGGGGGATTTATGGGGGGTCCGGGCATGGGGGGGCACGGGGGGATCGGGCTATGGGGGTGCAGGGGGTGTATGGGGGGGGTTGGGTCACTGGGGGTGGACAGGGGGATGGGTGCATGCAGGGGTGGGGGGGGGACAGGACGTGAGAGGTGCAGGGGCAGGGGGCCGGTGCGTGCAGGGGGTAGGGGATTCGGGCTCTGGGGGTGCAGGGGGGTGCAGGGACATGGGGGGGCAGGGGGGGATCCAGGCGGGAGGGGATGCCTGGGGGGATTGGGGGTGTGTGGGGAATGGGGGGGGATCGGGGCCTGGGGCGGGCATGGGCACGGGGAGCCTGGGCTGGGGACAGCGGGGGTGCGAAAGGGGATGGGGGTGGCACTGGGGGGGGACACAGGGTCACGGGTGGTGCAGCAGGACAGAGGGACGCGGGGACACCGCGCCCGGGCAGGACAGCGGGGTGCGACCCTGCCGAGGGGCTCCGCTCTCACCACCCCCCTTCCACCCCGCTCAGCCCTCGGGGCGGCCGCCATGTCCCAGGCCATCACCTGCCTCAAGGTGAGTCCTTGTCCCTGTCCCCCATCCCGGGGGGCACGAGGGCCACCCTGCTTTTGCAAGCATTTTACCCTTTACTGCCTGACCTTCCCACCCTGCCAGCGGCCGGAGGGTGGCAGGGAGACCCCCACCCTGCCACCGCCGGGATCCCTGCTCGTCTTCCTGCGGGAGACGCTGTTCCAGCAGGCGAGCGGGGTCACCTACCGCATCCCGGCTCTGCTCTACATCCCCCCCGCCGCCGCCTTCCTGGCCTTCGCCGAGAAGCGCTCCTCGGCCAGGGACGAGGACGCCAAGTACCTGGTGCTGCGGCGGGGCCGCCGGCACGGCTCCTCAGTCGAGGTAAAAACCAACCTGGGCTGTAGGAACAAGCTGCGACCTCCAGCCCCGGGAGGATGCCGGGCTTCGGGGTGCAGCGAGACCACAGCTGAGCCCCGTTTTCCTCCTCGCCGGCAGTGGGGTCCGGTGGAGGAGCTGTCGGCGTTGGTGCTGCCGGGCCGTCGCACCATGAACCCCTGTCCCCTCTACGATGCGAAGAGCGGCACCGTCTTCCTCTTCTGCATCTGCGTCGAGCAGGGAAAGACGGAGCGATGCCAAATCTGGAGGGGCTGCAGCGCCGCTCGCCTCTGCTACGCCACCAGCGCTGATGGCGGCCGGGGCTGGACCCCGCTGCGGGACGTGACGGACGAAGCCGTCGGTGCCGACCTGTCCCGTTGGGCCACCTTCGCCGTGGGGCCGGGCCACGGGGTACAGCTGGATTCGGGGCGCCTGGTCGTGCCGGCGTACGCCTACTACGTGCACGGGTGCTTGTGCGGGCTCGTGCCACTGCCGTGCTGCACCCGGCAGCACGCCCTCGTCTTCTACAGCGACGACGGCGGGCGCAGCTGGCACAAGGGTGCCCTGGTTGACGGCGGGCAGACGGGCGAGTGCCAGGTAGCCGAAGTCGGTGGGAGCCATGTCCACCAGTCCTTGCTCTACTGCAACGCCCGAGCGCCGTGGGGTTGCCGGGCCGTGACGTTCAGCGCCGACCACGGGCTGCAGTTCGAGCGCTCGGCGCGGTGCAAGGCGCTGGGCGAACCGCCGCGGGGATGCCAGGGCAGCGTGGTGAGCTTCGCCGCGCCAACCGGCGACGCGGCGACTTGGTTACTCTACTCCCACCCCACCGACCGGCACCGCCGGCGCGATTTGGGCATCTATCTCAACCCCTCGCCGCTGGATGGAGCGGGTTGGCGGCACCCATGGGTGCTGCACCCGGGGCCGTCGGGTTATTCCGACCTGGCCGTCTGCCCCGGCGGCGTTTTCGGCTGCTTGTTTGAGTGCGGCACAACCAGCGCCTGCGAGGAAATCACCTTCTGCCTCTTCACCCTGGACACCTCTGACCACGGCGAGCAGAACCTCAAAGCTTTTTAAAATGGACCCATTTTAGCGGGGGGATCACTCCTGACCACGGCGGCTGGAGCCGGCGAGCGTGGCAACGCCAGGACCTCACCGGGGATGTTTTGGATGCGCAGGAGGCTCAGCATCACATAGCTTTTATTTAATTAACACTTGGCTTTTTAATCACCCATCAGATAGATGCTGGCGACCTGGGAGGGGTGGAGGAGCTGCTGCGGGTTGGCCGGGGGGATGCCGGCACAGCACCCGAAACACCGCTGCTTCACCAAAAATCAGCATTTTTCACCTGGTAGGAGGAAAAACGCAGGTGGTGCCACCGAGAGAAGCCGGTCCCCTGGGGAAAAATACCCAAAAGTGGTGGTTTAGTTAAAAATACCAGGGATTTCTGCCTCCCCCCATGTGGCAGAGAGAGAATTCCCCTTTTTTACCTTTTTTTATCCCGTTTTCTTCACTTTCTTGGTTCAGGCTGAGTTTCGCCCCGTATTCCCATGGGAAAAAGCTCAGATCTCAGGGAGCTTTTTATTCTGCTCCATAGGGACACAGGTTGTGGCATCCCAGTGGTGACAGCGACCTCACATCCCCATGCTGCCAGCGAATAAAATCCTCCCAAAACGGGTGAAATCCAGGCAATATTGGGAAAATCCCAAGGGAGATGACCCTGCCGGGGAAGGACGCGGGATGGCCCTGAGCAGCATCGCCTCCCGGTCCATCCCGCTGCTACATTTTGGGCACGCAGCACCTGGAAGAGAAGACCCCCCCCAAGGTTATGGGGTTATCGGGGGGGTTTTTTGGGGGGTGGTCCCGGCATCCCCGTCTTACCGGTAGCGCCGAGGACAACCGAAATGGCCCCGCTGGGTCTCGTGGGCGAAGCAGACGCGGCGGCAGCGGCCGGTGCGCTGGGCGCAAGGGCGGGCACCGGTGGGGACGGCATCGCCGGCGGTGGGGTGCCGGGGGCCGGCGGCCAGGAGCAGGGCCAGGAGCAGGGCCAGGAGCAGGGCCAGGCGCGGGATGGGCATGGTGTGGGGACGCCGGTGTCACCTGGGGTTGTATTTATGGGGTTCGGCAGCGGGGAGGTGGGGTTTGGCGGTGGAGGGTGCTGCTGGATGGGGTTTAGCGACGGGCGACGGCTCCGGCGGCTGCTGGCGGGGACCCAGGGGACAGGGAAGGGACCCAGGGGACAGGGAAGGTGACGGGGGGGGGCATTTGTCCGGCTTCTTGGGGTGACTGGCGGGGGGGGAAGAATGGGGGGGGGATGATGCGGGGACGTGGGACATGGCTGAGTGATGGGGGCATGGGACACAGCTGAGCGATGGGATGTGGGACATGGAGTGATGGGGGCGTGACATGGAGTGATGGTGACATGGGACACAGCGATGAACGTGGGACACAGCTGAGTGATGGAGTCATGGAGTGATGGGGATGTGGGACATGGAGTGATGTGGACATGACATGGAGTGATGGGGACATGGGACACAGCTGAGTGATGGGATGTGGGACATGGAGTGATGGGGACGTGACATGGAGTGATGGTGACATGGGACACGGCTGAGCAATGGATGTGGGACACAGCTGAGTGATGGAGTCATGGAGTGATGGGAACGTGGGACACGGCTGAGTGATGGGGACATGGGACATGGAGTGATGGGGATGTAGGACACGGCTGAGTGATGGACATGGGACACGGCTGAGTGATGGGGACGTGGGACATGGAGTGATGGGGACGTGGGACATGGCTGAGTGATGGGATGTGGGACACGGAGTGATGGGGACGTGGGACATGGCTGAGTGATGGGATGTGGGACACGGAGTGATGGGGACGTGGGACATGGCTGAGTGATGGGGACGTGGGACACGGAGTGATGGGGACGTGGGACATGGCTGAGTGATGGGATGTGGGACACGGAGTGATGGGGACGTGGGACATGGCTGAGTGACGGGGACATGGGACACGGCTGAGCGATGGGACATCGCGTGACGGACAAGCTCTGCACCCATCGTGCTCCTCCACAACAGGAATTCAGCCGGTTCGGGCCCGTTTTCCCCGGGAGGCTCCAGGGGGGCCGGGGCGCTTGGGGGGGGGTTTTGGGGTGCCACCGCGGTGCTGTCCCCACAGACAGGGCACCTGAGCGCCCGCTCCGATGAGGTTTTCTGCGAAAAAGAGAGTTTTCCAGGGTGAGAAAGCATCTGCGGTGTTGGTGGGAACCCAGCGGGACGTCACCAACCCACCGCCCTCACCCTGCTGGGACAGGATGGGGACAGGATGGGATGGGGGCAGGATGGGATGGGGACAGGCGGGATGGGGACAGGATGGGATGGGGACAGGCGGGATGGGGACAGGATGGGATGGGGACAGGATGGGATGGGGACAGGCGGGATGGGGACAGGATGGGATGGGGACAGGCGGGATGGGGACAGGATGGGATGCAGACAGGCGGGATGGGGACAGGCGGGATGGGGACAGGATGGGATGGGGACAGGTGGGATGGGGACAGGTGGGATGGGGACAGGATGGGATGGGGACAGGCGGGATGGGGACAGGATGGGATGCAGACAGGCGGGATGGGGACAGGCGGGATGGGGACAGGATGGGATGGGGACAGGTGGGATGGGGACAGGATGGGATGGGGACAGGCGGGATGGGGACAGGATGGGATGGGGGCAGGATGGGATGGGGACAGGCGGGATGGGGACAGGACGGGATGGGGACAGGCGGGATGGGGACAGGATGGGATGGGGACAGGTGGGATGGGGGCAGGATGGGATGGGGGCAGGATGGGATGGGGACAGGTGGGATGGGGACAGGCGGGATGGGGACAGGATGGGATGGGGACAGGCGGGATGGGGGCAGGACGGGATGGGGACAGGATGGGATGGGGACAGGACGGGATGGGGACAGGCGGGATGGGGACAGGATGGGATGGGGACAGGTGGGATGGGGACAGGATGGGATGGGGGCAGGATGGGATGGGGACAGGCGGGATGGGGACAGGATGGGATGGGGACAGGACGGGATGGGGACAGGCAGGATGGGGACAGGATGGGATGGGGACAGGTGGGATGGGGACAGGATGGGATGGGGACAGGCGGGATGGGGACAGGATGGGATGGGGACGGGATGGGGACAGGCGGGATGGGGACAGGATGGGATGGGGGCAGGATGGGATGGGGACAGGCGGGATGGGGACAGGATGGGATGGGGACGGGATGGGGACAGGCGGGATGGGGACAGGATGGGATGGGGACGGGATGGGGACAGGCGGGATGGGGACAGGATGGGATTATTACAGGAGAGAGTGAGGACAGGCAGCAGGGGACACACTGGATGGGGACAGGGCAGGATGGGGACACACAGGATGGGGACAGGCAGGAGGGGGACAGCATGGAATTAGGGACAGGGAGGATGGGGACAGGATGGGACAGGGACAAGCAGGATGAGGGCAGGGCAGGATGGGAACAGGGAGGATGGGGACGGGATGGAATGGGGACAGGGAGGACAGCAACAGGCAGGATGAGTCCAGGGCAGTTTGGGGACAGACAGGGGGACAAGCAGGACGGGGACAGGACAAGACAGGACAGGGACAGGCAGGATGGGGACAGGACAAGACAGGAGAGGGACAGGCAGGATTAGGGACAAGCGGGATGGGGACTGGCAGGATGAGGCCAGGGCAGTTTGGGGACAGAGAAGAGGGGGACAGGATGGGGACAGGGGACGAAATGGGGACAGACAGGAGGGGGACCAGCAGGATGGGGACAGACAAGAGGGGGACAGGATGGGGACAGACAGGAATGGGGACAGGGAGGATGGGGACAGGGAGGATGGCAACAGGCAGGATGAGGGCAGGGCAGGATGGGGACAGACAAGAGGGGGACAGGATGGGATGGGGACATGGGACAAAATGGGGACAGACAGGAGGGGGACAGGATGGGATGGGGACAGGGCAGGATGGGGACAGGGCAGGATGGGGACAGACAAGAGGGGGACAGGCAGGATGGGGACAGGACAAGACAGGACAGGGACAGGCAGGATGAGGGCAGGGCAGTTTGGGGACAGAGAAGAGGGGGACAGGATGGGGACAAGGGACGAAATGGGGACAGAACAGGAGGGGGACTGGCAGGATGGGGACAGACAAGAGGGGGACAGGATGGGATGGGGACAGGGCAGGATGGGGACAGGGCAGGGTGGGGACAGGGCAGGGTGGAGACAGACAAGAGGGGGACAGGATGGGATGGGGACAGGGGACAAAATGGGGACAGACAGGAGGGGGACAGGCAGTTTGGGCACAGACAAGAAGGGGACAGGCAGGATTGGGGACAAGCGGGATGGGGACAGGCAGGATGGGGACAGGGCAGTTTGGGGACAGAGAAGAGGGGGACAGGATGGGGACAAGGGATGAAATGGGGACAGACAGGAGGGGGACCGGCAGGATGGGGACAGACAAGAGGGGACCGGCAGGACGGGGACCAGCACCACCACCCCCCCAGCCAGCGTGGCGGATCCGGGGCACCCCCCCACCCCCCCCAAACCCTCCCCCACCCCCACCCAAGGCGGGGCCTCCCCGCCCCTCCCCCCCCGTCCCCGGGCCGCTCCCGGCGGCGGCTGGGGCTGGATGCGGGGCTGGATGCGGGGCTGGATGCGGGGGCTGGGGGCGCTGGGGCTGGGGGTGCTGCTGGCGCTGCTGCCCGCCCCCGCCCCGGCCGAGACCTACACGGCCATGCTGAGCGTCCGGAGGGCTCTGGGCTCCGAGGCCCGGCTGCTCCGCCGGCTCCGAGCCTACCTGCGGGAGGAGAGCGCCCGCCTGCGCCGCCTCGCCAGGTACCGCACCCGCTCCGCCCGGGCGGCCGCGCCGGGGGCTCCCAGGCAGCGCTGGGAGCAGCTCCTCCCCCGGGCACCACATCCCCCGGGCACCCACATCTCCCCAGGCACCCCTATCCCCCCCCCAGGCACCCCTATCCCCCCCAGGCACCCCTATCCTCCCCTAGGCACCCCTATCCCCCACTAGGCACCCATATGCCCTCTAGGCACCCAGATCCCCCCCTAGGCACCCCTATCCCCCCCTAGGTACCCAGATCCCCCCCAGGCACCCAGATCCCCCCAGGCACCCAGATCCCCCCCCAGGCACCCAGATTCCCCCCCGGCACCCAGATCCCCCCCTAGGCACCCATATCCGCCCCAGGCACCCAGATCCCCCCCCAGGCACCCCTATCCCCCCACAGGCACCCCTATCCCCCCCCCAGGCACCCAGATCCCCCCCCCAGGCACCCCTATCCCCCCACAGGCACCCCTATCCCCCCACAGGCACCCAGATCCCCCCAGGCATCCCTATCCCCCCCCCCCGCCCAGGCACCCATAGTCCCCCCTAGGCACCCGTATACCCTCTAGGCACCCATATCCCCCCCTAGACACCCATATGCTCTCTAGGCACCCATATCCCCCCTCAGGCACCCATATCTCCTCCAGGCACCCCTATCCCTGCCCCAGGCACCCAGATCCCACCCCAGGCACCCATATCCCCCCCCAAGGTATCCATATCCCCCCCTCAGGCACCCCTATCCCCCTCTCAGGCACCAAGATCCCCCCCCAGGCACCCATATTCCCCCCCCCCCAGCACCCAGATCCCCCCCCTCAGGCACCCCCATCCCCCTCTCAGGCACCCCTATCCCCCCTCAGGCACCCTTATCCCCCCTTAGGCACCCATATCTCCCCCCCCCTCGGCACCCATAAGCCCTCTAGACACCCATATCCCCCCCTAGACACCCATATCCCCCCTCTGGCACCCAGATCCCCCCCAGGCACCCAGATCCCCCCCCTAGACACCCATATCCCCCCTCTGGCACCCAGATCCCCCCCAGGCACCCATATCCCCCCTACCCCAAGGGTGGGTGCTGCCCGGGTAAGGAGAGGGGCTTAACCCAGCCCACTCAATTTTTTGGGGTGCCCCTAAATAGGAGCTTGGGGCATCGTGGGTGGATGGGGAGCACAGCCCAAACACCGCTCACGCCCCCGACCATGTCCCAAGATGGGGACGTTGTCCCCTCAGCCCTGGGTTGGGGACTGGGGCTGTGGATCACAGCATCCCCGAGGCATGGGCCATCCCCACGTACCCACCAGCAATGGGGTTCTACCAACCTTGATGGGGTTTCCCCACCTCTGGCTTGGCCAAAAAGTGGACGCTGGGGCAAAACCGCCCAACTACGGGGGGGCTCAGACCCCCAGGCCCCACCCCGGGGGTGTCACCACCCAGGAACATCACCCAAAGTGTCACCCAGTGGGTGCCTTGTAGGTTTTATGAGAAGGTCCAAGCGCTGCACCAAGACCCCAAGGCCTCGGTGGACAACCCCTTGCTGGCCTTCAGCCTCATCAAGCGTCTCCACTCCGACTGGCCCAACGTCATCTACAGCGACGAGGCCACCGAGAACATCCAGGGTACGGGGGGGATGCTTGGCCGCGTGTCCTCTGTGTCAGCTGGGGAGAGCCGGGAGGGGACGGGGACCGGGTGGTGGAGCAGGGGAATGGGTGGCGGAGCAGGGGAATGGGTGGAGGAGCAGGGGAATGGGCGGTGGAGCAGGGCAATGGGTGGTGGAGCAGGAGAATGGGTGGAGGAGCAGGGGAATGGGTGGAGGAGCAGGGGAATGGGTGGAGGAGCAGGGGAATGGGTGGCGGAGCAGGGGAATGGGTGGAGGAGCAGGGGAATGGGTGGAGGAGCAGGGGAATGGGTGGAGGAGCAGGGGAATGGGTGGTGGAGCAGGAGAATGGGTGGAGGAGCAGGGGAATGGGCGGTGGAGCAGGGGAATGGGTGGAGGAGCAGGGGAATGGGCGGTGGAGCAGGGCAATGGGTGGTGGAGCAGGAGAATGGGTGGAGGAGCAGGGGAATGGGTGGTGGAGCAGGGCAATGGGTGGTGGAGCAGGAGAATGGGTGGAGGAGCAGGGGAATGGGTGGAGGAGCAGGGGAATGGGTGGCGGAGCAGGGGAATGGGTGGAGGAGCAGGGGAATGGGTGGTGGAGCAGGAGAATGGGTGGAGGAGCAGGGGAATGGGTGGTGGAGCAGGGGAATGGGTGGAGGAGCAGGGGAATGGGCGGTGGAGCAGGGGAATGGGTGGAGGAGCAGGGGAATGGGTGGAGGAGCAGGGGAATGGGCGGTGGAGCAGGGGAAGGGGTGGCAGTGGAGGAGCAGGGGAATGGGCGGTGGAGCAGGGGAAGGGGTGGCAGTGGAGGAGCAGGGGAATGGGTGGAGGAGCAGGGGAATGGGTGGCAGTGGAGGAGCAGGGGAATGGGTGGTGGAGCAGGGGAACGGGTGGAGGAGCAGGGGAATGGGTGGAGGAGCAGGGGAATGGGTGGAGGAGCAACATGTGGGGTCCTCGGGGATGGGGAAGGGCTGATAAGGGTGATTGCACCCCGAAAGCTCATGAATCCCCCTCCCTGCACCCCGTTACCCGCCCTCAGCACTCCATGCTGGCTTCAAGGAGGTGGAGCAGGAGCTGCCTGGAGCTGAGGACCTGGACGGGGCTGCCCGGGCTCTGATGCGGCTGCAGGACGTCTACGCACTCAGCGTCAAGGGCATGGCCAACGGCGTCTTCCAGCGAGCCGGCGCCGCCCGCCCGCCCCTCTACAGCCCCGGCCGGCGTGTCTCCCTCTCCGCCGATGACTGCTTCCATGTGGGCAAGGTGAGGGCGAACCCCGTCGGCCTCCTACAAAGCTTTTCCAGCCTGGAATGTTGCTTCCATAGGGATAGACGTTGGGTTTTCTTCCCGCTCGGATGCGGAGGGGCCCCTCTGACTCAGCCCGCAGGCATCCGCCCGCCTGCTCTCAGCTCTTGCCCAAATAACGGGGCTTCTTGCTGCTTCGTGGCTTGGGGAAGGGAAGGGCCAAGCCGGTGGGCTGGGGGAGACCTCCTGCCCCAGCATTCCCGTTGGATACGGGGTCGGCCCCTGCCTGGGGGTAAAAGTGGATCTGGAAATCCCTGGGAGGGGATTTGGGTGCTTTGATAGAGGTTTTTGTTCAGGGCAGAGTCCTCTGAGTGTCACCGCAGAGCTGGGATGGAGTGTTGGGATGGGATGGGACAGGGTGGGATGGGATGGGATGGCATGGCATGAGATGGAGGTAGAGATGGAGATGGAGATGGGGATGGAAATGGAAATGGGGATGGAAATGGGGATGGATCAGGATGGATGGGGATGGGAGAGGAAAGGAAGGGATGGGACAGGATGGGGATGGTGTGGGAGGGAGTGGGGATGGGGATGGGAATAGGGAAGCAATAGGATGTGATGGGATAGGATGGGATGGGACAGGGTGGGATGGGATGGCATGGCATGGCATGGGGTGAGATGGAGGTGGAGATGGAGATGGAGATGGAAATGGGGATGGATCAGGATGGATGGGGATGGGAGAGGAAAGGAAGGGAGGGGATGGGGATGGCGTGGGAGGGAGTGGGGATGAGAATAGGGAAGCAACAGGATGTGGTGGGACAGGATGGGTGGAAATTGCAGTGGGATAGGATGGCATGGGGATGGGATAGAATGGGATGCGATGGGACGGGACAGGACAGGATGAGACAGGGTAGGGACAGGATGGGAGGGGACAGGGGTGGGATTGGGATGAAGATGGTCATGGGGATAGGATGGGATGAGAAGGGGATGGGATGGGTCAGGATGGGATGGGATGGGACAGGGTGGGGATGGGATGCAGGCCAGGCTGGCCCAGCCGGCGGGTCCGGGCGGCGCGCTGCCTCGCAGGTGGCCTACGACACGGGCGACTACTACCACTCCATCGCGTGGCTGGAGGAGGCCGTCGGCCTATTCCGCCTCTCCTACGGCAACTGGAACCCCGAGGACCGGAGCAGCCTGGAGGATGCTCTGGACCATCTCGCCTTCTCCTACTTCATGGTATGGCTGCGAGTCCCATCCCCATCACCCCGGTGCCCAGTGGCGCCGAACCGTGGGCAGGGGGATGCTCACGGGCTCTCCGCTCCCCCCATCCAGGCTGGAAACATCTCCCACGCCTTGAGCCTCTCCAGGGAGTTTCTCCACTATGGTAAGTGGGGCAACCTCAGATGCAGCAGAAGGAGGCAAGAGGTTTTGGGGTGTCACCATCACCTCTGCACGGCACCAGCCTCCTTCACCCCATTTCTTGCCCCCATGTGGGGTAATTCTCCAGGGACCGATGCCAGGGAAGGGGGGGTGATGGGGACACGGCGTTTCGGGTGACATCGCCTCTCCGGCAGACCCCAGTAACCAAAGGGTGGTGAGGAACGTGGCCAAGTACGAGAAGCTGCTGGAGATGGGGACGGCGGTGAGCACCGGACCCCTGCGACGCCCCAACGGCACCCACCTGCAGAGCCGCGACGCCTACGAGGAGCTGTGCCAGCGCCCGGCGGGGCAGGTGGGGCTGGCAGGGGGGTCCCATGGTCCCCCACCCCACCGCTGTCCCCCTCTCACTCCCTCCTTGGTCCTCTCTCTCCCCAGCCATCTCCAGAGCATCTCCCACACCTCGGCTGCTCCTACGAGACCAACGGCAGCCCCTACCTCCTTCTCCAGCCTGCCAAGAAGGAGATGGTCTGGATCCGACCCTACGTGGCTTTGTACCACGATTTCATCAGCGACGCCGAGGCTGAGACCATCAAGGGGTTGGCAGGGCCCTGGGTGAGCCGTCCCCGTCCCCAGGGATGTCCCTCTTCTGGAGAAGGGTGGCCCAAGAGCTGGTGGTCCAGGGTGGACCACCCTGAGCGTGCAGAGATAGGAGAGGTTTTAAGCCAGGGCTTAGCCAAAGTCTTCTTCAGCGAGACCCTGGGAGGGATAAGCCCAGCTTAGCTCCATCTGAGCCCCCCCCAAAAGATTTTGGGGAGAAACCAGGTCCATGCATGCACCTAAACCTCTTCCCAGGCAGGCTTGACTTGGTGACACCCAACTGCATTGGCTCCAGCTGCTAGCACTGCTTCCATCACCCCGGTGGGACACCTTGGGGTGGGGATTTTTGGCAACCAGCTGGTATAAACCCCCCAATTTGGACGCTGACCGGGGTCCCTGCTTGGTGTGGGGGTCCCCATCTGCAGCAACGTCCCCCCCACCATGTGTCCTCCAGCTGCAGAGGTCCGTGGTCGCTTCTGGGGAGAAGCAGCAGAAAGCCGAGTACCGGATAAGCAAGAGGTAGTAGCCACCCCATCCCTCGTCCTCCAGCCAGCGGGACCACCATGGTCCCATTGCCACCACCAGGGTGGCAGTGAAGCCATGCTGGGGAGGCCTGGGTCCTCCGCACCCAGCAGTGCTGCAAGGGTTAAGCCCAGCCACGCGTGAATTTGGGGGGGGCTGAAGGTGGGGTGCTCCCGCAGCGCCTGGCTGAAGGACACCGCCGACCCGGTGGTGCGGGCGTTGGAGCAGCGCATCGCTGCCGTCACCGGCCTGGACCTGCGGCCACCCTACGCCGAGTACCTGCAGGTGGTCAACTATGGGTTGGGAGGCCACTACGAGCCACACTTCGACCATGCCACGGTCAGGGAGCTGCTGGGGTGGTCCATGGGGTGGTCCGTGGGGTGGTGCCCAAGGGGGTTCCTGTGGTGCTCGTGGGTTGGTCCTTGGGGTGATCCTGGGATGGTTCCTGGGGTGGTCTCTCAGGTGGTCACCAGGGTGGTCCCTGGGGTGGTCTCTGGGCTGGTCCCTCAGATGTTCCTGGAGATGGTCCCCGTGATGCTCCTGGGATGGTTGCCTGGGAGGAGGTCCCTGGGGTGGTTCCCAGGATGGTCTCTGGGCTGGTCCCTCAGATGTTCCTGGAGGTGGTCCCTGTGGTGATCCCTGGGATGGTGCCCAGGGGCGTCCCTGGGGTGGTCCTTGGGGTGATCCTGGGATAGTTCCTGGGGTGGTCTCTCAGGTGGTCACCAGGGTGGTCCCTGGGGTGGTCTCTGGACTGGTCCCTCAGATGTTCCTGAAGATGGTCCCTGGGGTGGTCCCCGTGATGCTTCTGGGATGGCTGCCTGAGGGGAGGTCCCTGGGGTGGTTCCCAGGGTGGTCTCTGGGCTGGTCCCTCAGATGTTCCTGGAGGTGGTCCCTGCGGTGATCCCCGTGATGCTCCCGGGATGGTTGCCTGGGGGAGGTCCCCAGATGGGGGTGTCCCCATGGTGATCCCTGGGATGTTCCTGGGAAGGGAGGGAGGAAAGAGGGAAGGAAGGAGGCAGGGAGAGATTTCCCTGGGGGCAGCTCAGAGCCACCGGCTCTGTTAGGGCGTGAGGTGCCTCCGAGCTGAGCTGTGCCAGCGTGGGACTGCCCGTCCCCAGGGGACTGACCGTCCCCACCTCCTCGCTCTTGGGGCAGTCCAGGAAGAGCCCCCTTTACAGAATGAAGTCGGGCAACAGGATCGCCACGGTCATGATCTACGTGAGTCCCCCCCATTTCCTGACCTAGAGAGACTGCGCTTGCAGGGACATCGGTAGGGTTCAGAGTGAACGGGGTGGAGATGGGTGAGGGCAGCCCTAAATCAGACCGCGGTGGGCTGTTAAATGATGCCTGCAGTGTATTTAAGAGCTTGTGCTATGCTGTAGCGAGGGAAGCGCTGCGGGGGACCAAGGGAGCTTCTGTGCCTCAGTTTCCCCATGCAAAGCAGCTGTATCACATGGGGAGGGGGAGGGCTGTGGCTCATATTTTTGCTCCTTTTCCAGCTGAGCGCGGTGGAGGCCGGCGGCTCCACCGCCTTCATCTACGCCAACTTCAGCGTGCCCGTGGTTAAGGTGAGGGGGACCCGCACGAGCCCCCCGGGAGCGGGGAATTGAGGACACTGCTCTCTTGTGTCTCGTCTCAGGGAGTTGTGGCCGAGCCTCTCCCGATGCCGAACCCCAACCCTGGGGCTCCCTGATCTGTTTTGGGGTGCCAAACCCCAGCCCTGAGGCTCCTGGCTCCCTTTGAGGGGTCCCAAACCCTGATCCCATAGCTCCCAGCTCTGTTTTGGGGTGCCAAACCCTAACTTTGGGGCTCCCGTCTGTGTTTTGGGATGCCAAAATCCAATCTCGGGGATCCCAGCTCTGTTTGGGGTGCCAAACCCCAACCCCAGGGCTCCCAGCTCTGTTTTAGGGATGCCAAACCCCATCCCTTGGGCTCCCAGCTCTGTTTTGGGGTGCCAAACCCCAATCCCAGTGCTCCCAGTTTTGTTTTAGGGATGCCAAACCCCAGCCCTTGGGCTTCTGGGTCTGTTTTGGGGTGCTAAACCTAAATTCTGGGGCTCCTGGTTGTTTTGGGGTTCAAAACTCCAATTCTGGGGCTCCCAGCTCTGTTTTGGGGTGCCAAACCTCAACCTTAGGAATTCTAGCTTTGTTTTGGGGTGCCAAACCCCAATTCTGGGGCTCCCAGCTCTGTGTTGGGGTGCCAAACCCCAACCTCAGAAATCTTGATTCTGTTTTGGGGTTCAAAACCCCAATTCTGGGGCTCTCAGCTCTGTTTTGGGGTTCAAAACCCCAATTCTGGGGCTCCCAGCTCTGGTTTGGGGTTCCAAACCCCAGTTCTGGGGCTCCCAGCTCTGTTTTGGGGTGCCAAACCCCAACCTCAGAAATCTTGATTCTGTTTTGGGGTTCAAAACCCCAGTTCTGGGGCTCTCAGCTCTGTTTTGGGGTTCCAAACCCCAGTTCTGGGGCTCCCAGCTCTGGTTTTGGGGTGCCAAACCCCAATTCTGGGGCTCCCAGCTCTGGTTTGGGGTTCCAAACCCCAGTTCTGGGGCTCCCAGCTCTGGTTTTGGGGTGCCAAACCCCGGGGCTCCCACCCCGTCTCTGCTCGGCAGAACGCAGCTCTCTTCTGGTGGAACCTGCGGAGGAACGGGGACGGTGACGGGGACACCCTGCACGCCGGCTGCCCCGTCCTGGCCGGGGACAAGTGGGGTGAGAGACGCTGCCCGGTGTCACCCTGGGGTGACACGGGGTTGGAGGGGCTGCTCTGGCAGCGGGGAGGCGAGAGGTGCTGGGAACCCAGAAAAATCCTGGATAATAGGGAAAAAAATGTCACCGATACCGGAGCGGGGTCGGACATGGGTGCAGGGGGACAGAGGCAGACGGGGGTCCTTGTCCTTGTCCCTTCCAGTGGCAAATAAGTGGATCCACGAGCACGGGCAGGAGTTTCGGCGGCCGTGCAGCACCGACCCGCGAGACTGAGCCGCCGTGGGTTCAAGGATGTGGCACCCGTGGGTGGCAAAGCCACCCCGGTGCAGCGTGTCCCCAAGGCTGCAGCAAGAGGAGGGAGGGGAGGGGGTGGCAGCGGCGGGGGGTGCTATCGGGGGCGGTGGCACTTGCTCAGCCACGGCCGAATCTGGTGAAAATAAAGTCAAAAGACACTAAAGCGGAGTGTGGGGGAAATACCGCGGTGTGGTACCCGAGGGGACAGTGAGGGGGGTGTATGTGTCTGCACCCCCCATTCCAGCCTGCACCCTAAACGTACCCTCAAGCCTCCTCCTCCAGCCCTAGATGAAAATCCTCTCTGCTAAAAGGACTGGCAGAAATGACATGGCATTTCTATGGTAATCAGTAGGCTTCAGAGTGAACAGAATGGCCATAGAGGACCAGCACAAAGACAGCGCACTATCCTTCCTCAAATAAACCTGCCGCAGTGCCCGGCTGCATCTTGGGCCCGATTGTGCAGCCCCACACGCCGCTCCCCTCCCGACGACAGCAGGGGGTCCCCCTCCTCTGCACCCCAGAAGGATTTTGGGGTTTATTTTTCGCTGTAAGAGGGCCCCTGGGGAGGGAGAAGGCAGCCGCTGCCTTCCCGCCGCCCTGGCCCTCGGCCCGGCCACGCTTGCGCGAGCACCGCTCCCCGGGGCCCCCCCAAACAAGCTGCCTTTCTCCGGCCGGACCGCAGCCACCTGCGTGGCTGGAAGGCAAAAAGAGGCAGCAGGGCTCTCCGGCAGCGCCTGGAGATCGGGCAGCGAGCCCGCGCTGCTCTCCCCGGGCGCTTCCGATGGGGGACAGCCCGGATAAAGCTGGAGGACGCCATCAGCATAGAAACTCCCCGACTGCACATCCAGCCAGCCTCATCTACGCTGAGATTAAACAGATGAGATTAAAATCCTCCGGGATGGATGAGATTAAAACCCTGGATGGAGAGGCAGCGGCTGCCGCAGCCTGGGGAGGGTCCAGGGGAGGCTCTCAGCCTCTTTGCTAACTGGAAGGCAAAGGACAAAAATTGAGGAAAGGGATAGAAACGCCCAGCAGGGCTCTCCTGCTCGCTTTGGGCTCAAAAATGTGCATTTATCGCTCCGTGGCTGTGTTTATCCAGCCCCGGATTAACCCCGCTGTAGGCACACAGGGGCTGAGCTGCGAGGATTTGGGCACAGGAGCAGGAGCTGGGCTCCGGCCCCCCGCCGTAGGAGGATGCCTGCACAATTTCAGAGCAAATTTCCCCCAATTCCTGCTCTTCAGATAGGAACACCACCGCCAGCGTTCAGGGTGTTACAGAACAGAGGGTCCAAGGCAGCACAGGTTGCTGAAGAGCCAGAGCGCCGTGGTTGATTACTTTCAGATGTTTCTGTACACGTGGGAGCCATCGGTCACGGAGAGGAGGGGAAAAAAACAAAAGCTGTGGGTAAAGCATCCCCCCTCCTCCCCAGGCTGAGGGCCGAGAAGGGATGGGGGAATATTTCGGATGATGAGAGGCTTCCGTGAGTCACCAGAAAAACCCAAGGCTTGGGTCTGGAACAAGGCCGGATCTGCACCCTTCCTCCACAGGCTGCTCCCAGGAGCCCGCGTACCGCAGCTGAAGGGAAAGGAGGAGTTCCTACCCCAGGCTTTGCACAAACGCTTTATTTGTAGGCGAGAGAAACGGGCACCGAACAAGACACGAACAGGATGAGGCTGACACGGGACACAGCGCGGTCTCCGGAGAACCGACACACACACACATTTTCCTTTGGGAAACAGCAGCACGTGGTAAAAGGTCACCCCGCCAGCCTGGTAAAGCTTGGCCTAAACCAAGCATCCACCACCCAAGCGCTATCCCGCAGGTTTGGGATGCCTCGCGGACAAGGCGGCGAGGGTGCAGCGTTACCGGACGGATCAGGGCAGGCGACGCAGCCGAGGGAAGCAGGTTTGGGCAACGCAAACGGCAGTTTCGGGTTGTGAACAGCGTGCCAGGCTGAGAGAGAGGCGTTATAAATGCACCAGGGCCAAGTTTTCTTGGAAACGGCAACCCATAAACTATTTTTTTTTGACTTAGCTGAAGATCTACGGTCTAGATTTTCAGGAGGGTTGAGCACCAGTACAAACCAGTGAACGGCCGATTGCCAGCCAGCTCCGAGGATCTCTCCTCCCAGACCCTTCCACACCCCAGATAAAAGGCAACAGCGGAGGGGAGGAGAAACGTCGGTGCTGAAGAACGTCAGCACGAAGCTGTTCGCTCTCCTGCTCCAGTACCTGCCAGCTGCTCCCCCGTTCGCTGCAGACACATGGCAGCACGCTGATAAAGGTTTCCGAGTCCTGGGAGGGTCTCGCTGAACGAGAAGCCAGCAAGGGGCTTTGCCCTACTGCGATCGCTCGGCCCTGCCCTGCAGAGAGAGGAGAAGCAAGGAGGTCCACTCTGAACGGCCCCAGTGTGGTACTTACTGGGCTACTGGTGTCACCAGTGGGATTTATCACACCACCACCACCTCTGAGAGCTAAACTGAGCTCACGGTCGGGGAGAAGTCACTCCGTGCTTTACTGTAGTGCTTATTTTTTTGTTCAGAGGGTGTCTTGGTTGCACAGAGAGTGACCTCCAGTCGCAATAAGCATCGGTATTTTTAATTGGCTTCGGTAGCACTTCCCGCTCGCTTCACATCTGGACCAGGGCGGGCTGAAGATAAAGACAAGGCTCAAAAAAAAATAAGCAAGCTCCGTACACAAGGTGATTCGGCAGCCATTTCAACACCCGGTCACCAACAGCGTTTTCAAAACACCAGCACGGAGGAACTGCGCTGGCTTAAGCACGTGCAGAGACACGCAGCCGAGCTCTGCGGTCGCAGGATCTGTACTGAAAGCAAAACTACACGCTCCAGCAATACAGGAAAGCTCTTTTCCCAACAATCTCAATGCTCCTGGAATCTACAAGTCACCGAGGGTTTTGTCCGGTGCATGTAACCCAGGAGCTGGCAAAACCCGGCCTGGGTCCGATTGGAAAAATTTAAGCAGCGAACCCTGCGACAACCCAGCCTCCCAAACTGCATCTTCTGCTCCTGCCAAGCCTTGGGATTTTCCATTGTGGAAGTTTCCACCGATCCGCAATCCAACAACTGGAACAAAAGCAAGAGAGATTTCTAAATAATCGAAAGCGCCAGCGTAAAACCGGCACCCTTTCGATTCGGCCAGCCTCCTCCTCGTTATCTGCTTTTGCACAGAGACAGTGCAACGCTGCGGGCTGTGGAAAAACGCAGTGAAAAGCTGGTAGTTACAGAGGGATTTTCGATGTCCCCATTTTTCATGAGTCAAAGAGAACATTTCTTCTCTCGGCAGCTACTTTTACCACGGTCTGTGCTATCCTTCCCCTAAATACCATTTATCTCTGCCCGTAGCTTCCTGCAAAGGGAGAAGAAAGCGCAACAGGAGCATTAATATTTTTCAGACGTAAGTACAGCCTCAAAAATGTACGCGGCTCGACACAGCCGAAAGGAATTCCCCCTCCACCCACCCGCCGTTGCTGCTGCCCCTGCAGCCGCCTTTTTTTGAAGCCAGCACTGCCCGAGTCCCTGCCTGTTCTGTGCAAGTCAGGACCGAGAGCTTGGCACGCAGCAAGGCCACATTAAATAGGCTGTTGAAATGTTTATTTTTTCACTCACTTCTCAAATGTTAACAAGAAAAGATAATTCTGGGGAGCCCACAGGAGTCAGAAACAGTCATTCATTTTCCGATGGTGCTTCTACAGAATACAAAACTGATTTTCTTTTGCTTTCCATGGAGATCTTTTTTTTTTTTTAATATCTCGCAAACTGTAAAAGCAAATGAAAGGGATAACGTGAGAGGCAAACATGAGGAGTTACCGCAATGAATCACTCCGAGCCAGATCCTCCAAGTTACTTCAGCACGGAGGAATGAGACTTTCCCGAGATCACTCATGAGTATGACAACAGGCACATGCTTAACTACCCCGTGAAGCGAGACTCCGGACACACACAATTATTTTAGTCTCTAACAAGTTGAACACAGGAGTCACCTGGAAAGGCCCGAGAATTTTGCCGATCTTCAGGATACAGCTTGGGGAAAGTGCTCTTTTGCATCTCAACTACTGAAGATCCGTTTAATCCATCGGGAACTAAAACAGGGGCGGACGTTACATCAAGGTCACAGGAAACCAATGCAATAATTAACACGGTGACTTACGGAGGGAAGTGCCAGGAGCCAGCAATTGCTCTTTTAACACCTGAGTGCCGCCGGCCAAAGTGCCAGGAGAGAGGAGAGCTCTCTGGAATGAGGCTTTCTTGTCTCTAATTCAAGCATTTCCCAGCCTGATGTGTTGGGGAAGGGGCGCAGAGCAAGGCCGCGACCGCTGTGTCCAGGGCTCACGTGCGAATGGATCGGAGGAGATGAGCGGCTCTCCATCAAACCAGGCTTTGCCAGCTCTTCACACCGCCTCCCTCTGCCCCACCTGCACCTCTCAAATGCCAAGAATTCATGATGGCTCTTGTCACAGGACGTACGCACAGATACACACCGCAGCTCCCAAATCAGGCCAACGACAGAACTCTGCCTCAGCAAAACAGCGTTAAAATACTGCTTTCATCATTCAGCATCAAGGGGTTATGGACACAAGGTGGAAAAAAAAAAGATTTCAGACATCCAGCAGCAAAATATTGAGGAAAACCGCTCCAAAACGTGTCTGCTCTTACGCTCAAGAGTGATTCTTAGGTGAAAGCAATCTGATGAACTGTCTGTGGATAATTTAACCCTGAAGAAAAGCTCTCTGTGTAACTACTGCGTTTACATGGGAATATGGAAGGCGGGCAGCGAAACGATCTAGGAAGTGACAGTGAAAACAAAGTCTTTCCTCCAGTACTGGGGGAGCATAACGCAGCAGCAGCTGCCTACACCTCTGCGTCAACATCAGCAGGACTGACTCCAAGCTCTTCCAGGGTTTTATCTGCTGCACTTTTTGCATTTTTTTTTCATCCAAAAGGTGCTGATCTCTGCTCCGTTGTGTGTAGCAGCTACGAGAAGGGAAGCATAAACACATTGCAGGCACAGAGAACGGCCCAACAGGCAAACTGCCTGCAGACCACGTTGTTACCGCTGCTCTTGGGTCTTCCCCATAAACGCAGGCCCAGAGTCCCCTGCCTGTTATGTGTCTGCAGTAAACGGAGTTATCCAGGCTATTTTTCTCAGTGAGAACTTGAAACAAGTATTAAGAAAGCTGCAAGACTCTGAAATGGAGCTCACGGTCCCCCCTCGCCTTTTTGTTTTACAGTCCTGCCCAACTTTGCACAGGAAAGTAGCATCTAGGCTGTTCCTGCAGCTTAACTCATAAGGCTGGCGTTGGTGAGACGAAACCTGAGCTCCCAATGAAGCCGATTCCTCGTCTGCTTTAGGGGAAAGAAACGTGTATATAAAAAACAAACCTAAGGGGCACTTCAAAGACAATTAGACGATTCCATGGAGAAATCCTGAAGCCTTTGGCTATGCTGCAATGCCCTCGGTGGATCTGGACTGCCAACGGCCCCTTTGCAGTTGGGTCCAAGAAAGCCTGAGAATTGATGGAGATCGGTATGATCGACTACTTGGGATTTCAGGAGGTCTTTCCTTGTGGCAGCAGAGAGGAGCCCACTTCCAAGGGCCTGAAGAGCTTTTCACGGTCTTCAGTACAAGCTGCTTCCCAGCAAGGAAGTCCCTAAGCATTTACACATTCTGGAGAACTAGTTCTAGGGGATGAATCTCACACCAACTTCTCACTGCTGCTGAACTGGAGAGATGAAAGGATATGGATACATCACAGTGGCCTCTGGTGCAGTTTATTTACAACAGGACTCAGTGCTGGAGAACACCAGGGTATTAACAAGCAGGAAACACACTAGGAGGGAAAAAGGAGAGTGGAAGAAAGGTCACACGTTAAAATCAAGGTATTCTCTGCAGATATTTGACTCTGTGACACCCCAAATTTAGTTGATTACCCAAGATCAAACAAGGCCAAGAGGAGTCTATCACGCAGGTTAAAATCAGCATTGATGCATTCAAGCTACGCAACAGTGAGAAGCAGAGAAGCTTAATATGTTGCTGTCTATGGCTTAAGGACACAATAAGGCCAGCAAGCCACCTCACTTTCTCCAAGCCTCTTGTTTGAAAGCTGCTTTTGCCTCAACCATAATAGCAGAAGCAAAAGGCTAGCTCCTTCAAGACTCACAGAGATAGTACAGGTTGCCAAATACCTGGTGGAGATTCAACATTACAGTGCAGTACAGTCCTTTGGTCTTCTCCCTCTCTCATCATTTACACATCAACCTACACTACATCCTTTCACTGGATTTAAAATATGCAGTCGACAGTCCTGCATTTCTACTGTTTCATCCCCAAGGGCACAGGATAAAGGGGAAAAAAAGGAGGAGATCATCCAGCAATACCTCTTTAGCAATGCCAGTCCTACAGCATCACACATTCTGGGGCTTCTAGCTTTTGTTGAAGAATTCTTAACTAAAAGCCAGAAGACTTTTTCAGGACTGCTTAAGAAACGTGCTTATTTTAGGATCATCTTTCAGGTGAATGGTAAAACAGACTAGTATGTTCTATGAGGTCTAAGCATTGGTTTAGTTATTCGCTTTATGATACTGTAACTAGGACTTTTGGGAGTTTTCCCCATCAACCTTGTCAGTCACGACCTACTCTCTCTGCGTGGCTGATTGCAGAGGCCTGGCTCCTACGGTTCATTATGATATGAAAACACATGAGATAAGCATGGGAAGCTGACAAAGGGAAGCACACAGCTTTAGCTGTCTAATCTCCCCAGTATTTCTTGGCCAAAGAAGTGTGGTACAAGTTGTTTCCAAAACACAGGACCTTGATTACTTAAATAAGATGCTATTTAAACTAAATACCGTAAAGCTTGTAATTCTGCCTTCTGGCTGGCTATAAAGAAAGGAATCAGCTAGGGAGGATCTGCTTCACTCCTCCCCTCCAAAAAAGGAGGATTCATTAAGACAAGCTAATATGCGAGAAGTTTAGAGAGAACACATAAACATCAAATGCACTGCTGGCTGTGATTCAAAGCTGTTTGTTTACATGTGGTTTTTAGCATTATGCTAAAACGCCGCCCTCCCACACTGAGAGCCAAACACGCAGGCAGTGAGAGCAAGAGCTCTGCTCGAGGGCTGCACGGCTCTAGCACCCGCAGAGCCTTACCACTGGAATCCACCGATGGGCTCTGTAAACCTGTGACGGATCAGGAACGTCGCAACAGCTTCAGCAACCTGAGGGAAGGGGAAAAAAAAAAAATCAGTCAGAATTTAAAGGGACACGAAGAGAACAAGTAATCCAGTGGTTTTCAAAACCCACAGTATTTCCAACAACAGTTTGTGTCCTCAGGATCCTCTTGCTGAATCAAGTTTGCTCCTTTAAAACTAAGAGCTCTGTAAAACAGGCTTTTATATAAAAAAAAAAAAAAACGGACTACATGCTTCCTCTGACACTGATCTCACAATCAAAAACTGACTGAACTTTTTCTCCACCTCTTTCAGTAATTCTTAAAGCAATACCTAAGTTTAGCAGGTAAAAAAGGTCTGGCGATATCACGATGCAAGTTATTCCTATAAAGAATAAATCAAGACAGTAACCTGACAGTAATAATACCGCTTAGAATTTATATTAAAAATAATAACAATGTAAGAACTCGGTATGTTTAGACAAAAATCCCTATTTCAGATGGTAAAGTGAAGCCCAGAAAGGCTGAGTTTTACATACACAGCGGTTAGTGTAGACAAGCTTTAAAACCAGACGTGTTTCCAACCACAGGCTCCCCTGGCTGCACCGCATTCCTGCTTCTCTCTGGACACCGACTGCAGCAGTACCCAGGAGCAGCACTGCTCTGTCAGTCTGTAAGCTGTTTCAGTAACGTTTGTTTTGTATTTGGAAAATGTGAGCCACCCAACTCAGCAAAACACAGAGCAACCCCAAAAGCTGCAGCGTAGCACAAGGGAGAGTGGAGAACTTTATGAGGAAAGGCAGGGAGGATAAATCCGCACTCCACATGGTACGAGTTAGTTACACCACCACTAGCCTGAGAGTTCAATCTGTAACCTAGCCAAGCCCTGTGTCACGTAACATCTTAGCCCAGGCTTTCCAGACAGCTTAGAAATCCAAGCTGGTTTGCGAATAGCCAGTTAAGATGTCGTGCCAAAAAATGCCCCTGAAGTATAATCTCTGCTTCCTAGTAGACCCCTTGTGCATTTAAGCTGTGAAGACTTATCTAGCCTCAACCCCGCAGCGGGGCTCACCTTGTCTGGAGCATCTTCGTGGACTGCATGGCCGCACTGTGGGAGGACCTGCATCTGAAACTTCCCTGCGGATCAAGAGAGGCATCACTGGAGCTGCTTTTTAAGTGGCCTTGATTTCTAACAGCAAGGGTTTAGGCAAGCAGTTCTTGTGTAAACAGGAAACATCAGACACTACGCTCTTCAAAGCACTGTGAATTTATGAACTCTTCTAAAAAGGGTCTCACATTCTTTACAAACAAACCTCACTAAATCTCACTGTATGCATTGGGCAAAGAGGGACCAGGGAAGGCACAGTCTAAAGCAAACTGTACAATACACACAGCAGACAGTTTCAACAGAAAGCAAGAACTGGCTGCTTAATTCATCTTCCTCCGGTTTAACTAGAGGAGGTTCCCAGGAGTTAAAACAACGCTAAACTTCTTAGAGCTTCTCGACACAGGGGAGACTACCTTTCAGAGCTGAAACTGTTATCAGATCTACCTTAACATAATGTTTAACCTGCTACCCAATACTGCTTTCCAGTACTGGTTGCTCTGGAAAAATCAATGAAGCTGGGACGGGGAGAAAAAACAACAAGAAACCAAAACATCCATGCAGATGCTGAATCTTGGTCTGATGTCTGCCAGAAACACCGGGAGATCAGACAGTTTTGGGTGGTCCCAAGTGTTCTAGCTAGGAACATCAGGGATGTCGTTAGAAAGGGAAAAGCCAGATTAGAAAGAAACCCTCACAGCCAAGCGTTCTGATCCAAGAGAACTGTGGCAGCCCCATTGCTGGAAACATTGAATCATAGAATCATAGAATTGTTAAGGTTGGAAAAGACCCTTAGGATCATCAGGTCCAACCGTTAACCTACCACTTGCCAAGTCCACCACTAAACCATGTCCTCAAGCACTGCATCTCCCCGGCTTTTAAATACCTCCAGGGATGGGGACTCAACCACTTCCCTGGGCAGCCTGTGCCAGGGCCTGACCACTCTTTCAGTAAAGAAGTATTTCCTAATACCCAACCTAAACTTATCCTGGCGCAGCTTGAGGCCGTTTCCTCTCGTCCTATCGCTTGTTACTGGGGAGAAGAGACCGACCCCCACCTCGCTACAGCCTCCTTTCAGGCAGTTGCAGAGAGCGATGAGGGCTCCCCTCAGCCTCCTCTTCTCCAAACTAAACAACCCCAGCTCCCTCAGCCGCTCCTCATAACACTTGTGCTCTAGACCCTTCCCCAGCCTCATTGCCCTTCTCTGGCCACACTCCAGCACCTCCATGTCCTTCTTGAATTGAGGGGCCCAAAACTGGACACAGGATTCGAGGTGCGGCCTCACCAGTGCCGAATACAGGGGCACCATCACCTCCCTGCTCCTGCTGGCCACACCATTCCTGATACAAGCCAGGATGCCATTGGCCCTCTTGGCCACCTGGGCACACTGCTGGCTCATGTTCAGGCAGCTGTCAACCATCACCCCCAGGTCCTTTTCAGCCAGGCTGCTTTCCAGCCACTCCTCCCCACGCCTGTAGCGTTGCCTGGGGTTGTTATGACCGAAGTGCAGGACCCGGCACTTGGCCTTGTTGAACCTCATACAGTTGGCCCCAGCCCAACAATCCAGACTGAACAAAACCCATGGCAACAGCCCTTCACAACTTCAATTGAACCTTTCCCTTCTCAACTTCTCCACCTTTTCCACAACCACAGACAGTTAGAGAGCGCTTTGGGATGGACTAATTCTTTAATGCCCATTTGTTTCGATATAGACTGCACCTGGTAAGAGGCGATTCCAGCTATCTCTCGCTCGTGTATCCGTAGCAACAAGCTATCATCCAAAAGGAGCATTACAGTAAGGATAGAGTAACAATATTAAATATTTACCTTGCATCTGTCCAATTGTTAGATCTTTATCCAGTCTGTCAACACCTACAATCAAATAAACAGATGTGTTGGAGAAAAGCCAGAGAGAGTATCACTGTCTAAGCAGGGCTTTACGCAACATTTTGAAAGATGGCGTGAAAAATGCAAAAGAAACATCTCTGACACCCACCACAAGGATGTTTCATTGCTGCACCTCAAAAGAGTAAAGTGATAGGAAAGAATCCCAGCCAAAAATGGAAGAACACATCCTTCCCTACAACTTAAAAGGGTATTTATCTTGGTTACACACTTAATTTCCTGTCAGGGCACAAAAAGGGCCTACAGCTGGCTCTACAACATCGATAATTTGACTTTCAGTTGAAAAGTTCAAGTTATGCCCATATCTGTAGGAAAACATCGTAGTAGTGAAGGCTGAAGGGCAGCTTGGATCTGTCCTGTTTGCTCTTCTTCCACGTCATACAACAAAAACACCCATCCAACAGCAGCAATACCTGTGCTATTTTGATATTAGAGACTCTGAACTAATTCCAGATCTGCACGGATCAAATAGTCTGGTTTATGATATTTCAAGATACATAGAAAAGTCAAGGTGGAAGAGACAGATCTGCTAGTCTCCGAGAAAGACATTAGCCAAACGCTGACCCTATTGTCTAAAATACAAGTGGGACATCATTGAAGTGAACAGCCACTGAACGTGAACGGGATGGGAGAGACACGTACCAGCTAAAAGCAAAAGCTTTGGAGTTGGACAGCTTAGGAAGAGGTTAGATAAACCCCTGAACCAGCCATCCCAGTACTTTTCTGTTTTCGCCAGTTCAATTCGCCACGTGTATAAGTGCTCCTTCTTTGTCTGCAGGGAGGAGAGAGAGCTCTGCATTAGTGATCAGTAAAACAGCTGAAATAAAATGAACTCCGAGTCCCACTTGGAAGTATATATAAAAAATACTGGCTCCCTCTGGTGGATTACACACTTCCAGGGGATGACCCTCCCTGCTCCTAAAATTCTCTCCAAATCACAGCCAAAGTACACGAGTAGGGACCAGGAAGGTCAGAAGGAGCTACACCTATAGATCAGGAGAAGGCTGTAGTAGTCAGGGCACTCAATTTGCTATTTTTTACTGGCACAAATAGCTCACAAATTGTCTGAATGTCCAGACTTGGCTCTCACTTAGGTGACACAGAAATAAAAGGGGCTAAGCTGGCTACAACGATTTTCCTCGAGGAATTTACATTCCTAGGTTGCAATTGTCTGTACGACCTCCTGAATGCTAACGTGCTGTGGAAACGAACGGAAATACCACAAAGACTCAGAAAAGAGCATTCCTCATTCAGGCCAGAAGCCCCATTTCAGGCCATATGCACTAAATCCGTGAGCATCTGAGGAAAGAAGACGCACGCTTTCAGGTGACAACCCAAGACAGAATCAGTGGCACGAGACAAAGAAGAAAAACAACAGTCACAATATAAAGTTTTTGGTCCCTGGAGTTCCTCCCTTTGGTATTAGAATGATTTGGATAACTACTGGCTACTTCTCTTGCAGGGGAGCATCGTGCAAACACAAGCTGAAAATACAGCAAGAAACTCCCTACCTCTGTGTCATCTTCTTTCTTCCTTTTGTTGACAGAGCCTCCCCCTTCCTCATCCTCTTCCTCCTCCTCCTCTTCTTCAATAATACCCTCCACTATGGCTTTAGGACATTCAGGACTGGCAGCCCCTTCGCACCTGTGAAAATAAAACCAAAAACTGATTCCCTGCCAAAACAAACCAAAAAAACAGTTTTTAACCTAAGGTAGTCAGCTATTTCTCAGATACTGGCTGAGAAAAATCCCCCCAAGTTTAAACGTAGCTGTGGATGAAAAATACAGTCATGACCGGTCAACGGGACTGAGTGCCTGTGCAGCACATATATCTCAGCGCAAATATAAATGCAAACAGCTACTTAAAGGAGGCAGAAGTGGTCAAACAACCAACAACAGCTTTTTTTAACAAAATATGAGACATTTGTAAAGGCTCCAGGTACAGTAAGGATTAGAGTGGCACAGGCAGGTCACTCTGATCCCCCCCAAACCCACCTCAGATCACTCCCGAAACGCAACAGATAATTAAACAATTTCTAAAAGGAAGTGAAAGATACCGTACCCAGAAGGCTGACCCCATTTAGGGCAAAATCTCTGAAGAGCCATCAGACTAACACTTATTTCTTAATGTGCGTGAAAAGGCAGACGAACCAAGGAATACAAAACCAGCAGTAGTTAACTTTTAAAAACATGGCTCTTGGCAGATTTTGCCCCAGGGGAATTTTGATCAGGTTTTCTCCAAGTGCCATGATTATGATTCAGTGCTGCTGCTGGTATCGACTGCGATCAAGTGATAAGAAATTTGTATTTGCTAGAAGAAATTTTCACTTCCAAGCGCATTTATGCTCTGTAGTACCAGTATCGTAGAATAGACAAGATGATTTAAGAGCTTAAAAAAAAACAAAACCAAAAACCACCTACTGTTTGACTTGACCGACCATAGAAACTCTGGCAGATTCAAGATTTCTTATTTGTCCACTTTTTACACTAGGAAAAAAAAAATCAGAAGGGCAGAAATATTTACTAAACAGATTCAGGAGCCAGCAGGCCCAGAAACAGGAGCAAAAACCCTTTACAGCTTAGGATTTCCCCAAACCTCCTGTTCTCAGAAGGCGTTCGGAGTGGCTCACGCTACATTCCAACTTACTTGAACCCCCTGTTGTCACTGTAACCGTGAATTGAAAAGACACATGGGAGAAGTGCTGGTGGGGAAACAGTGAAATAGGGTTATAGGGTTATACCCATTTCACTGCAGGGGACAGGTTGGTCAGAAACTACCTGGGTATTTGGCAACAGAACTGGGCTTCTTGTAGTCCAATCTACAAATGAGGCCTCTCCCTTTCAAACTCAGCTGCCAAATGTGTATGCAATTCTTTCTGAATCAGAAATAAGTCCTGTTTCTTACACATGGGATGGATGTCTCAAGCTTCTTCTGTAATAGCTGGGACACTTACAAGGAAGCTGCAATTCATACCATGAAGCTTTTGATTAGCTGAAGCTCTTAGAGGATCCTTCTCCAATGCCTAGCCAGCTCTCCCAGGATATTAACTATCTTTGAGACCTCTCCTCCCTGTCAGATTAGCCAAGGAATTGGTGACAACAGTTGGGGAAGTGAGCGCAGAAGGAGAAAACAGACAAATTATATCAACTTTGTTCCTTCAGGAGTCAAGCTACAAAGACAAGTGATTCTGGAGACTGCATAAACCCATCCATTACCTCCACTCAATGGCATTCTCAAGTGACTTGAATGTTTTGGGACGACTCCTTAAGAAGTTCTGCATGCTGTTCAACGCATCCATGGCTGTACCTAAAACCAAGTATTTTAACTTTATGGCATCTGATGAAATAATTGTTATGTCCCTCTACACAGAACTGGCTACTGGGGACACCCTCAGAGAGAGCTCAAGCTCACTGGGGATTTAATGCTGTTAAGGAAAGTACAGCTTAGTACTCCTAAGCCTATGGTCATACCTGCATACATTAGAGAACTAATATTTCAAGAGGTAGGACATTCAGATAGTAAAAGAAGGTAGTAACCACGCATCAGCACCACATGTTATATAAAAAGCCACCCTTCTCCCCCCTGACAAGAAAGTATTGCAAAGAAATTATCAGGAAAATAGCAAACAGTTCATCTGGGAAAAGCAAAAGGAGGGGTCACACTAGAAAGATTTTTGTGTAGGTAGCATCTGTTAGGAGGATGGAATTGGTCTGGGTTTAAAAACTGGGCAAAACTTTCTGTATTCAGGGATTAGAGGATAAAAGAAAAAGATCAACGTGGAAGACAGAACCCCATCCAAGGGTACAGAAGCCCGTCCAAGGGTACTCACACTTACCTTCCACAACATCGATCATGCACAGGCCCAGTAAGCTTGGCACCAAATTTGCGACCGCCGTGTGCACGGCGATGGCACCCCCCATGCTGTGCCCAATCAGCATGATAGGGGGAGGAAGGTCCCCGTACAGAGCTTCAACCACGTTTCCGACGTCTCTGCCAAATCGAGATAAAAAGCGCGGTTGGCATCTCTACCTTGATACATTTCTGAAGCAGATTTGTAGAATGGGAGGAGAAAGTGCAGATCCAAGATAGACGTCTGGCTCCAAATCCTCTCTGTATGCTCGTTTAACCCACAGGTAATTGAGACAAGTTTATTCTCTTATCACTGTTTCATCTATTCATAGAATCATAGAATCGTTAAGGTTGGAAAAGACCCTTAAGATCATCAGGTCCAACCGTTAACCTACCACTGCCAAGGCCACCACTAAACCATGTCCTCAAGCACCACATCTCCCCGGCTTTTAAATCCCCCCAGGGATGGGGACTCAGCCCCTGCCCTGGGCAGCCTGGGCCAGGGCCTGACAGCCCTTTGGGGAAGGAGTTTTTCCCAATCCCCAACCTAACCCTGCCCTGGCGCAGCTTGAGGCTGTTCCCTCTCGTCCCATCGCTTGTTCCTGGGGTGAAGAGACCGACCCCCACCTCACTACAACCTCCTTTCAGGCAGTTGTAGAGAGCGATAAGGTCTCCCCTCAGCCTCCTCTTCTCCAAACTAAACAACCCCAGCTCCCTCAGCCGCTCCTCATAACACTTGTGCTCTAGACCCTTCACCAACCTCGCTGCCCTGCTCTGGACACGCTCCAGCACCTCGATGTCCTTCTTGAAGTGAGGGGCCCAAAACTGGACACAGGATTCGAGGTGCGGCCTCACCAGTGCTGAATACAGGGGCACCATCACCTCCCTGGTCCTGCTGGCCACACCATTCCTGATACAAGCCAATATTCAAGCCAATACTTTCCTGACCAAGCATGTCATTTCACTTTTTATTAACAGAAAGTCCTCATTTAAAAGAAATCCCTGAAAAGAATGTCTAAGATTGACATTAGCTGGTGGGAATTTTAAATAAAAGGTGAGAAAGCTGTCAAATCCTCTTGCATGGAAGCGTAGACTAAGAAATCCACTGTTCTGAAAGGAGAAACCTCTTGCAATTAGAGAGACAATAACTGAGCTCCACTGAGGCAGTGATAAAGGCCAAGGCAAAAATAAACAACACTGAGCACAAGCAAAAAGATTCAGGCTCTCTATGAGCCCAGATACTACGAGGCAAGGGGCAATTTCCCTGTCCTTTCCATAAGGCACCTACTTGAAACCGAAGGTGTCACTGCAGTACGTAAAGCGGGCTGCTGCAACTCACAAAACCCAAAACAACAGCAGAGCTAATGATTGTAACCTGCTGACGAGCACTGTAGTTTAAGACACTCAAATTGGCTTTCCTGACTAAAATCATTCAGAGGAACCGGAGACCTGAGCAGTATTGCAACCAGAAAATGGAAAACAAGTCAAAAAAAAAGTTGACTGGCTTGTTTGCTCTGTCAGAGAAAACTCCTTGAGGATTTGATTAAAAAAAATGAAAACCAGCTATAATTTAAGGTTCCCATTTAAAGGCTATTCAGGAATAACTTTCAAGCTCATCGCTAAGGGGAGAGAAAGGTTTAAAAACAAAAGGCAACTTGTCTTCCCCTCACGGTAATGCTGCTTCAGATCTAAAAAACCCTAATAATTTCATACAGCATCTCCTCAGGACAGTAACACGTCAGGATCTGACAAGCCATAAGCAGCAGCAATAAGGGATACAATGGAAGTCAGAATACATTTCACACATGGCCTCCCCACAACAAACCAAGTGGATTTGTTCCCATGAAGGTTACAAAATCCTTCGTGATTTAATTGTGGTCATAGCAAAGAGTCTTTGTACTAACTGCGGACATAACGTAATGTGCTTAGCAGTAGGTATTTGCTTTTCTTACAGCTTTGTCAAGAGGGGGATTTGCATCCCAAAGCAGGTTGTGATAGTTTGAAAAAGCAACTCCCTCCATGCTTGGAAGTCTCAGTCTGTGACCCAGACTTTGGGGATGCCGCCAGTCCAAGGCGGGCACGCTCTGAACGCTCACTCGAGGAGCGGAGGAAGAACCAAACTGATGATTTCAAGCTAAAGTGCCCCAGCCGGTTATGTCCGAGAAAAGCATTCCCCTTCTCTTAGGAAATCTCTAGCAAGCATTACAGCGTGTTGCAGGTTTAAAGTGCTCACTGCGATGAAGCCACTGATCTTTAAACCGAGTTTAAAAACTGAGGGGATCTAGAAAACGACTCCCGTTGGGAATCTGACTCAACTGGGAGAGGTATAATTTCCAGTAAACTTCAAACTGTCCCAAAATGGAAGGGATAACTACCAGAATCATGTGAAATGAAACTATCTTCCAGCTCCCTTGAATGAAGGCTGTGTGTCCTCAAGTAGTCGTTCAATCAAGGAAAGAAAATAAAGGTTTGTGAAAAGAGAAATACTGAAGAGAGAGCATAAGCTTCCTTACTTTGACATAGTCTCTGCAGACAGATCTTCAGGATTCCTGACTTTTGTTTCTCCTGAAAGAACAAAAAAAGTTAAGTTCACATAAGCTGGAAGCCTTCAGTCCCCTCAGGACTCAGAGCAGCAACTGTACAAAGCTTTTCAGCACAGTTATTGAGCGCAAGCCTACTGCAGTTAACATGAATAATTAAGAAACCTGGAATTAATAGGAACGGTTGGTACTTTATCGCATTATAGCTTACGGGTAGGAAAAGCTCCCCGTAACTGTTCCATATTTGCAATGTATCTTAAAACTAAAGCACAGACCTTATTTCTAATGGTAAAGACCACCTATAGGTTATGAAAATGCGAAGGTGGGGGTTGGTGCCAGTATGTAGGAAGGAATAAGTCCACCACCTCCGCGCACAAAGGTGCGGGGGTCTCAGCTTCTGGCACGTGCGGACGGGTGGCTGCGGAGCTCTAGAAGCCACTTTTCCATCCCTGCTTTTGAATAAAAATTAGGATGCCTTAAGGATGCTTTCTTAGCCATCTTGGGAGGGATTCATTACATCTTCTTTAAAAAATGAGAGTGTGTAACATGCTTATGTGATTTTATTTATTTTACTCACCGTGGCCTCGGAGATCTAAAGCCACAATCCTACACTGAATCCTGTTAATGATCGCAGCCTGCAAGAAGGGACAAAGATAATATAATTTGCAAAGTGCCACACCTCATCTACAAAAGGATTAGCAACATTAAGCACTCCCTGAAACAACAGCAAAGGCTCGGATGGTGCGACAAAAACCCTCTACTGTCAACAAAGCGGCTGAACCTGGATTGCACGAGGTGTCACAGAAAGCAAGCAAGAACATTCCATAGAAACCATCCTTAATTAACCAAAGCTCCGTCCTTTCTAGCATTGTTAACGCCGTCTCCGAGGACCTTTTTTTCACTGTGCATAAGACATTACGCGTGTTTCCTAGGATAATGAATTCAAGCTCTGTAGCACCTCTGAAAACCAGAATACAGCAGTGGGATTACAGACAGCAGAGTAGTGCCCCCCTTCCCCAAGCCCCACACCTTACAAAATCAGTCTTGGCTATAGAGCAGACATGAAGATGGAGCAGCTGCTTTGCAGCACACATTCAATTTGCTCTGAAAGAACAGGATTTTACAGTAAGGCTGAAATGTACCAAAATTGATTAGTCCAAAGGGGTCGGGGGGGAACAAATGAGGAATTTTTTATAAAGTAAGGTAGGGCTGCAATACGATTATGGCTCTGTTTGTCCCTGACAGCTCAATTTACCTAAGTTATTTCAGGCATCGCAGTGATTAAGTGGCATTCTTTGTTGAAAAGAAGACTTTTGTGTTAAGGAATCATTGATTATTTAAATAAAAGCCCTGCAGGAGTGAGGGAATTTGTTGAGGGATTCTTAATAGAACCACCTACATAATGGGCAGAGATCTGAAAGCTACCCAGTCCTCATATTTTGGCTGTTCAGCTATTCAACTCCTAAATGACTGCAGCATTCGCTCTCCCCAAAACCACTGAATCCACAAGTTAATATTTTAGAGCCCCTAAAGACACCCCGAAACCTCAATCTGCAAGGTGCTTATGCACCTAAGCAATAATTTAATCAGTCAGATGAGCAGTCTGCTGCTAAAAATCAAACCACTGTCAGTAGGGAGTAAGGAAAGAGGATCATCAATGTGATGGGAGAGAGCGGGAAGTCTTCCAGCGCTCCGAGTTTTATCCCAGTAGGAGTACTTTGGCCAAGAGATGTACAAACGCATCATCCAGAAAGCTACCAGGCCAATAAGCAAAAGAAGAAAGGAGCATGCTGCTCCTGCAGGTTGTTATTTTATTTATAGATGGTTACTCTCAGTGCTTCCCAATTTGAGCTGCTTCTTGGTTTTGGAGGAGAGCGGTTGTTTAGGGTTTTTTTTAAGTTCTGGTTTATCCCAAACATTTAACATTTGATTGCTTGGGACAAACTTTCATTTCAAAATACACAAAGGAAATAATTCTATAGCAGCCACACAACGGCATGTGCTAATCGTTGCAGCAGTTTCTTTCTCCAGATGCAGTCTCAAGTGTAAGGTGTAAATCCAAGCGAATCTTCTATATGATCTAACTTTGTTAATCGCTAACAGTAACATAAAAAGCTGGTAATTGTAAGGTACGGTGTTATAACTGCAATCACTCTGCTAAATTCTGGAGGTTTTTAAATGTAAAAATGGTATTGGTGATGCTATTGGAAATAAAGAGCTGTAGAGAGGGTAGGAAGCCCTTTCCTTAACTAGGAAAAATGTGTCTTCATACCTCTGCCTCCAATTAAAAGCAGTGACCTTCACTACATCTGTTTAAGGCACTTGTATACCATAACAAAAACACTAAACTAGCAGAGGAGAAGACATCTGTCCCTCTTGGCAACTAAGGAGCTACAAGCAAGTACAGCGTTTAGTAAGACAGAGATTTAGGACTTAACGTCCAAGTGTTTCCGAAAACCCAGATCTGCACCAGTCTCTGTGTCAGTTCAAGTTACAAATGAACTGTTCGGCGTAAAACTACTATTCAACACCAAAATTACAGCCCGGTTAGCAAAGTATTTTTCTAACGTGTCTCATCGTAATATAAGATGGTTTATGATTACGCCATCAGGATTACCCAACAGCAGTCATGTTGGGAATTCAAGAGCAGTTGGTAGTGACTCTTGCAAAACCTTCATTCTTGTTACTCATTTGAATCTCTGCTTAGAGGCTAAGTGATCTACAGCCCACCAAACTGCTAAAAGGAAACAAATATGGCACAGCCAAAGGCCCAGGGGAGACGCAGAGACTTCATCTGTCCAGTTGCGCTTCCATGAAAGTCATCCTATAGCATCCTTCTGTCAAGGGCACTAGACAGCTCGAAGAGTTCCTGCATTAAAAAGGTCCCAAATAAACATCACACACTGCAAGTGATTTTACTTTACCTAAAATCCTTTAAAAAAAGTTTTCTTCCTTAACTCCCTTTAGTTTTTAAAGGGAATGGGTGGGGGGAGGAATTTTGGTTTGGTCAGTCCCCACGCTCACTCCTATTGACACCACCTCGGTTTGCGTCTGACTTGAGTTGCTTGAGCAGCAAATGAGACTTCTCGACAGGTCAAACGGGACCTGAACCATGCAAAGATAATATTGTTATGATGAGATAAAGCTGTTGAACTTTCACCAGTAGTCATGGAAAAGCAGCCTTCCGAAAAAAAAAGAATTTATATGCTATGATGAGAAATGCCTTGGCACTTCATTAAAACATGCAAGCTATTTGGCAGACGCAGGTTTGGTTACTGCTGATAATTAAAACCTTGACGATAAACCTTTGCATGTGCTCTGCCTATTTAACAAATACACCGCCAGTGAAATATTTAGGAGACTTGACTCAGGTGTGCACCAGGAGATTATAAAACAGTTTTCTGAATTGATTTTCCTGTGCTTAACATAGCTGAACGGTTAGTTGCCTTCCACATTCAGACAACTATATTTGCATACATATATACTTCCATAAAGCAGCAGCTTACTTACAGTAAATACAGCCCAGGAAAGAGCAGAATGGCCTCCACCGTGTAACAGCAGTAAGACAGGCCCCTCCAATCCGCTTTTGTAAATTCGAAAAGTGTACGAACAGTTAAGGACATTTCATAGAGTTATTTGAAGTAAGTTACTCAGCTGAACGTATTCTGGAGTCTGCAATACCCAACAGCAGTTTGTTTCTACCCTTGGGTATGTAGCCAAGGCCTCGTTTCTGCCTCTGGTCAACAGGCACATGCAAGCATAACCTTGACAAAACTTAACCTGCTTTATTTAAGTTTCAAGACTTGTTTTCCTGCTGCCCAGGTCTCCTGCTCCCTGTAATCCACACATCTCCTGCCCGCACCCTTTTCCCTCTGTGCACAACAGTGAATTGACAACTAAGAGAAAAAACAAACCAGGATCAGCATGCGCTTTGGAGCATGTACTTTTGGAGTATTTTCCTATAATTTCCAAGGAAAAATGTCAGATAAGCCAATAAACAAGATTTTTAGGGCAATACAGTTACTCTCTGGCACATACTCAGCAAAGACGCTTCATTATGGTACCTAAAGCCCCCTTGCAGTACATCCGTAGACACTGAAAAATCAGTTTAACTACCACTAAAAACAATGTCACTTCGGGAAAGGCACAGAACCGGGAGTTGCGAGATCTGTGTTCAGTGCCCAAAGCTGCGACCAACAGATCAGCCAAGTCCCTTCACCTCCTTCCGCTGTTCTCCCTCGGGTCTTGAGGTGGACGAAAGCGTTCCTCTGAATCTAACCGTGCTAGCTGTGGTTACTGATGAGGCCGTTCGTCGTTCTTCTGCTGAATACCGCAGTGCCCTTCGGATGTGCTGGCTGCAAACGGTTCACGCAGGTGCTCCCTACACTGCTTCAGTTACAATGAGCTGTGTCAGCTTAAATAGTTTCATCGGCCGGGGTTTGTTCACACAAGGAGATGCGATGGAGCAGTAACAGGTAGCTGGGGCAGAACAGTGGGCACCAACACCGTTCGTTAATTCAGCTGCTTCCACATCTGTCCACAACCTTTCATACGGGAGCTCAAGCTTCTGTTAAAGGTTGTAGGTAACGCAATAAATCCCAAATAACTAAGACTCGCTTAAATTTGGGATGCTTATGTACACCACCTATCCAAATACGTCCATTAGCCTTTTTATTTTATTACTTCTGAAGCCTCAGGGGTGTGCACGGCCCTTACATCAAAGGCAGATAAGATGCACATCACGAAGAATTCATAGGATCAATTGGACAAATGCAATTAATAAACACAAAATAACGAGAAGCTGAGCAAAACAACAAGGAGAGAGAATTTTCTCATTTCCAAGCATCACATGCTACTGGCATTAGAGAATTAATTACTAAATTGATATTTGGAGAGAAACACCTTTGAAGTTTGGTTTTCCTAATGGCCAAGCTAGTTGCATGGTTTTTAAGCATGCATATTCTATGTAAACTACAAGGTTGTGTTATTTAAACACAGATTAAAATGTTTTCATTTTGTAATAGGTCAAAAGACCTGGAAGTACCTCTCAAACCTGCTTTCGGCAGAGCTGTAGGCAGAGGTAGGACTGATGGGAGGTCTTGTCCCAGTACCTTCACACACTGTACTTGCTGGGGCGCTCCCAGTTAACAAATGGCCTGCATACAACAGTGGTTTGAGCACGTCAAAGAGGATGACTGCCATCAGCTGGACTAAACAGTAACTGGAAGACTGGCAGAGAGGAGTCAGCTTGAAATGAAGTATAAAAGAAATATGAACATTTGCGAAGGGGGCAGAGATCTTGGAGAAGAAATTGCTGCAGTCAAAACCTGGTCTGACACTGCCAGAAGACTTTCTGATGGCATCACCGCCTTGGGCAGAGCGAGAAGCTTCCCTGTCTGCACACCAGGTAGCGGACTGACGATTTGGGGTGCGACAAGTAGGGACCCACACCTCAGCTGTATGTATGTGACCTCAGGTGGTGCTTCCTCAGCGTCATCTGCGTTAGTGGGAGCAGCGTGGGTAGCAGCCACGACTCCCACAGGAGATGTGCAGATGTAGGAGACCCTGCAGTCCCAGAAGAGACCGCGTGCGCTGGTAACCCACACTTCTTGGGGTTACATATGACCATGCGCGTATGTTTGTTCATGTGTTTTTAGGAACAGGACTTCCTGGGATCAGCTGCAGAAAGGCGTTTAGAAATTTGCAGGTATTTATTAACATCTAAGTGTTGAGGTTCATCTGTTGTACTGCTGATACTGATTCTGAACGTACAGTTCACTGATTGCCAGTTAACTACCTGTTGTTAATAAAAATCAATAAACAGCTTTGATCCTTTCGATATGGATGGGAACTGATGAGTATTTCCCTGCAAAATATGCTATTGAGCCATTGGAAACACTTTTTAAAATTAATGACTACTAAAGAAGCAATGCCAGAACTGACCTTGCTAGTACACCTTAACGGTCACCTTAGAAGGGGTAGCTCTAGTTACTGATACTGATCCCTACAAAAGAAAAAATGGAAGGTGAGAAGAAATACATGAAATAGATGAAGAGAACCCCAATAAATGCAATAATGAACTTAAACGTGATAACGCCCCAGTCACTGAGAATAAGAAAAGTTCAAACTACAAAAAAAGGATATATCCTTGCCGGTTTCATTTTCTACCACGACATCCTCCATAGATTCGAAGTACTGGCTCCAAAGCACCGGCGAAAAATCACGCTTTCTTCCAGGGCTGCAAGACAAAAAAAAAAAAATCATCAGTAAGAGGTATTTTTAGAATATTTCATTTAAATTGGCATACAGGCATCATTACATACATCGAAGAGAACACACTGGTGTTACCCAACAGTTCTGAACTGGAAGCAAATGATGCATTAGTGAAATTGCCATACAACTACAATATTAGCAATTTTATGGTCAGTAAAGAAATCCTCCTCCCCCCCTGCCCCCAAATTGTTGCTCCTATTGAGGAGATCACAGAGATGCACAGGAAAACCAGTGAAGACACAAAGAGAAGATTTTCCTCGTAGAGCAACACCAAGGAAGACTGAACAATGGCAATTTAGACTGCCCAGAGCTAAGCCAAGGGAAAAGAAAAAGAACAGGGCACAGGGCGATACTGTCCCAGTACAACCTCCCAATTTGCAGGAGATCAAAGGCACAGATCAGGCGCTTCAGATGTCAGAGTCAAAAGCCATTAAATACCTTTGTATTTAATGGTCTTGCTCTAGCCTTAAAGCCAGCCTGATGCTGCCATGACTGGGAGCACTCCAGCGCCTGGAACGCAGGAAGCCATCCTAAATTTATGACTCAGCCCATGAATCATAATTAAAAAAAAGAATATGTCCCTCTCAGAAGTCACCTTGACACCACAGTATTGAAAAGCAGAGTGACAGCTATTTCCTCAAGGTTACTACTAATTTACCAGGCACGACTTGTCAGGAGATTACAACTTTCCTAGAAATCTCTGATTTTTGAAAGAAATAGCATTCAAACAGAAAGTCAACCCATCCCGATGGCTGAGTGGCTGGTATAAAAACTATGGAGAGAACTGAGCAGCGCGGTATATAGAAGAAACTTAGAAACACTGCTGGGAGCAGAATAAATCAAATCCACCAGGTTTAAGTTAACAGCAGCAAGTTTTAATTACCGCTCAAGTTTCCTGGAATTTATTGCAACGGTTAAAACTTTAACATATTTGTAAACAGATCTAGTATTTAAATACTGTATGTAGGGCAACATGAGGACTGTGAAGGAAAAGAATAAGACCAAATTAATTCGGTATATGCTTCCATATCTATCCTGCCTCAGTTAAGTATAAGGACCATGAGAACAGCAGCATAATAAAGACCAATAAACACTCCTCAAGCTGCCGTCCTCCGTCTTCTTAGAGCTACACAGGCAACGGTCTGTGATGCTGAAAATATCCAATAATAAAAATATTTTGTTAGGAAGGATGCTATCAAGTCCAGCAGTGCAAGTAAAAGGTAGTGAGTCCAAAAGGCTGAAGTTATTATAAAAAAAATTAAAAAAAAAAAAAAGGTAGGATCTTTAAAAGCTGTATTTTAAATTAAGGACTTAAATACAAGACTGCGTAACACAGATACCACAGGAGAATGGGCTTTCAGGCTCTGGTTTGCTCCAGGCTTTGCACTTATTCCCAGGTTGCTGTAATTCCTTTAGAAGTCATAATCTGCCCATACAGAAACACTGCTTTACTGTCATCAAAAAAAAAAATACCCCAGGAAAGTAAAATCTGGCCAAACGCTTTCCAATCACTGGAGACTTCTGGATGCCCAGTTCTACCCAGCACAAACTAGTGCCCAGAAGCAAGATTTCTTTTTCTGTCGCATCGTTTGCAAATACCCATGAACGAGCACTGCACCGGCAAGAAAATTGTAATGGTGGACACTGGGGGAAGAGAAGGTGCTTTGGAGATGGACCAGAACTATTGTGTTAAAAGAAGACTCGGTGTGATGAAAGATTTGGACATCGGTGCTACCTGCAGACCGCTTCGTGTCTGGTCACTGCTTCTACCTGGAGAGGTTTCCTCCTTTTGTATAAGCTGGCATCTCCCTGCCAGAGCTCCGCACGCCCAGGGACTGAACAGAGGCAGTAAAGCAAAGCCTGGTTTTCCCAGGAACACATTTCCAACAGGTGAATCACAGTCATTATTCCCTATAAGCAGTACGACTCATCTCCTCTTTATAATAAGGCTAATTTTGCAGTTTGTTGACACGTACATCGCAAAGCACTGCAACAAATTATACCTTAAATTAGCTGCTCCTGTAGTACTAATGTCAGGTCGTATCCAGCACCTTCAGGAATGCAATTCCACTAAATTATTGGGTGAAGGCAGAAGACCTGTTCTGCGGACATCGTATAAACCCGGACTCTCAAAGGTGCCCAGTTGACAAACCAATTTATTTTTTGCTTCCATCAAAAGGTGCAGCTGTGCCCTCTCCTTGTATCCCCATTACTAACAAAAGGCTCCGCAATCAGAATTTTCCTGATGACTCAGTTGATGCAAAATCTGTTTCTCAGGCTGATATTCACTCAGTAAGGCTAAAAGAGTAGTGCTTAATTTTGGCAGTGACATAATTAGGCTAGATTCGAGCCCAGTACACAGGATGAGTAACAGTGCACCATTTTAACAGGCTTTTTGCACTTCAGCTCTGCTGGGGGAGGCAATCACCACAGAATATTAAAATCAAGCATGGGCGTGGGGGGTGAAAGACCTTCACAGAAGAAAAATCTCCTCTGTTGAAGGAAGTTTCTCCTGAATTCTTGGCTTCCTAAAGAAACAGAAAGGAACAGACAAAGCAGCTTTGCAATTTTGTAGAAACAAAACTCCTATTTCCCCTGATATTTCTAGAATATGAAACATAAAACAACCACCCCCTGAAGGGTCCGAATTCACTTCTGTGGGTTTCCAGACTTCAATATTGCTCTTGTCAAATTTCAATTAAATAAAATGAGATGTCACACACCTACGTAAATCCAGAAAATATTAATCTCTTTTACTGCCTCAGCTTAATCTCATTCTCTGATTAAAGAAAAAGCATCACATTCAAACCTTCGCCTTTCAAAGAATGCTGTAGATCAGGAAGAAACAGAGCGATATAATATCAAGATGACAAGTTGTCATAATATTGGGAAGAACCAAGCACACCTGCATAGGTGTCCCAGTATCCAAGGAAGGGAGACAACATTTGCTGCGACACCGATATAAAATCCTGCTAGGATGTTATACACATATATGTACATAGACATAAACACAAGAACTCCCAGTGCAGGTCAAGATTCAAAAAACTAATGCTGAATTTCATAAGCAAGACCGTGGTATGAAATACAGCAAACTCGTCTTATCAATAAGAGCTTCAAGCTACCTGACTTACAATTGGTTTATCTTCTAGGACCCCAAGAATCGGTATGATGGGAGACAGCAAAGGTCCATCCAGCTCTGCAACGCGTCACCGAGAGATGCCAGCACAGCAAGTGCTCTGGAAAGGGTTAAGTAGGGAATGGGGTATGACCTCCAAATTTTCACTGTAAGCAGGATGGGGATCTCCAGAGGCTGCACCCTCAGCACTGTGTCACATTAAGGGAGGATAGTTTCCATTAGATCGTCACATAAAATCCAAGTCACTTCCAGCCAGAGCTACTTCCATCACAGCTGTGACAATGGTGCCACGATTTATCATAGAATCATAGAATCATAGAATTGTTAAGGTTGGAAAAGACCCTTAGGATCATCAGGTCCAACCGTCAACCCACCACTGCCAAGGCCACCACTAAACCATGTCCTCAAGTACTGCATCTACCCGGCTTTTAAATCCCCCCAGGGATGGGGACTCAACCACTGCCCTGGGCAGCCTGTTCCAGTGCCTGACCACTCTTTCAGTAAAGAAGTTTTTCCTAATATCCAACCTAAACTTACCCTGGCGCAGCTTGAGGCCATTTCCTCTCGTCCTATCACTTGTTACTGGGGTGAAGAGACCGACCCCCACCTCTCTACAGCCTCCTTTCAGATAATTGTAGAGGGCAATAAGGTCTCCCCTCAGCCTCCTCTTCTCCAAACTAAACAACCCCAGCTCCCTCAGCCGCTCCTCATAACACTTGTGCTCTAGACCCTTCACCAACCTCGTTGCCCTTCTCTGGACACGCTCCAGCACTTCCATGTCCTTCTTGAAGTGAGGGGCCCAAAACTGGACACAGGATTCGAGGTGCGGCCTCACCAGTGCCGAATACAGGGGCACCATCACCTCCCTGCTCCTGCTGGCCACACCATTCCTGATACAAGCCAGGATGCCATTGGCCCTCTTGGCCACCTGGGCACACTGCTGGCTCATGTTTAGGCGGCTGTCAACCATCACCCCCAGGGCCTTTTCAGCCAGGCAGCTCTCCAGCCACTCCTCCCCAAGCCGGTAGCGTTGCCTGGGGTTGTTGTGCCCCAAGTGCAGGACCCAGCACTTGGCCTTGTTGAACCTCATACAGTTGGCCCCAGCCCAACAATCCAGCCTGGCCAGGTCCCTCTGCAGGGCCTTCCTACCCTCCAGCAGATCGACACTCCCACCCTTAATTCGACTTTGAACAAAAAGGAGTACTTCTGTTTGCTTTTAAGCCCGCACTATGGTAACACTTGCCTGTTCTTTACAATACTAATGACTGCATACACCCCTATCATATTTCCCTTGCCAAGGCCACGTATTTTTTCAAGCCGAGAGTCCTACTCTATTGATTGTCTCCTGGCCTGGATGCCATCCTAGCCCCGATCACGCTCGCTCTCCATATAATTTTGGTTCTTTCTGGAGATGGAGAGAACTGCCCACAGCTTGGATGATTTCCCTTCTCCGGTTATTGAATAGGTAGGATGTGGAGCTAGCAACACAAATTTCATCACCCTTTTAAAATGCAGCATTTCAAGGCAGTCAGACTTTTTCCACAGCATGTTATGGCTGGTTTTAGTTTTGATTGTCCTGAGTAATTCCAGGTGATTAGCAAATATCGTCATCTGCCTGGCTACACCCCTTCCAACATGATCCATAAATCTGGCAAACAGCAGGAACTCCCTGGTAACCTCCCCTCTATTGTGAGACCGGAAAGTTTGTAAGGGGACTCCTACCCGTAAGGGAGGCAGAACATGGGGAAATCCTGGAGCAAGTTGCTGATTAATTGTATCATGCCAGATGAAGAGTTGTGGTTGTGTGACGAATTAAACCACTTTTGTGAAAGCAGGGTTACAGCAGGGACAGCCAGTGTTACAGAAGGCAAGGGAACGCAGTAGCCCGTTGACTAGCGCAAGGCCATTAGACCCGTATTGTGTAGGAGAGGTACGAAATCACATGAATCATCAGTAGCACAAGTTTGGGATATTTAGCACCAAAATTAATCATAACAACAAGCAAGACTTGAACTTCTCACAGTTGCACACCAATGCTACAAAAGCCCAAGCTGCAACAACGTGCAATAGCTTGAGCTGTCACTGATGACATCGGGCTCAGGATCTGTCACAAACAGCAAAACCCATGTCAGCTTCTACCAGTAAGCGCAGATTTTTAAGCATTCAAGACTACCAGAGGGAATATTAAGCACAGCACTAACCAAAATCAGCTACTGACAGCCAAGCCACACAGAAAATGCTCATCAACCCTGCATGGGCAAGAGTAGGTATAGAGGGACTCGGCATTGTTCCTTTTCTGACAGATGAAGAACAGATCTCAAAACCAACAAAGTCAAGTCATGCTTGGAAGCATGACTACTTGCCTTCACTCAGGCACAAGGCAAGAAACGGCATTAACAGGACGGGGCACGCGGTCCTGTGATGCACGGTCTCCGGAAAGCCAGCGGTTCAACAGCTGACTGCACACACCGAAGTGAGAACACGGTGACCCCGGTCGTGGTGTTGATTCTCAGGCATCTAAGGACAACCTCACCTTGGAGCACAGACTGCACTACCGCTGCACAAGGCACCGGTGCCACCATGGCTGGAATACTGTACCTGCAGCTGGATCAATAAGTTAAGGCTATAACTTAAGAGGATTCAAAGAAGTATAGAAATAATTAAGACTGGAAAACAGGGCACATAGCGAGAAGCTTTACAGAGCCCGATCTGGTTAAACACAACGCCGGGAGCGATGTGGGGTGGGTGGCGGAGGAGGAGTAAAGGGGTAAGCTAAGTTAACTTCATCTCAATTGCTCAGATTGAAGGGGATTTTTAGCTCGTTTTCTCAAGCAGATGTCTTCGTGAGATCAGATAACCTGGAGAACTTGGTATCAGTCTCAAGCCTCTTAGGCTGACCCAATGCAGCTCCTTCTCCTGGAACTGGCAGACAAACAGAAAAGGCGACCGACCCTCCAGTTACTGCGAGCACCAATACACAGCCACTGTAACATGGAGCAAACCTGCGAGGCTAGCGGAGATGTCTCCTTCCTTCCCCGTTCCTCCAGATTTAACCACTCCCTGGGAACAGATCTAGCTGAAAACAAAACTGGTTTTCATAGAATCACAGAAGGGTTTGGGTTGGAAAGGACCTTTAAAGGCCATCTAGTCCATCCCCCTGCCATGGGCAGGGACATCTTCCACTAGATCAGGGTGCTCACAGCCCCGTCTGACCTCACCTTGAACATTTCCAGGGATGGGGCATCCACAACTGCTCTGATCTTTCCCAGATCTTTCAGCCAGATCTGTTCCCGACCTCGCTAACTGCGAGGCCGCCCAAACACAGGAGAAGATGAAGACAAGTAGCAGCACAGCAGCCTCCAAACAACGCTTAGGAAAATCTAAGTGACCTCTGATTTAACAGCGAACCCCAAAAAGGTCAGAATAACCCTTGTAGTTTTCCACAAAACACCTGGTGGCCGCAGGAAGCTGGGCAGGGGCTGATTTTAGAGAAATCCTTCTCTGAAGAAAAGAATTAATATCTTTGATTTGTTATTTTTCCTAGCTTCTTTTTTTAGCGATACATCAACACACATTCAAAATTAGAAGCAAGCCCAATAAACAGCAGCTGTGATTTTGCACCTTCCTATGCTGAAGCAGTATTTTTGCTGACCAAATATTTAAACTGACAGAACTAATTACTGCTTTTTAAAGTATCCGGCAGACCAAAACAGAAATGGATCCAACATAATAACTTTTCTAGAATGATCCTTAAACTCCAAGCCAGCCAGCCAGCATATTAAACTGGAATCACAAAACAAATTCTGGGCACCCTCTACAGCTAGTTTTATCCTATTGTGCGGTTTGTCCTCTTCATCACATACTGAAAATGCGCACATACTGCAAGCGATCCTGGAGCAACAGGAGCCCACGCGGCTCAACAAATCTCTCACCAATTTTTAAAGGGGTTTTCTTTCAGGTATTTTCCTAAAAAGAAAAAAAAAAAAGGGTTGTACCAAGCAGGGAGAACCATTTTTAGAAATGCCTTTTTGTGCAGACCGAGAGTCCATATTTAAAACTACTAACGCAATTAAACATCACATGCGTCAATCAAGATCCTTAATTCTTGCACCATATTTGAATCTGGCCAAAGCAAATCAAACATAATTTATATGTAAGAACTGCCATGGTTGACAAGCTGTATTTAAAAATTCTAAAAATTTACAAGGACAGTATTTTAAGCTCTGCCTTAAAGATACTGAATACATAAAAATGTTTCTTTATTTAAAAAGTTTCAGGGGGGAAAAATTGTAAAAAGGGAGAAATTAGTTGCAACTGTCGTGATCGAATTACACAGATCAGACCCAATCAAGGCCTTCCAGATAACTAAAAGATCTAGGAGATCACACCTAATTTTTATTCACACATTGGAAAAGAACAGCAAGTTGTTCTTCGTTTCCAAATCCCACCTGGATCCTCAACTCTGAGTAAGCTAGTTCTGTAAGCAAACTAGTGAAAAACTTAGGACAAAATAAGCTCAGACAAAATAAACACATGCATCAGCTGCTACAGCTGTCAGGAGCTGCTTCTGGGGGTCTCAGTCCTTTTGCTTCACTAGCGATTTTGCAAACTCCATTATTTGATTTCCCTGAAGAACTCTGACCATAAAAGTTTGATTTTATTTCCATTTCAACCGAGCGATTCAAACGAATCCCTTTCAATATGCAGGCAATTTCAAACACAACCTTAGACAAATTTGCTCCTTCAAATAAATGGACATTGAAAAACGAACTTCAAGTTCCTCTCAGTGGTGTGATTTTCAGGTACTGCTCGAGTCGAAGAGAGGCACCATCTTCCTTAAATACAGGCAGGAGAGCGCTACGCTAGCAAAGGCGGGTGTTGCTGGAAGAGCGCACGCACACGTGTGTGTCTGCAGACGGGAGGGGGCTGGAATTTAGAGGAAGCAAGGTAGCAGAAATCAATGCGATGTGCTGTGAAATACGACGAAATTCTAAGCGTGCATCTTGTGCTACTGCAAAAGCCAGCCAAAACTATGTTGCAGCAGCCATTTTAGCTATTCAGTGGTTTTACTTTAATATTAATATCCGTGTTCCACACAATCAAGGATTCAACATCCCTACTGTTTGCATTTTCACACGTGTCATTACTTTGATACACAACTGGAAGCGTGGAAATCTGCAGCTGCAAGCAGAGCTAAGATTGGCAGTGACGGAGCAGAGCGCTCGGCCCCGTGTGCCAGTCCCACGAGCACGGGACAGCTACTTGCTTCGGCCACTTTGACTTCTCAATGAGACTCTCCAGTAGAGAGACATAAGGAAGCGATCGTGCTGGAAAATGGCAAAAAAAGAGTTTAAAAAAAAGAAAAAGAAAGAGAAACAAGTCTATTTTAACTTACTTCAATGCAGTAATAGGTGACACTTTATTACAAACTACTGAAACATGGATTAACCTTTTAAAGGCATATTACCAAAAAGATGTGAGACTTTATTTTGGTTAAGAAGTCCTCAATATAAATGGCAAAAGCTTCTTTGCAAAATGAATAATCTCAGACTAAGCTTGAAACCGATGTTTTGAAGAAAGCATCCTACCCCATAACTTGCCTTTCCAGACATGGATGACTGAAGGTTGAGAGATCTCAGTGCTGCAGTAAATTATTTTTCTGTTTTCCTACAGCAATATCGCTTGCTCCACCCTCTGCTTCTTATGAGCTGCCTTCAACCACCCCGTACAGTCCCATCAACATGGCCTGCCTGGTTGATAAAAAAAGAAAGAATAAAAAAGAGAGTACCCGACACGCTAGTCAGAGGATCGGTGCATACAAAGCCAAGCATTTAGCCATGGAAAAATCAGCTTGCCTGCACTCTTGGATGTTAAGTTTAAACCCATTTTAACAGGTCTGCTTCCAATTCAAGAAATTCAAAGCGCAGAAATAAAATAGATTTATAAACGTGAGACGCTTAACACAGCAAACATTTCTCTAAGTTTAATTATTTTTGTTCCCCATAAAAGTTTGAATTTTAAAGGACTATTTCAGTATAGCCTTGTACATTTGCCAGCACCATAAGTCACACTCATTTTTCTCTGTATAATTAACCACATTCTTTTTCGGTGGCCTGACTATGGAATCTTGCACTTGTTTGTATTGAACTGCATCCTGCTAAGGCTAAACTTAGCTAAACCTAAGTTAAGCCTGGGTAGAAATAATTTGCACGAAAGCAGAGAAGATGCCAGCAGCCACACGGAAGAACTGTAGCAAACAACCTGAACATGGGGGGAGAGTCATACCACCAAAAAAACCCCAGTTCTGCTGAGATATGTGAATGAAGTTATCGTCTACAAATGCAGATGAAATCATCTTTCCAGTTCCCAGGTGTGTGAAAGCTTCTGTTGCAGTTCCACGTCCAGTTTTGGGCACCGCTGTCCAAAAATGAAAACACAGCTTAAGATGAGGAGAGATCAGAGGTCTTGGGGGAAGAAGAAAAGGTTAAAGGAATGAAGTATTGAGCCTACAGACTGGTCAGGTTGAGAAGCAAAGGTCTAGATGATGCTGACATCCAGCCACCCTTATCTCCTGCGAGCTTCATCAGCAACCAGAGACAAGTAAACGATACAATCGCACAAATAGGTTGACAAATTCAATTCCATGCACTTCGGGCGTTTGAAAGTGTTGACAAAGTCTGAGCCGCAGGGCCTGCTGCACCACTAAACCCAGCATCCGTTACCCACACTCCATCTTCAGAGCAATGCTGGAGCTCTCCGATGCACCACGCTACCCAACCTACTTAAAAAGCCACCTCAGCACCTTGCCAGATCTGCCTTCCTTTGCAACAACACCGTAAAAGTGTCTACAGCACGACAGCTTCATCTCACCATCTCCGTATTCCACTTCTTGTCTCCTTTTTACGCTTAAGTCGCAAATATCTCTGGATGATGCCGTTCCCGTGTCAGACGTGCAGTGCCTCACACAACGGGAACATCACCCGTAAAGGGATTTACTCGATGTCAGAGCAGTAAACCAAAAATACAACTGCGCCATGCAACTACAACGTGATTATGAACTATTCCCTGCTGCTTCGAAGGGGAAGGACGGGGGAAGTCCTGATCCTTAACCGCAACACCGGATTTCATATCGGTCCTTTCAGAAAGTATTTGAAAGGGAAAAAAAGAGGTTTGTAGCATTATAGAACAACAGAAAACAAACTTCCCTTCATAATCATTTCCCTAACAGAGAATGCTCAAAAACCTTCTGAAGATGGGCAAGATAGGAAGTATTATATAAATTACTTGATTTATAAATATAGGATTGCTATATTATATATAAATAAATATATATTTTTATATATATAAATATAGGATTGCTATATTATATATAAATAAATATATATTTATATATATATAAATATAGGATTGCTACTAACGAGAGCTGCACGAGCATAAATATTACTGAACTGTAAAAACACCCCACAGGCATACCTCATAAAATCCATTTAAAAAATCCCTGGAAATGCTCAATTGTAATTTGTTTGTTTACCTGCGATGAGTAAGCGAAGCATCAAATATCATGGGGGTTTTGTCAGCACCTCATTAAGTTAATAACTTAATAGCCTTTACTTTTGTCTATTTTTCTAATAAAAATTATCACGAGGATGGATTTTCAGAAGCGACAACACTGACGTGGAAAGCACATCCCGCAGCATGGCATCGTTTTGCAAGAACACAGCCAATTAGAGGCACATGAAAAACACATCAGCTCCTTTAGCTTTGTGACTCGGAGGTCTCGCAGCAGAGCGCGGATCACCCTGTGTTGCAGGAAATTAATTTTTGACTTTTTATTTAACATGGAGACACCTGCCTTCAGGAAACAGCTGACAGACGTTGACACCAGCAGCAAGACAAACTGCAAATTGATTTTCATCCTGTTTAAGGCCACTTTAACACCAATGTTGGCAGTTTTTATATTTATTATTAAAGCAGGAATACCTAACTGAACAAGCAATGTGTCATGGTGTTTGTTCACAGTGCCATTGGTGTAGGCACTGCTGTATGGAAAGAATTAGATGGGGTGCTGACAAAGTTTACAATGCATGAAACCAGCATAAAGTACGTTCAAAATTACATAAAATAACCACAAGGGATGAGACTCTTAAGTTAAAGAGGATAAAACAAGAGGAAGAAATAAAACTTTATTTCTTCACCTAAAACAGGAAAATTGTGTGTTTGGCAGATTTTGTACAGCACAAGGGTTTGCTTGGTTAACTCTGTTCTGAAGAGAGCCAGCATAATTAAATAATATATTTAACATTAAATCTAGCCTTGTATATACCACGTAACCTCCAGCACACTCCTGTGAAATACAAGACTCTCCACAACACGAACGGGTGAAGCAGTGGCTTAGTGACTTGCTCATAACCCCACGGTTCAACACAACGTCAGGAAACAGAGCCCACGAGTCCCAGCTCTCAATTTCAGATAACAGAGAGATACAGGAGAGCAGACAGCAGTCCTGAAAGTCATTCAAAACTGCTTCTTTCTAATTTCTATGCCTATTTCTATACTAACAGTACAAATTAATCCTTAAATATAACTTTTTTGCTTAGCCTCAAAGCTATGCCACTAAACACTTACATGAAGCTTAGCTTTAAAATAATTCATCTTAAAAGAAATAAGTAATTGATGAAGATTTGTTAGTATTAGTTCATATGCTAACTACATCAATTGTATTATATCTATCCAAATATAATATAAAGAATAAGATGTAAAATAAATGTTTTAAAACTATGCTTTAAAGAAGAGGAGAAATAGTCCTCTCCCATCCCTAAATACCTAAACAGTTTATTTCAGTCACAGCAGAGTAGCTGTCTTTTTCATTATTTCTTTTAGTTATCTAATTTCATGCATCAAGGCAAAGGAGATTTCCTGTAGGAATTGTGGGATATTTTTATCCTCCAAATAGAGCACTTGATATCGTGCAGCGCACACCTGGACCTCGCAGAGGCTAGCTTTTGCGCGGAGGCTGGCGTTCCTCCAGAGGATCAGCCCCTGGTCTTTGTCACAATCCAGACCTCAGATTTCATACTTTTAACCACCATCGATGTACAAAAATTCATACAGCCCTGAAAACGCCTGTTCTCTAGATTTAATAAAATCTCCAAGTTTCTGCCATTCTGCTTAAATCTACGCTTTTGCACAGGGCCGCCGAAGCGTTCTGTTCAGCATCCTGAGAGCGCACCTCTCCTGAGCTCAAGTCCCCACGATTATTGCCAGCTTTCTTTGCTTCACCCTGCAACTATAACCTCCCTCCCTCCAATCTAGCCATAACCCTCCTGCAAGATCATCTTGCTCTCCTTTAACCACAACTAGGTACCTGCTTGGAAGACAAGCTTCTCCCTCACACCTTTGGAGGTGAAATTACTAAATTCTCTTCAAAGCCATCCCGTTTGCAACCCATTTTCTCTCTCTGACTCATCACTAGAGAATAAAGCTTTTGCTGAGGTTGTTCTTGTCCAGGCAGTCCTTTTTTGTTGCCATCCACACAGCTAGACACTGGTCAATCTTCTCTCACAGCTTCCAAAACATATTCTCACTCTTGCTTAAAAGATTTGACATCTGTACCAGACTATCCCAGATTTTCCATCCTCTGAAGCAGGGACTTAAGTCATTTGGCAGAGCTCACCTACTCTACAGCTTCACATAAGTGTCTGCTGCTGAGAAATAACATTTAAATATATGTCTCCCCCAGCCATGCTTTCACCGACTTTGAGGTGCCACCTAGATAAATCACGACTCTCCTTTCAAACACAGATGGCAAAAGGACTCAGAGAAAAGGGCTGCTGAAGAGCAACCCCAGCCACCTTCCCCCAGCACTGGGGATACTCTTCATGCAGTAACGCCTCTGCCTGCCTCCTTGCCAGGGAGAGGCGGCTGGAGACGCCCGATCCAGGTGCTGCTCTCCTGGGGCACTGGTAAGCAATCCAGCGCACGGCAGGGCCAGCCCAGGGGTTTGCTGGCCTCTTGCATCGTGTCACCGTCCAGGGAGAGCCACCACGCTGCTGGCCACCTCCATCAGGCTGCTGGCCACCTCCATCAGGCTGCCACCGCTGTACAAAGGTCCCCTCACCCTAAACCCCCCTGCAAACAGCACCCGCTTTTCTCCCTTTCCCTGCCTACTCCCCCAGGAACAAGCATCCCCCCCACAAAGCTCCCTCTCCCACAGTCCCCCCCCCCCCAAATACCCCAGCGCCAAACACCCCAGCCCCTGATCCCCCCCAGCAACAAGCAACCTACCCCCCAAAACACACCCCCAGCTCCACTCAGGGCTGAGCACCCCCCTTTGCACAGGGCCCCCCAACCCGCCTGGCCCCTCTCCCCTCTGCGGCCACCTTCCAGCAAAAAGGACCTCCTGCCCCTAAACCCCCCCGATAACGAGCACCCCTCCCTCCAGACCCCCCCAGTAACGACCACCCCCTCCCCACAGAGCCCCCCGCCCTCAAACTGCCAGCGAGACCCCCAGGCCCACAGCAACGAGCATCCCTCATCCCCCCCAGCACCAAGCCTCCCTCCCCCACCGCTGCTGGCCTCTTTCCCCTTCACCCCCCCCCCGGTCCCCTGAGTCGCCCCCCTCCCCTCCCCTCCCCCACCTACCCCATACGCATCTTGGAGCCGGACTGGCCGCCGCCACCGGGCAAAGGAGGCCGCGGCGGGAGGCGGCCCAGGTGCAGCTGCTTCTCCAGGGCCGACATAACGACGAACGAGGAGCCCAACACGCAAGGACACGCCGCCAACACCCCCCAAACCTCGGCCGCCGCCAACCCCCGCACCGCCCCACCGGAAGCGGCCTCCCCTCACAGCGCCGCCGCGCGGCACCACGGGAAACGCGGTCCGCCGCCGCCACCGGCACCCGTAGCTCGCTCCCGTGGCCTTCTGGGAAATGTAGTCCGCGCCTCCGTAGTGTGCTGCGGGGCCGCGGTGCATGATGGGAGTTGTAGTCCCGGAAGTGCGGCTCCGCGCCCCCCTGAGGCGGCGGTTGCCGGGCGGCGGGGCGGCCTGAGGCGAGGCGGGATGCGGCAGAGGAGGCCGAGGGCGCTCGCCCCGGCGGCGGGGGGCTCCCGGCGGAGGGGAGGTGGGCCGCTCCCGGGCGGGAAGGAAGGGTCCGTGAGGTGGGACGGGGGGGGAAAGCGGCGGGGACGGTTAGGGGCGCGCCTCAGCCCGTGGTTTGCGTCTGACGCCGCTCGGTCCCTCATCCCCGCAGGTATCGGCGACATCCCCGCTTCCACCAGCCTGCCGCCGCTAGTGGAGGGCCCGCTGCGCTGCTTCCTTCGCTGCACCGTCTCCCGAGTCCTATGGACGGTCCCCAAGCCGCTCGCCGTCCTCGTCCGCCTGAGGTGGTGGGGAGAGACCTCCGACGGCACCGTCTTCCAGCCCGCCTCCCGGCCGGGCCAGCCGGCGGGAAAAACCACCGCCCGCTACGCTGTCCGCTGTGGGCCCAGGCAGTTCGCTGCCTACCTGACAGGTAGAGCCGCTTCGCCCTGGTCAGGCAGGTCAGGGCCTCTGCGGAGGCCAAGGAGTTATTTACCCACCGAGTAACCCCAGTCCTGTTTTCACTTACGGCTTTTTAGGTCGTTTTCCTGATTCGGGAGGTTTTCGATCTCAGCCTGGAATTGCTGACATCAGTCTCTCTAGTAGTCAGGTTTAGTCCTCAGGTCTGCAAACTATTGACGTCTTCTGTGGTCTCCACAGCTTCAAGATGAGATGACTTTTAGTGTTGCACGTACCATATTAAAGATGCGTTTCAGTGTTCTAAGGGCGCGAAGAATAAAAAGATACACAGATGAGCTTGTAACGTTATTAAGGGACTTAATTTACTGAAAGATCTGTAGGAAATTAATGCAAGCCTGATGTCTAGATTCTATCCATAAAACCTGTGCCTGCTATTGCTACTCGTAGAATCACAGAATGTTTTGGGTTGGAAGGGACCTTTCAAGCCCATCCAGTCCCACCCCTGCCATGGGCAGGGACATCTTCAACCAGATCAGGTTGCTCAGAGCCTCATCCAACCTGGCCTTGGATGTTTCCAGGGATGGGGCATCTCCCACCTCTCTGGGCAACCTGGGCCAGTGCCTCACCACCCTCAGCGTAAAATATTTCTTCCTTCTATCTAATCTAAATCTACCCTCTTTCAGTTTAAAACCATCACCCCTTGTCCTATCATAAGTAGTCCTTTTGTGGTAATCTTTTACTTATTGATCATAATTTATTATCAGTATAACACTTCTTTACCTGCTGCCCCATTATCATAATTTCATGATACGACATTATGTTAACCTCTAGCATCTCTGTCATTTTAACAGAAAAGTTTTAATTGTGTTTAATTGTGGCCATGTTGTGTGAGAATGAATCAAAGCTGTTCCTAATTTTTACAGATATGGGTGTGCTTGTCCTGGAGGTAATGACCAAACTTGACCATCTTCCGATTGGCAGAGTGCAAATCTCTGGACTGTCCCAGCTCTCTCCCAGCCATCCGATCAGTGGGTTTTTCACCGTAGTTTCACCAACATCCGATAAACTAGGAGAGCTGCAGGTAGGCCTTACGTCTTTGTTCTTTATTATAAAGTGTATTGCTGTAACACCAGTATGATCAGATGCCAGGATGAAGCTGCGCTAGGTACGCTGCAGACCTGGTCTCTGTCCAAAGCATTTGTGAACTAAGGTAGAAAATGAAAAATGAATACTGATGGTGTTGACTTTGTTTTGTTTAGAAGGATGTGTGGCATTGGTAGTTCAGCTTGATAAAGAAAATTTATAGGCTCTCCGCTGAGAGTGAGTTTTAACAGTGGATTTAAAAATGGATACTCGGTTCTAACACTTCTCCACAGCCTCAGTGGGCTGAAATTGCAGCAGATTTTGAAATCTGGGGTTAAGAAGGTGGTGTTCTGTTTTGCAGCCTTGGCTCTGGATAACTTATGCTGAAAGATAGTCTTTGCATGTCCAAAGAAGGGCAACGAGGTTGGTGAAGGGTCTGGAGCACAAGTCTTATAAGGAGCGGCTGAGGGAGCTGGGGTTGTTTAGTTTGAAGAAGAGGAGGCTGAGGGGAGACCTTATTGCTCTCTACAACTGCCTGAAAGGAGGCTGGAGCCGGGGGGGTCGGTCTCTTCTCCCCAGGAACAAGCGATGGGACGAGAGGGAACGGCCTCAAGCTGCGCCAGGGCAGGGTTAGGTTGGGGATTGGGAAAAACTCCTTCCCCAAAGGGCTGTCAGGGCCTGGCCCAGGCTGCCCAGGGCAGGGGCTGAGTCCCCATCCCTGGGGGGATTTAAAAGCCGGGGAGATGTGGTGCTTGGGGACATGGGTTAGTGGTGGCCTTGGCAGTGCTGGGTTAGCGGTTGGACTCGATGATCCTAAGGGTCTTTTCCAACCTTAACGATTCTATGATTCTATAGTTGCCTGTGATTTGAAAACATGGAATGTGAAAAAAGTAGTTGGAAATACGTCACAGCTTTATGATATTACATAACTGTATGATATAAATATTAATTTATATCTAAAAGCAACAGTTTTCCATAGCGTGAAATGTAAAATTGAATAGAGTGTGTGTTGCACTTAATTAAGAAAAGAACGAAATACTATTTTCACAATCTGTCTTTCAGGTCTCACTGGTTCTAGAACCTCTGCCAGAATCGTATGACACCAGCAGCTCTATTCCAACCACAGATGCAAGTTTGGATATCGCTCCTGCTCAGGGGAGCAGCAAGCCCCCGTTTCTTGCTCCATCGCAGCAGTCCAGGCAAACACGGGTGACTATTGCTGACCAAGAGTCCGTTAACAATAGCAGAGCCACAACTCCCAGGTATCTTTTTTCCCCCATGACAAAAATCTGGTTTACTTTGCAGTTCACACCGTTTTTTTAAGCAATGGCTATACACTTGTGAGCTATGGAATACTTGATCTTTTTGGATGTGCGTTTTATATGAAATCCAGAACATTCAGCTTTTCAGAGCTTACAGGAACAGTTTCTCATCTGGTATAAATTTGCATCCTGTGTTGACTTAGTTCAAGCTATGCTAGTTGACACAAGAGGTGCCACAATTTTTTATTTACAGCTTGAGCTGGTCTCTGATGGTACGAGCGGAAGATGAGGAGTCATTAAAATAATGTGTCGCGTTTCTTTTTGGAGCATGTACTGAAGGGGGGCAGCTGCAGTGCTTGGGAGAATTTGAAGAGGTTTGAATCCCTTTACCGATCCACTTTAGTTGTTACTGAAATCATGTTTCATTTTTCAATAGAGGAAAGGACCATTTGCTCTTTCAAGAGAACTCTGAAAACATAAAGGACACTTTTTCTGCTTCTCATCACCGTCTGATTTTACCAGATGAATGTTTGAAAGCGAATCCTTCAAATCAGCAAGTGTCATTTCCCACCGGCACTGATCCTGAAGCACCCGCTAGAAGAAATACGCGGGTGCTCTCTTTGCATAACCCAGCTACAAAAGACCTGCTTTCAGGTTTGTGTACAATTGGCATCATCTTTTAGATTTCACAACAAATAGCTCTTGATAATATTTCAGGTGCCTATCTAGAGGTAAAGACTTAAGGAAAAGCGATACTTCGCGTGCTCTCACTATATTATTTCAAACAAAATTATAACAAAAAGGTCTTTACTTAAAAACTGCTGATTTAGTCTTGTTGGAAGGTGGCTTGAGTATCCAGATCAGGCAAAACATGCTGTCCTAGCATGAGCTCTGACCTGGAGGGGTAAAAGAAAAGGAAGCTCAGCTTCACAGGCAGTTTAAGCATTGACGTGTCTTCCGAGATGTCCATCAAAGGTGCCGCTCACGTTCAGATAGGTCTTGGGAGGGTTTCTATGCCATTGGCATTTTCAGATGGAAAATGCTTTCTTTTCCGTCGCCTGCCAGTTAGCATCGCTTTTAGATCACAGACTGGATTCAAATGAGCATCAAAGTAGGGCACATTTCCGTATGTGTTGTCTTTTGAGTTATTTTTTATATTTACAGCGAAGACCTAAAATTAGACTGCTGTTGAGACATCCTAAGGTGACAAGCTACTCTTCCATAAATTAATCTTGCTGCAGTATCTTAATAATGCCTCTCTAATGCCTGACTTGGTGCGTGCAGATGAGTTATTTGTATGGCTCTGAGCGGGAGACTGACAGAGGATTACTCTCTCTCACTCCAGCTGTGCTCTCTGTTTTATGGTGTACAGCATGCATTTAATCTCCAGTATGTCAAGATCTCTTTATAACAGCAGAAAACAGAAGTTTCTTGACTGTAGCTGGCACATTTATTGTGTTTAGACATTGCTTTTCAAGTGCATTTGAATGCTGAGATTTAATCCTTCTGCTTATTTCTCAGCTCTTTTGGATCAAGGCAATAAACTCCGCGATGCCATGGTTGTTTCTGCAATGAAGTCTAGCCCGGACATGGAGATCGAACTGAATGAAGTGCCTCCTTTTGTAGAGAGAGATGACTTCAAAGCACCAGCAAAGTGAGCTTGGAAGAGGGGGAAGTCATATGAAATTTCAAACCATAAATTTTGAGACCTTACCAGGAAAACTGGAAATACTGAGATGCATGTGGCGTATTTTAGGATTCTCGTTCCAATGGGAAATTAATTTCTACTTGTGAATAAAAGCCTACATTTTGTGAATTGATTTTAATCATCATGTAGTAAGCCTTGATTTAAGTCATTGATTTTAGTTTTGTTTCACAGTGTATTTGTATTTAGTACAGAGTTATTTGATAAGGAAATGTTAAATGTTGATAAGGAATAAGAGTATAATAAGGAACATAGCAAATTAAATGTTACTTGATCACAGAGAACAGGTTTGCGAAGAAATGTAGGTAATTAGTGACATAAATGGAGTCCTTTTGCATATTCTAGTTTGCTTCTCTTGGTGCCAAAATACCCGTGAAAATTTGCATCTATAACTGTGTTCTCAGAATTAGTAGTCATTATCTTCTTCCATATGATCCTTCTTAGCAGATTAAATAAAAAGCGTTTGTGCCTTTTCAACTTCTAACTCCAACTTTGTTTAGCACTAGGCTCAGTAAATGTTCTCAATCCAGTGAAATTGAAATTTAGAGGTATTAAGACAAATGCGTGGTTTTTACAGGAGAAACTTTAATTCCTTATTTTTGGAAAAAGGTTAACAATGTCTTTTGTTCCACTATAAACCAGAAAATAATGTCATTGTCTTTGACAGCCAATGATGCTATTGCAAACGCAATTTAAATTATTTCTGCTCAAATTATTCCAATTGGTTTAAAAGTAGATGATTTTTAACTTTCCAGGAAAAACTGATAGAACATCATTTATAAACATCTTGCTTGTCTTTCTCAGGCCCTCTCTCTTCTTGTTTGCAGCAGCTGTGCTTAAACTGCAGGATCGGGACAACCTTTAGGGTTGGACTTGATGATCCAGGGTTGGACTCGATGATCTCAAAGGTCTTTTCCAACCTAAACGATTCTATGATTCGATGACACATTGCAAAGTATAAGATTTTAGATGTGACTTGTAGCAGCGTGCAGGGTTGCAGAAAGTTTTTGTGTATCTGGAGATTAAGCTACACACTGGAGAAGGCTGTACCTAACCTTTGATTTCTTTATCCTTGATGGATTAATCTTGAATGTGCCTCAATATCTTTCTTTTTCCTTTTACTGCTCTCTGTGCTGCAATCGCTGTTATCCAGGAGCCCAAAAGGCTTGAACTCGAAGTTTGTGCCCGCTCCTGAAGATCCCCATCTCTTGGCATCTGAAGTTTCAGGTCAGGAATTTGACCTAAACTCTGAAGAGAGAGCAATACAGTTGCTGTTGGGCGGGTGAGTGTAATGCGCTGGGGGTTACTGCAAAATTGTCCTTGTTTGAGCACTTTATACTGAAAAACGCCTCTCGACTCTTCAAGTTTTCCACATTTCTGGAAATGTAACCAGTGAATTGTCTGTGCAAATGATGGAGGTGTTTTATACCTCACCTTCAATGTGTGACAACCCAGAGAGCTCCAAGTCCCTTGATGTAAAAATTATGTCAGAAAGATTAACCACAATCTTTGATACAATTAAGTTATTTAATAGTTGTAACTGTTGGGCCCTAAAATGTTAAGTATATAAAACAAATACAGTGTTTCTTTGAAGAACTTGCAGTGTGTAAATGAAAAATAGGGAGAAGCAATAGTTCTTTTTCATCTTTCTCCAAATATTAAATCGACCTTTTTCTCTCATTTTGTGAGGAGGAGCAAGACTATAAATGATGCTTAGGTTGTCGTTATCCAAATCAGGGCTATGAAGCATACAGCTTCCCTGTCAGATATGGTTCAAAATTTCGGTCTTGTGCCCTGCACTTATTTTTTCCCTGCAGTTTATCACTGGATGACACTGAAGTGTTTGCAGATCATAAAATGATTTTGAACTCACAGCACGGATAGAAAACCCTTAAACCAAACAAAACCCCACTTGCTCCAACCACGTTCTAAAGATACTTGTATTTACCTCCTCAGACATAGTTTGTATTTATTTTTTATTAAACTGTCCTTAAGTATTACTGATATCTTGAAGCATTCTGAAAGTTATAAAGTACTTACGGATAAATATTGTAGGTAGATATTAATAGATATATTTTATGATGAGGGTCATGAAGCACTGGAACAGGTTGCCCAAAGAGGTTGTGGAATCTCCAGCTTTGGAGATATTCAAAATCCAACGGGACAATTTTCTTATTCGCATCCTTTGCCTTTGAGCAGGGGTTGGACCAGATGATCTCCAGGGGTCCCTTCCCACCTCAACCGTTCCGTGATTCCATGGATATATATGAATATATATTCACAGGCATGAATGCCTGTGAATGAATTCACAGGATTGAATGCCATGAATATATATTCACAGGCACTGTTTTCACATTGCATCCAGAGGTGTTATCACAAGATAATGCATCAGGTTGGGTCACAGACCTGTTAGGTTGGGCACAGTGCTATGTAAGCACAGCTTGGCTGTATCTGGAGCCAATAGAGCACGAATCCAGCACAGAACAGAGAGTATTGCCAGAATTGTGGCTGGAAAGCTGCCTGGCTGAAAAGGACTTGGGGGTGATGGTTGACAGCCGTGTGCCCAGGTGGCCAAGAGGGCCAACGGCATCCTGGCTTGTATCAGGAACGGTGTGGCCAGCAGGAGCAGGGCAGGGATCGTCCCCCCGTGCTGGGCACTGGTGAGGCCGCCCCTGGAATCCTGTGCTCAGCGCTGGGCCCCTCACCCCCAGAAGGAGCTGGAGGGGCTGGAGCGTGGGCAGAGCAGGGCAGCGAGGCTGGGGAAGGGGCTGGAGCCCAAGGGTGGGGAGGGGCGGCTGGGGGAGCTGGGGGTGCTCAGCCTGGAGAAGAGGAGGCTGAGGGGAGCCCTCATCGCTCTCTGCAAGTGCCTGAAAGGAGGCTGGAGCCGGGGGGGTTGGTCTCTTCTCCCCAGGAACAAGCGATGGGACGAGAGGGAACGGCCTCAAGCTGCGCCAGGGCAGGGTTAGGTTGGGGACTGGGAAAAACTCCTTCCCCAAAGGGCTGTCAGGGCCTGGCCCAGGCTGCCCAGGGCAGGGGCTGAGTCCCCATCCCTGGGGGGATTTAAAAGCCGGGGAGATGTGGTGCTTGGGGACATGGGTTAGTGGTGGCCTTGGCAGTGCTGGGTTAGCGGTTGGGCTCGATGATCTTAAGGGTCTTTTCCAACTTTAACAATTCTATGATTCTATGAATTCAGAAGACATTGACCGCAGAACTTGCAACACTAAGTTATGTTTCTTTCTCTTGTGTCCACAGTGCTGATTTATCTCCTGTGCGTTTCTGGGATCGGACAGGTTCCCTTTTGGATTCTCTCTCTCTCGGGAGTGAGGTGTATGACAGTGAACTCAATGATCCCCATTACGACCAGAGTCTGCTAGAGAGTCTTTTTTACACGGCTCCTGTAAGTGGAGAGTAAACGGAAGGTGCTTAATAGGTAGTCCCTAAGGTGAAGAAAATCAGAAGTCTGCATCAAAAATAAAAGGCTACAGATTTCAGTATTAGTAAGGCTTAATAAGCATTAAGTATCATACAGAAGCTTGTGAGAACGTTGCTTAAAATGAATATTATTAAAGGAATGCTATTAAGATTACAAAGTCAAGCAGTGAGTTTGGAAATTGCTGGGATTGAGGCTGTCCATGAAGACTTTTTAAACCTCTGAAAAAATTTGATACAATTTTAATTGTTTCGAATTATGCAATCTGCAAGTTGTTTTTCTTTTTTCTTTATGTATCATGACCATTGCATATCTTTCTTGACAATGATAGTTAACTTCTTATGTGCATTATTTCTGTTCCAGAAATCTGATTCCAGTTTAAGTGATTTCCTCAGTGATGATGATGTTAACGCCTCCAAAAAAGTAACCAAGGCAGAAGCTCTCAAGAAAGCTGATCCAGTGAATCCACAGAAGGATTCTAATGCCTTGGATCAGGATCAGAAGGTGACAGAAATTAAACTGAGGTAAATAGTTACATTAGTGACTTGTTTTGCAGCATCTTGCTCATTGTTAGTGTTAGCCAGAATCAGACTATGTTATCGTGCTCCGTCATTATCACACAATTCACTGAAAAACCATTTTGGTGGGGAATTTTCATAGCATCTCTGGGAATGATGGAGCATCAGCATCACCCTGGAATTGCTATATGTTGTTAAAGAAACTATTGAGATACAATTAGTGAAAGTCATGAGTTTCTCAAAAATGCAATAAGCCTAGTAATAACGTTTTGAACTGTGGAAGCAGAAATGCTGAGGCCTGAGCGGGCCTCTCGACTGAAGTCTTGCCCTGTCTCCTGAAAGAGTAATCACTGTGTAACCTTCATGATAAATTAGTCCCTGTGCTGAAAAAAGCAGACTCAGACCAGCTTTGTGCAGTTCTGTGGCCTTGTGTATGTAACAGACGTGAAATAACTCACATCCTATTATCTGTCTTTGCACAGTGTCTCTAAGTGTATAAAATTTGTATCTGCTTTACAGGGACAGAGCTCACGTCAGCAGAGTCTGTTTCCCTGCTGATTTGTGTTCTCTCCTATAGCTGTAGTAAATAAACTTTTGTTCTGACCTGATCTAAATTGTATTCCCTTTTTTCCATGACAGAACCAATAAAAGTGTCCCTAAAAATCCAGTTATCAAGCTTTACTTGCACAACACCCGTTAGTATTAAGGTTTAATGACTTTTTTTCCCCCTAATTCAGCTCCAGACAATTATTTCTGAGACTTTTCTTACAAATACTGCTGGTTTTACATTCAGTTAAAATTCGTATCTCCAGAGGTGCCAACACAAACCCATTTGCAAGTCAAGTCTCACAAATAAAGTGCAAGTGAGATTTTAAATGATGACAAAAATCCTGTTGCTGTTCCTCTGCAGCAGCGACTTGTCCATGTGTATAACTGTATCGTCTCCCTTTTTATGTATATGACGTTAAATGGAGCTTTTCTTTTTGAAGAGTTAGACTGCGTGAGATTTTTTCAAAACTCCAGCAATGTGGAATGTGCCTTTTTTTTATGATGTACCCTAGATATTGCATATTGTAAGATTTCTGTTACAGAGACCACCAAATTGGTTGTAAAAAATACATTAAAAATGTGCATGTTAATGAACCACGAGCAGTTTTTAAATAATATCCCACCAAGCTACAATTTTCCCTTCATGTGATTGTCTTAAGAATGTTCGTGTAGTCCTGATTCTCAGTTTTCTCTCTTCAGCTGCTCTCCTGCTAGACCGCTTGCTCCTCCAGAAGATCACGCAGAAGAAGCTCACGTCACATCCTTGAGCGCCGACAGGTTGGCATTGCTGGGGCGAATACACCTAGCCAGAGTCATCATTGAAAGCTTGAAAATCCCGCCGGAGAGCATCCAGATTACACCGGGGAAGAAAGGTTTCATGGGGAAGCCGCCAAGGCCTGCGTCAGTAAATAAGTGGTAAGGGGGATTGTTTCTCACCAGCTTGTTTCTTGTGCCTTCGAGGTAGATTTCTCCGAGGTCTGTTGTGTTGTCCAGCTTACCTAAGCTCTCCAGGCTTCTGAGGTCTTCCCATTTCTCTGCTCCTCTCAGGAAATTGTATACCGTAGACTTCTGAAAGTTAGAGCTGTGAATAATTTATCCTCGTTTCAGGCTGTGCTTTTTCTGGCATTTTGGGGAGGTACAAATGTGCTTTGTGCATGGCAGTACCTTGAAAATGAAAGGGTTTTTTTTCAGAGGAGAATCTGACATATACATAATCTATTGAAAGAATTCATAAAATAGGTAGTTGAATTATTCTAAAAAAATAGAGTAACTTAATAAATTGTGAATATGAAACTTGCCCGCTATGTTCGGTTTCATTATGTACATTAGATTTTTGATGGATTGTGATCACCTAGTCACTTTTTTATTCATAGTACCTTCTTTGTTGAGTACCACTTTCCTGTGGGAGCCTCCAAGAATGAAAAAGGACAGGTCTCCATAACAACAGAAGTCATTCGAATAGCTTCAAGTAAAATCACAGATGATGGTAAGAGCATTACTTTTCCCCCTTATATTTAGTTTTGTTGACTCCTTCATCTCTTAGAAATTATTTAGTAGCATTTTCTATGTCTTTTTTTTGCTGCCTGAAAAATACAGTATGATTAGTGGTACCTCTGCCAACACAGTTGCTGCGCTGCAGGTAGTGGAATGGTCCTCTCAGGGAGGAGGAAGCCAAGTGATTTTGGTTTTTTTCCTTTTTGCTTCCAAGAAGTATTCATATTGGGATTTTCACATTTCTTTTCCTAGGGATGTAACAGCAGGTCAGTAAGCCCATTCCTTCATTTCAGCATAAACCCAATATCCTTTCTGCAATAGCCTGAAGATGATAAAGTACTTTTAGAAATATCAGAGATGCTTCTATCTCAGATAAATAATTTTTCCAGATGCTGAAGTATGTCACATAACATCTGCAAGAGCTCAGCGAGTCTGCTGGATCCAAGAGAACTTGACAAGTCCTGTGCTCAAATCAGTAGACATTAATCTCTTTACTGAGAGTCGCCAGTGCTTGTATCCCTGAGAACAATTTATGTTCTGTTTCTCTCCTCAGTGAGCAGAGAATGCTGTATGAGCAAGATCCTCTCTGCCCAGTCTTCCCAGAAACGGGAATTGCAGGGCGACTTTCAAACGCCTCTCCCATATGGTCATTCATTGGCTTTGCATCTTTCTGGGTGGCACTGGAGAGGTCTGGGGGTAATTCTGAGCTCTCTTGTATATTCTCGATCCGTGTCCAGACAAAACAGATAATTCTTCGGAACCTTAGCTCTTTGTAACACAAAAATAACACAGCCTCCTGCACTTTGTCTTGTGTAGTTAGATTCCAGCTCTTTGGAACCTAGAAAAATAGATAAGGCTGAAAATAATTTGAAGAAGCCGTCAAGTCAAGCCACTGTACCGTTATCTTTCCCAAGAGCTGTTTATCTCATTTATTAAAGATGCCCAATGGGAAAAATTCCATAGCCATCCCAGGCAAGCCGTAGAAGCGCCGCGCTTCCTGTTAGAAAAGTTTCCTTTAACCCGAGTTTTTGTCATCATAAGAATACTTTATCCATTGTGAACACGCAAAGCATACCACTTCAACCCTGTTGTACTTCTTTTTCTTCTCTTTTCTAGACTAAACACCAATTCATTCAGTCTTTTCTTGCAGATATTACTTTTCTCCTGAACCTGCGATTATTCTGGCAGCTCAGCTTTGATTCTTGCAAGATAGGTCTTGAAATATATTGCTCAAAATGAGACAGGGTTCTCCCACTGAAGAAGGGAAAGTCTTACTGCGTGCTAGGATGACAGAGACTTGGTATCAACTGCAGCCTTCAGATGCTGTTATAATATTAATTTTGTCATGCTGCCCTTCTGCTGTTTTCTGGCCTTGGAAGAACAGTTTACTTTGGGCTTGGTGTTAATAAGTAATGCAAAATTAAATGTGTGTGTGTGTAACAGAGCAATCTCCACGGGAAAGTTTATTTATATTCAGTCAATTTTGAATATTTGTTGCTCCTGTGAGCAATAAAAAAAAGTAGTAAATTACCTGCAGAGTTGTAACATAATTTAATAGGTTGAAACCTTGAGAGATTCTTGTTGAGGGTTCCAGTGACAGCCCTTCCCCCTTCAGCTCCCAGCCTGGCTTGATCTCTGATTCTGGCAGATGTGCAGACGCTCTCTGTGTGTCTGTCCGTCCTTCTCAGAAGCACCATCACTTTCCCCTCGTACCTTCTGAACTTCATGTGTCCCCACTCACCCTGCACGTTCTCTGCAGAGGCTGAGATTCCCCTGTTCCTGATCAAGCGCAAAAGACAGGTTAGCTCTGAATCCAGCCAAGAGCTCACAAGTCTCTGTCTTCCTTGCAGTGGTGAAATTTCAGCAGCGGTTTGTGTTCCCTGTCCGTTTCGGTGGAACGATGATAGAGCACTGGTGGAGCTCTGACCTTGCTTTTAAAATCTACATGAGAAAAAGCACACAGAAAAAGGTACTTGTTAAAAGCTGTTTATACATTGTGTATTGAAAAGCAAAGAAATTCTTTGCATTTCTATTTCCTCCAAATACTCACACAGACAGCAGTGGCTTCTGCAACGCTTCATTGCAATTGCTGCCATCTCAACCGTCAGAGGCAAAACAGACAAAATAACATGGCTTGACTTGAGCCACTTCTTAATCGGCCGTTGCCAGATATTATGAAGGGAGATGACATTATGTGCAGATACTATAAGCTGAACTAATTGCTGTTCAATCTTGTCAGCCAACTAAATGATTTTCTGAGTTCGAGACTGACAGGCAAATTGTCCTTCCATCATCTTTAAACCTATCTCTTGCTGTTTGAGCGTATTGGATCGATTACAACCATTAGTCTTCAATGAGAACGCAGCTCGTTTAGCAATATAGAATGAGTTAATGTGGATGCAGTTGATATCATTACTCTGCCTAGGGTAAGGGGAATAATATGAGGTGTGAGAAAGTGGTGTAACTTGTGCATTTGGAGAGGGAAAAAAACCAGTATCTTTCGTTTGACTAAAAATATTTGCATAATCATCTGCACGTGATGAAGTCAGTGAGAGGTGTTAACTCAGCTTATGTTTTGTTTTAATCAACACCAAGGCCATCTGCCTGTCTGTTCTAATAGGAGCTTTTCTTTTCATGGGTGAATAAATTGCATCTTTAAGTATGGAAATTTTGCACAGTTGCTAGGATTTGGGATGTTCATTTTTGCATTAACCTGGAAATGTTTGCTGTAGGCACTGGGAGAATTTTCCTTATTCTTGTCCAGGTGATCCTTGAAATTAGAATCATAGAATCATAGAATTGTTAAGGTTGGAAAAGACCCTTAAGATCATCAGGTCCAACCGTTAACCTACCACCGCCAAGTCCGCCACTAAACCATGTCCTCAAGCACCGCATCTCCCCGGCTTTTAAATCCCCCCAGGGATGGGGACTCAGCCCCTGCCCTGGGCAGCCTGTGCCAGTGCCTGACTACTCTTTCAGTGAAGAAGTTTTTCCTAATATCCAACCTAACCCTGCCCTGGCGCAGCTTGAGGCCATTTCCTCTCGTCCCATCGCTTGTTACTGGGGAGAAGAGACCGACCCCCACCTCGCTACAGCCTCCTTTCAGGCAGTTGTAGAGAGCAATAAGGTCTCCCCTCAGCCTCCTCTTCTCCAAACTAAACAACCCCAGCTCCCTCAGCCGCTCCTCATAAGAGGAGCTAATTGGAACTAAGGGAAACTTTCCTACAAATCCCCATTGGTAAAAGTAGTGGAGTAGGAGTGGGGAGGGTGAGTGGCTGCCCACGGCTTCCCAGAAGGCTTTCGTTTCACAATATGCCCTTAGTTCTTTAAACCTGACAGAAATCTTGCATAATGGATTCTTTTCCTACCCTCAGCCGGTGGCCGTCGGCTCAGCAGCGCTTCAGTTACGCACGGTTGTTCAGTCTGAGTTGCTCACTGTCAGCTGTGAAATACCTGTGGAAAAAGAGGGAGGTCAGCCACAAGTTGGACCACTGAAGGTATGTGTTTTACCATACAGAGCTTGAGCTAAATGACCTGTTGTTACCAATTTTGGCTGGCTATTCTCTCTTTTTAAAATTTTTCTCCTCCTTCTTTTCTCTTTTTGTTCTAATTTACCAGGTCTTGGAGATGAAGGTTTGTAAGACCAATACAAGATAACATGAACCTCTTTTTTCCTTAGGGTTTTGGAGAAATATTTTGAACCTTCTCCAAGCCTGAGGATGCTGCCGTGTGAAGTTTCTGTGGCTGCAGGGTAAAACGAGGGTCAATAAGCTAGGGCTTGGATACAGAAACCACTCTACAGGCAGATTTTGGGTGGCACTTGTTCAGGGCTGGGAGCTTTGGCTTCTGTTCCACACGAGACATGAGCTGAGGTCCCTCCTGACGCAGAGGCCTGATGCTCCCTGTCATTGGTACCACCTTGTCACTTCAGGAGTTATTTTCTCCAGCCAGAGTTTCTACCAGCGTGCTCAGCTTCTGATTGAGAAGGATTAACAGTCCTGCAGAGCACATTTGAGAGATTTGCCAGTTCTGAGGATAAACAGGTCTCCAGATTAGCAAGTGAATGTTTAAGAGGGTATTTGGAAATTTTACATTTGGAGCTCCTCAGTTATTCCCAGAGAACGTGAGCATGGACTGCTTCTGTCACTTTGTAATTCATGGGATGAGCGATGCTCTCTGTCATAGGGCTGTGAAATTTCTCCCAGAGAAGCCATGCAGCAGAGCTGCCAGCAGAGGAGCCTCAGAAGGGCGAAACATAAAATGTAGAGGTTAGGTGTGGGAGGAGTTCACTGAAGGCAGGGAGGAGAAAGGGTGTGTTGTGCGGGAGAGAATGGAGTGGAACAGGGTCTGGGAGGAGAAAAGTGGAAGGAGGTGTTGTGGGGAATTAATGAACCGAAGTTCAATGCAAGAGCTTATGGAAGGGGAAGCTAATACTTAAAGAAAATTGATTTTGGTCGCCCTGTCTCTTAGGTTTCGCTTGCTCAGTGTAATACCTGCCTATCCGCAATGCGTGTGTGTCCAGCTGTTCTGGCCAGGGCGTGGAGGATAAGGGATATCGGCTGTTGAGACCACTTGGCATTTCTTGGGTTCTTTCTGACAGATTGGGTTCTTTCTTGACAGTTCTTGGGTTCTTTCTGACAGATGGCCTCGAACTCCTCATATTTGGACGTGTTCTTTCTGCCCTTTAGGAGTAGATACCGTTTGGGATCTTTTGCCGCCATATCTTGTCTCATCTTTCCTAAGTCACAGGCAAAATTCTTGAGTCTGATTATTTTGGTTTCCTTATTTGGGCATTTTATGGCTCCAATCCTTTTCTTTATCCTGTTACCTTATCTTCTGGGCTTCAGTTTGTTCCTCCCCTTCTTGCTGTCTTGTCGTGTGAATGAATCCAGCAGATCTATGATGCTGTGTAACAATTAACGCTTGCAATTCCTTTAGCCCTTTTTCTGGTGTTTCTTTCATGGCTTTCACACACATGTTTTCATTCATACCAATCTAACTATTGCAAATCTTGACAACATGAAGAGGCAATTCACACGTAGGACAGAGTGTTGAAAAACAAAACAAAAGCCAAAAAACCCAACCTCAGAAAAAAAAGACGACAAATGCAGTGGAATATGTAGAGCATTGGAGAGAAAAAGAAGGAGGCCACAGAAAGGAAGGGGGGTTAGGGACAGCGAAAACCAGCATGGAGTGTAAAAGTGAAAGAAAATATTTAGAGAGAAACACTTCTTTTTAATCATTTTTCTCAAGCAGCAAGTGCTGTGGAGCAAATGACAGTTGTGATACTCTGGCACAGTACTTTTCACCTTGGCTAGGTAGGTGTTCCTTTTTCAGTCAGCTTTGTGACTGGTTTTAATTTTTTCCTTTATTCAGCTGTACTTGTATGTTTTTATACTTCAGTTCCTGCTTTATTTGATAAAACCACACGTAGTTTATTTTGCAGTGACAGTTGTAGCTTGTAACCAGCATGTGTCTAAGGTAAGCCTTCTGGGTGATGATCTAACACAGTTCTCGAACAAAACACGCAACGCATATTCCTGAGTTTCCGTTGCAGTCTCTTGTCTTTGTACGGGACGCGTCTTCTGATCAGCCCGCCTTGCCTTGCACAACGCAGGTATCCTTAGAGCTCGCAGCCGACAACAAAGACTTCACTCGCACTGCCGCCAGGTCGGCTACGGCTGCGCAGCGAGTCCCAGCTCATGCTGTAAGGAGTCCGCGGCTGGAATTCCAGGAGCCCAACAGGAAGAGTGTAAATGCAGAAAGCCCTCGCTGCTTGGAACTTCACAACCACGAGGACTCACAGAAGACAGGAGCGGCCAGCATAAACATCGCGCAGCCACCGCAGGCTGTACCAACCTCTGTAGCTCGTGATCTGATGACACAAATCACTGCCTCTGAAGAGGATGGGTTATTACTGCATGTGCTGTTGATGGTGCCTGATGGAAAGGATTTTGTTGCTGAAGACTATGGGCTCCACAGTTCTTGTAATGTGTATTTAAACTGCAAGCTGCTCAGCACTGAGGAGGCCACGAGATCTGCTGTCGTATGGGGCACAGCACAACCTGCCTTTCATTTTTCTCAGGCAAGTCACAAGTCTTCCCCTTAACACTGACTGAAATGTGCTACTCCACACTGACAAACATATTTCAAAGAGAAGTAGCTTTTACATACGTAGGAACTTCTCTGCTTGGCTCTGTCCAGTATATTAAAAGTATTTTCAGTATTGTTTTGGCTGCATTGCACAGTTGGAAATGCAATTCCCTGAATCATCCAAATAATAAATGAGACTTTTGAAATACAAAAGAAAAATAGTCAAATTTAGGTTAAAACTTAAAAAAAAAAAAAAGTTGTCTTCTTTCTTCCATTTTGGCAAGAAAACATATTGTTGATGGCATCCTAATATGTAGATGTAGAATTTTTTGGTTTGTTCCATTGCTCGGTGTTCTTTGGCTTCTCAATGGACATATCGGCACAGGAGTGCGGGTTACTGTCCTAATGTGGGCCAGAGCCTTCCCCTGGCAAACAGCAGAATTTCAGGCATTTAATAATGCTACGAGTTTGTAATTTTTTTATGGACATTTTTCTTTGGAAATGTCATTCATTTTACTTCTAAAAATACCTAGTGACTTGTGAGAGCGAAATGTAAAAACATAGCAAAAGCCATCTGAAACAGTTGTCTGAAATGATTTATCTATTTAATAAACAGGTGTTTAAAGATAAAAGCAATGGTTTTTAAGATAGCGTATGATCTTATGTTAAAATTTATCTAAATTGCATTTATTTTCCTGGCTAGCTCTTTTCCAAGCCTACCAGTTTTCTGAAACTTGTTAGGCAAGTATGCATTTAATTTTTAACTTCCATTTCTGAAGAGCACAATTCTGTAGACTGGAATAACGTCGCGTTACCAGAATGCTCTGTACTTAGCAAATAGCTTCCAGTGTATTCTGTGTACTAATTCTGCATTAAACTCTTTCAGGTGATGCCTTTTGCATTGACTTCCAAACACTTGGAGCGGCTGAAGAACAACGTCATGATTATTGAAGCGTGGAACAAGATGGGAAGCCCCGGCTGTGACAGACTGCTGGGATTAGTGAAACTCCCTCTGCATCAGTTTTACATCTCATTCAAGTAAACCTCTTTCTGCCATATTTTATTGGGTTGGGATGTATCCTAACTGATGCTCAGAGAAAGAAGGGAAGGAGGGTGTCTGCGGTTTGTGTGGGAGGGTTCTTAATTATACTTTATAACAAAAGGCGTTTTTGTCCTGCCAAGCTTCCTCTGGCACTTTTCCTACACTGAGCAACATATGGGTAAGTTACACTGTCCTCGTACAGAAATACAAGTAGACTGTGAGAAATAAAGACACTGCGCTGCATCAGGTTTGGAGCCAGGTTAACTTGTGGTCCTGTGGAAGAGTAAAACTAGAAGAGATCAAAGTGACTGCACGGGAAAAGTAAGCGTGGCTTTCCCTTGGTGATTTTCCAAGGTTACACCTGGTTGAGTGATTTTGTTCCTGATTATGGTCTGCTTAGCGCCCATCGCTAGGGATGCTCTCCGTTTGCACAGCACCGGATAATGTGGTATCAAAAAGGTCTCTACTTCATGTTTTAATTGTCATCCAACGGGTCTCTCCAGAGCTCTTTGTTCTTTTTGGTTCAACGTTTTGGCTTCTTGTTCAGTCAAGTAACATACCTGCTTAAAAGAATTTAAATTAATGGAAATACTGGCCAGAAGCGATTCTTTCTAATGCAAAGGATTAATTCCTTTTATTTTGGGCAGCCTAGCGATAGGTGAAAATCAGATGGTGCTGGAACTGACTGGCCACTACTTTGTTAATTATTAGCGTGTCAGTTGTATATCTTTTTCAGTAATCCCCTGCAGTTTACTTGTGTCTATCTTCCCTCTATTATTAGAGGTTTTTACATTTCTCTGGGAGACTGTCCCTGTTCCTTCTTCCTGCCCAAGTCCATCCCCAAAGGCACATAACTGCCTCATAAAACTATAATGCGGCTACAGTGCATTAATAGGAGTCTTGTTCCAGTTCATCACCTCACTCACAGATTTCTAGCCTGGCTTACAGCTAAGGCCATGGTAGTTTTTGGAGAGCTGTGCTTTCTCATTGCTGAAAATAGCTCCTGGATCTCTGCTTTGTGAAGACTAACGTAACTGAGATGGATTTGGGGGGAATGGAGATGGATTGGTTTCTAACTGCGTCGAAAGTCCCGTCTAAAATGAGCTTTGTGCGATCGTGTTCGTATTCAGCTGGCTCATTCTCATGCTGGGGCGCTCTTGCTTTTTTGTTTTATTCTGTTCTAGAGATCCAAAGATTTCCCACCTGCTTCTTCAAGCTCACTACCCAGTGGTTGCTGTGGACAGCTATATGCCTGTGGTAGACGTTTTTACTGGCAGGAGAAGCGGAAGCCTGAGGGTCATTCTGGCGATGGGGTCAGCCGATCAAATAGTGGCACTGCAAAGGCTAAAAAATGAGGAAGGAATGGTACCTCCCGTCACACAGCGCCCTTCCCACTCTCTGGACCCTCCTCCTGCAAAGCCCACAACGGTATCGTTCAGTAAATTCCCATTCTTGTCGTTAGGGACACGTGAAAAGGATTTTACCAGTGGGTTCGCTAACAGACCAGTGATCCCCAGTCTCTTTTGATGCTGTAGCCAATTTTGTTATAAATGATCACGTTCTTTGCAGAATTATATTGTTTGTACTCTTTGCTCACCCACTTTCCCTCACCAGTCTTGACATTATTGCCCTTTTTACTGCCCTGCATATCCACTGCTTCAATCTACATGACAAGCACAGTAAAAAACTAAAAATTCTAGAAAATCTCAACTCTCGCAGCCTTATTCTGTACCATACAGGTTCTGCCGCTATCTTTGAGGTGGATATGTATGAACTTTCATGCTTTTTATGTGCTGTGGTTTTTTGCTTTTGCAGGAAAAAAGTTGCATTTCAGTTTTTCAAAAGAAAAAAAATTTGCTTTCAAGCTTTCGGTGAACTTTAGGGAGAAAAGAGCAGATAGTGGCTCTGAGCCCCCCGTCTCCGGCTTCTGAGAATCTCACGCTCCCAGTCCTCTTGTATGCTGTTTCCTAAAGTCGTCCTTTCTGCGTGGCTTTCCTTTGTTTTATTAGCAGTTAGACCAAGAAGGAGAAGACCTGCTGGAGCATGTGTTTGAGATCCATGTGGAGGGTGTGAAAGGACTCACTCCCTTACAGTCCACCGTCTGGGGAGAGGCCGACTGCTACGTGCAGTACTATTTCCCGGTGCAAGAAGCGGGTTGCGGTGCACTGCAAGGAACAGAATCGCAGGAAGGTGGTAAGTTTCTTTTATAATCCGTCCTTAGAACATTGCTTTAGTTAAATATTGTTTAGTAATGTTCTCTCTGCTTAAGGAAGAGGGTTTGTATTTCTGTGAGCTTCCATAACGCAGCCAATGCTTGCTTTCCTCAGAAGATCTGAGTACAACTGTGCTTGGGCTGCGTCAGTAAATTAAAAGCCTGCTTTGACTGAGGCAGGTGGCGAAGTTCCCAGCCAAAAAAGATACCTAGTTCTGAATCTCATCACGTGGTACCTTTTTGTTAAAGATCCTAGAGGGCTTCGCCAACTGATCCTGCAAAGATCCGAGAACAGATTCGCAGGGAATACGAGCATTGTACACAGTTAAATTCAACGAAGGCTTCTACAGCAGTAGAAGAGGACTTAGTGTTGGTCTTGAGTGCTTTGAATCACTAACATCTATTTCCTCTGAAAAATGACAGTCAGTAACACTGTTCCGTAGCAACTCCTGTGGGCTGTATCAGCTACCAGCCACGTTTAACAGTAGTTTTCAGCCTGTGGCTCACAGGTTCATGGGACTGCATGAATCGCTCGTAAAAGATTTGTGAAGTGAAGCTCAGAAGAGCCTGGCAGGAGAGTTTAACTTATTGTCGACGGGTCCTGCCTCCTGAATGATTGCAAATAGAAAAAGGTTGAAACCTCCAAATGCAACCATTTTTAACCAACTCTGCTTGATTTGTAGGCATCAAATTAAAGCCGTTTCGCACAGCAACCACTTTGTGTGTGCCTGATCCCGTCTTTAATGATGAGCATCATCATTCTTTGTTGGTTCCCACTGATGTCCCAGTCCAGAGGCTCCTGGTCAGTGCATTTATGGCACCAGGAGCGGGTGGAGGAGGAATCCAGTTTGAAGTCTGGTGCAGGTACAGAATAACATCCTATTCTTTGTAGATGTCACAGCAATACAGAGAGAGACGTATCTGGTATTGAAAAATCTCTAGCTGTGGGATGGATATTTAATAATAAGTGAAAAAACGGTGAGCTCATCAACATTTGGGGATGAATATCTGCATTTAAGATTGCATTTAAGACATGTGAGCCTTTTTCTCCCCCCAAGAGTGTTGATTACTCTTTTCTTCTTACAACTTCCTTAGAAAGTGTGTGCTCTTAGTTTGCTTTCTTCCACTTTGTTATCAGCATAGTGATCTAAAAGTGTTTAAATGCTTGCTACATCTAAATTTTACTTAATAGCACCCTGGCAGTATAATTTCATTGTTTTGTTTTGGTTTTTTTTCCCCTAATACAACTCACCAAGTGCAAAAGAATTTACTATAAAATGCTTGTAAGTTCAAATTGTAGTTTCTTTGGCAACTGCATTAATTACTAGTAATGGAAAGCAGAGACTATGAAGACAGGTAGCTTTAGAAAAGCATAATTATGATAACAATAATGTGTTCATTCTGTAGTAAACAAACCAAGTTATTTATTTGCAAGTTATTTATTTGCAAGTTATTTATTTGCAAGTTATTTATTTGCAAGTTCACATGAGAATTATTACATGCTGGATGTGTTTACGTTAATGCTGGTAATGACCAGAGCAGTTGAAGTGACCAATTGTTGGTACCTGGCATTTCAAAAATGTGCTTTTGCTCAGTTTCCTGAGGACATCTGGACTTTGGTTTGATCTTGCCCTGACCACTCACTGACAGTGGCTGGTAAATTTAGGCTGGTTTGGGTGAAAGGAGCAAATTACTGAGCCAGAAGCCTTTTAAGAATTCTGTAAACATCCTCTTGCCAGTTTGCAATATTTGAAATGGAAAAAGCTTACCAACAGATCCTTGTAATTAGGAAGGAGATTAGATACTGACTGCCAGATTCCAAATCAAGAGAGTTCTTGCTGTGATGCTGTCAGCATCTTGAATTACTCCTAGAAGTGTATGGGGGAAAAGTAGAACCCAAGAGGTGTAATACTCCAAGCTGTTGGGGGTACTATTCAGGCAGTGCTCTACCCAAGACTCGAACAGTCAATTAATGTTCAGGATTTGTCCTAAAATGGAAAGAGAAACACAAGCCTATAGCACTACCATGTTATGCAGTCACTGCTGCTGAAAACCCAGTGGATGCCTTTCTCCCGATCTCCCTGTTGTTCATTAGATACAGTGCCAAAACTCATTTTAGGATGAGTCTGAAGCCAAGTAGTACAGTAAGAAACAGTCTAGAGTCATTTTTTATACTCACAAACAGGTTCCACAAATCTGTTCTGCAAGTAGCATTTTTATTTATCAATGGAAATTGAGAGCGGAGAATATTTCGTGCCAGATCCTTGTCTTGTTTTTCTTTGGGATGCCAATTTTTAGTAGAGTTTCTGCTAGTTGACTCGCTAGGACTAGTGCAGAAGTGTATTTGTAGCATTATCTACTTGAGCACTTACTGTTGGGTTTTTTTTTACCTGTGGAAATTCATTTACTTGAGCTTATCCCTTAGCTGTCAGGAGACTAACTCGTGTTTGACAGCAAACAAATTAAAGCTGACTTATGTGCAGTCGTGAGAGAAATGATGATCATTTTCTCATCACCAAAACAGCATGATTGATGCTGCCGCTTTGTGTCTTACCAGGTATTATTACCCAAACGTCAGAGACCAGATGGTTGCCAAAGGGACCTTGCCTTTGTCCCGGCTGTGTGCCATGGTGACTATGCAGCATCGCGAAGAAATAGGGATACAGACTTTTAATCTCCCGTTGGTCCCCAGGACTGATTCCTCAGAGGAATTTCATCTGCGGTCTTCAGGTAAGGAAGGCTTGTGCGTTTTCGCTTTATATTTAAAAGTGAAAGTCTGTGTATTTGCTGCCAAGGGAAGTAAAAACATGTATTTGTGTTGGAAACTGATACCAGCCATGAGTGTTTTTCCTCCCAGCTTTCACTATCACTAGTGAAGAATCAGTGATTAAACACGGGCAACCTCAAACTCCTAACAAGTTTTAAAAAGCCCTCCCTGCGTAGCGAACTGCTGCGTTGCCAAATAAGCCGCAGTCTGTAGTTAAGCTTCCCATGTGAGGCAGGGAATGGGAGATCTGAAGAAGGGCTGTTGATGGTACGTGGTGTGGGCAGAGACATCTTTCTGTTCTGCTGTGGTTCTTTCCAGTGATACAGACATCAGCTCTGGGAAGGCCACTGAGGAAATCTGAGGCAGCTTCTTAGAAAAAATCACCATTAAAAAAAGCTGGGGCTGGAGAGGGAGTCCAGTATGCTTCAATTATTTTGTAATAGCTTAGCCACAAGCAGCAGCAGAAAATCTGTCTTTTTGAAGATTTTGCCACTGCAGTGCTATAAAAAAGATGTGTTGAAATATTGCGGTGGGATAATTTAAAAGTATTACAATGAATGCACACATGAGGGCGCGGCTGGGTTAGACAGCCTCTCCTAGATTTACTAGGCCATGAATTTGCCAAAGAGAAGGAGCCATTACGACCATCTGATCTGACTGCCAGTAGGGCGGGCTGCAGTCCTTAGAATTTCCTTCTGTGCCTTCTGTATCAGGCCGTAACTTCTGGCTGAAGTACAGCATCTTGCCCAGTCAATCTCAAGGGATTTCACAGGGAATTATTTTTTTGCATCAATAGAGTGAGTTTTTTATTAAGAGGTATAACTAAGTATTGATTATATTGGATGTAACTGTATAAAATCTGACCATTTCTTTCCTTTCTTTCATTTAATCCAGGCTTGCTTGACGTGAGTGTGAGATACCAACAATCCATGAAAACAGCAGCAGGAATAACTGCTCAAGCTGTTTTTCTTTCTGTACAAATACACAGAGCAGCTGGTTTGCAAGCAGCAGCTAGGTAAAGCCTAATTCAAAAAGGAAGATTTTTCTCTTAAAATAGCTTTATCTGGAGGCAGCAGGCTGAGGCATGAGATCAGAACAAGTTGTAACTGGCCAACTTTCCATCTGCAGAGACCGAGATTCAAACTGGGTTCTGATCAGAAGTGAAAATAACGTTATAAAGAACATCAGTGGTTATTTTTGCCCTTTAAACTGCAGTACAGTGTGGCAGCATTCATTCTGCAGAAGGCTCAAGACCGTAAGGGCACATTTTGCTACATTTCCACATTTTTCTACACCAAAGACTGATATAAAAAATGGCAGATATATCTATTAGGTAAAAATATCCATTAGGTGAAATATCTAATAGGTAAAAATACCTATTTGGGCATTGGATCTGGGTGCTACTGATGCTATTGAAAAGCTAGCTGAGATTGGTTTTCTTCAATTTCACTGTGGAAACATCAGTAAACTAACTAGTAAATGAAACACGTTCCATTTCACCAGAAGGCTGCTGCTCTAAGTGCACGATATGACCTGAACTTAGTTCCAGTATGCAATTTTCAAGAATTAAGAAAGAAAGGGCTAGGAGAGAGGGAGTCAGTTCCATAAGAGAAGGATGGCTCCTGTCATTCTAGAGCTGAACTGACGCTTTCTCGGTGTTGCTGAGCTCCTGATCCATCTTAAATCAAGTGGTCTGAATGAGGATGAGGATCACTACCCTGTGGTGCTTGGAGAAGTTAAGAAAGTGGAATGACCTCAGGCTCCTCATCCTTCAGGTGTATGACCTGAGGAATACCTGGGTCTGTTTTCCTTGTAAATAATTGGACCAGGGAGGTGATGGTGCCCCTGTATTCGGCACTGGTGAGGCCGCACCTCGAATCCTGTGTCCAGTTTTGGGCCCCTCAATTCAAGGAGGACATCGAGGTGCTGGAGCGTGTCCAGAGCAGGGCAACGAGGTTGGTGAAGGGTCTAGAGCACAAGTGTTATGAGGAGCGGCTGAGGGAGCTGGGGTTGTTTAGTTTGGAGAAGAGGAGGCTGAGGGGAGACCTTATTGCTCTCTACAACTGCCTGAAAGGAGGCTGTAGCGAGGTGGGGGTCGGTCTCTTCACCCCAGTAACAAGCGATGGGACGAGAGGAAATGGCCTCAAGCTGCGCCAGGGTAAGTTTAGGTTGGACATTAGGAAAAACTTCTTTACTGAAAGAGTAGTCAGGCCCTGGCCCAGGCTGCCCAGGGAAGTGGTTGAGTCCCCATCCCTGGAGGTATTTAAAAGCCGGGGAGATGTGGTGCTTGGGGACATGGGTTAGTGGCGGACTTGGCAGTGCTGGGTTAACGGTTGGACCTGATGATCTTAAGGGTCTTTTCCAACCTTAACAATTCTATGATTCTGTGATTCTGTAATTAATCTGCTAATTCCACCTCCTTTTGCTCATCAGTACTAGTCCATAAAAATAATTTGGCTTGGCCTTTTGCTTCCTTCTGGAGCAGGTTCTCTGGGAAGTTATCCTGCAGCTTTTTCTACAGTAGCAGATATTTTTAAAGGTGCTGAGTACTTTCTCAACCACTGGTCTCGGATCCTGACAATGATAAGAGCACAGCCACCAGTGGTAGACCTTGTGATAGTTACTCTCACCATTTCATATCTGTTCCTAGTCTGTTCAGATGAATAAAAAAAGGTAAAAAATAATACGCAGCCAGAACCTACATCTGCTTTGACAACATTCACTGTTTGGTCCAATCTTTTCACCATGAAGGCTTGAAATCTTTGCTTTAATTGTGTTGGTTCCTAGATTCCTTGTACATTATATCCATTCTCTTTCTTCTTTTCTTTTTATGTACTAAATGAAGAGCTGTGGCACAAAAGAACCCTTCAGTCCAGTACTATGCAGGTGTGGGAGTTAATGCTTACGTCTCTGTGCACCTCTCCTTCCTACCTGAGGCAGAGAGACGCAACACCCAAGCTGTGGCTCGTACTTTCTGCCCAGAGTTCGAGCACCATGTGGAGTTCCCTTGTAACCTCGTCATTCAGAAAAGTAGTGGAGAAGCCTCGTGTCTGGGGGAGCTCTTGCAGTCTGCCAATATCGTCTTCTCTATCTACCATCAGAGCACCAAGTCAGGTAAGGAGGACAAGTGATTACAATGACTGAATGCTGCTGCAGAATGATCCGGTCCCCTTAATTTTTAGTTTAGAAAAGAGACTTTTCTGTGCAGTTGCTAACAGATGTAATTACCTAAACTGTCTTCAGAGAAGGCTTTGGGAGATAGTTTCCCCTTGTGCAAAGAGATGAGGTTTCTAGGACTCCAGGTGATCAAGATCACGCTTTAAATGAAAAGCTAATGCAATTAACAGTAATAATGCTTGACTCTTGGAGCACCCTGCCTTTGTATGCGCGTGCCTTATTGCCTCCCCTTCAGGAACGAGGTAATTCAGAGAAATGATAGCTTAAAAGCCTCCAGCGATCCTGTGGCAGATAGGCAGGATTCTTTTACAACATAACAACATGTTGTAGAATTATTTTATAAACAGATTTTGCCTAAAGATGACGTTGTCTTTTACTCCTGGGGGAGAAAAGTCAGGAGTGGCATGTTGTTAGGGTAACTGACCACTAGCTCCTCACCGGTTACTTAATGTTCGTCTGTGGAAATATTCCCTAAAAGTTTCTCCAGATTCGGTGACGGAGCAGCATGTATCCTGTATTAAATGTGCTCTGGCAACGCCTACAGACAGGTTTTGTTCACACCCCTCTTTCTCAGGGATTTTGGCCTGATATGTACTGGGCCATTTGTTTTGACTTTGTCCTTTTTTCGTGGGTTAAAAGTGTTTTCAGTATGACAGCTGAACTATTTGCTGTTGGGGCAATACAGCTTCCTTTCAAAGGAGATGCTGTCTGAATCACTTTTAAATTTTGTGTTTCCATTTGATGTATTTGCAAAATGATTTATTTTCCAGCCACTGAGCCATTGGCAGCTCGGACGTCAAGAGATTATCTTCTTGGGACAGTCACAATTCCAACCAGAGACCTGCTGAGAAGAAGATCAGGTAATACAGCAGCAGTATGCTGCTATAGTAATTGCTTAAAACAATTTTAATTCCCATTTTGGGGATTTGGTTTTGGTTTTTTTTTTTTTTTAGACCAAAGTTCTCTCAGACATCACACATGCCTTCATTAAAAATCCTGTATTAGAAAACTCACATAAGGGTGGTTGGTTGAAGGTCAATTTTCAGGGTGTAGAATGTATAGTAGCTGAATGAATATTAACCTCCTTAGTATTTTATTCAGTGCCATTGATTTTCTACTTTAAGATGGAAAGTCCAGGAGTAGTAGTGTTCAGTGGAGGACCAGTGATTGCTTTTGAGATGTCAAAGCCCGAAACAAAGGCTTAGATAGGTTAGAAAGCAGTTGGATTAACTTTTTTTAAACTAAATGTGAGATATCTCCTCTATCTAGTGTCAGTTTGTGATGATGATGTCTTGCAATAATAATGTTTTCATTATCATCTTGGTTATTTCTGCTTTAATCTCAGTGTAGTGCTAGTTTTCTCCTACATAAAGTTTTCGGTTTATTTTTAACGGGAAGAGAGGAGGAAAAAGCTGAGAATGCCTGATTTTATCATTGGAGATTCACGGGATATAGTTTTGTTGTAAAATGAGTGTCGTTAATGAAATGGAAAGTAAAACACCTTTGGGATCAGAGCTACCGGTGAGGATTTCTGAGCTCTAACAGTTTGCTGCTTTTTCAGGTTAGAAATCATTTGACAAATTCCAAACTTTCACAAGAAAGAAACACTTCAGGTACTGGTCCTTGACTAATGACCAGAGAGCGGAAAATTCTTTACTGATGTTTTTAAAAGGTAGGATAAGGCTAATTATGAGCTTTTGTCCTGAAGGTATTACAGGCTGGTACCCGGTTACCCTGTCTGAAGATTTAATGCCTTCGCACTGCACAAACGTCATGCAGGCCATTGTGGGAGGACTGGAACTTTCCGTTACCTTTGCTCATCAGGACGACAGAGAGCGTGTTTTGGAGGCCGCGAAGCTCTTGGGGTGGAACAGCGCGGAGAGCCACGAAGACAGCGTGGATGATAGCGATGAATGGGAGCAGAGTGACAATCCAGCGACCGTGACCATCTCAACTCCGAGAGTGTGGCTGCCCATCCACTGTGTGCTGCTTGCAGGCCAGATGCACCTAAATAAAAGCACTTATTGCTACCTCAGGTATAAGCTATATAATCAGGAAGCCACGTGGACTTTGCTTCGGAGGCCAAAATTGAGTGACGACACAAAGAACGTTACGGTGAACTTTAAGAAACCAAACAAGGTGACTCTCAGAAGGAGCCAAGGGCTGCTTTGGTTCTTCAGAGAGGAGAAATTAGAAATCCAGGTGTGGTGGGCATATGGTAAAGAAAATGATGTGGAAAGACCACTTGATACAGATCGTCTTATTGGATCTGCCTATGTCGACCTCGCAGCGTTAGCAGAGAGGTCAAGGACAACGCTAAGTGTTAGTGGTAAGTTCCTAAAGAACATTGTCATGTTTCATTCCTCTTTACTGATGTTTTAGTTTCCTTCCTTCTCTAGTCACTTGAAGCAAAATGTTTACAACTTTGTTTTGTCCTGCATTGAACACGCACTCAGCTCCTCCTTTCGCTGAAGATAAACAAGGTTAAAACACTTGCTTCTCTGAATTCAAAACTTAGCAAGTTTAAAGAGGTGAAAAATTGGCAGTAATGATCAGTAAGAGGGAGAGCAATTAGCCCACATGGATTGATGAAGAATGTTTCTTCAGAATTATGGATTTGACATCATAATAGAGTGAGAATGAGTAAGAGTAATGCCTCTCAAGGAGGCTGAATGCCTGCAGTCAGAGCAAAGGACTAGACACCAAGGTCATGGAAACCTCTGCTTTGTGCGGTTACGTAGGCTTCTGTTGTCTGCGTGGGATCCATCAGCCACCAGCTTGCAGGCAGATTTATGGACAGGTTATTGGCTCTTCTTTGGAGCGTGCTCAGGGAAGGGAGAAGGAAGAAGAATTAAAACAAAATTTTATGCTGTGTATGTATTGTATTTTCCATATATGTGTATAAAATTATGTATAAAATTGGAAAGCAGCCTGGCTGAAAAGGACCTGGGGGTGATGGTTGACAGCTGCCTAAACATGAGCCAGCAGTGTGCCCAGGTGGCCAAGAGGGCCAATGGCATCCTGGCTTGTATCAGGAATGGTGTGGCCAGCAGGAGAAGGGAGGTGATGGTGCCCCTGTATTCGGCACTGGTGAGGCTGCACCTCGAGTACTGTGTCCAGTTTTGGGCCCCTCACTTCAAGAAGGACATCGAGGTGCTGGAGCGTGGCCAGAGCAGGGCAACGAGGTTGGTGAAGGGTCTAGAGCACAAGTGTTATGAGGAGCGGCTGAGGGAGCTGGGGTTGTTTAGTTTGGAGAAGAGGAGGCTGAGGGGAGCCCTCATCGCTCTCTGCAACTGCCTGAAAGGAGGCTGGAGCCGGGGGGGTCGGTCTCTTCTCCCCAGGAACAAGCGATGGGACAAGAGGGAACGGCCTCAAGCTGCGCCAGGGCAGGGTTAGGTTGGGGATTGGGAAAAACTCCTTCCCCAAAGGGCTGTCAGGGCCTGGCACAGGCTGAGTCCCCATCCCTGGAGGTATTTAAAAGCCGGGTAGATGCGGTGCTTGAGGACATGGTTTAGTGGTGGACTTGGCGGTGGTAGGTTAACAGTTGGACCTGATGATCTTAAGGGTCTTTTCCAACCTTAACAATTCTGTGATTCTATGATTCTATGAAAATTATGCAGAGGTGCTATTCCCAGGACTCTCAGGAAGTTGATGTGCTTTAAAATAGTAATCTGGGCTGCCAGTGGGAAAATGAAGGTGGACCCAGTTTGGGGGGCTGGTCGCCTGTTTTTAACCTTTACAGGCTGATATTCCTAACAGTGCACTGGGTGATACCTTGCATAGAAATTACATTGAAAAACAAAATTCATTCTGCTGGTCTGCTGCGAGATCTTTACTGTAATGAACTGTGCCAGCTTTTTTCCAAGATCCTAGTTTTCCTTTGGCTTGTTGAGCTGGTTGTTTGTGAATTCTCTTACAGGGGTTTACCCGTTGTTCAGATGCAATGCTGCAAACCTAGCAGGAGCTGCTGTACGTGTTCACATCGTTCTTTCTTCCACTTCTGCTGCTCTGCCCAGCAGACTTCACTGTGCTGAGGAATACAGCGACAGTGAAGAGGAAGGCACAGAAAAAGCGCCTGATCTGAGCCAAGAGGTCCCTGAAAATCCGAGTCAGAAACAGGATATCCTAAGTTCAGAAACCACCAACGGCAAACCACAAGAAGACGACGTGATGTTTCTGGAAAACACAGTTGCTGTCAATATCCTTGTGGAAAGAGCAATGCACCTCAGTTTAAAAGGTAACACCACCTCCACCACCCTTTTTTTCTTCCTTTTTTATTTTTTTTCTGGGATCTGTTCATTACAGGTACCGCATGGAGCAATTTACAAACAAATCCTCCAGCTTCCTCCAGCACAGTGAATGGACGTGACGGGTTTTGAACTTGGCCTTGTAGTGTTGCAACCCCGAGAGCGTTGCATCGTTGTATAAGTACACGGGAAGCAGGAGGTTAAACTACTCAGCCTATCTCTATTAATAAAATCCAAAATATAAATAATATAATGTTCACTGTTACAGATGACAGCTGAATTCCGAAGTTAAGCATTATCTGAATAACTTAACCCCAAGACACTCATATCTCAAAGACTCTTGCAAATTAGCATTTTTAGCGTATAACCAATTTGTAAAGCTGGCTTACTGGTGCTATCTGGAGACCGCCAGACACAGCGGTGAGGAAGGGCAGTGTAAGGGCAGAGCCATCTGAGCTTATCCAGGCTTAACGCTGCTTCCCGCTCTGTGGAGTGGGCATTACAGTTCACTGGCTAGTCACTATGCTGAGGGTCACCAAAGAATTGTTCTTTGCTTTGAAATTGATGCTAAGCGTATTAAAATATTCCTTCCTAGCAGGTGATGTTTGGCTTTGCGCAGCAGTGTAACCCACTTGGTGAATTTGCAGGTTTTTGGAGCCTTTTGTTTTTTCCCTCAAGTTGCAGTCTGTAAATGAATCTCTTGGTTAAAGATGAGTTAAACTCTAAAACACATCAGGTGCTCTGCCCTTCACCTTGGGCACCTCCAGCATTGCATGACTTGATCACCTTGTGTTTGCTCAGCACTTGGAGCGATCTGACCTTGTTTGGGCCATTGCACCCTACCTAAATACAAATAGGAATAAGGAACTGACCCGAGGTGAGTTTACTGGAAACGTCTCTCTTAAGATCAACTGTTTCACAGTCCAGGTGACATGCCAGAAAGGAACACTCGGCGGTTTATGGCGTGATTACACAACTAAAAGGGTCAAATATAAGCCATGATTTAAATATAAGTAATTCTGGTACATGCTGAGCCCCGCAGATGGCTTTTTTATAATGATTCTGTAATCTTCTGGAATTCATAGCCTTTGGAAACCTGATGCAACGTTGTTTGCTACGGCAAAGGTTTTGATGGGATAAAGGAGGTTTCTTTTGATGGTGTACACTATTGCAATATTTCCATCTTCAAACAACTTAGCATTTTAGGGGATTTTTAGAAGTAACTAACCGAGAGGCAACTGGTGCACTGAAACTAGTGCTGTATAAGCTGGTTTCAAGAAGAATTTTCATTCTTTGTGATAACAATTTCATCATTGTGTTACAGATCAAAAGGCTGGAATACATTTCCCGTCCAGTATATTACGGATGATAAACTTCCTGCGATTTTGAAAGAATTACTTAAGATACACAATTTTCAGAAACTGAGTGAAGATACGAAATGTTTCCCCAAGCCTCTTCATATGTCTCATGGTCTAAAGTCAATTTTCTTGTTTTCTTTTTCTTCATCTTCCAAATAATGTAAAGAAAAGAAATAGCCTAAATTTCATAACATTGGAAAGGAATGAAATTAATTCTATAAAAATGCAGAAGTTCTACAAAATGCAGAAGTTCAAACCAACAAGTCTTTTCTCTAACTTAGTTCTAACTGTTTTGAGCACTGTTTCAAACAATATCAGAACAGAATTTTCCATTCATCTTTTAAGGGCTGAAGTCCCTTTAATCTGCAGTTGCTAACCTCTTTCTGCCATGTTTTTCATCTTTTTCTGTCCAGTCCTGGCATCCCCAGGGAACAGATGCCTGCTCCTTTTCTTCTCTCTGTGGTGGTCTTTTTTAAAGTTAAGCTTCACCGCTAGCGAACGGCTGCTGGGTTGGCAGGCGCGGAGCCTATGATTCTCTCCCCACAGCGCAGCTACAAAAGAGAAGCGTAGGAGCGCAGGCTTCTCCACGGACCTCGCTGGGACGTAGGTCGGTCTGTTTAGCAATGGAAAATCATCCCTAGCAAAAGGGAAGGTGTTTCCTTTCCCGCTCCTGGTTTCTCTGCCAGGATGCTCCTTACAGAGACTTTTGTCATATGGACGTCTGTCCTTTTGGAATAACGTAAAGAACGTATTTCCAGCAACCCTTCAGCCACGTGGTAGCCATCGGCACGTCATGCTGCTGGTCCGGACCGTGTCATGCAGGAGGTGCCCTAGGCTTCAAGCCAAGGTGTTTTACCACCCGCTTCCTGAACTGTCAGGTCACACATCTCAATTCCTTCTCTCACCTCATCCTTCAAATACTGCTTTTATAAAGCAGAATGAAAGTACTATTTTTAAGTGTAACTTCTTTGCAAAGTTCAGGCATTGGGAGTTGCTAGGCTAAATCAGGCTCCGTAAGACTCCTTTGAGCTGAGCTTTCTTGTTAGAGCCAACAATTCTATCATAGGCTTTTCTTTTGCTAGAAGAAAAGCAAGCTAAGACTTGAGAAATTCTGGTTTTGCCTTTGACTGCAAAGATTGATTTTAGGTCTGCCTTTACGTGCGGGAGGTGGCGTGCTAGTCTGGACAGGTCTCGCTCATTCCTCTAAGCTGAGCTCACATCGCCCACGTCTGTTTGAGTTGTCGTATCTACGGTCTTAGCAAACTGCAGTTTTCTGTGGCATGTTTTAACTGAAGTCACTGTGGATATTGTAAAAAAAAAAATCTTCTCAAGGAAATCCTCATGGTCAAGGCATAAATGAGCAGTAACTCAGTAAGCTACTGTAAATTAGTCACATAGGATGGCGGACTTGGCGGTGGTAGGTTAACGGTTGGACCTGGTGCTCTTAAGGGTCTTTTCCAACCTTAACAATTCTATGATTCTATGATATTTTCACAGAGAATCAGACTTCAGGAGAAAAGAGACTTATTTTTAGTTAAATCAGATTCATACTTATCAGTTTTGATCATTCTGGCCAGCAAGGTCTTGGAAAAGTCCAAAGCCACATGCTGTCCTTGGAAAGCAGAAAGGAGGAAACAATCTTTAATAACTGAGTGATAGTTGGTTGCAAAGTCTGATCTTCTTTCCCCTCGGCTAAGTCCATTTCTCCTAGCAGGTTTTGCCAGCTACAAATTCACCATCTGAACAGCTCCGTCAGCAGTGAAATGCTACTACGGCTTGACAAGCCGTGATACACTGCAGCAAATTAATCTCACTAGTGTGGACATGACTAAAAGGGTCCAAGCCTGGAGGAAGGGTCACCTATGGAAGGGAAGAGGCCCTAAGCATCTCTCCTCCTTTTTGGGCTATAATTCAGTGCAAGTGATTGTATAATTTCTGCAGCTTGCATTCAACAGTCTCTAATCCATAATATCCAGCAGCATCGGGGGAACGCCTAGCTCCATCCCTTAATGTGACCTTGCGTTCCTCTGATGATAAACTATCGCCTCGAAGTGCAAACATACCCAATTAAGTCAGACTAGTTAATTTGTTACCTGTTTTCTCACAAACCCTTTCCCAGGCTGTTTCAGGATGAATGAGGGAGAAAACGCTTATGGTTCCAGCCCTGAACTATGTTTACACGAAGAGTCTTGTAAAGGTTTCACTGATGCATTGCAGAGTGAATGCCATCCTCGTTGCTTAGCTTGGCAGTCACAAAGGTCTCATTTGTGCGTAGATGAACAATGGTATTTCCTGGAGCTACTTAAAAACAATTTCAGCAAAGCCTACCTGCTGCCCCATGTGTAGCTCCCTGGACTAGGACGTGAAGGCAATTGGTTTTTCCCTCCCTAATTCTGATATAAACTTCGATGTTTTGGCCAAAATGCTAAGGCCTCATCTACACTAGACTTTCTTCTCTCAAATTTCCTGCTGGTGCAGTAGCAGGGCTGGTGGGAGCACACGTGCACTTCATAGTGACCGGTATTTTACTTTCCATGTGCTCTATCCCTGCTCAAAGCAGGGAAATATAGGAAACTGTGACAATTGATCTGTAACACAAACTCCCATTTCTGGAATGGGTAGAAGGGCGGTGGGAAAAGTCGGGAGGGAAGCCAGCAAGAATTTGAAATAAAATTGTATATACTGCTTTATCCTCTGTATTTAAATCTTCATAACAGCTGAGAGTGGTACTTGTTTCTACCTTGCAGGGATGTTTAGTTTCTCTATTTCAGTCTTTCTGAGATGAACTAATAGAGGCTATAAAAAACTTTATTAATCCTTGGGTATCGTTAACACCGGCTGTGCGTTTTCTTATTCAGTCAACACAAGTGAGCGTCCTCTCAGGAATCCAGCTGTGAAGTCAAACTGCCTTTTGTAACGCTGGGTATTTTCTGTGTTTGCAGCTAGGATTGCCAGACTCTGTGGTCCTGCGTGGAGGGTAGATCAATAGAATAGGGTCCAGGGGACCTGGGTTTTATTCCTAGTTTTGCCTCTGACTTCTCAGATGATCTTGGGCAAATGGTTTTTCCGTTTCTCCCTTCATTATTCCAATTGCTGCTCTGTAAAAGGTTCGTGTAATATTTGCTCCCATTGTAAATATGAAGTATTTTCAGCTCCACCAATGAAAAGGAGTATTTCCTAGATGGTGGATTTCTTTGTTAATTATCTGTTTTTAATTGCTGTACTACCTTTAGATTTTTTTTTAAATTATTAATAACAAATCTGTATTTAATTCTGTATAATTTTAGGGAGTCCTTTGACAGAACGTGAAGTAACAGCGCCCAGTAGCTGTGTATCATTTGCTGTGGCTGGTGCAGATGCTCCAATAACCACTTCAGTAATAGAAAATACAGACTCGCCGGTCTGGGACTTTCAGCAACAAGCAAGGTAAGCGACGTGGACTCGCACAGCCACACCTTGGATCTGACAGCCAGGCTAAGTGTGAAAAGGCCATATTCAATTGGGGGGGGAGTGTTTTTCTACTTACCAGGCCTGTACTCTCAGCTAAAAATGCTTGTTTCCATATTTTTACCATCACCACGTGCTCATATTGGGTGAAAAGTTGTTTGAGGAGGCTTGGTCTTAAAGCTAAGGTGAGGAAGGGCAGTTTGGCGTGCGGGGAACCTCGGCCGCGTTGTATTTTGGCTTAAGACCTTGGGTGAGTCAGTCTGTTTCCACTCATCTGTAGTTTCCCCGTCTAGAGGAAGGGGCTGCTAATTGCTAAAGGGCTCTTGGCAAGGTTAAGTAAGACTTGATGCAATTTATTGGCTTTTTCTCTATGCTTTCCTTTGTTTCATGCTTAGAAATTATGCCCTGGTTCAGGACCAGAGCTCTAAGTTTGGATTCACCTGCTGAAACTTTGTATATCTGGAAGTTAGGTTTCTGACTCAGAGCTGTTCAGCCTTGGCTTCCTCTGCAGTCACTGGAGAGGCGCAGGCACCTCCAGACAGTGAGTCACTTAACCTGTGTTAGAGACCCAGGACAAAATGCCCTAAGGATGCCTCTTTCTCTCCAGTGACTGCCAAAATAATGTAGGGAACATAGCTCGGACTTAGATATCGGAGCCTAAATTACAGCAGATGAATTGACCGCGCCAAGGAACCTCAGCAGGTTGAGTCACACGTGGCACTATTCAGTAACAAACCTGTGTCTGCAGCCTTGTGTTTCTATACCAGATTTTAAATTAATTCCAACGCAGTAGCCAAAAGCGTTTTCTAAACTCAGTGGAACAAGTCTGTTACAGGCCACAAAAAAACATACTGAATTTCTTTTGTCCATCAAAAAATGCATGCAAATATATACCAGTGCCTGCACAGGAGTGGGCTTTTCTGCCAGACCGTTGAGTTGGGTTTTTGGCTTTAGGGAATTTGTAATCTGAAGATGAAACCATTGAAAAGTTGATAGCTGAAGTTTAAAAGTTTTGTTCCAGAGGTTGCTTATGCTCAGGGTCGTGTCTGAATTGCTTCAAGCAACTTAAAAGCTGTTCTACATGTGACACTTCAATTTTCAGGTGTTTTTTTCCAGAAATCAACTTCAAATATTACAGCTTTCAACCACAACCCCAGTGCTTTGCTGTCACTGTATTATTGAGTCATGAGATAAACTGTATTTCCGTTTCTTCATGGTTTTATTGTCCTACCTTTTAAATTTACAATAAGAGCGAGGAGAGGGAAATATTTCTTGAATAAGCAAAAGACTAAACCATGTAAAGATATTTATGCTTTTGAGGGCTCAATGATTTGGGGTTTTGTTGTGTTTCCCCCCCACCATCATTCCAGAAGGGAACCGATTTGCCTGGATAGATACAATGGCATTGAATCTTCAGAGGCATTTTACTGCACTTGCTCTTTTTTCCTGCTTTGCATAACAAATTATGATTTTGTTCTTAACAGATTGTCCAAAGAACTTCTGCTGGATCCACAGCAAACCTTGGTCTTCAAAGTGTGGCATAAAGCAGGTAAAGTTTGTAGTGCGGTATTGAGAGGAATGTCTTTTCTGCATCCCTTTCCTCGGGTGGCTTGTATTTAATACAAGTAAAGTCAATTCCATTAAGTAAATTGGAGAGTAGAATTGTAAAGACGTGTTTTACCTTGCGCTAGAAGAATGCTAGAGATAAATATTGATTTCCTGCCCCCTCATCATCCTTCTTTTCCCCATTAATCATCTGGCAAGGTTTGGTTCTGGTTTTAATTTGATGGTATTTTAGAGGCAGGATTTTCCCAGTGAAGGAAATTCTTTACTGTGTCATTCACATGCTGCTTGTTGTCTCTGCAGTTGGTTCAAGTGTGACCAGCCAGTTGTAATCCAATATTTTTGCAGCGGCATGGATATATTTTTAACAGTTGCTCCTGTATCCAGTCTCAGCATTCACTGGGGGGGGTGAAGGCCTTGGGTTTCAAACCCTACAACATAAAAGCTTGTTGTAAGCATTTTTACTGAACCTGCTGTTTATTGTTAAATGATAAAAGGTGCTGCTAATAGTTCAAACTGGTGTTTGCTTGTTTTGTTGATAGCCCAGATCCTCCAATATTTAATTGGTACCAAGCAAGCGCAAAAATCTATGTGTTTATTGTTGGGAAGACAGCCCTACTTCTTCAATTCAAACTGCTAGGATATGATTTTAACAATACTGGGGTTTTTTTTCTTTCTTTATACATATTAAAGTTCAGCTGACTGATTTCTTGCTCCAAAAAGAAACTTGCTGGGTACCTCAACCTTTCTCTGTATTATACAGAATACCGTGTGTACACATTGATTCTCCTGCCAATCCCTCTCCCTGCCCTGGTCTTTCATTTTCTCTGCAGGGACATTTTTAGCTGAATAACCGCTAAGGTAATCCAAATAATATCCTCTTCTTGGATAGGATTGTTTGGTCTGTACTTCAGGTAAATTTGCAAGACAGAAAAGACAAAATGTTGCACAAAAATGCAACAGTGCAATGACAAATCAGCATTTTTGAAAGTTTTGACAAAGTGAAAAGGGAAGAAACAGGAGTTTCTGAAGTGAGAATGCAATTCTGGAGGCGGAATGCATTTGCTGAGGTCCACGGATTGGCCTCCAGATTAATTTTTTCAAGCCCGATTGTCTCTTATTTCTAGCCTATTTTCAAGCTGAATATTTTTCCCTGTATTACAACCCTTGTTTAACTAGTTCTTCTGATTTAAGTATTGCACAGAGTACGTAACCCTCATGTCCTCTCTCACACCTGCAGCAAAGCCCTCATCCTGCTGGGAATTGTCACCAACGTAGGTGTTCAGGTTATCAACAGCTCCAACGGGGACAGCTATTTTGGCAAATCCATAGGGATGAAGCTGATTTAATTGCGTGAAACGATTTTTCCTGCTTCACAATCAGGCACCATAGGTCTCTTAGTTTGAAGCATGTTAACAGCCAAAATCCAAGTCTCGTTTCTGTCGTCTTAAATTCTGTTTTCTACTTCCTCCACTTTTTTGTTCCACTCTTTACTTGCTCTTTACCTCATGAGAGCTGTCAGCTTTTAAACCATTTTTCCAGTTTTATAAGGTGTCTTTCTCTGTAAAGTCTAGACATATTTCAAGGACTGTACAACTGACTGATTTTTAGCATTCCTGAAAATCTTTTGTTTACATGCAGTTTAAATTAATATGTGCTTTATGTTCTTCTTCCCCAGAGACTGAGCGAGTGATAGGGTTTGCATCAGTGGACCTTTCTCCTCTTCTTTCTGGCTTCCAGCTCGTGTGTGGGTGGTACAATATTACGGACTTCAGTGGACAGTGCCGAGGACAGATCAAAGTAGCGGTTTCCCCTCTTCAAAACATAAATAATCTCAAAGAAGAAAGGCAGGCAAGGATCCGGACCCAGCCAGCAAGTTCTTCAGTGCGTACTTCAGTTTCCTCCCCTGCGCATATCTGATTAGAATCACAGAATCGTTAGGGTTGGAAAAGACCCTTAAGATCATCGAGTCCAACCGCTAACCCAGCACTGCCAAGGCCACCACTAACCCATGTCCCCAAGCACCGCATCTCCCCGGCTTTTAAATCCCCCCAGGGATGGGGACTCAGCCCCTGCCCTGGGCAGCCTGGGCCAGGCCCTGACAGCCCTTTGGGGAAGGAGTTTTTCCCAATCCCCAACCTAACCCTGCCCTGGCGCAGCTTGAGGCCGTTCCCTCTCGTCCCATCGCTTGTTCCTGGGGAGAAGAGACCGACCCCCCCCGGCTCCAGCCTCCTTTCAGGCAGTTGTAAAGAATTAGATTCCTAATAATCGCCACTGACTCTGGAGGTTTCTGAGATAATGAGCAAGCATAGCAAATTCAGAGTACGTCAATAGACCAGTCTGTGTAAATACACCAGAAACACTTAATTCCTTGTTTCAGAATGCTGCTCTGTGTTTCCATGGTAGCTGCAGGCCAACACTAGTCACAGCACTCATTCAGACCTAGGTCATGATCATCCCCAGCGGCTTCACTCTCTTGTTGCTTCGTGGGTGTTTGGGTTTTTTTATTGTTAGGAGAATATTCTGTGGTTTTGGATGTCTGGGAGCCTGGCATTGTTCTGTTTGAGGCTTTGGGTGGCAGCTGATGCCCAAAAACATACTGTACGTTCAGCCTTTTGTTGGTCAGGGAATTTCTAATTTGGCAGAAATCTGTTTTTCTGAAAGATTTGCCATTTCTTGTGCATGTTTTCTTCTCTAGACTTTCCAGTTACGCTGGGGTATGATATACACATGTAATGGAGCCCCTACACGCCACTTCCCATCAGTTCACTCTTTGGTAGTGTGGGGGGAATTAACAAACGTTTCTGAAATAAGAGTGTTGTTAAATGGTACTTTGCCTCAGTGCTGGAAAATCCTTTGAAAATTTAAAGGTATTTAGGAAAGTTAAGTTTTTGTTTGCTAGCTCAGCAAGATCCTACTTTAATTTCTCTGTGGAAGGTTCATGTGTGGTGTTCCTCTTTATTCTAGGTGAAGGCCAGTTTTCCAACATTTCCCAGTAATGCTACAAGCTTTTCCAAGCAGACGCTGAATACTTTGTCAAAGGAAGTCAGTGTTCCTACTCGAGAGCGGTAAGTCAGCTGGCTGTCGGTCATTTTGATTGTTTTCAGGGCTCAGAAATCTACTTCTCTGAGGCTGTTGACTACTGCAAAGAATATCAAGCCCTGTCAAAGGTCTTTCCCCGTGTTTGGACTTAAAGATTATACCAGATTCCCTGTGGTGGCCCAGGAGATAGAAATCCTGAGGCAGAACCTTTCTGCAAAACCCAGATGTTCTTTTTCTTCTCACTGATGTTTCTTTTGTTTCATTACACCCTTCTACATTAGGATTTACCCTATGCCATTGCTAAAACTGGCAGATACTTCTTCCAGGCCTTTATAAGAATAAGGGTTGTGTTTGTTTTTATTTTTAATAAAGATAATAAGCGTAAGTTAGAATATATTATTACTGATATATCCCCTTTATTTTACCGTAACTCCTGACCACGGCTGGTGAATGACAGCTGGTGAAATGCTGTAATATTGCACGTTCCAGGACTAGGACTGTCAGATATCCTGCAGCAATTCCTGCTTTCTGTCCCTTAAAACAAGCACCAGTCTTTATACATTTAACTAGCAACATGTGAGAGAGCATTTTAATTCATGGTTGGTTTATTTAGCGTACGTAGGAGATGGTACTTTTCCTGTATGTGTCTTTGAAGTTTAGAGGGACCGTGGGCCACCGTTATTTGGTCTGAACAGAGGGTGGTTGCAGTTTACTTTCTTATAGTTTAAATCTGAAACAGTAAATGCCATTTGTGATGACATTTGAAAGAGTGTCATCCATCGGTGCTCTTTAATGCGTTTAAAGTTGTTGGGTATTCTTAGTTGGCAGACTTTTCACAATTAGAGATTTCAAACTGTTTTCTGTTGTTAAACGTAGGCTGGTTTCTAGCAGAATTAGTCCCCTTGGAACACACACGCCCCGTCACGAAGAGCACATGCAGAACGTGCGCAGATTTCACGAATCCCTGCAGCAAGCGGAGGGGAACGCGCACCGGGCGGCAAAGATGGAGTCGTTATCGCTGTCATCACGAGCTTCTCTTCTGACTGCTCTCAGGTAAAGCAGAGCTGTAGCCAACAAGGTAATTCAAAGCCTTAGGTTTGCAAAGCAGAGCTTGAAACCGAAGAATTCTTGCATCCAATTTGAAAGGAAATGAAAATATACGATAAGTGGTTAAGAGGTATCAGCGGGATATCAGTGGAATTTACAGCAGGATGAGATGAGCTTGGAAAAGCAGGGACTAGGGGGACAACTCTGCCTTAGGACTGAGGCCCTAGCAATGCTGTGGGTCTCTGAAGGGAAACAGCAACAGCAGTGTTTCCAGATCTGGATTGAAATTTGTTTTGTCCATCTTTGTACCTCTATAACACAACACACGCTGTTAAGCCAATAGTCCTCTGAGGTCGTTTTCACGGATACAAGAACAAGCCTGTAAGCATTTTCATGGGGCGTGCAGCAGGATGTCGTTTCCCAGCAGGCTGCCTTTCTCCTTACTAGAAGCACTCTTTCTTTTGACTAGATTCTAGATTTACATCAGGTATAAATTTTAGGAGAAGAATATTTGTTATCTGTAGGAATACTGAACTGTGTCCAGTTTTGGGCCCCTCACTTCAAGAAGGACATCGAGGTGCTGGAGCGTGTCCAGAGAAGGGCAACGAGGTTGGTGAAGGGTCTAGAGCACAAGTGTTATGAGGAGCGGCTGAGGGAGCTGGGGTTGTTTAGTTTGGAGAAGAGGAGGCTGAGGGGAGACCTTATTGCTCTCTACAACTGCCTGAAAGGAGGCTGGAGCCGGGGGGGGTCGGTCTCTTCTCCCCAGGAACAAGCGATGGGACGAGAGGAAATGGCCTCAAGCTGCGCCAGGGCAGGGTTAGGTTGGATATTAGGAAAAACTTCTTTACTGAAAGAGTTGTCAGGCACTGGAACAGGTTGCCCAGGGAAGTGGTTGAGTCCCCATCCCTGGAGGGATTTAAAAGCCGGGTGGATGTGGTGCTTGAGGACATGGTTTAGTGGCGGACTTGGCAGTGGTAGGTTAACGGTTGGACCTGATGATCCTAAGGGTCTTTTCCAACCTTAACAATTCTATGATTCTATGATTCTATGAATATAGAACTGAAAGAGACTTCGAGTCATTCCATTCCTTCCCCTGCTAGCACAAGCAATATATCATAAAATCCTTAGATCTTAAGCAGGTGGAAATCCTCAGATTTAAGCTCAGTCATAAAGTCAATTAATATTCTTGGCTTTATGACTTCTATTGGAAGGTCATCTCAAATCCAGCTCCTTTGATTAAATTTAAAACTCGCTCTTTTTTTTAACTTCCAGCCTAAATTTCATAGCTAATTCAGCATTTGTTCTTGAGTGTTATCCTCTTGCTTAGACACAGCAACCTCAACACTTAGCTACTGATCTATTTTTCAATAATAACCCTTAATCTTGTATTTGCATATTTACATGCTGTTGGCTGGAATGATACAAACAGAACCAGTCTGCCACAGGTTTTTTTGTTTTTCCTCTTACCAAATTTCTTACCACTGCTTACAGAAAAAACTTGAGTGAGCTGGATGAGGTTCAAAGATACTTCAGTCAGAAGCTGACCAGGTCTTTTCCTGACTTCAGTTATGGTAACACATCCAAACCAAACCATGAGGAGCAGGAGAGCGATCATCGGAGCTTGATGAGCAGAGAAGTGGATCCCAATGGACGCCATCTTTTGGAAAAATCTAGTCAGTTGGTGTCTCAGGTCAGCAGCCTAATCAACGGTAAGTCGTCACTTGGTTTGGAATTTTTGTCAGAAGCCGCCTTAAAGTATCTTCAAATTTCTTGCGTAATCAAGACCAGTTCCTGGTGTTGGTAATCGGTATGGGTTGGTCCCTTGGGAGAATGCTTCAGAGAGACTTTCAAACCCCCGTCAGTAATGATAGTGTCGCACTGAAACATTCAGAAGGAGGGTGATAGGTGGGAGTCAAGGCCCTCTCAAGATAGCCTACGTTCTACTTAAATTTCAACGTCTGTTCAGTAGAAAAAGGGAGGTCCTGCGGAAAAACAATCCACAGAATGGTACTGAGCTGAGCCTGTGGTTCTTTGCTAACAGGAATTGGCACGTCTCTGTTTTTAGGTGAAATTTATGCCCTACAATGAATAGCTAAAATAAGGCTCTTTTAGGATAGGTAAGACAAAGCTCTTAGCAAGCAGCTTCTTTTCTGTTTATCACATTTGATACATTTCCTCTTTTAGAGGCATCAGTGCAATTAATTTTCCCTGTCGTTCGTGCTGTTGGACACAGTGTGACATCCTTAATAAGGATGGAGTATGACACAACAGGGAAGGAAACCATATCCCTTTGTACACCTTGTTTTCAGATGTTCTTTCACTCTGCCTGGCATTTCTAACAGCTCCGTCGTAACCGCTCTTCACCTCAGCGCTAGCCTGCTCACTGATGGCAGTTAATTTAATCTTAGCTTAACTGCTCATGCCACTGATCTCCTACCAGAGAGGTGCTGTGAGTAGCAAAATGACTGGGAAATCAAATCCATGCAGGTGCTTTTAAAATAATTTATCAGAGTAGAGAATAAACTGTGGCTCGGAGCGCTGCCACTTGAAAAGTTGTTCTCTGCCGTTTCTGCCTGCAGCTACCCCCAGGGAAGCAGCGCTTCCAAGAGACGGAGTGGAGGGGCACATTTCTGTTATGCCAGAATTTGCCATTCTTGTCTCACCACCTTGATCTTCTCGGTTTTTTTTTTCTTCTCCAAGGTTTTGCTCTTTTTGTTCCCCTTCTCATCTTTAGTAATGGTTTTTTACTGCTTCTTTACATGCTCTCCTCTGCAGTCTGTCTCAAACTCTTCCTTCTCCTTTGCCAAATGTCCTCCACCATTACCTTATAGCAAGACTTTTGCCTCAGAGTAGCAGTAGTTGGCCATTTAACCTAATACTGACAAACTGATTTCTGAAAGAATGTGAGAAGTGAATAGTTAACTAGGAACCAAAAATGGGTGAGTGTGGCTTTTTAAAGAATTTGTAAAATCCCCAGAGATTTTTGGGATTTTATTCATGTTTAGGCTCCTAATCCAGTCCCCTTTTTTCAGAGCCTGTGTTAGGAGCACGGGCAGCTCTGTGTGTTCAGACTTTAAATTTTACCACCACAACTGAGCAATAGTCCTGAGTGAATTTCTGGTTTACAAATATTTAATGAACAGTTGTCTGTCATTTGATTCGAGTTGCCCAATTGAAGTGAAAACTGGAGAATATCAGCAGCAACTGTGTCTGCAGGGCCCCTACATAAAACTGGGGAAGCCATGAGAGGAGAAGGTGGTTAGATGATCCATCTTTCCTGTCTAGATTATTCCTCTCTCCTTCCCCTGTGGTCTGAACTGTCCAAACTGGTTTTAGCCCCTCCAAGCAATAGGTAGTTTTTCCATTTGCTTAGGTGTATTCTGTATATCAGAGTATTTTCACTGTCCAATTTTTTTTTCTTTACATTGATGTAGGTATTTCTAGTTACTTCCCAGTAATTTCATCCTGAACATTTCCTTTTTTCCTTAGAATTTCTGTCCTCCTCCTGGCCTTGTCAATGGTAAAGAGAGCAGAACGTGATCACATCAGCAGCATATTTGACAAAGCTGTGCATGTTTAACTCCTAAACATTCTTGCATATTTGATCTTCTGCAGAAAGCCCAAATAAATGAGATAAAAGGTGAATTGTTGCTCTGTGCGTTCACTGATGCTGTTTTCTATTAATCAGACTTACAGACTATAACTAAAAATAGGAAAGAATCTTCTGATGTGCATCAAGACAGCAGCAGAAAGCCGAGTGCTACGCGTGCACCCAACCAGAAGGATGAAGAAGCCAGAACTGAAGCGTGTCAAGGCCAACGGGAGTTGGGCTCGCCCAGCGTTTGCAGTGAGTCCAACCCAACGCAGCAGCCCTGCTCTTTTGGGAGATCCGTGTTTGAGAGACACATGTTGCGTGAATTCCTAGAGCAAGCTGTCCCTGAAGACGAGCTCCCTTTGCCAACAGGCTACATCCAGGAAGGCGAAGGTGCTTTTGCCCTCCAGCCACACAGTGAAGAAGAATATGAAGAAGATGTTATAGAACCACGAACTCTTAACGAAATAACAACCATGACGGACAAAACTAGTCCCTGGTCCAGCGTGCTGTCTGAAGTGGAGCAGGGTGCTGACCAGCAGCACATAGACTTGGGGCCTGAAGATCAGCGCTCGGTGGATGTAGACTGTTTGCGCAGAGGAAGCAGCAGACGGAGCAGCACCTTCTCCAGCCTACTACAGGGTGACAACCAAAGCTTGCTCACCGCCCTTAGCCCATGCGTTAGCCTCCATGCAGACGAGGGCAGTGCGTGGGCAGGAACAGGCGGCTTTCAGAGCTTGAATAGTGGCACAGAAACAACGGAGGAGGAGCTGTTTCAGCCTGGTCATTTGTCAGAAGTGCGTCCAACAGCCAGTGACCCTGTAGAAGATGGAAACTGTGACTGGGATAAAGCACTTAACACCAAACCAATAGAGCAAAATGTAGAGTTTCATGCAGCCTCCAAAGAACTGCTGGCATTTCCAGGAGACGCTGGTTTGACCAATCCAAAAACCACAGAAAGAGAGGAGGAAAACGGCGAGGTCGTGAATGAAGATCGTCAAGACGAGGAAGCATGTGGTTCCGATGAGATCTGTGTTCAGAGTGTAACAGCCCAAGCAGGCTTGGGAAACAGTGAAAGCTTTTCTGATGACAGTAGCGAAGACCCACTGGAAGAGTCAGAAAAGTCTGTCAAACCGAAAATTCTTTTGTATCCTTCTCTTTTCCTAAACACACATTGCATTCAAGGAGTGTGTCTTACTTCTTGGTTAGAATCTCACTGGCCTCAGGAAAGAGAAATTCGCTATGTGGAGCTCTTCCCTGGGAAACGAGCCTGGAATTGGTGACCTGGGAAGGTGCTGGAAGACCCTGTTGTGTTTCACACAATGTAGTGGGGGCTTCCTTGCCATTTTTAACCAATATATTCTGTGATCCGTGAGAGTTCTTTCATTTTGGGTAGTTTCAACGTGTCTCCCTGCATTTTCCCCCCCACGTTGTTTTTCTCCATGTATTATAGCTCTTGTGTTTCTTCTGTATTAAAAGAAACATAGTTTAATTTGCTTCTAAAATACTTCCCCACGTTTCTTGCACGGATTCCAAATCTCACTCAGTTTCACTAAGTTGTGTTGGAATTTTTGCAGGATGAAGTGAGGTATTACTGTAAAGCAAGTTTGTGCCCTGTGCTTTGTGAGGCCAGGTGAGAGAACCAAGCGTTCAGAACGATAGAATATTGATTAAAATGAAGGAGATTCACCCTCCGGGATGCATTAACAGCTTTTACGCTGAGACTTGTTCCACATCTGCGGCTCCCGTGGAGCTCTGTGCAACTACTGCTGCCAAAGGTTGTTCCTTAACAGCTCTGCTCAGATCTGATCCTGTTGTTCCCAACTTCTTCCTTCCACCCCAGCAGATGGAAGCCTCCATGAGGTTGCTCAGCATTTCTTCTCATCCTTCCACAGCTCTGGAAGTAAGTACGGGACATCCTTTCCTTTATTGTCCTAGCTTAACGGAGTCCCTTTGTTAAAGCAGGAACGGAAGTCATTCTCCCCGTCTTCGCCTGTCAGCACTCAGGTGAGAGGTGATGGCTTCCAAATCAAGCCAAGGAGAATCTTTTTGATGCCTCTTCTCTCTGTGAGAATCATTTTCAGCTGCATCAGCTGTGATACTTATGCATTTATGTTAGCGAGTTCGTCTATATACTCGGTAAATTGGGGTCGCTGGAAGCGGCAGGCGCTCACTCCACACTTCTTTGTGCTTTAATGTGAGGTAAGGTGCATAATTTCACAGACGCAAGCTGTAACTTGTGATTCCGACTCCAATTTATATCTTTTAGGTAGACAGATAGGTATCTTTCAGAGTTTGCAGCAGAGAGCCTCTCCCTGAGAGATACCAAGTAACTGCTCTGCGATGGAGGGAGCAGTAGAACAGTTGGAGTGGTCGTTACTCATACAGGAAAGCTGTTGATTGCTGTTACTGTTTCATAGCTGGTTTTATGTGCATAAACATTTATTTACTGCGAAAGGTTAGAGATAATTTTATTTCCCAAAAGTTTGTGGCTGGGTTGTTTGGAGGTCTAAATATTATTCTTGTCCAGCCATAGCTTTGCTCTGGGTGTTGATGTGGATCTGGGTACTGCAGCAGCTGGGCTGTTTGTTTACCACTCCCAGAAAAGAGAATCTGTTGGTTCCCCTCCTTGTGACCTATGAAACAAAACGCTCTAAGGAACACGTATGTCATCGGAAACAGCTTGCTCGATCAAACAGAACAGAAACAGGCAGGATCTAATAGCTCTGAAGTAATGGCAAGCTGCTTTAAATTAATAAACAGGTTTCCAGCTCAGGTAAAATACCTGACTTTTTGCTGGTTTGTGTTGTAAAAATGATTTTTTTTCTGATTTACATAATATTATCTTTCCCTAAAGCCCTTGAAACTTGTTCCTGATGAAGGCAGAGACCTCTGTCAGAGGAGTCTTGGGCATAGCATGCTTGAAGGATCCTAAGATACATCTTGATGATAACACCTAGACCGCAGTGTGTCTCAGCGCTTGTTAAGCATACTTTTCATGCTGTGTCTAAATATTTTGCACGAAATATGAAATCGAAAGCAGACTCTCAGATGTGTTTTTCCTTTGGAATCTCCTCAAATTCTCCTTGTTCCCTTCTATCCCTCGCTGATAGCCCCTTCCCCGCTGTCTCGATGTCACATCCCCTCTTCTAAGCTCTGCTTTCTCTGCAGGCTTGGCTCCAGTTCTTCCCGTGGAAGCACCCTGTCTTTCTGTGCATCTGCAAATCATCACTCAAACCTATGGTTTAATGTTAATATCAGCTTTACTTGAGTTCCCTCTCTCTGCAGCGCTAAGCTTAGTGGCTAGAAACACACTCCTGAGAGGGATTAATAATTAGAGAGCGTATTAGCAAGGTGCTTTTTGTTTGGGGTTTTTTGTTTTGGTTTGGTTTTAGGTTGGAAGGGACCTCAAGAATCACCTGGTCCAGCCTTTCTAGGCAAGAGCACAGTCTAGAGGAGATGGCCCAGCAAAAAATTTGGCTATAGCTGACCTTAAACCAGCCTAATTCCAGGTCTAGCTACAGCTAATCCTTCGCAGTAGCACTTGTAGGCTTCTGTTGAGACAGGACTCGGTTGTGCCTTGCGTTGTGCACCCGGCATCCAACAGCCTGTATGAAGAACAAGAAGCTTTTCGCTTATGCCGATGGTAAAATGTAGTTCAGGAAAAGTGCTTTCTCACAGTTTTGTTCTTAATTAGCCTTAAGAACATCAGTTTCTAAATTTGGGGTTGTTTGGTTTCTGCACAGTTCAGCAAACGCCGAGCGTGACAGCGAGGCTGAAATCGGAGCCGTTCTCGTCCGAAGATCAGCAGTCCCCTCTCGCTCACGCGGCGGCTGGCGAACGTCTCCCTGGCCTCCCTAGCCTTCCTGCCACCTCCCCCTGGCCTGTCTGGCTCCCTGCTTTCCCTGTCTTCCTACGCAGAATGGTGAGGAAATGGCCAGAAGGCGAAGCGGGCAGTGATGTCAAAGGAGCTGGCAGCGTTTTGAGACAAAAGGGTCGTCTCAGCTGGCGCTGCGAGGACGTGGGGGTCTGAGAAGGCGCTGCAGCGGCTCAGGCCTCAGCCTGGATGCTGTGGTCGCCTTCCACGGACCTGAGTTTTGTGGAACCTCACGAAATCTAAACTTTTTTGCCCTTTTTTCTCCATTACCTCAGCCTCAGGCTTCCAGTTCTTGAGCTCCTTCCCGCTCTCCTCTTCCACGCTGGTCCCCGTCTGATCCAGCAGTCCTGGTCCAACTTCTGCCGCTTTTCAAGTTCGGCGAGCAGCTTTGCGCTTTTCTCCTCTCAGTCCCTTTCCAGGCAGCTCCTGATACAACTTAGGGAAAATTATCCAAGTTCATGGCTAAGCTTAACAGCATCCAGCACTGGATTGTATTTACCGTAAAGCTACAACTCTTTTTTAAATGAGTCAGAGCCATTGTGTGGGAAGCCCAGATTAGCATCCAAATCTTATTTCTCACTGTTGCTCCTGGTCTCCCTTCTCCTTCCCTTTACTACATTCCTATATTCCATGTTATTTTATATTTTATATTGCTGATTTTTCAGGGCAAAATAATCTCTCTAGGTGCGTTCTTTCACGCAGAGGGCACTGCAGCATTGATTCTGGTTAGGGTTTGGGGCCATCGTCTGCTGGAGTTAAAACATTCAAACGTGATTCCAGTGTGATGCAGGCTGGGAAACCAATATTACGGCTTGCTGCCGTTCAGAGTTGGCCCCGCCTGCTGGTAACAAAGCTGGGTTTTGGGGGGCAGGAGGAAGTATTTAAAAAATTGGAGAGTTAATAACTTTTCATTAAAATATCGTGATTTTTTTTCCCCCCTCACCTCTATGAATATTCCAAAAGGATAAGAAACTTATATGGAAACCAGTTTTACTCCGGATAATTAATATTTTATATACATAGATTTACCTTCAGTGTAAATGAGAAATAACACTTTTATAACACAGACTTGGGCAGATTCAGAGTAACAGGCTTTTCTCTGTTCTGAAGATGCGATGGTTAGCAACGCTCCAAACGTCCTTTCTTGGTTGTGATGCTGCTTCTTGCTCCGCTCCCACTCCAGTCGCACTAAAGCTCTTTTTTTCCCCTACTCAGCTTACCCAGAGAACAGAGCTAAGGCTTTTACTTACTAAATTTGTCCCCTAACCTGCCGAACAGAAATGCTGACCTTCTCTTTCATTTTCACGATCAGAAAAAGAAGAAAAGCTGGCTGTGTCCTTCAGGTCCGTTTCGGAGTGTTGGCTGCGGTCCGCGATTTGATGGAAACCTTTTCCTGGCCCGAAAGCAGAAGTAGGTGCAAGGTCACTCCAGGAGTAGGTTGTAGCCTATTAACACAGATCCGATTTCACTCCTTCGTCACCGCACAAACAAAATTAGCCATCAGCCTCGCTGCACCACGCGGCTGAGACATTTCTCCGCCTCGGTTACCGGAATTCTTTGACCTTGAAATAAGCCACCCCCCCCCAGACCTATAAAATGCTAACAAATCTGTTTGCTTTACTCCAGTCCCTGGCACGCAGCAATGAGATAATCCTCAGCTGGTTTAAGTGTCCTGCCGTATCGCTGCCCTTTCTATAAAAAGAAAAGTGAAGCGTGCTCTTCTGTGCCTAAATCCTCTTTCTGATGAAACCCGTGTGCTTCACGGCCGAGCGTCAGATGCTCGGGGTCTGCGGTGGCGTTGGCTTAGAGACAGGGAGGGAGAAAGGCAGGAGGAGCACGGCTTGTGCTCGGGTCGTAGTCTGAACTGGCAGAGCCTGTTTCGGAGGCGAGGAATGGCGTAAACGCGACGTTTCAGATGTGTGCTCTCGAAACCATGCAGAAGGTTAAAACTCTGAGTGGTTAAACTGCCCCTTTGATGTATCAAAGGAGCATCTTAAAAATGCAGCGCTGAGGCTAGAACGTCTTGCTAAGTGTTATATGTGCGAGGAATTTGCATATTTCAAAGAAAAACAGCTGTATGCAGAGGTGAGTATAGAAGCGTAGCTCTTCCCTGTAGCCGTATCCCAAAGCTGTGGGTGAAGCTAAACCCGCAAATGTAATTTCACCAGGCTTCTGATCACCGGTGCGAGCGTTACCCGTGCTTTTAAGCTTCTCGCATTTTGGTTCATGTACAATAGCAGCCAGAAGAGCTGCTAAACCTTTCCTACAGCTGGGCCTTCATTTTTAGGAAGGTCCTGGGGATAGACACGTGCATCTTGACACCTCTGCGTTGCTGCAGGTGGTGTGAAAATCAGAGGAGTATTTTTGCAATGCTGCAGGCGTGGGGAGGAGCGGCTGGGAGCTGCCCGGCGGGAAAGGACCTGGGGTAGTGGTCGACAGCGGCTGAACATGAGCCAGCAGTGTGCCCAGGTGGCCAAGAGGGCCAGTGGCATCCTGGCTTGTATCAGGAATGGTGTGGCCAGCAGGAGCAGGGCAGGGATCGTCCCCCCGTGCTGGGCACTGGTGAGGCCGCCCCTGGAATCCTGTGCTCAGCGCTGGGCCCCTCACCCCCAGAAGGAGCTGGAGGGGCTGGAGCGTGGGCAGAGCAGGGCAGCGAGGCTGGGGAAGGGGCTGGAGCACAAGGGTGGGGAGGGGCGGCTGGGGGAGCTGGGGGTGCTCAGCCTGGAGAAGAGGAGGCTGAGGGGAGCCCTCATCGCTCTCTGCAACTGCCTGAAAGGAGGCTGGAGCCGGGGGGGTCGGTCTCTTCTCCCCAGGAACAAGCGATGGGACGAGAGGGAACGGCCTCAAGCTGCGCCAGGGCAGGGTTAGGTTGGGGATTGGGAAAAACTCCTTCCCCAAAGGGCTGTCAGGGCCTGGCCCAGGCTGCCCAGGGCAGGGGCTGAGTCCCCATCCCTGGGGGGATTTAAAAGCCGGGGAGATGTGGTGCTTGGGGACATGGGTTAGTGGTGGCCTTGGCAGTGCTGGGTTAGCGGTTGGACTCGATGATCTTAAGGGTCTTTTCCAACCTAAATGATTCCATGATTCTATGCTTTTAGCCGCTTCTGTCTGAACCAGCCCGCAAGTGGTTTGTTTTCCAAGCGCACCTCGTGTACGGACGGTCGGGAGCGTACAGACGTCCATCCAGCCTCGGTGTCATCTATCAGCAGCAGACACCTGCTCTTCTATCGTGTTTTCGCTTTTAGAGTACAGCAGTCTTGGGGTATGGGATTGATTGCACCGAGGGCAAAATGCGCGCGAGGGGCAGCAGCCTCTCGGGCCGACCAGAGCAGATCGGGAACAACTCTGTGACGTGCCCCTGGCTTCACCTGAGGCAGGAGAAGTCCCGTGGCACCTCTGGGGTGTGAACACTAAGAACAAAGGAGAAAATCTCATTGAATTTCTCCTTTAGAATCAAATTTAAAATTTCTTACAAGCAGGGTAAGATTGTTTTACAGCTGTTTTGGGGCACTGGGTTAGTGCAGTCCAACAAAAAGTCCTTTCATTTCTGCAGAAGCGTGTACAGCACAAGTACCCGTGAGAGGGGAACTGCGAGAGGGAGGAAGTGCGGTTTCATGACCCTTGAAATAGGGTTAATTGGATGATTTGGGGAATTTGATAGAGAGCCGTTGCTACGGCCTAAACCTGCTTCTGCTTTAATATTGCAGGTAGCTCCTGCAAGCCTTTCCCGTGCCCGTAGTCCTGCAAACCATCTTTTGTAGGGACGTTAGCGGTGTGGCCTCCTCCGGGGTAGAACAGGGCGCTCGTCGGAGGACAAACAGCTTCCTCGCAACCGGGAGGGAAGGGCAGTTTCTGAAGGACGCTGCCAGCGCAGAGAGGCAGTCTAGCTGCAGTTTGGCCAGCGTATTGCATTTAAGAGCCAGAATTTCCTTGTTCTCCTGGTTTCCTTACAGTTACAGACCTTCCCGGGCCGAGGCATAGGGCGGTCCCCACCAATTCTTTGCAAATACGTCAAACCGGCGTCCGGAAGCGAACGCCGCTTGATGCGCTGAAACCAGAAGCTTTCGCCAGCCCTCCGAGCTTTCACTTGGAACGTTTTTCTCTCTGACCTGCTTACGAATGCCGTACAGAGATCGGGGACCAGCACCGAGCCAGCGCGAGCTGGCGGCTCTCCGTCTCCAGCCAATGCTCATGTCTCAACTGTTTCTTAGACAGTTGGCACAGAAAACAGCGTGGGAGGAATAAGCTCCGGACCTGGTCTTCTCCGGACAACCTTGAGCCGAATACGCTGCCAAAGGGAGGTGGTTTGGCCAGCAAGCCTCTCTCTCTGCTGGTTTTTAAGCTTCTGATGGTGCTGGGTCTGCGTTTCATCTCTCTCGGCTTCTTGCGTTTGGGTTTAGGAAAAATCATCCTGGAGCAGCATGGAGAAAGAAAAACAAAGCAAGGATTCTCATGAATGTATGTTTTTTTCAGTGCGATAAAAACAGGCAGCGTTTTAAAGTGTTACAAGCCAAAGCTGTTTTCCTGGATACGGTTTGAAGTCTTTTCACATAATTTACACAATTAACCGTATGAAACTGGGTGTTTAGGGTACAGGAATTCACAGTTAGCTGGTCGTAAGCCTTTTCTGCACTGCTGGACAGAAAACCACGCGAGCTGTTCCCACCCTTGTCATCCTTTTGATTAACCAACCAGCCAGCGACCAAAACCATCGTCTCTGTGAGCGCTGAGCCGTCTCCCGAATCCGGCTGCGCAGGAGCAGGCTGGGTCAGCGTATCTGAAAATTATCCTAAAGGATAATCTGGGCCCATGGTTACCGCCTCTCTTGGTGTTGTCTGTTCACATAAATTGTAGCTGATGTTAAATTAACTTAAATTAGGCTCTTGTGCAAACACAAGTACACCCAGGACGTATAGATGAGGTGGTTTTTACCTACAGGCTGTTTTCCCGTAGGGGTCTTCACCAGCGGTGCTGTTGCAGGGCTGATATTCGGCGTGCTCGTCACCTGAGCGCAGGTAACCCAACACAAGAAATCTCCAAACCCGCTTGTTCCTAAAAAACCCCGTTTCCCCCCCCAAACGGTGCGCGGCAAAGCGGGGAGCGCGCAGGAACGGGATCCTGGCGCCGTTTCTCCTGGGAGGGAGCCGATCGCCTCGGGAGACCTTTCCACCGCCAGGCTGAGCCCAGCCGGGACGGAGAAGCATCCCGGCGATGCGGGCGAAAGGCCGGACCGGCGTATCGGCTTTCCACATCGCACCCCGCTCTCCAGGAGCCTTTCCTGGCTCCGCAGCTCGTGAGCTGCCTCCAACGGCAGCCGAAGCCGGAGCTCTCCTCTCTCGGTGCTTCGCGGGCGTGACCTGGCTCTAAACTACTTGGGGAGAAAGGCGATTTTCTTTGTACGCTGAAATTATCCGTCTTTCGTGCTGCTGTAAGGTCTGGGAGAAAGCCTGGCTGCTGGGAGGGTGCGAGCAAACCAAGGCTGATGTTACAACGCTTCGAACGATGGGTTTTTGTCTCGCGGGCTGCTGCTCGGGGGTTCCTGTGGTAACTGGGACCGGCCGGTCGCGTTTGTCCGCGGGCTTGGATTTGTTGCGCAGGAGCCTTGCCTCTCCATTGCAAGGCGGGCTGGTTTTTAGGGTTCTGCAAACTAAAATAATAATTGAAAAGCAAAATGCAGAGAGTCAGAGCCCGGCGGACACATTGGTGTCATTCATTTGGCTTCGGAGAAGACGACTTCGGCTGAGGGCAGGCATTCACACGTGCGGCGTTCGCTCGCCAGAGCAAAGCTCTGCGGTTTGGACCTTTCTAATTTTGCCCTGCGGCTTTTGCTTCCTGCAGCACTGAGGCAGAAGAGCATCGCAGCAGTTAATATTGCGTCGAGCAGGGAAATATTTCACCGCCGTGGGGTTTTTCTTCCAAACAGTTGGAACAAAGAGGGGTTTTTTCCCAAACAGTTGCCTCTCAGTGCACGGAACAAGAGAAAAACCCCTCCGAGGAGAACCGGTGAGCAACAGAAAACACATCATGACATCATGAGGGTTTTTTTTCCTGTGTATCCAACTTCTGGCACGCTGCACGACCCTGCGGTTTGCCGCGATCGCAGCCAGGCGCGGGGCAGAGCCGGCGGGGCTCTAACGTCGTCTTCTTTCTCTCGGCAGAGCAGAAGCGGAGCTGTGCCGAGGGGCATCCCCTACCGAAGGCCCAATCGTCCCAGGCCCGCGGCCGATCTCTCGGAAGAGGAAACCAAAAGAATCGCCAGGATCTTCTCCGCTCAGCTCTCCGAGAAGGAATAGCGCTGGCGAGAGGCCGTCCCGAGCCACGCATCGGCAAAGGCCGGGTCCTCCAGGGAAGAGGCGACGGCAGCTGCAGGTGTCAGGCTCTGATTTTTAATTTGCCTAATTGGCGTCCCGTGAGAGGGACACACAAGGGGAGCTGAGAGACCGCGTGTCCTGCAAGGGCAGGTCCCCGATGAGACTCACCGCTTGGGGTAACCGCTGAGCTGTTACCCGCTCTCCAGACGCTCCATTTTGGGGATTTATTCATGTGAAATTTCTCTAATTAACCTTTTCGTTGTTGTTTGGAGTAAGACAGCTCCTTTTTCTTCAACCAAAGGATGGAGAACGTTACAAATTTGCCATCCCAGCGGCAAGCGGAGAACTGTTGCCTCCCTGCCGCCGCGTGCTGTGGATGGGGAGGGAAGAAGCTCCCTCGCCAGCGGCTTTTCAAAAACAGTTGGTGGGAAACATGATTTTCTGCTTCTAGAGGAACGTATGTAAATACAGGCCGAGGATACTGTAAAATACCGATGTGTGCACAAAAGGGTTTTACGAGAAATAGGAAACTTTTCTAACTTATTTTTGTATATTTTTACATCAGGTACTTTTTGGATAACGGACTTCGATGCAAACCGAGCTAAGTTATTTTTGTACTGCTCTCCGGTGTTTGTCGTTCAATAAAATTCCCCTGGTTTCTCGTCCTCTGGTGCGCAGCGTCCCGCGGGCAGGGGCGCTGACACGTGGAGGGGACTCCTTCCCCCAGGAGCCGCCAGTCGCGGGCGGGAGAGGACAGCCTTTGAACTCAGGATTTAAGGAACCAAAGCGTCGGCATCCCTTTTCCTCCGCAGGTTTGGTTTGCCTGCACGCTGCCTGTGTGGCTCAGCCTCCCGCAAGCCGGGGCAGGCCGGACAACGGGAGCGATGCGTGCGCCTCCTTTTCCCGCTGCTGATCCCGGTGGCATCCCTAAAAAAAACCCAGCGACAGAGGAGGTGACAGTGGTGCCTCTGGAGTTGTATCTCAGGCGTGAGGTAAACAGCTTCTTCCTCTTGCGTTTAGGTCAGCGAAGGAGCAGGGTCTGGCCAGGAAAACAAGACGGCAGCCAGCTGGAGAGGGGGGTCAGGGCTGAGCACCGGACGAGCTGCTGCCTTGAGCCCGATCGATGGAGCAAAGGTGGCTTCAGGGTGTCACACGGCTCGAAATCCCTCCTGCGTGCTCACGCACGAGGCGAGAATCATAGAATCACAGATCATCGAGTCCAACCGCTAACCCAGCACTGCCAAGGCCACCACTAACCCATGTCCCCAAGCACCACATCTCCCCGGCTTTTAAATCCCCCCAGGGATGGGGACTCAGCCCCTGCCCTGGGCAGCCTGTGCCAGGCCCTGACAGCCCTTTGGGGAAGGAGTTTTTCCCAGTCCCCAACCTAACCCTGCCCTGGCGCAGCTTGAGGCCGTTCCCTCTCGTCCCATCGCTTGTTCCTGGGGAGAAGAGACCGACCCCCCCGGCTCCAGCCTCCTTTCAGGCAGTTGCAGAGAGCGATGAGGGCTCCCCTCAGCCTCCTCTTCTCCAGGCTGAGCACCCCCAGCTCCCCCAGCCGCCCCTCCCCACCCTTGTGCTCCAGCCCCTTCCCCAGCCCCGCTGCCCTGCTCTGCCCACGCTCCAGCCCCTCCAGCTCCTTCTGGGGGTGAGGGGCCCAGCGCTGAGCACAGGATTCCAGGGGCGGCCTCACCAGTGCCCAGCACGGGGGGACGATCCCTGCCCTGCTCCTGCTGGCCACACACTCCCGGCAGCGCCTTCGCCCCGGCTGCAGACCGAGGGCACAGCCACGCTCAAAAGGGCACCGTGGTTTTCTTTGCGCAGCATGGGAACATGGCAGGGATTCACCTCCATGGCCGTGCCCTCGGCTGCTCCACGTGAGCTCGGGGGGCACGTTACACCACGCGGAGGAAACCCCGCCGGTAAACAAGCTCGGCAGCTGCCGGGGATGAATTACGGCTGCGTGGGCCGTGCCAGGTGCAAAGTGGGGTGCACTCGGTGCTGCTCTGCCTCCGAACCGCTCGATTTAAGGCCTGGGGCAAGCGTTTTCTGCATCTCATCCTTCCCAAGCGCATTTGGGCTAAAAACCCGAGGTCCCAGCGGCCACCAAACGGGCAGGACCGCGTTGTCGGGTGGGTGCTGGCTGAGGGAGCAGAGGGCTGAAACCCAGCCACCCCGTCACGGGTGCTGGGTGGCCCCGCTCTCATCGGCTCAAATGCCAGCAGGGTTTCGCTGTCACCCGATCCCTGCGGCCGCCGAAACGTCCCCGTCCCCCCCGGCTGCGATATAAGGGGGGGGCCGAGGCGCCGGCTCCGAGGGCGATGGCTGCACGGAGAGGGGCGTAAGGCAGGAGCCGGGACGCGGTGCCGAGGTCCCTACGGTGAGGCGGGGGGGACCCGGCCCCGGGCAGGCCACCGGGGGGGAGAGGCTTTCCCCCAGCACCCCCGTTTCGGCCTGGGTGGGACGGAGGGGTGGCGTTGGCAGCGAGGGAGCCCCGTGCCTCAGTTTCCCCAGGGACGCAAGTGAGGAAATGGGGCGGAATTCGGCTTTCGGGCTTGTCCGAAGCCAGCCAGAGCCACCACGGCACATCGTCACCTCTGTCCCCAAACCTGGAAGCCCCGTCCGACGCAGCGTCCCGACCGCCCCCCTCTTTCCTTCCAGCCCCTCCGCCGCGATGGTGGGTCTGAAGCCCCCCGAGGTGCCCCCGACAGCCGCCGTGAAGTTCGTCAGCGCGGGGACAGCCGCCTGCATCGCCGACCTCTGCACCTTCCCCCTGGACACCGCCAAAGTGCGGCTGCAGGTACGACCCGCCGGGCCCCCCGAAATCCCGCGGGCAGAGGGAGCACCCCGCAACGGCGGCACCCCCAGAGCCGGCGGCGGTTTTGGGGTGGGCGGATGGAGGGTGACGCGGTCGGCGTCCCGCAGATCCAAGGCGAGGTGCGGATCCCCCGGAGCAGCGGCGCCGTGGAATACCGGGGTGTTTTGGGGACGCTGAGCACCATGGTGCGGACGGAGGGACCCCGCAGCCTCTACAGCGGGCTGGCGGCCGGGCTGCAGCGGCAGATGAGCTTCGCCTCCATCCGCATCGGGCTGTACGACTCGGTGAAGCAGCTCTACACCCCCAAGGGTGCCGAGAGTGAGTGTTGGGGCGGGCGGGACCCCGTCCCTGCGCAACCCCCGTCCTGCACAGCCCCTCTCTCGCAGGGACACAGCCCACCCCGATGGGAAACAACCCACCCTGGGGTGCACAACCCACCCTGGGGTGCACAACCACCCCAAAATGCACCCTCCACGAAGCACCCCCCACCCCAAGCCACTCGCCACAGGGTCCCCACACAGCCGGGGGTCCTCGCACAGCCAGAGGGCTCCATGGGGCCGGGGGTTCCCGCACAGCCGAAGGGCCCCACACAGCCAGGGGTCCCCACACAGCCGGGGGTTCCCGCACAGCCAGGGCTCCCCACACAGCCGAAGGGCCCCACATGGCCGGGTGTCCCCACACAGCCAGGGGTTCCCGCACAGCCGAAGGGCCCCACATGGCCGGGGGTCCCCACACAGCCGGGGGTTCCCACACAGCCGAAGGTCCCCACACAGCTGGGGGTCCCCACACAGCCGGGGGTTCCCGCACAGCCGAAGGGCCCCACACAGCCAGGGGTTCCCGCACAGCCGAAGGGCCCCACATGGCCAGGGGTCCCCACACAGCCGGGGGTTCCCACACAGCCGAAGGTCCCCACACAGCTGGGGGTCCCCGCACAGCCAGGGGTTCCCGCACAGCCGAAGGCCCCACATGGCCAGGGGTCCCCATGCAGCCAGGGGTTCCCACACAGCCGAAGGTCCCCACACAGCTGGGGGTTCCCGCACAGCCAAAGGGCTCCATGTGGCCAGGGGTCCCCGCACAGCCGAAGGGACCCACACAGCCAGAGTTCCCGCACAGTCGAAGGGCCCCACACGGCCAGGGGTCCCCACACAGCCGGGGGTTCCCGCACGGCCGAAGGGACCCACACAGCTGGGGTTCCCGCACAGCCGAAGGGCTCCATGTGGCCAGGGGTCCCCGCACAGCCGAAGGGCCCCACATGGCCGGGGGTTCCCGCACAGCCGGGGGTTCCCACATGGCCGAAGGGACCCACATGGCCAGGGGTCCCCACGCAGCCAGGGGTTCCCGCACAGCCAAAGGTCATAGAATCATAGAATCACAGAATTGTTAAGGTTGGAAAAGACCCTTAAGATCATCAGGTCCAACCATTAACCTACCACCGCCAAGCCCACCACTAAACCATGTCCTCACACAGCTGGGGTTCCCGCACAGCCGAAAGTCCCCACATGGCTGAAGGTCCCCCCGTGGCCGGGGGTCCCTACACGGCCGGGGGTCCCAGCACCTCCCCTCTCCAGGCACAGGGCTGGCAGCGCGGCTGTTGGCGGGCTGCACCACCGGGGCGGTGGCGGTGACGTGCGCCCAACCCACCGACGTGGTCAAGGTTCGGTTCCAGGCCAACGGGGCGCTGGCGGACGGCGCCCGTCGCTACAGCGGCACCGTGGATGCCTACCGCACCATCGCCAGGGAGGAGGGCGTCCGCGGGCTCTGGAGAGGTAGGGACGGATGGGAACGGGGACTGGGATGGGGATGGAATGGGGAATGGGGACAGGGGTGGGATGGGGACAGGGATGGGGATGAGGAAGGGAACTGGGATGGGAATAGGAATGGAAATGGGAACAGAAATGGGAATGGGAATAGGAGAGGAAATGGGAATAGGAATAGGAATGGAAATGGGAACAGAAATGGGAATGGGGAGGAGAAAGGGAACTGGGATGGGAATAGGAATTGAAATGGAAAACAGGGATGAGGAAGGGGACAGGGATGGGATGGGGAAGGGAACTGGGATGGGAACAGGAATGGAAATGGGAACAGAAATGGGGATGGGGATGAGGAAGGGGACAGGGATGGGGGTTCCAGGGGAAATGGAGGCTGGGACAGGGATGGGGTGGGAACGGGGACAGGGAGAGCAGGGCTGGGGCACCCATCCAGGATGCTCCAGGAGGGGACGTGACCGCCACCCCGATGCCACCCCCCTCCCGCACAGGGACGCTGCCCAACATCGCCCGCAACGCCATCATCAACTGCGGGGAGCTCGTCACCTATGACCTCATCAAGGACACGCTGCTGCGGGCGCAGCTGATGACGGGTGAGGCCGGTGCGGGAGGGGACGCAGCCGGGCGCCGTCCCCGTCCCCGCAACCCTCACCCCCCTGGCTCTGCCCCGCAGACAACGTCCCCTGCCACTTCGTAGCCGCCTTCGGCGCCGGCTTCTGCGCCACGGTGGTGGCGTCGCCGGTGGACGTGGTGAAGACGCGGTACATGAACGCCGGCCCCGGGCAGTACCGGAACGTGCTCAGCTGCCTCCTGGCCCTGCTGATGCAGGACGGCCTCGCCGGCTTCTACAAGGGGTGAGTTTGGGGACGCCAACGCGGACCGGCTCCGCGTCACACCACGGCATCGCCCGGCGCAGACGCGTCGCCGCCACCGGGGCTTTGGGGATCCGCGGTCCCCGCGCCGTCCCCTCCAGCGCTGCTTTTCCCCGGCGCAGGTTCGTCCCCTCCTTCCTGCGGCTCGGCTCCTGGAACGTGGTGATGTTCGTCTCCTACGAGCAGCTGCAGCGCGCCGTGGCGCTGGCCCAGTCCTGACCCCCGCCCCCCGGTCCCTCTCGTCAGCGTTGGCGAGTCACAGGAGTAAATTATATTAATTAATTGCTGAAGCGGCGGGGGAGCAGCGACGCCGAAGGCTCCCGGCCCGATGAGGAAGGAGAAAGGACGCTGTTTGTGGAGAAATGTGGGAGAAGGGAGGTTTCCAGAGAGAAGTTCAGGGAGGAAGAAAAAATATGTTTCTAGGTTATTTTCCAGCCGGGAAGAGCAGCACTTCCCGGCAGCAGCGGGAACAGGGTGAGCGGTGTGGGCAGGCGGGACCGAGTCGAGGGCTGGGGGATGCGGCGATTCCTGGTATTCCTTACCGACGCTTCCAATAAACCGCCCCTATGGGGTCTGAGCGCAGCAGGGCTCCCTTGGGGTTTTTTCATAGAATCGTTTAGGTTGGAAAAGACCCTTAAGATCATCGAGTCCAACCGCTAACCCAGCACTGCCAAGGCCACCACTAACCCATGTCCTCAAGCACCACATCTCCCCGGCCTTTAAATCCCCCCAGGGATGGGGACTCAGCCCCTGCCCTGGGCAGCCTGGGCCAGGCCCTGACAGCCCTTTGGGGAAGGAGTTTTTCCCAATCCCCAACCTAACCCTGCCCTGGCGCAGCTTGAGGCCGTTCCCTCTCGTCCCATCGCTTGTTCCTGGGGAGAAGAGACCGACCCCCCCGGCTCCAGCCTCCTTTCAGGCAGTTGCAGAGAGCGATGAGGGCTCCCCTCAGCCTCCTCTTCTCCAGGCTGAGCACCCCCAGCTCCCCCAGCCGCCCCTCCCCACCCTTGGGCTCCAGCCCCTTCCCCAGCCTCGCTGCCCTGCTCTGCCCACGCTCCAGCCCCTCCAGCTCCTTCTGGGGGTGAGGGGCCCAGCGCTGAGCACAGGATTCCAGGGGCGGCCTCCCCAGTGCTGGGGGGGGGTTAGGGTCGTTCTCCCAACCCTGGGGTGGAAAAGGCGAACCAGGCCTTCTCTGAAAGCAAAGGAGGCGTTTGGCTTCCCAGGGTGTCGCGCGCCATCGGGGGTTGGCTTTAGCGGCGCTGATTTCACATCTGCAGCCCCTGCCATGGGGAGAGCTGCGGTGAGGCTTTGAGTAAATCCCGTGGTGGTTTTGTCCCTGGTTTTGGTCCTTCCCTCACCCCCTGCGCGCAGTCACCCCCAAACCATCGCTGTTCCCCCGCACGAGCTGAGCTGGGAGTCCTCCAACCCCCCCAAAATCCTCCAACGCCCTCGGCACGGCTGTGGTGCCGCCGGAGGAGAGTCGGGAAAGCGCGGTGGAGCCAAGGCCCAGGGGGAACAGCCTGCAGGGCGCCGCGTTTTAGGGTGCTGGGTACCGGGAACAGCCCCCACCCGCTGACAGCGCGGGCGCCAGAGCTTTATTGGTCCCCTAGGACAGGAGGGCGCTTTTCAAGAGCGTTTTCTTGTCGGGCGTGAGCTTTTTGGGAAAGCAAATGTTGAAATATATGAGGAGGTCCCCCTTGCGCCGGGGGTCCCGGAGCAGCGGCATCCCCTCCCCTGGCACCACTTTACAGGACTTGGGGCTGCAAAGCAAAGGAAGGGGCTGAGAGGAGGCGCGGGACGATCCCGACACGGGGCCCACGGCGCCGAGCCCCGCCGCGTCCACGGCAGAGCCCCACGCACGCTCCCGAGCGGCTTTTTTGGGGTTTTTTGGGTTTTTTTCTGCATCCCTCTGCAGAAAAGCCCCATCCGACCACCGGAGCCCCCACCCCTTCGCCCCGCAGCGCTCACTCCACGATGTCGTTGACGGGGATGTTGAGCAGCCGCCCGTCCAGCGTCCTCACGTCCACCGTGCAGCCGATCAGCGCCTGCAAGGGACGAAGCGGGGCCCGGAGCCGCGTTGGCAGCCCCGGAGGGCGAAGAGAAGCCGGGGCCGGCTCCGGCGCCTCGCTGGGCTCTTTACCTTTCCCAAAGGGATGGTGGCGACGTAAATGAGGTTGTCATCGGCTCTTTTAAACCTCGGGTGGAGTTTCTCTTGGACGACGAAGGTGATGTCAGCAGGAATGACGTTTGGGCCCTAAAATCGAGGGGAAAAAAAAGAAAATAAAGAAACCTGGAAGTGGTTTGGTTTTTTAAAATGATTTTATACAGGGGAAAAAAAATAAAGATACCTGGAAATGGTTTTGGTTTTTTTTAAAAATGATTTTACACAGGGAAAGGTGACACAAATGCCTGTCCCTTTGTCACTGCTTTCAGCTGGCTGGGGAGAGGGGAAAAGCATTTCCTTCTCTTAAGAAAAATCTTTGATAAAAGGCTCCTGCTGAGCCAAGGGAGATCAGACTGGGTTTCGCAAAGGTGATGCCAGGCACAAAGCCATCCCTTCCAATTATCAATTTTTATCAGTGTTAAGGCAAATGCAGGCAGGAAGGGTTCCTAGAGTGTTTCTGAGCACAGCGACGCTGGGTCGCCCCGTCAGCCGCGCCGCCGACTGCCCGCAGCAATGGGAAACCTGCAAAGAGCGCGCGGTCGGTCCCGAGGAAACCTGGCCCGGAGCCTCGCGCCAGGGCCGTTACCTGGTCTCCTTCCCTCTCGAAGGTGATCCTGGTGCCCTGCCTCCAGCCCGGCCGCACGTCGATCGTTAGGATCTTGTCTCTGATGCTGCTCGTGTGACCGTCTTCGTTCATCACCTGGGGGTGGGCGAGGGGATCAGAAGAGCTGGGTCCTGTATGGAGAGGTGAGACCGGGAGCGCGACTGCGCTCTCTCATCAGAGCGGCCAGCACCAGGGGCCGGCTCCGTCCACAGCAGCGCTGAGCCCCTGGCTGGATCGCGACCCTGCGGTGCCGGACACGGCCACGCGGATGGGGCAGAACCCCCTGGGCAGTCTGCCATGGAACCACTGAAGGGTTTGGGATGGCAGGGACCTTTAAAGCCCATCCAGTCCCACCCCTGCCATGGGCAGGGACATCTCCAACCAGATCAGGGTGCTCACAGCCCCGTCCAGCCTGGCCTTGGATGTGTCCAGGGATGGGGCATCTCCCACCTCTCTGGGCAACCTGGGCCAGTGCCTCACCACCCTCAGCGTAAAACATTTCTTCCTTCTCTCCAGTCTGAATCTCCCCTCTTTCAGTTTCAAACCATCACCCCTTGTCCTGTCACTGCAGGCCCTGCTAAAAAGTCTGTCCCCATCTCTCTTATCAGCCCCCTTTAAGCCCTGCAAGGCCGCACTGAGGTCTCCCCGCAGCCTCCTCTCCCCCAGGCTGAGCACCCCCAGCTCTCAGCCTGTCCTCCCAGCAGAGCTGTTCCACCCTCGGACCATTGCTGGGGCCTCCTCTGGCCCCGCTCCAACAGCTCCCTGTCCTTCCCGTGCTGAGGACCCCCGAGCTGGACGCAGGGCTCCAGGGGGGTCTCCCCCGAGCGGAGCAGAGGGGCAGAATCCCCTCCCTCGCCCCACTGGCCCCGCTGCGGGGGATGCAGCCCAGGAGACGGGTGGCTTTCTGGGCTGCGAGAGCACATTGCCGGCTCGTGGCCAGCTTCTCATCCCCCAGCACCCCCAAGTCCTTCTCCTCAGAGCTGTCACCCCCCCAAGGGACAACAGGGAGAGGGGATCTGTGACACCGAGGTGCCCAAGGAGGGAGGGTTATAACTGCACGGCTCGCATGTGAGCCAGCGGCGAAGAGGGTGAGGAGGGCTCGTGCTCCACAGCAGGGCGGCTGCGGGTACAAACAGGATCAGATCGAGGAGGAGAAACTCAGGGCTGGAACCAGGAGATTGGGGCAGCGAGAGGAGGGAGGCAGGCCACGGAGCAGAAAGGAGACGCAGCCCGGGGTGAAAATGGCGCGCTCCCCGTCTCCCCCGCTGCCCCTACCCTGCGGGAGATCTTGATCTTCTTGGTGCAGCCGTAGAAAAGGTCTTCAAGGGAGAGGTAGAGATCCCGCACGATCGGGGGGTCTTGCTTCATCGCCCCTCGTCCTCGCAGCCCTCCGAAGGGCAGGATCAACTCCGAGCCGTCCTCGGCAAAGAACTCTGCACCAGCGAGCAGAGGGGGGGTCACCCTATCAGGGGGTCTCCTTAGGGAAGCCGAGCACCCCACATACGCCACCCAGAAACCTCCCGCCTGCTTCCACCCGCGACCACCTTCCTCCTCCCGCTGGAGCAGTTTTTCTCCAGGAGTGGTTTTTATCTCGCTCACGTGTTTACGGCAGTAAACCTGACCCCTCTTTTTGATGGAAATTCTCCACAAAAAGGGTCACAGCGGCAGGTGGGGAGAGCTGACAGCCTGGACACGTGGCCTCTCGCCCACCCGAGACTGGGGAAAGTCAGGTTCCAACCTCCAAGCACCGGGGACCAGCAGCACCAGAGGGACCCGAGAGTAGCTGGGCAGGGAAACATCCCCTAAAGCTTAAAGCTCAGAGCTGGCGGTGGCCACGGCACCACGGCAACCACAGCCGGGGCTGGGGCCACCGCCCGGAGCCCCCCTGCCTACCCGCAAAGGGGTTGTCTCCACCAAAGAACTCCTTGAAGACTTTGTCAGGGTTGTTGTGAAACACGTAGCCGGCGGTCCAGGGGTTGTCGTCACCGAATTCCAAGGGGATGCCGCCTTTGAGACCCTCTTCTCCAAATTTGTCGTAGATGCCTTTCTTCATGGCTTAAGGAAGAAGGAGGAGTTGGGAACGGCCGCGCTCTCCCGGGCTCGGGGGGAGCCTGGGATCCAGGCTCTGCTTGGGGGGAGGCTGGAGAGGGGGTTCCCCCGCCACCTCGAGAGCAAACTGGGATGGAAGCAGGAATGGGTGCCAGCAATCGGCCTGGCTGCGGGGCACAGAGCTGATGCCACCTCCCTGGGTGCGCCAGGGGCCAGGACCTCAGCGTGATTCTGGCCAGAGCAGAGATGCTTCGCCCCCGCTCCAGCCCCCCCCCGCCCCTAAACTCCGTGGAAGAGCACCCTCTCCTCACTTACGGTCGCTGAGGACATCGTAGGCCTCCGCCAGCTGCCTGAACCTCTCCGGCGCCCAGGGCTCCTTGCATTTTAAAGGATGGTTCTTCAAGGCCAGCTTCCGATAGCTACGAAGGGGAAAAGGAGGGGAGAGCCCAGCCTCACAGCCAGCCCCGGGGGTGCCGGAACACCCCCAGCCCAGGCTGCTCCCTCACAGCCTCTCCCAGGTCCTTTCCCGCCCTCAGGCCCCTGCTGTGGAGAGCAGGGGGGAGGCAAATGGCGGCCACGCACAGGGCCGCCCGCCGTTCCCAACACCTCCTCCCGGCCCCCCAGCCCGCTCCCCGGCCCCGGGGGCCTCCCGGCACGGCCAAAGCCCCTCACGCCTTCTTGATGTCGGCGTCCCGGGCGCCGCGGCCCAGCTCCAGCACGGCGTAGTAGTCCTTCCCCATGGCGGCCCGCTCCTCCGTTGCTATGGCTACCGCGTCGGGCCGCGGAGCGGCACTTCCGGCCGCGGGGCACCATGGGAGCTGTAGTTCTCCCATCGCACTTCCGCACTCCCGCCGCCCCCCCTACCCATCCCCTGCCTCTCTTTTTTTTTTTTTAATTAAAAAAAGGCGTTTTCTTGGAAAACTTCTTTTCCACACAGGTGTTACCAAAGCAGTTACTTTATTTCAGTCCATACCATAGTACCATGACCTTAATCGCCCCCACCTCCAATTTATTTTTATTATTCCCCCCCCAATTTATTTTTATTATCCCCCCCCCCCCCCCCCCAAACAGCAGTTTTTCAGCAGTGAAAAAACCAAATCGTTGCAACACAAGATCCTCCCTAAACGCCCCAGAGCCGCTCCCCAAATTAAAAATGATCAAAAGTTGTGTCGTGGTAAGAAATACTACCTGTCACCAAAAAGCTCTGTATAGAGCCTGGCCATGACACAAGCCTCAGAAACGTCTATATACCTCAGAAACGTCTATATACACACACATCTCAAACGCGGTGTGCGGGAAAATAAGCTTGGAAGAGCTGTTTTGACGCATCTCTCCGCTATTCGGCCGATCCAACCATTTAAAGGTCGGAAAGTTGGTACCTCCTCACTATCCCGTCTCTGCAGCACGTGTAAATTTGCTTCTCCCAAGAAGCTACCTGAAAAAGAAAGGGAGAAAAAGCGGTATTTAAGCAGAGTTCTCTCTCAAGTGACAGTTAAAAGGAAAATTCAGGTGCTTTTTGAGAGACATCAGCTTTCCTTTCGGACTTGACAAAGAGAAGAGGAGGCGGGTGTCTCCTGAGACAGCATTAGCAGGTTTTTAAGGACAGCTTAAGGTTTCACCAGGAGCTTAGGGAGCAGGTAAACGCTCGCGCGAGCGTTCGTCTGTTAGGTCTGAAAGGGAAAAATTACTTTTCTCACACTTTTCTCGTGTTTTGCTCAGGCCAAGGAGTTGTACAGGTCAAATCTCGGCCTCCGTGCGAGGCTGAGGGTTAATCTTGAGGGTGTGCGTTGGTTAGGAGGGGGAGAACTGGAAAAACTTTTTAGGAAAAACTCCTTCCCCAAAGGGCTGTCAGGGCCTGGCACAGGCTGCCCAGGGCAGGGGCTGAGTCCCCATCCCTGGGGGGATTTAAAAGCCGGGGAGATGTGGTGCTTGAGGACATGGGTTAGTGGTGGCCTTGGCAGTGCTGGGTTAGTGGTTGGACCTTATGATCTCAAGGGTCTTTTCCAACCTTAACGATTCTTTGACTCTGTGATTCTATGAAAACAAGAGCCAATTTCCACCAGGTTGAGAGCCCAGGGAAGCCAGCTCACACTCCCTGATCCGCGCAAGCGCAGTGGAGCGTCTGGAAACACAACAGCAAGACCAACGTTCTGGTCTCGAGTCACCAGGGGACAAGAGGAGACAGGCAGCACTGCGCTGCCAGCTGTTGTTTTACCCTGATGATCCTCCAATCATAGAATCACAGAATCGTTAAGGTTGGAAAAGACCCTTAAGATCATCAGGTCCAACCGTTAACCTACCACCGCCAAGCCCACCACTAACCCATGTCCCCAAGCACCACATCTCCCCGTCTTTTAAATCCCTCCAGGGATGGGGACTCAGCCCCTGCCCTGGGCAGCCTGTTCCAGTGCCTGACCACTCTTTCAGTGAAGAAGTTTTTCCTAATATCCAACCTAAACTTTCCCTGGCGCAGCTTGAGGCCGTTCCCTCTCGTCCTCTCCAAGCACAATTAATTCACACTTTCTACAGAAACACCGTTCTGCCAGTGCCACTCCAACAACCACGCTGCTCCACTGCTTCAGTTTTGCTCCTGCACGATGGAGATAATGCCAGCGTATACCGCAGAGGATTTGTTTATGCAAAATATTATGATTATTCAGGTAGAAAAAAAAAAATAAGCTCAAAAGTCAACTGTGTGAAGGAACCTGTCGTGCAGGCTGCCAAATCCTGATACAGGCAGCTGCCTGCTGCCTGGCATCACCTTTCCCTACACCCTTTATCTTGGGCGATACACCGTATTCCTTACCTTGTACACAGGGTCACAGTCAGCTTCTGTGAGATCAAGGACGTAATCGAGGTCTTGCTGAACGATAAAGCAGGTTCCGTCACCTACACAGAGCAAAACAGATACCGAGCAAGGAAGGAACATCGGCCCATTAGTGAAATAAGCCACACTCTTCGCTACCGACAGGTACTAACAGGTCTATCAAAGACCTGATCACCGAGTATGAAGCCCCCAGGAAGAGGGAAACATGCTGTGAGGAGGTCAGAGAGATGGGAAAAGGCTCTCAGGGTTGAGATGCGCCTTGGAGGCCCTGTTTTGGAGGAACACGGGGGAGATGGGGAGTGGAAATCACAAGGTGAAAAGCATCCACATAATATAGCTCCTCCTACATCCCCTTTTTGCCACAGACACTGTCCGGCCCTCTTCTACAAGCCAGCCACCACTCATATGCAAGAGGGCGATACCCAAAGAGCACAAAACCCCTCGATTCGATTACACAATTTCTACTGGCACAACACAGCACTTGAGTTACCTTGGCTGGCGATAAATCCATCTCGGTACGGGAGCAGCGAAAGCACCGGTGCTCCTGATCTGTGGATGACCTGGATTGGAGCGCTAGAAAAAAAGATCAGGAACAAGGGAGTTAGCTAGCAGGTGAACACCAGCAAGCCTCCACGCTGGATTACAGACAGAGGTTATCTTTACCAAGACACAGACAAAAGTTTGCACCTCGAATCCTGTGTCCAGTTTTGGGCCCCTCACTTCAAGAAGGACATCGAGGTGCTGGAGCGTGGCCAGAGCAGGGCAACGAGGTTGGTGAAGGGTCTAGAGCACAAGTGTTATGAGGAGCGGCTGAGGGAGCTGGGGTTGTTTAGTTTGGAGAAGAGGAGGCTGAGGGGAGACCTCATCGCTCTCTGCAACTGCCTGAAAGGAGGCTGGAGCCGGGGGGGTCGGTCTCTTCACCCCAGGAACAAGCGATAGGACGAGAGGAAATGGCCTCAAGCTGCGCCAGGATAAGTTTAGGTTGGATATTAGGAAAAACTTCTTTACTGAAAGAGTGGTCAGGCCCTGGCCCAGGCTGCCCAGGGCAGGGGCTGAGTCCCCATCCCTGGGGGGATTTAAAAGCCGGGGAGATGTGGTGCTTGAGGACATGGGTTAGTGGCGGACTTGGCAGTGGTAGGTTAACGGTTGGACCTGATGATCCTAAGGGTCTTTTCCAACCTTAACAATTCTATGATTCTATGATTCTCATCTGGCATAAAAAACTCTTCAGACTTTGGTGCCACCCTCTCCAGCCCCCAGCCAAAAGCACCACCTGGACGCCTCCCTGCTCAGAGCTTGCCTTTGACGCTCCTAAAAACCAACTGAGAGCAGCTCCTGCCCTCAGCGACAGCTCCGTTCCAGTCCTGTGCTGGAATGAGGATCAGGGTAAATGTTGGGATCCTACACAGACACTTAAGTCTCACCGGTGAAGGAGAGAACGGGGCTGTGCTTTTGCTGGGAGGAATACTGCTGTTCAGAGGTTTTCTGTAAATCTATCAACGTGTATTTATATATAGATTATATATAATCACACAGATATTCATATATAACATAATATGCACAGTACATGAACATATTTTTTAATACATATATTAAAAAAGCAATAACCTGCAAGGCAAGGCTGTGCCAAGAGCACCCCTGCTCACAGATCTAGACTGAAAAGCTTTTCAGTAACTAAGGAATTGGCACAGAGCCTACAGTCTTAGAAAGTTTCTCTTTCTCTATAGAAAGCACCTATAGGAGGCGCTTTCCAGAGAAGATCCCATCAGATCACCAGCCTGAGCAACAGTGTCCTCCCCGGTGCTCCCCAAGAGAAAGAAATGGCTGCAAGAGGCTCAGAAGCTCACGGTGCCACCGCTTGGGCTGTATCCACCCTTCAGAAGGGGCGGCATCTGCCAGCACCCTCAGTCTGCCTCTTTCCCAGGCAAAAAAACCTAGTTGTCGTTTAAATACTTGCAGCCCCAGGCACTCACGTTGTGTTTCTGATGTCCAGCTGATATATGTTCCCATCCTGAGTCCCTGCTAGGATATAGGTGCTGGAGAGGAACGCGCAGCAGTTGAACGCATCAGATCCGATGAAGAGGAACACCTGAGAATACAGGAATAAATTCAAGTGTCAGACACTCACAGATGAGGACACAGGAGATGCAGGAGAAGGAAGCAATAATTTATTTAGAAGTCAGTACAGTCGTTTCCATGAGTCATGGCACAAACTGGCAAAATCAGAGCTATGTTAATAACCCCTCAGCTCTGCTCCAGAACGGCGCTCCAGGATCAGTTTTGCCAAGTCAGCAGAGACAACGCAATCAGTGAACGTCTCCTTTGGAGAAAGGATGTGTCACACAGCGACAAGCAAACCGACGCTGAGCTCAACCTGATCTTCAGACACCCATGGAGCAGCAGGACCAGAGCCGCACTGGCACAGATAACTCCGTCCCCCCCGAGCCGCAGTCATTGTCACAGAGGCTGCGAGCTTTTGCCAGGTGAGCCCTTGCCATCTCACTGACCAGCCTTGGTGAGCACATCTGTGCCACCCAAATTTTTACTCGCCATGAGCAGTTCAATCTGCTACATCATCGGGAGCTCCTGTCCTCCTGCCCAGGATGGTCCTGCTAAAATCCTCAGTACCAGAGATCTACCAGCTCTACCAGCTTTACTAAGAGGAGGGAGATGGACTGGGGGCCACCTGAGGTCACCTTGACACTCTCATTATAACACCCACCAGAATAAACAGCAATTTTACACCTCGGCTGGATGAGACAGCCTGCAGTTCCTGCTTTCACAATGACATCTACTGGCCGCTGCTTAAATAGTCTTCCCCAAACCTGGGTTAAACTCGCGAGCAATTGATACTCCTCAAACCCCTGCATACAAGCCTTGCCAGTAGGAATGAGAGAAAGCATCTCTTTATTGCACCAGGTTTTAGTCTTTCCTCCGCAAAATATACATGGGGAGAACACTGCAGTGTAGGACCTTGGCCAAAGGAAGGCAAATCAGCTCTTCCCTGCCTCCAGCCTGGTTCTGTCCCTTTCGGTGCCACATGGCAAACCTCACCAGGGGAATGGAACAGGATTAACACTAACCAGTTCATCCATCTAGGTTAGTTTTAACCTGGCTCGATTCCTCAGCCCAGTGCTCTTCACAGCCACATCAACGGCAGCTTACGAACCGAGGAGCTGCTGCTGCAGCAGCAATGGAAAGGAAGGGACCTGCTGGAGGGCAGGGAGGCTCTGCAGAGGGACCTGGCCAGGCCGGGTTGATGGGCACAGGCCACGGTGTGAGGGGCAACAAGGCCGAGTGCCGGGTCCTGCATTGGGGCACAACAGCCCCAGGCACCGCTGCAGGCGTGGGGAGGAGCGGCTGGGAGCTGCCCAGCGGGAAAGGGCCTGGGGTGGTGGTCGACAGCGGCTGAACATGAGCCAGCAGTGTGCCCAGGTGGCCAAGAGGGCCAACGGCATCCTGGCTTGTATCAGGAACGGTGTGGCCAGCAGGAGCAGGGCAGGGATCGTCCCCCCGTGCTGGGCACTGGTGAGGCCGCCCCTCGAATCCTGTGCTCAGCGCTGGGCCCCTCACCCCCAGAAGGAGCTGGAGGGGCTGGAGCGTGGGCAGAGCAGGGCAGCGAGGCTGGGGAAGGGGCTGGAGCACAAGGGTGGGGAGGGGTGGCTGGGGGAGCTGGGGGTGCTCAGCCTGGAGAAGAGGAGGCTGAGGGGAGCCCTCATCGCTCTCTGCAACTGCCTGAAAGGAGGCTGGAGCCGGGGGGGTCGGTCTCTTCTCCCCAGGAACAAGCGATGGGACGAGAGGGAACGGCCTCAAGCTGCGCCAGGGCAGGGTTAGGTTGGGGATTGGGAAAAACTCCTTCCCCAAAGGGCTGTCAGGGCCTGGCCCAGGCTGCCCAGGGCAGGGGCTGAGTCCCCATCCCTGGGGGGATTTAAAAGCCGGGGAGATGTGGTGCTGAGGGACATGGGTTAGTGGTGGCCTTGGCAGTGCTGCGTTAGCGGTTGGACTCGATGGTCTTAAAGGTCTTTTCCAACCTAAACAATTTGATGATTCTATGACTGACACCTTGGAGCCGATTTTATAGCAGCATCTCAGAGCACTCTCCCAGGCAAGTACTTCTGATAGTCTCAGACTCCTTACCGGCTGCCTGCTCTGCAGTCCCACCCCTTGAAGCTTCTTGTCTTCTCGAGCCAGCAGCAGGATTTTCCCTTCTGTCCCAATCTCACGTTCACCTGACGAAAGGACAATAGTTAATTCCAGCAGTGGGTATGCAACAAGTCTTGACAGTACCAAGACCTGACAGTTTGGATCACCCCTGCTGAACCCTCTAACAGCGTTCCTCCATACCCTAAGACACCAGATGCAGCAAGGCACGCCAGTAATCAAAGAGACGCCAGTCTTAATCACTTAAACTGCTTGATAAGGCTCAATTCCTCTGCAGGACTGGAGTGCTCTATTCTGGTGACCCTAGTCCCCTTCCCTAGGTGGTACAAGGGCACACAGAAGCATGCCACATGCTCAGGATTATTGGTGACAAGCCTAAGCAGCTTGGGACAGGGGAACGAAGACGAATTTTAAGAGAAAGATCCTTACTAGGAGCTTTTTCAGGCGAGCCCAGGTTCAGCGAGTCGTCGGCAGCGCCCACAGCAATGCCGTTGACAGGAGAGCCGCAGTCAGCGATGACACCCAGACAGGCCGATTTCCCACAGTCCCAGAGGCGGGCAGTGCCGTCTCTAGAGGAGGAAAGGACATTTCTTCCCCGATCCACGATGGCAGTGTCCAAAATACCTGCATCAAAGCAAAGGCGGTGTTCAGACAGGCAGCGCGGAAGGCAGACAGACAAAATATCTCATTTCCCAAAGCGAACTCAACTACAAGCCCCAAGCCACTGTCCCCAGAGTGCCACCAGTCACACACAGCCAAATTGTGGGGGGTGCAACGTGGGGCAGGGAGCCGCGGCATCCGGAAAGAGGTGTGTGTGGAAGGCAGCAGCTCCCAGCAAGCCATACAGAGCAAGAGCCACCGCCTGGCACGAAGGCAAGATACTACCAATAAAATGATCGGCAAAACCTCGCCTCAAACTGAGCCGATACCGTGGCTGCTGCCGAGTTTCTACCTCCATAATTAACCTCCAACTTGGGCAGAAAATAGCCTGGCCCAGCACTCTCAGAACATTGCCAACTCCAGCTCCAGATAATCCCCAAAGTTGTGCGGGGCAAGCAGCATCCGCATTATCCAGCTACAGCAACACCAAAAATGCAGTTTTTGCAGGTGCCAACATCCCCTAACAGCTTTATTTCATCGTGGGCTGTTGGGTCTAGATCTGAAAAATGACGCAGTGGTTTTTTGGAAGGGAAGAGTCAGATGGTTGGAAGATTTAATTGACACTTTCCCTACAGAAGCAGTCATTAAACGTGACAAGCTCAAATGACAGGACAAGCCAAGCAAACTGACTGCAGCGGTTTGGGCTGGAGTTAAAAGCAGTGAATAAAGTCAACTTCAGAGCCACCAGGAGCCAGCCAGTCGTTCTGACCACAGCTCTGTTACACTGCCGGCCCCGTTTTGTTTACGGGACATTTGCAGCAAAGCATTTTGAATCCGCACAAATAGATCACATGAGAACAACGGCAGGTTCAGCGCAAGACAAGTTTTTGAGTTAATCAAGTTTTGGGCAGCCAGCCACGTGGCTTATTAATCTTTATTCAATAAAGCCTTGCACCTTGTGAGACAGGGAAAACAAGAGCCTGTACAGAGCAGTTAGTTGCTCAGGGAGGAGATAATTTGGGGCAGGGTTTTGGGCATCTGATGCCACATTCACAACTCACTTGGACTGGCTCACGATTACCCAAGCGTTCAAGTTGGCATCCCGGGCAACCACCATGACAAGACAGCACCACTGGCCACTGTGCTCCGGGCCAGGCATAAACAGGAGTAAGACAGGAGCCTGCTTAAGCGTTACGTGTAAATCCACACTGCTTCTGAACGAGGGGTCCTGGCAACCAAAGCTTCCTTCCAGAGATTAACAGAGGCTCTGTCCAGAAACTTGCTTTGATCACAGCTCTCGGGAGCCTCTCTGGGGAGCTCATTTTCCACCCCTTGCAGTTCTTCCCTGGGACTATGACAGTGTCAACTGGAGGAGTTTGTAGCACGGACCCTGAACACAAGGAACAGCATTCAACTCACCACGTAAGGTGGCCAGTGCATCCTCTACATGAGGATAGAAGGAGGGTGAGGAATTTACTCTTTTTCAGCAGCAAGACCATCAGCAGGGGCAGAGCTGAACATCTGCCCTTGGTACAAGGAGCTTATTCCAGCCCTTCTTAAGAAAATCACTTAAGTATCCTTGCAGCTGCCCTCGCTGTGCCTTACTCATTTTCAACAGCACACGTCCTCGAGGCAGGTAACTGCCTGCCTGAGTTCTGCAAGTCCACAATAAACTGCTATATGCTTTTCTGGGCAAAAGAAAAGGAAGAGGCTCTGGAGCAACTGAAGGTGAGCAGGATGATGGGGGTGCAAGCAGGAGGCATTCCCAGTGCAGGCAGCAAGGCTACTGAATGCAGATCAGGGCTCTGGAGAGCTGAGACCACCCTGGAAGAGCTGAACGCCCTCTGCCTCCACCTCTGGCACTCGCAACGGGCTAACAGACTGCACCCTTCCTCGCTTTACCTTAATTCATGAAGAAAACACGGGTCAGTGAGAGAAACTATTTCAGCTGTCTAATACAGCAACTACTGATCTTTTTATTCAAGTTCTGGGAGCGTGAAAAAGATACTCTGGATGCCTAATACAAATGCACAGCGCAAAGCGCAGCAGGCTGGTGACTGAACATTAGCCCTCAGGTGCAACGCAATTATACACATGGCAGATGAAGCATTTTAAAGGCTAAGTGCTCTGTACCTCCTTTGTGACCTTTAAATGTTACTACGCAGCTGGCATCTTCTGCTGACCAGATCTTTAGCTGGGCATCCATTCCCCCACTCAGAACCACGAGGCCCGATGGGAAAAACCTGCAACAATTCACATCATACACATGGCCTTCCAATAGTCTCTGGAAAAACAAAGAACTACGTGCTAGTTCCATTGTTATCACCCTTATGCCGAGCAATTTTTGAGCTATGACACTGGAAAACTTGGTGTTCCCATGGGGGCAGAGGATTAAGCTCAAATCCTCTGGGTTTGCGTTCCTGCAATGGACTCGTCTGAATTTGAGGCAAAGAGGTAGCAGGTACACTTTGGGCCTCCCTCTTCCATTTGAGTAGCTAATTACAAAGCAAAGACACTACGTTTGTTTCTAATAACAGGTTAAATGTCTTTATCCTCTGCCAAACAAGCAGCTGACAGGTCAAGCTCCACAAGAGACACCTTAACTGGGAAGGTGGTTAATCCATCACGGGCAGGAGTCTTTTTTTCCTTGCCTCTTCTCTACTGCAGAAGAAATTCAGTGCTTGTACCACACAGGTTTGGAGCTGTCAGTTACCTTCGGCACTCTAGCTGTCATTCCTAGCTACCCATTCTCATTGTCACCCTGGGACTCCTCTCTGGATTGCTGAGCATCATTTCCCTTGGGAGAAGTCATGCTTTCCACCAGATTTGATTTAAAACCTCCAAGATGTCAAATTTCAATTAGCTTTTTAATCAAAAGCCAGATTCTTGCCTGCCCTAGACCCCAGCGTGCGGATAGCCTGACCCAAGTCACAGCCAAATCACTTCAGTCACGTCACAGACAACATGACATCAAAGCTAGACGCTCTTACTCTTATTTCTCCATTCGCAGCCTGCCAGATTTTCATGGTCCCATCTGTGCTGGTAGACACGCCAAGCCCTCCACCACTGGAAATATCGAGACAGGTAATCTGCAGGAGGGTAAAAACACCGAACGTTAGCTTTACATGACCCTGTATATAGGTATTTCTGCTCTGTACTGGGGGAGACGGGCTAAGTACATCATTCAGCACTATTATCTCCCCAAGACATACTGCTGCGCTCATTTAAAACACCCAAAAGAGCTTCCCTACTCCTAGCTAAACAGTTTCAGCTTGATAATATTCTAACATTTAAGCAAGGACTTCACAGGCTTTCTCGCCTCACCCTCTCAATATGTTTTATGAGATATTAATTAAGCCCTTAAGAAATCAAAAAACAAGTGGATCCTACACAGCAGGGCTTTTCTAGAGGACAAGGGCAGCAAAAAAAAGAAATTCCTCCCAATTTATCTGTTTACGCAGATTGCTGCGTTCCTCCTTCAAAGGCGAGCTGCTGATCTGGGCTGGCCCACAGCCAGGGCTCAGAGAAGTTGGGTGACTGGAACCTGGCACAAAGCACCCAGATTTCTTGTAATCACCACCAAATTTGACAAAGAAATTGTTATTCTCTGCCTATGACTCTGCAGAGATCTGCAAAGCAGGGAGAAATAGAAATGCTGAGTCAGAAGCCTGCACAGACAGCAGTTGTATTTCAGGTTTACCCCAGGTGAAGCAGAAATGTCGATTTTTCTAGCAACTCCTGCACACAGATAAGAAACTGAGCCAAGCTGTTCCGTGCTAGCCCGAGATAACTGGCCAGCTTGAGAGCGCCCTGACCCACAAGACACAGATATTGATGAAGCCGATAAATGGCTAAATGTTCTGAAACGCTCAAAACTAGTTCCTTCTGCAGGCAGGCTAACTCCTCGCACAGCCTGTCACACCAAGGTACTAACCACTGCCTGCTTTGCGTACACACTGGGAGAGCTGAATACTTCTGAAGAGAGCAGACGTTGAGCTTATATTCCTGTAAAAGGGTAGCCTTTCCCGTGATGCCAGACATTATTGCTGCCATTTGGGAAAGGCAGATGTATTTTAGTTGTGCGTGAAATAAGATAACAGGTATTCTAGCCTTGAAAGAAACGATTACATCTTCCAAGTGACAGAGATCTTTCCAATATAGGCTGCAGCAAGACTAAACAGGCTGAAAAACCAACAATATAGATTTTGTTAGAACAAAGGCTAACACTAGTGTTGCATCCTGAAAAAGAAACCAATAAAACTATCACAACTACATAGTGGAATAGCTGCCTTGTCTTGCAGGATTTGGATACTGGAGTTATGCTGTATCACCTCCAAAAGCTTCCTAATAATTGTATTTGCACTCCATGGATGAGACGAAAGTACTTCAGCGGCAAAACCCACTGACAGAAATGCAGATCCCAGTCCCATCGCCATTCCAACCCTTCACCACCACGACGAAGCACGGTTTCCAGTCTTAACTCGCACAGTCCGTCAGCACGCTTGCAGGTCCCAACCACCCGGTCAGGTACGTAAGGGATGAGGCTGCTCATCTTCATCCCAGGCTTCAGGTTAAATGTTTTTCTGAACAATTAACTATTCTCAAACAGGACTGGGCTTTGTCAATGCTCTTGCATGTGCTCAGTCTTAGCTAGCAGCCAGCCTGAAGAGACAGTGGGATTTACTACCACATTCACAGGGAAACCCAAAAAATCATAGAATCACAAAATGCTTTGGGTTGGAAGGGACGTTTAAAGGCCATTTAGTCCCACCCCTGCCATGGGCAGGGACATCTCCAACCAGATCAGGGTGCTCACAGCCCCGTCCAGCCTGGCCTTGGATGTGTCCAGGGATGGGGCATCTCCCACCGCTCTGGGCAACCTGGGCCAGTGCCTCACCACCCTCAGTGTAAAGAATTTCTTCCTTCTATCCAGTCTGAATTTCCCCTCTTTCAGTTTAAAACCATTCCCCCTTGTCCTATCGCTGCAGGCCCTGCTAAAAAGTCTGTCTCCATCTCTCTTATCAGCCCCCTTTAAGCCCTGCAAGGCCGCACTGAGGTCTCCCCGCAGCCTCCTCTTCCCCAGGCTGAGCACCCCCAGCTCTCTCAGCCTGTCCTCCCAGCAGAGCTGTTCCACCCTCGGACCATTGCTGGGGCCTCCTCTGGCCCCGCTCCAACAGCTCCCTGTCCTTCCCGTGCTGAGGACCCCCGAGCTGGACGCAGGGCTCCAGGGGGGTCTCCCCCGAGCGGAGCAGAGGGGCAGAATCCCCTCCCTCGCCCCGTGGCCACGCTGCGGGGGATGCGGCCCAGGAGACGGGTGGCTTTCTGGGCTGCCAGAGCACATTGCCGGCTCGTGGCCAGCTTTTCATCTATCAGCACCCCCAAGTCCCTCTCCTCAGGGCTGCTCTCCATCCTTCCATCCCCCAGCCTGTGCTGATACTGGGGGTTGCCCCCACCCAGGTGCAGGACCTTGCACTTGGCCTTGCTGAACCTCATGAGGTTCACAGGGGCCCACTTCTCGAGCCTGTCCAGGTAAGACAGGAGTAGATTGAGAGACTTTGCCAAGAAAAATGACAGCTGGAGGCCTGAGATTTAAGGACGATGCCCTCGGGCAGACCAAGTACATAACAGACCTGCATCAATCTCCAGCTGTTTCCAGATGTTAAGGAGGACGTCCTATGGCATCCTATTGCTGCATGTGCATCAGCCAGGGCTTGTGGGGACACCATATGCCACCCTTCAGTCATAAGTTCCCCTATCCAAGCAAGAGTCAGACCAAACTGCTCTCCTGAACACCTCTGACAGCTGAAACCACAGCTAATTTTAACAGGGTGCAGGATCAATACTCAACCTCCACTTGAAAAAAAATAATAACTGGGAATTGAAACAGGAATTAAAAGATTTAAATAAGAGCACAAGGTAACAGTTTAGCCGTTACAACAGCCATTAAGTACATTTAGTTACATATTGGTAATGTGAGAAATACACTGGTAACATGAGTGGCGTTTTATATAACAAACCAATCCGTGGTAATTTGCTCCCTAGTTAAAAAAAAAAGCCTGTGAAGGTCATTCAAGGCTCACTGACATTCGACATATTCCCAAATTTTCAGGAGGGATATGTAAACAGGCAAGGCCAAGCACGAGTGCTCAGAACAAGAGGCAGCAGGTAAAAAGGATAACTGGAGCTTAGTCCACATTGGCTTTAAACTCATCTGCATATTAATAGATATCGCTTCAGCTGCTTTCCAGAGGAGAGATCTGCAGTGCAGCTGTAAGCCATCGCACCCGTTTGACAGCAGACTAAACACTTACGCCTGCATTTCCATTTTGCTGTGCTTTGAATGTCGATTCCATTTATCACACAAAAGGGCAGCTGGGGACTCTTAAGCAGCACAAAGCTCAGAGAAGTGATTCACCTCTGTCTCCGGAGCTGCCTTACTGCCAAGCTCCATCTCTCAGAAGAGCCGCGCTTCCTCTTAAAACAGCTGTAGAGATGCGGAATTGCCTTTACGTCAAAACGCGCCTTGATTTATACCGCTTTTGAGCTTCATTAAGAGAGAGTGACTTTTCAGCATTTTCGGCTGGGTTTATCACAACAATTTACTCAATAAATCATGAGACAAGCATGCTAAAACATCTCCAGGAGCTTGCAGGGGACTCCCTTTGGGGCAGCCGGCTGTACCTGCAGGCTACACACTACCTAGTTTCTTAGACCATTTCCACGTAGGGTTAAGCGTTCAGCAAACGCACAGGCTACCTTCCAGCAAAGCCAAGTTATGTGCTTCTCTTCAGTGAAGAAGTTAAATTTCAGGTCAGAGTCAGCCTTTCTGTATCACTGTTCAGTGAGAAGCTGCGCTTGTTGCGCCCTCAGATTGACGGGGGTGCAATAAGAAAGATTATTCAGCAAAATGAGCAAGGCTGCTTTTAAATAAGTGAGATGTTCAAGCAATTTATTTATTTTTTAAATACGAGCTGGGCCTTTCTGGTGTCTGAATTCCCACCAGGTCAGGAGGAATTTATACAACATTCGATTCCCAGCCCCGCAAACAGAAATTAATACAGCAAATATCAAAACCAGACAGCTTGATTGCACAGGATAGATATGAACCAGTCAGAGATGAAGAGCTCAGTGCCTGGAACCTCTTATTTTTATCTTGGTTTTTGATACACTAATTCACCCATCTCATTCCTTTACAGGGGGATCTGTCACGGGCCTGTGGTGCGCAGAAATTAAATCACTTGCAAGAAAACGGTCTAAAGAATTTTAGAGATTATTTTTGGGGGGTAAACTTAACCATAATCAAGTTTTCCAAGGTTCTATGATCTGATATGTTTTATTACCTCGTTGACACACAAAGTCACGCTGCAGGCCACCCCTCAGAACGAGCACGCAACAGTCAGAGACACGCTGTGAAAGTTCACAGTCACTTCCAGTTATTTCCCACTCCCTCCACAAGGTTACTTACACTTTTCTGATGAATTCTAGAAAAAGTTGTGTATGGGGCCAGGAACTTTGTGGACACATTTTCGTGAGGACAAGAAATGAGAATGCTTTTCTAGAGGGGGAAAGAGAGGAGGAAAAAGAATTAGAAGTGCTGTTAGTCCTACTGAAACACAGAGGCTGCCAAGGCAGAACTACAATCTGGACCTGGCTGTGGTCTCTCACAGCCTGAAGACTGATGGAAGGTGCAGCACTGGGCTCGTCTCCTTACGCCTTCTCAAGATGCGGGCCCCGGGTGGCAAGGGACGGCCGCTATGGCCTGGCCAAATATGACACACAGCCGCAGCCCGACTATGGGATGCTACGGACCAGCTCCAGGGCGCTGCACAGGCGGGAGGCCCAGGAGAGCTGGATAGGACCATGCAGGGGACTGGGTGGCAGCTTTAGGCTGCTATTTTGACTGGCAGAAGATTATCGCCCCTTCATGTGTGGAAGGCGGTTACCGACCCCCGCTCCCCTCCAGCCCTGGCACCTTGGTGACTTCCCCGACCACGAAGCCCTCGGAGGCGGCGATGTCAGGGACGCCCTCGGTGCTGAGCCCACGGCGGGTCAGGCTGCCGTACAGGGTCGGCTTCCCTGTGGGGAGAGCAGCTATCAGCGGGGCCGCCCCTCGGACCCCCCTCAGCTCACCTTCCCCTCACCCTCCCCTAACCCACAGGGCCCCCCCCAACCGCCCTGACCCCTTCCTAATCCACAGGGCATTCCCCAACCACTCTCACTCCCTCCTAACCCATAGGGCCCCCACAACCTCCCTCACCCCTTCCTAACCCACGGCCCCCCCTGCAATCGCTCTCACACTCCCCTAAACCACAGGGCCCCCCTCAACCACCCCCACCCCTCCTAAACCACAGGGTCCCCTCCCAATCGCACTCACCGCCTCCTAAACCACAAGGCCCCCCACAACCTCTTTTACCCCTTTCTAACCCACAGGGCACCCCCCAATCACCCCCACACTCTCCTAAACCACAGCCCCCCTCCCCAACCACCCTCACCCCCTCCTAACCCACAGGGTCCCCCCCACCTCCCTCACCCCTCCTAACCCACAGAGCACCCCCACAACCACCTTCACTCTCCCCTAACCCACAGGGCCCCCCAACCTCCCTCATCTCTTCCTAACCCACAGGGCACCCCCCCAATCGCTCTCACACTCCCCTAACCCACAGGGCACCCCCAATCTCTCTTACCCCCTCCTACCCCACAGGGCCCCCCTCAACCACCCACACTGCTCCTAAACCACAGGGTCCCCCCCAGTCACCCTCACCCCCTCCTAAACCACAGGGCACCCCCACAAGCACCTTCACCGCTTCCTAACCCACAGGGCCCTCCACAATTGCTCTCACACTCCCCTAACCCACAGGTCCCCCCCAACCACTCTTATTCCCTCCTATCCCACAGCCCCCCCTCAACCACCCACACTGCTCCTAAACCGCAGGTCCCCCCCCAATTGCCCTCACCCCCTCCTAAACCACAAGGACCCCACAAGCGCCTTCACCGCTTCCTAACCCACAGGGCACCCCCCAACCCCCCTCACCCCCTCCTAACCCACAGCGCCCCCCCCCCCCCAACGGCCCTCACCCCCTCCTAAACCACAGGGCACCCCCACAACCGCCTTCACTCTCTCCTAAACTCACAGGGCCCTCACAACCTCTCTCACCCCCTCCTAAACCGCAGGTGTCCCCGCACAACCTCCCTCACCCCCCTTTAACCCACAGGGCCTCCTCCAACCCCCCTCACCCCCTCCTACCCCACAGGGCCCCCTCCGCCTGCCTCCCCCCGCGGCCTCCTCAGGCCTCCCAGCGCTCACCAGGGCTCCGGCAGCTCAGCCAGGCCTCACCCTCGTCCCTCCTGTGGAAAGAAAGAGCGGCGGTGAGTGCGGGGCAGGGGAGCGGGGCGAGGGGCAGGGGAGCGGGGCGAGGGGCAGGGGAGCGGGAGGGCCGTGCCCACCTCAGCGCCTGGCTCCAGTCGCTCTGGATCCGCAGCGTCGCCGCCATCTTGCCGGGGCATGCGCACCCCTCTTCCGCCTCCTTCCTTCCCGTCAGCCCCCGCAGGCCGGAAGCGGAAGGCGCCCTCCAATGAGCGAGCGCTCCCGCCGCCACGCCCCACCCCGGCAGTGCCTGTCCCAACGCCAGCCTTAAAGGGGCCGCGCTGCGCCGCTGGGCAGGTACGGGGGGGCATGGAGGGCGCTGTGAGGTGCGTGAGGGAGGTGCTGAGCACCCAAGAAGGAGCATGGAGGGTGCTAGGCACCCATGGGAGGGGGTACGGAGGGTGCTGGGCACCCATGGGAGGGGGTAAGGAGCATGGGGGGTGCTGGGCACCCATGGGTGGGGGTAGGGAGCATGGGGGGTGCTGGGCACCCATGGGAGAGAGTAGGGTGCATGGGGAGGGATGGGCACCCATGGGTGGGGGTGTGGACGATGCTGGGCACCCATGGGAGGGGGTAAGGAGCACGGAGGGTGCTGAGCACCCATGAGAGGGGGTATGGAGGGTGCTCAGCACCCATGGGTGGGAGTAGGGTGCATTGGGGGTGCTGAGCACCCATGGGTGGGGGTGTGGACGGTGCTGGGCACCCATGGGTAGGGTAGGGAGCACGGAGGGTACTGAGCACCCATGGGTGGGAGTATGGAGGGTGCTGAGCACCCATGGGTGAGGGTAGGGAGCATGGAGGGTTCTGGGCACCCATGGAGCTGGGAGGGGGTGCTGAGCTCCTCCTGGGGGTGCCTGGAGCACATGGGGGCACCCATGGGGGCCCAGAGGGTGCTGGGCACCCATAGGAGCGTGGGGGTGCCCCCAAAAAAGGAGGCAGCGCCCCGATGCCTGCCACCGCCCTCCAGCCTGGCTCTGCGATGGCGAGACCTGGACACGCCAGGAATCGCCCGTCCTTGAAGGAAGAGGAGGCCGAGGAGGCCGAGGACCCGGTGGACGCCATGATCTCGCGGACGGGCTGCGCGGCGCAGCACCGGGAGCTGCAGGAGTGCATGGCGGAGCGGCAGGACTGGCGGCACTGCCAGCCCCAGGTCCGGGCTTTCGGCGAGTGCATGGCCCGACGGCAGCGCGCCGAGGAACCGCGCCGGGCGCCCGGCTCACGCCAAGCCCACCCCTCGCCCGCCGGGGACTGAAATCACCGGGGACCCCCACGAACGGGGCGGCTGCACCATTTGACCCTTTTTTGGTGTTATTTTTTGTAATTCAAGCGGGTGGATGTGCCAGTAAATTCACGCTACCTTGTTGGGAAATTAAATCCAGTGGTGGTCGTCGTCCTGGCTGAAGTTCTCGGCTCCGTCTGCGCTGCCGGGGATAACCGGGAGCTCGGAGGGGAAGGTTGTGGGGTCAGATGGGAATTTCCAGCCCAGCATTCCCGTTCCTTGCCATGGATTTCCACTCCATGTCCTTCCCTGCGCCATCCCAGAGCTGTTCCCAGCAGGGATAACCTCGTGTCCCACAGGACAGGATTTTGGGGAGGGAATTTATCTCCTGGGAAGCCCCAGGAGCATTAGGTATGGGGGGAAAAAGGGGCTCTTACGGAGCGGGATGCTCCCCTGAACACCACCTCCCAGCAACTCAACTATGAAAAAGAAAATAAAATTGCCTTTTTTTAAATAAAATTGAGGCTGGAAAGGAAAGGGCACCCATGGCTTTTGCCAGGGGGACCTTTCCAGGTCATCTCCCAGGAAGGTGGGTGCTGGGGCTGCCGCGGGGCTGGGTTTTGGCGCTGCCGGCCAAAAAATCACAGCCGGCACAGGACCATGAGCAACGCCTGGGCAGCCCCAGTGTGGGGAGAGTGCTAATGAAGGAGTTATTTTCCCTCTTTTTAGAGAGCTGGTCCTTAGAAAGGGGAAAAAAAACCCCAAAGAACCAGGTTTTGGGCAGGAACAGAGCCTCCTCTTAGCACCAGGGCTCAAATTTGGTTATAACGTGCTTCCTAATAGGATGGGGTGAGCAGGTGTCACCTCACTCCAGCCTAAATAAAACCAGCTGCCTGCACTCAATCTCAGAATTTGAAATAAGGAGGATTGGAGCAAAAACCCAGGGGCACAAGTAATTTCTCCCTTTCCACGGGGCTGTTGTAAAAAGTAGCTTGACTTCAGAGATCCAGGGGAAAGTTTATCCTTGAAAGGCAAATCAGACATGAGGGAGTTGCAGTACAGCGTTATTAACCTGCGGAGGTGTCTGCAGATTAAAACTTGAAGAAATCCTCATATACCAAGAGTAAAACATACAGGAAAAAACACCAAAAAAGGGAAGAACTGAGAAAAGCCACATTTCATTGTGCCCCCCCTTCGCTCGGTGTACAAACCTGTCCGATATAAACACGTGTATTTGTCTTTATTAAGACAAGCTGCTTGACAACAGTGGAAATTTCTTCCATTTCACCAAATTTATCAGTACAGTGCTCGTGAAGTCGCCTTCTGGAGGCTTAAGCAGCCACGGAGGAGAAGCCTCGCTCTCCCAGGGGTGGCTCTGAAATGGATGGAGCGTTCCTCTTCCTCATCTCAGTTCATCTGCGCTAGCAGCTCTTCAAGTTCTGGTCGAGACTTTAATCGGCTCTTGAAGTCAGCTTCTGTGTGCTGTGGAGGGAGGGGAAAAAACACCAAGCAAATCAGAATCGCTTCTTGAGCACTTTTTAAAATCAAGAGGAAGACAAACCCTCTCCCAAAGAGAATCAGAGTGGAAAAACAAAAGGCTTAAATGTCCGCCGAAGCCAGGAAGTGGGAATCATAGAATCACAGAATCGTTAAGGTTGGAAAGGACCTCTGAGATCATCGAGTCCAACCGCTAACCCAGCACTGCCAAGGCCACCACTAACCCATGTCCCCAAGCACCACATCTCCCCGGCTTTTAAATCCCCCCAGGGATGGGGACTCAGCCCCTGCCCTGGGCAGCCTGGGCCAGGCCCTGACAGCCCTTTGGGGAAGGAGTTTTTCCCAATGCCCAACCTAACCCTGCCCTGGCGCAGCTTGAGGCTGTTCCCTCTCGTCCCATCGCTTGTTCCTGGGGAGAAGAGACCGACCCCCCCGGCTCCAGCCTCCTTTCAGGCAGTTGCAGAGAGCGATGAGGGCTCCCCTCAGCCTCCTCTTCTCCAGGCTGAGCACCCCCAGCTCCCCCAGCCGCCCCTCCCCACCCTTGTGCTCCAGCCCCTTCCCCAGCCTCGCTGCCCTGCTCTGCCCACGCTCCAGCCCCTCCAGCTCCTTCTGGGGGTGAGGGGCCCAGCGCTGAGCACAGGATTCCAGGGGCGGCCTCACCAGTGCCCAGCACAGGGGGACGATCCCTGCCCTGCTCCTGCTGGCCACACCGTTCCTGATACAAGCCAGGATGCCATTGGCCCTCTTGGCCACCTGGGCACACTGCTGGCTCATGTTCAGCCGCTGTCGACCACCACCCCAGGTCCTTTTCAGCCAGGCAGCTCCCAGCCGCTCCTCCCCAAGCCCGAGCTCTAAGCCCCCTCGTTTACATCCAGCCTCCTACAGGAGCAGCCGCTGGGGGTAAAGCACAGAGGGCAGAAAGCTTTTGGCAGCAAGCGAGCGTGGACACGCTTGGTCGCCACACAGGCTCTAAAATTCAGCCTTGTAGGCTCCTCCTCACCTGGCTAACTGCTTTTGGAAGAGCGAGCAGTGGCATTGTGCTCAAGAAGTCAACGGGACGCCCCTAACTCTGCCGCTGCCTATCACCATAGCATCTACTTTCTTGAGGAGACCTCCCACTTTCTCCAGAACTTTGCAAGAGCATCCCAAAGCTTTAATCTTTCTTCTGCACTGCCATGCTCATGAAGCCAGCTTGGGTCTCTCCCCTGGGCTTCCTGCAGCAGACTGAAATGACTTTGCAAATGGCACAATGTCACAGTTCTCCCTCCAGAGACAAAGCCATCGGCCAAAATTAAAAAAAGAAATGGCAGCCCTAAGGCAGAGACAGGACTGTGACCAAAGCCGAGAGGATTACTGGGCTCAAGAGACCTTCTCCTATATTCCTTCTGGTTTTGCAGAGCTGGAGATAACTGAACATTCTTCAAATGCCACTTAAGAAGCCAACTGTGTTTTCATACTTGAGTTTACTGTATTGCCTTCCCTTCCAAGGCACAAAAATCTTTAGTCCCTGAATAAAAAGGGCTTCCTGGGACTGTTTTGTCTGAATGTAAAGTGACAGAAGTTGAAACATCCCCTTATGCCTGGTCCACCAGTGAGTGGAGTTCTGTCCCAAAGTCCTCAGTGCCAAGAAAACTGTCGGGCCTTCCTGCAGAAAACAAGCTGAACCCCTCCCAGAGCAAATTCCATCAAAACAGGGCACAGCATTTGGGTTTCCAGTCTCAGCTTTGCTACCAACTGCTCCATGAAGTTCCCAGTGATTCCCACAGCACTGCTGAAGGAAAGCGTTCCCTTCCGAGTCGTGAGTAATCTGCGGCAGCAAAGGAAAGCAACTTGCAACCTGCAACCTGCCCTCTCCTACAGATCTATAGGATTGGCTGGGAAGGTGCCTTCTGTGGCACTTATTGCAGGAGGCTAAATGGAAAATAAACCACTCATCAAGAATTAGAGGTAAAGGTTTTTCATAGACCGAGCAAGGGCCTGGTTCTGGGAGATCCTGGGTATCCGTAACTCCAGAGGAGACAGCAGCCTCAGGACCAGGTTTGTATTTTCAAAGCAAATTCACGTCACGCATCGTATCTGCTTCCTAAATGCAAAGGCATCGGTGAAATTAAACATACCTCTTTCACTAACAGATGGACTCCTTCGGGCTGATTACTCTGAATAATTTCCAAGAGTATCGGAGCAAACGTCGAACTCAAACCGCTGATCTGAAAGCAGAAATAAAAGTGCTGCAGGAGCAGAACACCACATACAGAATGGACTCGTTACACTAATGGCACAGAAAGAGAGTCCATTTCAGTACGAGCCTGCGGCAGTCAACCACTTCATTAGAGGAGCGCTCTCTCCTTCGTGCGCACACCTCTCGCATACAGCACAGCCCAAAGCTCTCATTTCGGCTCTCCTCTATGAACACTGTGCTTCCCGTCCCTGCCTGCATGCTCTCCTGCATGTAAAGAGACTTAACCATGCAGGAAGATCTTAATGTAGGTGAGACTCTGATACAAAGGCTGCCACGGCAAACCTGCAAGCCCCAGCGTTAACTACACATCAGCTCTCCCCGGTGGAAAAAGTCTACCTCTAGGTTTAAAATGTAGTTCGGCAGAGGTTTAGCATATAGCAAGGGAACACGCTATAGAATAGGAAAAAGTCACTTAGGAGAAATACCTATTTACTTCAATCAGTTGTATGCTTTTGAAGCTGGCCCTGGTACTAATAGTATCTTTAAATTTAATCGAGTTTGTCCAATCATTCATCCTTAAACATGACTTTTCTACCCCTTGTATCAAGTATTCTGCATAAAATAGATAACAAATCTTCTGGCTGAAATACAGAATCCAGTAACCCCTCCTCCGCTTCTACTTTGTGCATAACCTTTAGCAAGAAATCTAATTAGACTTCTTTGTGCTTCAATTTACACACAAATTACGCCTTTCATTTGTTCAAGGGGCTTAACTCCAATCGTTAAGGGGTTTTGAGAGCCTGAGACGGGAGGCGCTGCACAAGAGCGGCAGCGCTATCAGCAAACGCCGGCTCGTACCTGGACAACCCTCTGATGGGTAGTGAGGACTGCATCCAGCTGCATTTTGGAACCTCGCTCTTCCAAGAACAGCACTTCGTTGGTTTTGGTGGGCATCGCGTAGCTGCAGGAACCACAGGTCAGTGCTTAGGACAGGGAGGATAGATCTGCACTACTTTACAGGAATGAATCAACCTCCAGCAGCAGAGAATGTGGAAGGAGATTAACTTTTCATGAGAAATTAATTATGCAAACAATGTATCTTGCAAATCAAGCACTGGCAGAAGCCGGGTGTTTTACTGGAAAGAGATAAGGGTGAAGCTTGCAGCACTACTGCCAGCAAAACCCTGTTTCAGCTACAAACACCAGCCTGAGAAGAGAACTTTTAACTTCTTTATAGTTGAAGGAGAGCTTCAAAGCAAACATTCTGACTTATTTTGTAATAGTCTATCTGTTCTCATCGGGAACAGAGCTAAAAACCACTGCTGCAACGCACCACTCCAAAGACATTATCCTCACCTCTGAATTGAACAGGAGAATGATCCGGCACTGGATCAGATCCTGCTCTCCGGTTAGCGTTACCCCGGAGACCTCAGCCTCCCCATCTCCATTTGCACAGCATCAATCACAACAGGCTATATCCACGTTTTACCCTACAAATTTTGCTCTTAAAGGGCAAATAATTTCTTCCTGTACATACTGAACTCTGCACACCAAGCCCGACCTCAGAGGGCAGAAGGATGACACAAGGTCATAACGCTTTACTGAAAGCGCTATCCACAGTCTCGGGCTGCGGGATTTCTCTGCAGACGCTTTCCAGCGCATTGCTGGTGACAGAATTGTAATTTCTTAGCGTTGCCGGGTATCCTTCTCAAAACAAACACCTATCAGTCACCAACGGGTCACAGGTTTTAGTGCTGTTTGGTGCAAAAGGCATCACAGAGAGACTACAAGCGATTGCTCTGCGGGCACAGGATTTCAGATCCGCGGCTGATAGTTCAGCAAAGCGAAGAACTTAAAGAAAATGATTTTTGATAGATTTAATCGGCATGAGCAGGAACCAGCGTTTATATTCAAAGGTACAGTTTGCTGTAACCTGTTTCAGCTCCAAACACCGGCCTGAGAAGAGAACTTTTAACTTCTTTATAGTTGAAGGAGAGCTTTAAATTTAAAGATACACATTTCAGATAATCACCACTAGGTGTTTTTACTTCCTTACAGCAACACAGTGTTTCTCCAGTGCCTACAGCTCCCCGGCTGCACTGCAGGCACCGAGGAGCTGTATCAGATTCCTCAGACTCATTAAAACCTGCAAAGCTGCTGTCAGGGGTACACCTGCTTCGGAGATCTAGCGTGCAACTGAAGCACCCGCTACTACTAAACTAAAGTAGCGGGTGGCTCTCCCACAATCTTCAGAGGTTTCCCAAGCTCATTCTAGTTTGTATATTCAGTACCGCTTGCTTACTCTGCAATATATGCACAGTGGAAAGAGCCTGGAGAAAACACTATAAAGAAAAAACAGCAGCAAGAGTCAGCAATACTTCAGCCTACGTTCCCGGGCTCAGCACCCACAGGCTTAAGCCTTTTTCTCAAAGGAATGAAAAGTAACAGCTATTTTTTTTCCTTGAGATCTGTTCAGTCAGTGCCTGAACAACTCCCTTTCAGCCTTCCTCATACGAATAAAGCATCCAAAACCGTACAGAGAACATCAGGCACATGACAGATTTGGATTTCCTTGTGACAATCTATCAGAGAGATTAGATTGCGTCCTTGTCTGCAAGGTATCATCATCTACGAGCCTCGCGGAGCCTAACGCAACGTGATTGCGAGGGATGACAAACAGAGCCGTGTTCCTCGTACCTTTCGTTCACTCTAATGGAGAGTCGGTTGCAGAGTTTATGCACGTACTGAGCAAAATGCTCCACGAGACACATATCGTAGGAAGTCATCTGGATGTTGACATCTCCATACTCGTATTCGGTTCCAACATTTATCTCTTTCATCTGTACTTTATCCTTCTTCTTCTTTGGAACCTGTATTCAAAAAAAAAAAAGAAAGAAAAAATAGAAAGCCTATCTGTTTTGAACAAAGCTGGAAGAAAAAAAACCAGTAACTCTTGCCCAGGCAGGAGACCGTGCTAGGGTACTCTCTTCTGACAAAGGTTTGCTGAACTATGTCGAACGTATCACAGCCCATCTGTGCTCACCTTCCCCGACTACAAAACTGGGATGACATTATCTTAACAGATGTTCTCAAGTTGAGCAGTTCAGTTCTTGGATGGCAGCATCGCAGATGCCACACAGAAAATACGTGCATACCGTGATTAATTTCTTCCAGAAAAATCCAAGGAGTAGAAAACAAACTGCTTTTTATTTCAGTTCCTGCCTTCGAGGCAGATGTCTAGATGAGTTATTGTTTCCGCCTTCCACAAAAATTGTCGTCTTTCCAAATTTCAGGGAATGTAAAAAGTTTAAATGCAAATCAGACCTGCTCACAACATTCTGCAGTAATTTGAAGTCAGGGTGTTAAATTCAGCATCAGGAAGAGATTCCTCCCTCCCAAAACTACTCATTAATTTAAACAAGAACGTACCGGACAAAGGAAAGTATTTATGCAGTGTTGTGAGTGGGTACTTCACGTGACATAACACTCTCTACCGAGAAAAGTAGCAGTAAACCATTACATTATTCCTTTTTAATATGGTTCATCAGCCATGGAATTAATAATACCAACATTTACATCAGACTGTGAAAAGATGGATCAGCTGAAAGCAAGCACAGTAGGGGAGTTCTTATGCCTACCTCCTTCGGGAGCAGGTATTTAAACTTCCCAATACCATGCGTAGGACGGGATTTGTAATGTCTCTGGCAACTCACGAGCGCATCACCTTAAAATCAAAGCAGAGCAAACATGTTTCCAGCCGAATGGCAGACAGCCCTTCTTTTAACAAACGTACGCGGGTGCTTCGAGAGCCCAAAATCCACACCGGGGGCAGGAATTTGTCCTCGGTTCTTTGACAGAAGGCAAAGGCAGGCTAAGGCTTCGGCCGACCTCTGCCCCACGCAGGCAGCCTGTGCATCACAGCAAGCCTGTTACAATTCACAGCTGGTTACGGTGAGCAACAAATACGGGAGGAAGAGATTAAAGGTGACTCATTTCCCAGGTGAATTCTCAGGCAAACAAACAAAGACAGACTTGTCAGCACCAGCGGATGGTGAGGATACGGATGAAATGTTACATCTGTCTCCTCTTACGCGACAGCAGCGATGCTACTATGACGGATCTGAGCCCCGCTTAATTTTGAATCCAATCCTGTTCAAATATTCATGTCCTAGGAAGCCAAATCAAAATGGCATAGGCTTTTATTTATACGTCCTTCTCCAGGGTAAAATGAAACCCTCAATAACCCTTATTTTAATAAAGGAAGCTCAGAACAGCAAAGAGAAACTGAACACCAAGGATCTAAGCCACTCGGTTTTACTTTGCCTCCACATCAAAATAAAATTCTAATTTGCGACAGTGGACTCCACCAGCTCAATAAATGTTAAAGTGGGACCTCACAGGGGTGTAAGTCCGTTCCTGGACAGTAATATAGCAAATTGCATCTGGCTGATGTCACTCCATAGCATAACACCATGACTAGGAGTCAGCCAAGAACAGAGAAACAGAAGAAAAGCTTAGAAAAAAGGTATGGAAGTGGAAAAGCACCTGCTCAGGTTATTTAACCAGCCCAAAGTTGGCTAAAAAAAAATTAAAAGGGAGACACAAACGCCGAAATGTGTGATATTTATTTTGAGTAAATGAAGTTTTGCCTTGCATTGGATTAATAAGAGGCCTTACCTGCACCACACAGACGGCTTTCTCTGGGTGTTGCTGCTCTGTAGGAAGCAAGATAATTGTTAAAAGTTCTGATTTCACCCACCTGTGGAAACACAACATATCTGGCCAATCTCCTTGAACAAAGGCTCACACCCCAAGTCCCTCAAACACAGGCAGATCCTTTTAGCAAAGAGACTTTCTCTTCTTCACATCCTACAGCCCCTTCGGCTCCCAGGCATAAGCTGAAAGTCCTCCCTCCGCAATTAAAAGACTTTCCTTGGCAAAAAGTACTTTTTTTTTTTGACAGTGTCAGAAAACATACATGACACAGAAGTCCCTTTTACTGTGTTTTACTTGCTGGGTTTGATTTCAGACCACTCACCTGCTGAGCGCAAACACCTGCTTTAGCAACATTCCCTTCTTCAAGCACAGCACCTGCAATAAGCCACCATGGTCAAAATGCAAACAGCATGGCAGATACTCAGCGAGTTTTCACCAGCGCTTGCCTGAACAGAGCCATCAAAACACCCGCTCAGACCCTGGGAACATACCAATAACCCTCCCAATCTCTCCACGGCCTCCAGCCACTGTCACTCCCCAGAATATCGCTGCAACACAGAGGGAAGAGATAAAGCGGGAGGAAGATGATGACTGCAGTAACCTTTTCGTGCACCCCCTCGCTTTGCTTCAGGAGCTAACAAGCTGAGGTAGGAGGCCCTCCTCCTCCTCTAGGTTACAGATCATATTCATCCCTCGCACCGTCCCACCGCCTCCAGGTTACAACAGGCGTGGGAACAACCCTCGTGCTTCTTCCAGCTCCATGCGGATGGAGGGAAACACAGCTCATCCATCACCAAGGCAGCGTGAAGCAAAGAGCTTTGCTGGCAGGCAGGACCTGCATCATGCCAGCTGGGGTGGGGAGGATAATTAATGTCCCCAAAGAGTGACCAGAGGGGACAGGGAGGACCAGGGATCTGCTGGTCCCCGAGGGTGGCAACAGGGTGGGGGCTGTAAGCGACCCTGTGTCCCTTGGGTGGTCCCCGGGTACCTGAGGAGGGCTTGCGGGGGACAGGTCACACACACAGAATCACACAGCATCCTTTGGGTTGAAGGGACTTTTCAAGCCCATCCAGTCCAACCCCTGCCATGGGCAGGGACATCTCCAACCAGATCAGGGTGCTCACAGCCCCGTCCAGCCTGGCCTTGGATGTGTCCAGGGATGGGGCATCTCCCACCTCTTTGGGCAACCTGGGCCAGTGCCTCACCACCCTCATTGTAAAACATTTCTTCCTTCTCTCCAGTCTGAATCTCCCCTCCTTTAGTTTAAAACCATCACCCCTTGTCCTGTCGCTGCAGGCCCTGCTAAAAAGTCTGTCTCCATCTCTCTTATCAGCCCCCTTTAAGCCCTGCAAGGCCGCACTGAGGGCTCCCCGCAGCCTCCTCTTCCCCAGGCTGAGCACCCCCAGCTCTCTCAGCCTGTCCTCCCAGCAGAGCTGTTCCACCCTCGGACCATTGCTGGGGCCTCCTCTGGCCCCGCTCCAACAGCTCCCTGTCCTTCCCGTGCTGAGGACCCCCGAGCTGGACGCAGGGCTCCAGGGGGGTCTCCCCCGAGCGGAGCAGAGGGGCAGAATCCCCTCCCTCGCCCCGTGGCCACGCTGCAGGGCGATGCAGCCCAGGAGACGGGTGGCTTTCTGGGCTGCCAGAGCACATTGCCGGCTCGTGGCCAGCTTTTCATCCCCCAGCACCCCCAAGTCCTTCTCCTCAGGGCTGCTCTCCATCCCTCCATCCCCCAGCCTGTGCTGATACCGGGGGTTGCCCCCACCCAGGTGCAGGACCCTGCAGGTACCTGGCCCAGGTACACCAGGGTAGGCAACCCAGGGCACCTCCAAGAGACACAATCTCCCCCAGATGTCGTCCCAGGGCCGGGTCGGGCCTGTCCCTCCCCTATAGCAGGGCTGGGTCTGACCCTCCTGTCCCCAGAACCAGGCCTGTCCCTCCCCTTCCCTCCCCCAGGGCCGGGCCGGGCCTGTCCCTCCCCCCGCTCCCCGTCCTCCCCCGGTACCGGTACCGGGCCCCGTGTCCCTCACGACCCGCCGGTACCTTCGGCAGGGCCGCGCTCATCCCTGCGCCTCAGACGGAGCCGCGTCCGTCGCTCAAAGCGTCCCCCCACCGCGCCTCGGTGCACCCCCGCCCGGGTCCCCGCGGCTCCCGCCTCGCGTTCCGCCCACCGAGGCTTCCCTTTGGGGGGATAATTTTTGGACAAGCCCCCGCCCCCGGTGCTCGCAGGGCCCCGGTCCCCTGAAGGAGGGGGTGGGAGGCGGCAACGGAGGACACCCTGCCCCTGCTGCCTCCCGCCGGTGCCGCCCCACGGAGCAGCGCGACGTGGCACCGACCGCTCGGCGCACCCAACCCTGCGCCCAGCACCACGCACCCCGCTAGCCGCGGCCCGCCCTCCGCTCCCTCCTCCTCGCACGCTGATTGGCTTTCCGCCGCGTCCATCGAGGCAAGGCGCGGCGGCCATGTTGAGTGTGGCCTGCCTGGACTCGCCGTGCTGAGTGCCATCTGTCTGGCCCCGCCCCGGCGTGGCGCGGCGGCCATCTTGAGTGTGGCCCACCCGGTCCCGCCTTGTGGCCGCCATGTCAGCGCTGTGACGGAGAGCGGGGATGGAGGAGGGCAGGGCGGGCGGCCTAGGGCCCAGCCGGCTTCAGGGCGGGGTGATCCGCCTCCACGAGCCCTCAGTCAATGCACGATATCCCCACTGGCTGTGGGATCGCGGCAGGGACCCAGCGGGGGCTCAGCAGGCCCCTGCTCCAGCCTGGAGCCTGTGGGGTGTGAGGGCACGCAGGGCCGGCCTGGGCGTGTGGGGCTGAAGCAGGGCCAGAGGGTTTCGTACTAAAATGTTTGGTACTGCAGTGATCTGGAGGGCACCCTCAGTCAGTTTGCAGGTGACACCAAGCTGGGCGGGAGCGTTGATCTGCGGGAGGGCAGGGAGGCTCTGCAGAGGGACCTGGCCAGGCCGGGTCGATGGGCACAGGCCACTGTGTGAGGGGCAACAAGGCCGAGTGCTGGGTCCTGCATTGGGGCACAACAACCCCAGGCACCGCTGCAGGCGTGGGGAGGAGCGGCTGGGAGCTGCCCAGCAGGAAAGGACCTGGGGTGGTGGTCGACAGCGGCTGAACATGAGCCAGCAGTGTGCCCAGGTGGCCAAGAGGGCCAATGGCATCCTGGCTTGTATCAGGAGTGGTGTGGCCAGCAGGAGCAGGGAGGTGACAGTGCCCCTGTATTCGGCACTGGTGAGGCCGCCCCTCGACTCCTGTGCTCAGCGCTGGGCCCCTCACCCCCAGAAGGAGCTGGAGGGGCTGGAGCGTGGGCAGAGCAGGGCAGCGAGGGTGGGGAAGGGGCTGGAGCACAAGGGTGGGGAGGGGCGGCTGGGGGAGCTGGGGGTGCTCAGCCTGGAGAAGAGGAGGCTGAGGGGAGCCCTCATCGCTCTCTGCAACTGCCTGAAAGGAGGCTGGAGCCGGGGGGGTCGGTCTCTTCTCCCCAGGAACAAGCGATGGGACGAGAGGGAACGGCCTCAAGCTGCGCCAGGGCAGGGTTAGGTTGGGGATTGGGAAAAACTCCTTCCCCAAAGGGCTGTCAGGGCCTGGCCCAGGCTGCCCAGGGCAGGGGCTGAGTCCCCATCCCTGGGGGGATTTAAAAGCCGGGGAGATGTGGTGCTTGGGGACATGGGTTAGTGGTGGCCTTGGCAGTGCTGGGTTAGCGGTTGGACTGGGTGATCTTAAGGGTCTTTTCCAACCTTAACGATTCTATGGTTCTGTGATTCTGTAAAGCTGCCTGGTTTGGCCCTGCCACCTGGCATGAGCACTGCAAAGGTTTTTTGTTTGGTTTTTTTTTGCGGTTGTAGAGGCAGGGCTGGACCTTACCCTGTAGTCAACAGCCGTGTAATGGTCCAGGGTTGGCTGTGGCTGTGCTGGCAGGCCGCCACGGGCCTTGAAAATGAAGGAGTGTGTCGGCATGAGGTGTTCGGGCCCCACAGCAGGCACGCTTTCAGCTCGTGGGAGAAGCGAAAACAAATTCTTCTTTCAGCAGCTGGCTGCTCCCTCTGAGGACAGAAGTGAATCCTGCCTTACTGCCAGCGCTTTGATCCCAGCCGCTCTCTGGAGGCAATTCCCTAAAACATTTTAAGTGAGGAGACTGGAGGAAGGATGGACTGACAGGGACCTCCCTGATTTGCAGGATGGGTTTCCCAGTGGGAGTGGAGGTGGGCAAGGGGGTCTGCCTGGCAGATGGGGGTGGGAAGAGACGGGCGCTGCGTGGCCCTGTGCCCCCCAAATCTGGCAGTCTGGAGCTGGCTTGGGAAAACTCATCCCTTTGCAAACTGTCCCCTCCTGTCTCTTCCACCTTCCTCTTTACCAGGCTATCTCCAACACATGCCTTCATTTCACCTAGCCTCTTCCCCACTCCCTTCTCTCCCACCTGGCCCCAATTTTCCCCTTCTTGTGTGGCAGATGCTCCCGCCTGCTTCTCTGAGCCCCCATCTCAGAGCTCTCCATCCTGGGCAGCAGCTGCCTGGCAGCTTGATTTCGGGGCAGGATTTCCAGCTCTGCTGACTGATCGCTGCTCCGATTGCTTTTGGCTGGAGCTGTCAGGGCTCATGATGGACTTTCCCTTTCCAGTTCATCTGTGTTCATTGATGTGGCAAGTCTCCTCCGCTGCCGACCAGACTCGTGCATCTGATTCCTGCTCCGTGATCCACCCTGCCAGGCCCTGTCCTGCATTTCCGAGTGCCTGGAGCTCCCGACGCACACCTGGCACCCCAGACATTCATCCTCATTGCGATCTGGTGCGTGGAGGGGAGAGAAGGAACGTGAGAGGACAAGGCTTGTTGTGCTGTCTCCTCCGCCTGCTCGGCGTATGGAGGCAGCAGAGGGGATCCGCGCCACCTTTGCTCTCTCCTCCACGCTTTGCAAGGACACGAGCTCCCAGCTCTGAGCTGTGTTTTCGTGGCGCTCCCCGGACACGACAAAACTGCTCATGTGGAACGGATGTTGTACTGCCCTTTGATCTCACCTCGGGAGCCCCAGGCAGGGCCACCCTGGCAGTGACGCTTGTTTGATAACTCCAGGGCACTTCGAGCAAGGAGTCTGAGCTGGGTTAAGACCAGCACTCCTGTTCCAAGAAAGCTGGGCTTCTCCTCCTGTGAACTTTGAAGCCCTGGAGGAAATTCCATGCTTGAGGAGGGGCTGCTGTGACTGGAGACGGCCTGGCTGGTCCTGACTTTGCGGGGGGGAGGCCGTGACAGGCACCGCAATTAAGAGCAGGTCATGGTTGTTCCATGACCTCAAACGCTATGTGCTCATGGAGGGAGGCTGCACCCCCTGATTCCCTCTGCCCCTCATGGGGACTCATCTTTTGGCCACCCACAAAATGCGGCTGAGGAGGGAGCATTGCCCCAGGCCGAGTTTGGGGTCAAGCAGTCACTGCTAAATGTATGGCAGGAATCCCCCCATCGTTGTCCTACGTGTTTCAGTGAAAACAGAGTCCATCTCTTCGTTGCACAGTTTCTCCGACATCTATCATAGACGGATACATTTTAAGGCCAAAAGGGGCTGTTAAATCACATAACTCGGTCTCCTGTGCATTGCAACCTATGGATTTCTGCTGACTTAGAGCTGTATGGAAGCAGATCACTCCTGTTTCGATGAAAGCATCTTTCTCATAAAGGCTCCTGCTCTTGATTTTCCCTGGATACAAAGATAGCGCTGCTCTTGGCAGCTTGTTCTGGCAGCTGAGCACCCTCCCTGTTGAAAACGGGAATCTTCTTTCCAATTCGAATGTGCCTCGGCTCCAGCTCCCGGCCGCCGGCCCTCGCCGTGCCTTTCTTTGACTAATGAATCGTTTCGCAGCCAGGTAGCTGAATCCCTGTTTGCAGCAGCACAGCCTGCCTTTTTGTGACATTTAGAAAAAGAAGCAAAGGTGCTGCTTTGTTGCTTTCCCCCTCAGCCGCAGAAACCCAAACCACTCCTTTTCGGTACTGCGCTAAAAAAACAGGGAGCTCGTCTTCCTCTCAAGGCTCCCCCAGCTGCTGAGAGGGTCAGGCCTCGCTGGAGGGGTTATTTCATCCATCCTCTTCTGCTTCGCTGCAGATTTCTCCCCATCACGTAGCTGGATGTGCCGTCAATGACCCAGCGTGGTGCACAGCACGAGCGCTGGCAGAGGCGATGCAGTTTGCGACCTACGCAGAAGGTCGCCGCGGGCTCCCTGCCCTTTCTCAATCCACTCTCCGCTGCCCGGAGGAGCAAAGCGCTCCTGGGAGAGTTGAGATCCAGCGCCTGAAAGTCTCCATTTCTTTTCAGATTTGTCCGATGACAAAAACAATCAAAAAGTGTTTAAATATTCCCTAGAAGAAAACCTCTGATGCGTGTGTCTCCTCTTCTGCCTTCTTAGGACCGCGCCTAAGGCCCGCAGGAGTCGGTGGGATCGTCTCCCATGGCTTCAGCGAGCAGAGGCAGGTCCCTTGGTTGCTTTATCTCAAAAGCCTCATCCATATCCCCTGCCAGCCCCCCGGACTGAAAGCTCTTTGGCAGGCGATGCAGAAATGTTTGCTTTGCCCAGCACGAAGAGATGCTGAGCCTGAGAAGAGCTTTTGTGATAAAAATTATTACTAACAGTCAAGACTTCTCCCTGGTAGAGAGCCATTGTCTTCCCTGGGATCAGCGGGAAAGAGCCCTGAATCCGTACTGACATGTAAACAAGGACAATATATGTATTTAAAATGATTTTGGAATGATTTAAGTCAGCTCTCTGGATTCCCTTTCCCTGCGGTGTAGGAGAGCAGCCACACGACCGGTGCCACAGCAAGGGGGAAGCGCTCCCAAATGCCGGGTGCAAAGCTGAACGCAAGCTCCTGCTCATATCTGTATTAAAACTTATTTAAATTTAATCACCTTATTAAAGATACGTTTTCTCTTTCAGTTCACCGGCAGTTCAAGGCCTGGGAAAAAAAACCACCCTTGGAGAAGCAGTTAATCATGTCGAGGGAGTACAAACGAAATGATCAAAAATAGAAAGCGTCGACTGGTTTTCAAAATGCCGCCTAATTCCGCACCCGGATTGCGAGCACTGATAGGGGTGAGACTCATGTCCGAGGACACGATCCCTGGAGCGGGAAGGTTCAACGAGCGTTTCCATTCCCCAGGCAGAGACGGAGCCCAGAGACGGCGGCTGGAGACACGGAACAGAGGACATTCACGGCCGAGGGTGACCTACCTGCACGCAAATCCTTGCCGCGAGCCTGTGCCCCCTTCGGCTGCAGGGACCATTTACAAATCCAGGACGGCGGCTCACATGGAGATGGAATAATATTAGCTTCAACCCATGATCTTTTTTCAAAGAGGAGATGGATTTGGGGCGTGGTGTCCCCTTAGCAGAAGAGCGGTGCTGAGCCGTAGCCCTTGGGCCTTGGAGAGGAAGGTGCTGAGATGTGGGAGAGCCCAGGAGAACAAAATTTACTGGCAGTGAATATATTTAGGGGGACTCACCGAGTGATGGGTGCCATTTCATAAGAAAGATGGGGACAGACTTTTTAGCAGGGCCTGTTGCGATGGGACAAGGGGTGATGGTTTTAAACTAAAAGAGGGGAGATTCAGACTGGAGAGAAGGAAGAAATGTTTTACGCTGAGGGTGGTGAGGCACTGGCCCAGGTTGCCCAAAGAGGTGGGAGATGCCCCATCCCTGGACACATCCAAGGCCAGGCTGGACGGGGCTGTGAGCACCCTGATCTGGTTGGAGATGTCCCTGCCCATGGCAGGAGTTGGATTAGGTGACCTTTAAAGGTCCCTCTCAACCCAAACCATTCTGTGATTCCATGATGATTTCCCTGACCATCAGAGCAGAGAAGCTCTGGAGCAATCTCCCAGATGGGAAACCAACGGAAAACCTGCCCGTTTCCAGCTGGAAAATCCCCCATGGAGCATTATTTGGACCTTGTTGAGTGGATCGCAAGAGATTTGCACCAACATCACCGTGAATACAACCGTGGGGCAGGAGCTGCAGACCCTGGAGAGCTCTGTCTCGTTCCAGCAGCCAAGCTGAGATGTTCCTGGGAACGGGAGGCGATGTCAGCACCAGCTGAAGCCCAGGGGGGTGAGTGCTTCTGAAAAATCACATTTTGTGTTCAAATTCAAGCAAGGGAGTATCGATCGGTGCGGGGTTGCACCAGCGTGGGAGAGGAGGGAGCAAGGTTGTGTGGGCAAGAGACATCCCGAAGCCAAGGTTTAAAGAGGAGGGGCCGGGATGCAACTGGGAGCCTCCTCAAGGGACAAGCCAAGCAAAATGGGGAGAAAATAGCTAAAGGGAGAGCTGGCCTGCAGGTGGGGTTCTGGCCTCTCCGCCAGGCAGGGAGGAAACACCGAGCCTTTTCCAAACGACAGCCCCAGCCACCACAAAAGGGTGGGAATCATCGTCCTCGCTGGGAAACGTCTCCCTCGGCTGCAAGGGATCCGCTGGGGCTGTGGTGGAGTGAGCGTCCCCGAGATCATAGAATCATAGAATTGTTAAGGTTGGAAAAGACCCTTAGGATCATCAGGTCCAACCGTTAACCTACCACCGCCAAGTCCGCTACTAAACCATGTCCTCCACTAAACCAGAGATGCTCCTCTGAAAGGAGTATCCGTTCAGGATTAGGCCTTTGGCCTTAAGGGCTTTGTTCCTCACACCTTCGGGGTCCCACCCTCGCAGCTCAGGGATTTCAGCGAGCGGGATTTCACCTCAGCGCCCAGGAAACCTGCGCAGCCATCGTTAGGCTCCAGAGTGAACACCCCCCCCCCCCCGCTGCCCACAGCCTTGAGGGCGAAGGACGGGAAGCCCCGCCCCTCCCCGCTGCCATTGGCCCGCCGCGCGGGGCGGGGCCGGAGGGGTGGGCGGGGCGGCGCCGCGCGTGCGCGGGGCGGAGCGCTGTGAGGCGCCGGGAGCGCGGGGAGCGCAGCGGGGGGGGAAGGAGCCCGGCCCTGAGGGGAGCGGCAGCGGCACCTTCACCCAGCCGGCTGCGCCTCGCCGGGGCTGCCCGCCCGGCCCCGCGCCCCTGCGCCGAAGGAGGGGTGGGCGGGAAAAGAAGCGAGAGAGAGGGAGAAGGAGAGCGGTCGCGGGTTGCCGCCGCGGGGAGCGGAGCGATCGCGGGGCGGCGGAGGAGGCTCCTCCATCATGTCGGCGGGCGGGGACTTCGGTAACCCGCTGCGGAAATTCAAGCTGGTGTTCCTGGGCGAGCAGAGCGGTGAGTCACCGCCCGGCCCGGCTGGGCTCGGCCCGGGTCTCCCCTCGGACGGCGGCGGCGGCGGGGCGGGCTCCTCCCTTCCACCCCCGCCGCGGCGGACCCACCCTTGTGGGGGCTGGGGTCGGGCCTGAGGGGAACCCCCCGCTCCTCAGCCTCCCCGGGGGGCTCGGCTGTGCTGGAGCCCCGCGTTGTGAGGGGAAAAGGGGGTCTCCCGTGGGTGGGGGGGGGCTGCCTCGGCGCGTTTGTGTCCTCCCCCCCCCATGCAGAGGCTGCTCTGCCTTGTGGTCGCCGCTCCTTCGGTGACAGGGATCGAGTGTGGTTCAGCTATGGTTTAAAAAAAAAACAACCAAAAAACCCACCAAAACCCTACGGTTACATCTCCAGAAACAGTTGCTGATTCATTTGATCCCATCTCCTCCGGTGGGTGTTTTCTTTTTGGGGATAGGAGTCGCAATTCCTGGTGTTTTCTATAAATATAGCATTTTTCGAAAATGGAGTTATGTCTTGGCAAAGCTGATCCGACGGTCTAAATATTTAATTCAGGCAATGAGGTTTTCTTCCCTGTCTTTAGAATAAAAAAACCCCTCAAACGATGTCTCCTCCTTCCTCAGTAGAAGGCCTCTATCTCCAATACTGCATTTCAAATCTTTCACTTCGGACAGTTTTCTGAGGAAAAAAAATGCTAATTTGGTGGATGCTTTGTGTAATCCTGGTCAGATATCGAGCGATCTTTGACATAATGAGTAGGTGCAAAATATTCTGTGTCTCAGGGTGGGGTATTTGCTCCCTCAGCCACCTTTGGTCTCTGTGTGGTAGGAGATGATGAAATACTAGTTGTTTTTTTTTTTTTTCCCCCCAAATGACTTCTATCATGGTGTTTCCTCACTCATATGTAGATGAGCTCGGTGATAAGGCTGCTATTAAAATTATTTACCTATACATTGGCGCTTTCCTTTAGTCTGTTCCTTTCATCCTTTTTTTTTTTTTTTAAATTCTATTTTTTCGTGTTGGAACAGCTCCTCTTCATATTAGGGATTCAGGGAGCACAAGTTCAACTTGGGTATTTTTTTGGGGGGTAAGTCACCTGATCTACTTGGTGAGGTGCTATTTGGCCAGCCATTTTATGAGGATTTTGGAAGAGGGTCAATGTGTAGAAAATACTGTTGTTTTTTTTTTTTTCCCCCCTAAGGTATTTGATAACAGGAATCTTAAATATTAGCTATGCATTTGCAAAATGCTTGGCTTGTTTTACTGTATTTCTGAGCTTCGATTTCCTGAAGCTTTTCATATACCTCCATGGAAGGTTGTAGCACCTGGTGCAGAGCTCAAATCTCAGCAGCTCTTCCTTTACACGTGGATTTCTTGTCTGTTCTAGCAGACATAACATCAGATATCTGCTTCCTCTAGTCTTTGTCATTTTTTTTCCCCCTCTCAGCTAATCATCTGTGTTTATACTGGAAGGTTTTAAATAATTCCTGTTCGTAGGATCAAATCTGGGGAGGAGAGAAGGCGTTTTATGGGTATAGCACAGCAAAATACTCCTAACTAAATATACACAGCGCTGTGACCGCTGTCTTGACTGGGGCTTATGGATGCGTTCGAGCTGATTTGAATCTGGCTGGTTAGGGCCTGGCCAGCAGCTGCGGTGTGGGTTTCAGCCCTGCCTTTGTCTCAGATCCTGGGCGATGACTCCGTGACCGATCCGCGCCGAACTCGACGCTAAAGGTGGCGATGCCGATGGCAGCGTAGCCCTCGGTGTGTCCACGCAGCCCACGGGTGCTGCAGCGTGGGCATGCTCCAACACGGCGCTGGGATGATCCTCGTCTGTGATGGAGAAACGGCTTTTTCTGAATTCAGCGCGAGTCTCTCTAGATATTGCTGTCATGATGTCATTCTGTGTAATTTTTTTACTGTCCAAAGGGCGTATAGCTCCCATTACAAATGGCTCCTGGAAGAATAAATGCCCTAATAATGTTCTGCTGTGCGGTGGAGGTAATGACAGAAGCATCTCTGGTGCTGCAAAGGGAGCGTGAGTGGGCTTTGCTTACACATAGCTCCCTTTGTCATTCTTTGTTTTGAAGGTTAAGGGAAATGCAGAAATAAAGTTTTTCTAACAGCAGCTTTCCTAAATGAGAAGATCTCTTTGTACAACTGTTGCGCTGGATTGCTGCATTCGCTTCCTGTTTAGCGAAAAGGTTGTCTGCCCTGTTGGAAGGCCGTAATTAAAGATATCCTACTGCTGCTGGTCGGGAGGCTGAACGCTTCGGTTTCATTTACATTCAGGGACTTCACAATGACAAATGAAATGTTATGAAGGGCTACCATGTCGATTAGCTGCCTCAGCGACCAAAGCTAGCTAATATCAGACCTTCTAGTGCTGACTGTATACAGCCTCTTCAATAAATGTGTACGTTATGGCTAAGAAATTCTTAACTGGAGTTCATTGCTGTGCAGGCTCTACAGCCCTTCCACGCGATCGTGTGAGCGAAGGCAGGATCGTTCCGTCTGAGATCTGGAAGCATCTCTAGGTGTTTTATTCTTATTTGAAAGTGGGATTGCACAGTGGATGCAGTCTGTGATTTTTTTTTTTTTTTTTTTGCTGGTATCCTCAGCCATATTGTGGGAGTTCGATGCCGTATACCTAAGCGTTCGTGTGGACTGCAGTGATTCTTCCTAGTTACGCTGTTCATCCCTAGCTGCAGATTCTCTTTCCTATGCTAAGATGCTGATTTTTTTTTTTTTAAAGCCTCCTCTTTCCCTGCTCCCCAAAATCTCCTTGTCTCCAGTGTCTGTGACTCACATTGTCTGCCTTTTCTTGCGCCAGCTCCGCAAGCGCTCAGTGCTGTGGTGAGCAAGCTGACACACCGCTGCAGCTCTCTGTCCGTGAGTCCTGCCCGCGCTGATCCGTTGGTCGGTCGTTAATGTGTCACGACATCGAGTAGCTCACGGCTCCTGTCAGGATTTACTGCAAGTCATTGCCTCTTGATAGCAATATGTTTGTTGTGTCCCCCACGCCCCTCCCCAGCCGAGCCTGGATACTTGCCGCATGTACTGTGGATTCATCACGAGCCTGCAATATAATCCGTGTCCAGCCAGAAGAAGCTTCTCTTTCTTTCTCTCTTATTTTTTTTTAACGTGTAGTACAAGGATATAGCATTGGGTGGCTGGCAAGAAGGCAACTTCGCCAGCGCTTGCCTTAATTGAATTACTTTTCTCAATGATTTGAAGATTATACAGAGTTTAGCAGTTTTAAATATGCTAATCTTTACTGAAAAGGCAGAGAGAGCTCTGTGCTGAGGGATTAGATAGAGCTATTGTGGGGGGGGGGGGGGGAAGTATGCTTCCTACTGCCTTTGATCTTGTTTTATCTGGTGATTTTCATCAGTCCTAATGCCTCAAGTTTAAGAAATTCTGATTTCTGGGCCACATCGGTTAGTGTACATATCACCTGTGTTACAGGGTAGCTTGCAGTAAATACGGTATATATTCAAATATTAATAACATCTTTAGTTTTATCCTGCATATGAGCACCTCTTCTACTTAATACATCGATTTTGTGATTGAGTGGGCAGAAGTGAATGCTGGGGCACCGCAACAGAAATATTCTTTAGTCACGTGGGTTTCTGCTGCAGCTTTTATTGGCGAGCAAGTCTGAAGGGCATTAATACGTACAGAAAGCAAAATAAGTCCCTGTTGTCTCTTTCTGCTGGCATTTCTGCATTGCATAACATCTTAAAAAAATGTTAATTTGTTCTAATTTTCTTCATCAGGACCCGAGATTTTTTAATATTGAAAAAACTGATAAGTACAATATAATAACTTGAGGAATATAACGGTTTGGAAACCACTAATGAACGATACCGTTGCGTAACGGTGTTGGTACAGGCACTGCTGAACAGTGTGATGTGTCGTCTTAGATAACTGGAGAGCTGCAGGTGGTTCCTGTGTAACGTGAGGCTGGCCTAACACTGGTCACAGGTCAGCTCCTCTGCAGGGACTGGCATCCCTCTGCAACTTAAAACTCCCTTATTTTTAAGGAATTCTCTGCTTTACGAGCTCCAGAGAGCTATTAACTTGTCCCACTGGTGGTTTAAAAATCTTATTCCCTCTCCTCCCGTTAATTTCCTAGAGTCTTGGTTTTCCTGTGGCTGGGTCTTCAGATATTTGAGTTTATATTTGGACTGTATGCATTTTCCACAAACTTAATTTTCTTGAGTACATCTGAAGGCTGACTATTGTCCTGGTTCTTTCTCTTCTCCATCTCTGAAATAGCCCTTCCTATAGCAATGTCTGGAAGAAACACGTCAGACTTGGGAGAAAAAGACTTAAATGTTTTGTGGTGCCTGTTCTCATGGCGCCTTTTGATCCCTGTCTGTTTGTGGAAGCCTCTGAAGGAGCTAGATCTTTTCTTCAAGGGAAGAATAGCTGTGCCTTTCTGCACTTTGGTATGTTTTTCGGTCCGTATCTAAAAAATAATTTGTGAACTTGGAAGGAAAGAATCTTCTTATCCCTTAGTTTAAAAGAATGGATTTTATACTTGGGGTGTTTGGTGGTACTTGGCACTTTCTTGGCACGTGATCCAGGTTCTACAAAGCTGATGTCTAAGGCTTTTGCTGAAGCTGTAAATGGGATTAACAGAGAAACAAAGGTGTGGAGCCTCATCTGAGGCCACCTTAGCAGAAGATCTAGCGTTTGGAAATGATCAGTGCCAACAGTTGTCAGCCATTCTTTTCGACTTCACTGATCGTTAAAAATCTGTCTTCTGTAATCAGTTTGTGAGGTGGTAGCTCCCTTCCTATTTACCTGATAATTTATCCAGGTGTTGAAAGGCATTTGTTGTGTTCATGCATGTACAAGTACCTGTTGTATATGCTACTGATTAAAAAAAAACCAAACCACCCAACCAAAACAAGCAAACAAGAACTCTCAATGGTTTGAAGCATGGCTCAGAAGAAATTAATGTTGCCGTCTCGATATGAACACCATCTGATTTTTCATGACAACCTCCAGAGCTCACCTGTGAGTCCTGTAACCTGCAAGAACAGTTACCTTGTGACAGACAAATGTTTCTGCAAGGGTGTGGGAGCTCTGATGCATCTCTTCTGGTATGGAGCAGGACAGAACAAGACTAAAAGCACTGTTTTGAAAATGAACTGATATAATCACAACGATTACGAGTTTGACACATTAGTATAAATTATTTATGGAAATAGTCTAAATGAAAAATGTGTGTCTCGGCAAACAAACAGCAGTCAAAATATGGACTGGCAGTGAAAGTAGAAATTTTCAGGTCCGTTTTCTTGATTTATTTACTGAGCTTACACAAAGTTGAAAAGCTAAATGGATTCTTTCTTTTCCCCTCAGCATAAAACAAACTCTTCTGGCTCTAATATGTCGAAGGGGCCAGGGACAGCGAACAATTGAATCAATTGCTTTACATCAGATATTTTATTTTTATGCTCAAAACATGATGGGCTAAATGTGTTTTGGAATATTTGAGTAATATTAACTGAAAAAAATTGACTTTTTTGGGTGTTTCAGTAGTATTTAACTCTTACCCAAATGCAGCCTATTGCATCACAAAAAAAAATGCTAGTCTGGGAAGCAAATATTATATGAAACTAAATTCTTTTCGTCCATGTGAACTATGTAATGGTTCGGTAAATTTGTGTGTGTGGGTAGGTACATATATTATACTTAGAAAATATCAAATGTAGTGCAAAGGCCATACTGAGTGGTGAGGATCCTTTTGAGATGGAAATCGCTTCTCGTTGGTTGTCAACCAGTAAAAATGCTAACTTAAGAAAATAACCCGCTCTAAATGCAAAGCAGTATCAAAATTGGGGGTCTGAGTGGAAAGACTTCCTACTCCTGATGTCACATGCAACTCAATGATTATAAAATAAGCTCCTGAAACCTCCCCTTGTTGGGTACACGGACGGGTTTTTTGCGTGTCGCTGAGTTCTTGAGCCCCTTGCTCGCTTCTGGCTGCCTCCTGTTGAGTCTGTCAAACAGAGTTCAATCTTCCAATTAGGAAGGAAGTCCTTATTCAGCTGTACGGCACAATAGTGCCATTTATTTAACTTGACTTTTTAGAACAAGGGTGTAACTTTCCTTTTTTGTTCCCTGTTAGCACTTTCTGCTGGACTGCTGTAAGCCGCGACGGTCAGCGCTGCCAGAATGCCAGGGCGTGGTTTCCCAGTCCGCTCTATGATTTGAAAAGACTTCTTGGACTTGTGGCACACGCAGTGTGATGCTAACTGGTTTAGTTACAGCGTGCACAAGGAGAGCTGAGGAATACATTGGGTGATGTCCCGAAGCTTGACTTTTAAAGTATTTTTTACAAAGCCAAACACAAAATCCTTAAGACTCTCAACAGTAATAAGAACCAGTTAAAGAGTGCGTGCCCCAAAGTCCCTTTTGTTCTGCTAGGGCATTTTTTGTCCATATAATAACTTCTTCCTGTAGTCCCATCACAGCGACCAGAGCTGGAAACGCCACTTTCTGCTGCGCTGGAGTCTAATGTAACTCTGCAAGCGAATCCTGCTTGACCTTGGCTACTTTGACGAGTGCAGGTGGCTGGCTACGTGCAGGTGCACACTGGTATCGCTCAGGGTAGTTGCTTCCATTTTAGTGCACGGAGGTGGGGCATACTTCTAAGAGTTTCCACGACTTGATGAGCTGCCAGTATCCCCTGGAGATGCCACACAGCTATTCTGAGATTTGCAGGCTCATAGTGTTCTCTCATCCAGACATGTGTAGGTGTCATCAACACACAGAATTAAGGCTTTGGTTTAAATCTAAAGCATATTTGCCCAGAACCAAAAGAGTTGGGAAGAAGTATTGGAGCAACACTGATGAGCAGGTAGCTATTTGTCTTTGGACATGGCCAGAACCAGTGGAAGGTGTGGGTAAACCTGCTAATGAGAAAATGTTCTTGACTTTCACTTGGTCTCTTTTATGTCTTGAATTGTGACCACTTAAACCTCTGTGCTATTAACATTTGTGACCATATAAATGAATGCCATTTATCCTGCTAAGTGACATTTTTTTTTAATGATTTGCTTCTGGGAGAGCAATTGACAATTGCTGCAGCAAAAAAAAAAACCAAACCTTCTCGAACATATCTGTAATTAATGCAGAGGCCAGTTTATTCCATTCCTCTAAATGCTTCCTGCTACGCTTCCTGTACTTGCTCCTGTCTAGGTTTGAGTTACAGCCGGTTCATTTTCTTAATGTTCTTGATATGTGCAACACAAAGGGAAGGGGAATTAAATCTAGAATAGATCTGTAGCTAAAAGGAGAGGGGCCCTCGGAGGGTGCAGTCTCACCGGCAAAGCTCCAAGCGATGGCGGATGCAGGTTTGACAAGATTCCTGTCAGTTTGATCTCTGCCAGGGGGTCTAAGTAGCTGCTGCTGGAGAGTGAATTCCTGCTAACAGGCCGAGAGTTGGGCCCTGCAGAGGCTCTGAAGCTGTCTGCGCAGAAACGGGCAGGCAGCATGGTATTAAACTGAGTGCAGAAGTGTTGCTCTGCAGCTTGCAGGGCCAGGCACTTCATTTGTTTTAATGAAGATGGTGCCTTCTCTGGGAGTAGAAAATATTCACTCATTACTGACTCTGTCCTCTTCTGCCCGCAGAGAAATGGCTGCGAGAAACCCTACTTGTCAGTGATGGGAGAGGTTTTTTTCTTTTATGGCCTGACAGAAGGAAGGCTTAGCAGAGGAATCTGAACTAGATGGGTGATTGAATCACCCAGTGGATGTCTGAGGTGGCGGAGGAAATGGAGAGAACAAAATTTATTGTAAGTGCTGCGAGCAAAAGCATAGCGTGCATGCGGAGATCAATAAATCTTGGCGAGAGCAGCGTGAGCTCAGAACCAGGGTAAGAGGGCATTCAATTAGAGATGCAGGTAAGTGGAGAACGCTTGCTTTTGGAAAAGCAACCGAATCTGCAGGTAATGTTTCCTGATGGATGCAGTCAGTATTGTGAAAGTAGATGAACAGGGCTTAACTTTCATGTGTAACAGAATTAATTGGCGGTGAAATGCTGTGCTGCAGTGTCTTCTCTTTCAAAGGGCGTTCTTACCCCTTCTTGACTTTACTAGGCAGCAAGAGGCAGGTCATGCTGGAGGCTTGTCTGTATTACCTGATTTTTATTTCTTTTTCCTTTCCCCTAATTTCAGACTGATGCATTTGCTGCTGAAGCAGTTTTTGAGTATTGTGTCCTTGGCTCACTCAAAATGGCTGAAAAATCACTTGTGTCTGCATAAAAGCTAGGACGGCTTTACTAAAGCTGAGCCTCTGCTCCTTGTTTGGATAAAGCTGTAGGTGAGTCTTCCAGCGTAGCAGCTGAACACAGCTGGAGGAGGCTCAAATTAAAATGGCTGAAGAAAGTTGGAGTTTGGTGTATCATCTCACGGAAATCCTAAGCTGCTTTTTTTTTTTTTTCCTTCCTGACCTTGGAATGCCTTATAGAGAGGTCTTCACAGAGTGGGTCTCTTCCAGCCCCTTGTTTCCAGACCCACCCGCCAGTTCAGGTTCTTGGAATTCCTTCTCGGCTTTCCAAACTGCCTCTTCATATCAGTCCTTTATGTATTCAATTCATAATTATGTTCCTACTCTTTCTGTTCTTCCAACTTCCCATTTGCCCTTCCTAGTTGAGTTATCTTTTGCCTTTTTTTGCTGAGCAGTCATTGGAGTGGCTTTTATCCATCATACAATTAACTTTGTGACCATAGTTCTTTGCTACTTTTTTATTTTTAGTTGCTCTTCAACCTCAATGTGACGTGGAGAAGGGGATAGGTTTTTTCCTTGGAACTGCATAAAGAGTAGGCAGATCAAAAGCTTGTGTCCCATAAAATTTACCTCTTTATTTGGATGCTGTAGTGTAATAGCAGACTTGGGGGGGAAAAAAAAAAAGCTTTTCCCAGTGAAAGTGTCACAATCTTGTAATCATCTGCTGGTTTGGTGTTAAAAAATTATTTCCTCCCCCTCTGTTCAAGGGTGCAAAGGGCTGATAGGTTGCCTCTGTTTATATCTGTAGGCTTGGTGGACTGTTTATGCTGTCACAGCAAGTAATTTACAGTTAAATACAGTCTTGGCCTTAGGAATTCTACAATTTTGCTTAAAAATACAAGAGAGATTTTTTTTTCCTTCTCTGGAATACAGCTGGGTTTTCCCCCAAATCATTAAACTGCAGAATATATAGTAAACTCAAGAGGAACCTTGTGTAAATTACTACGTGCATTCCCTCCAGTAAGTCCTGACATCTAGAGGAAAAATTTCCCTATGGAATTGCGTGGATAATGTTTTAAACGGTTGTTGTATTTTGTGCAAGGCTTGCTCAGAATGAGTCAAAGACTCGAGATCTGGCTTTGCCTGTTTGGTTTCAGGTTAAATCAAGCTTTGTCGTTTCCAGCGTGTCACAAGTCAGAACCGTGCCCCGTGGAAGGTGGAGGAGCCGCGGACCCTGGGCTAGGGCTGCCTCTGGAGCCTTGGTCCCAGGGAAAGCAAAGGCTTTCCAGCTTTACCCTTTGGAAAGTGGAAGAGGGGAAGAAGTGGCCCACGTGAAACGTTTTTAAGGAGTTTCAAAACAGCTCCGTGCTTTTTCCCTGATTTGATGCTTCTTGAATGCTTGCTTAAAATACCTGATTCAAGAATCTGCTTTTACATTGTATCTCCACGCTGCTTTGGTTTCAGTAGGTGATTCCCCACTGCCGCCCACAGCCACACAGCGGAAGAAGACGGCAACCAAGTGTCGTGTAGTATTTACTGGACTTGGCGGCAGCTCTTTTATGAACCTTAATGGCAAACAAAAGTGACCTTTTGCGTTTGGTCGTATGTCTTTGAGGTCCTCAAAGAACCCTGTGGCGCACTCAAAGCTGGCTTTGCAGGTGTGACAGCCTGAAGACCCAAAATTACCTCCTGCACACATTTATACAGGGAATTGCTAGCATTGGAAACAAGTCTTTTCTATGTGTCTTGGAGAGTAAATATTATAGTTAAATAGAAACTTAACTAGTATATGTCTTTAGAGCCCTTGTATGAAGGGATTATTCCTCTGGAAAATACTGCTGGAGGAGAATATTTATTTCAAGATACTGTATTCTAGCTGAAGTGTAGATAATTCTCCTCTAAAGAATTTCCTGCTCCAAACCCAATTTCCCATGTAAACACTTTATTTTTTTCTATAGCTGAACCCTATAATTCTTTTTGGAATAGCCTTTTTCTAGAAAAGGTCAGAATAAAATAAAAATAAAAAAACCCCAAACAAAAAACTTGTTCCATTGACTATTTGGAACCAAATTCCTATCTTGTAAAGACTAACATTCTTTTTTTTTTTAAATTCTTCTAGATGAGTATTAAACCTTGGGTCTGCAGACCCCTCAGGCTCCATGGCCTCTTTCCAAGGCATTTGTGAAACGCAACTGGGAAGAAACAAGTTTATTGTCAGCTGGCTTAAACTCCCTACAGAGAGGTCTGTGTCTCAGTTAGGAAGTTTAGAGGCCTGCACGTTGAAAGGCTGAAAATTGTGCTGGATTAGCATTGCTTAGTTTGCCAGATTAACATCATTTGAGTTTGAAGTTCTTAATTTGCAGGGCAGATGGAGCAGGCAGCGGAAACATCAAGTATCCATGCTGGTGGGCTCTGTTCTGCCCCAACCCCCTGGAGGAAAGCTGTCGCAGCTCAGGAGCAGAGTTGTGAGGGAGAAATGGGTCGCATGATGTCAAGATACACTTATCTTGAATTCTTAATGGAAGGTATTTGTAGCCATGTGTTGCCTGGCCTTGTACGAGTGTCTGAGGAGACCAGGGTGTGCAACTTCTTAAACTGTGCTCTTCTCAGGTTCTACATGGTTTTTGGTTTCTGTTGCTAAAAAAATAAATTGTGGTTGGTTTTTTTTTTTTGGTGCTGAAAAACAGGGTCCTGTGCTGCTCTTGTAACGTGCACTGGTATATATGTTCTACTCTATTTTGATATCAGCTGTTTTCCTGCTGTGTTGCTGTGGAGTTGCATCATACGGGCTAACCCATGTGTATTATTGTGCAGAGGATTGTGTACATCTCGGGTTATTTTTGCACCAGTCCCCAGGTATTCTCCGCAGGCATCCTTGTCAACTTGGATCAGCAAATGCTGGCTGAATTCGCGCTGTGCTTTCTGCAGAGGTGCGCTTAATGAAAGCACACAGAATGTACCCCGTGCTTTTCTTTTCCTTACAAGCTGCCTCCTCAGAAGCCAGGCTGCGTTGACCTTAAATCAGGACTATTTTAAGATCTTGTTCGAGCTTCGTTCCGAAGAAATACTCACCTGTGTTTCTGCCTGAAGAATGAGTTTGAGAGAAGAAAGCTCTTGTGGAAGCTGTTCTGCAGCTCTTGCGTGGAAAGAGCCTTAGTCCTTCCAGAGCTGCCCAGAAGATGGTAGGTTCTGGGAATAAGATGGAGTCACGGAGGAGGAAGCTGGATGGAGCTCTCTTTTTCTTCTTTTTCTTCTTTTTTTCTCCTTCCCCCAGGCAGGACAAAAGTCACTACTGTATAAGAGGGCAGAATTTTCTTTGGGGCGGCGTAGGGTAGGTAGTTACAAGAGGAGGGAGCAGGAGGAGTATTTGCTTGTTATGCCAGGTGGATAATGGTGCTGGGGAAACGTGAGGCAAAACTTGAATTAGTTAAAAGACGGAGGGAAGGGAAGTGAGTAGTAATCCCTAGCATTTTAATAGGTCTCCTGAAACTTCTCTAATTCGTCGCTTGAAAAGGCTGACTTAGCATTGCTTGTTGTGCTTTCAAGGACAAAACATATTTAGGAAGATAGCGAGAGCTTGTTTTAAGGGCTCTATTCAGCATGTGGTACAGGGAAACGATGCCTGCATTCCCTGAGCTAGATGATAGCATATGCTGGTTTAGCTTGCATCAGAATAATGTTTAGCGCTGAAAAGAGTAGAAACCATGAATGTTTCACTCCAGAAATGTCTACTCAGGTGGCCGCCCATTTTATCTCCTCCCTTCTGCAGCTGTTCCTGAGGGTGTTGCCATCTTAACATTACTTTCCGTAGCTATAGGAAGGCTTCCATGTTGTATTCCGCGATACCGTGAAGGAGGAATTTCTCCTGTGAGACACTTAACCTACACTATTCTCTCACTCACCACTGCAATCTGCTGCATGGGTTTTTAGTTTTCTCTGACTCGCCAGCGTTGGTTGCATCTTATAATACAGTTTTTTTGATTTATCTGACTTTAGCTCATTAAATTATGCAAGTAATACTTAACATGGGGCAGGGGGGAGATGACGTGGAAACAGAGGGCAAAGATGGATGCTGTACTCTGCATACTTACTTAGAGGGGAGATTGGAAGATAAACATTTGAAGTCCCATAGTGGACTCAGTTCAAGGCTGTGTGCTTTGTAACAGTTATCACAGTTTTTGTGTCAAACTTCCTGTTTACACAAATAGCTCCGGCAGGAAGAATGGCGATATCCCTGTTTGCCTAGCTTGCAACTGGGCTGAAGAAGTTGTCTATCTCAACTACTAGCACTGTAAATCAAAAGATTTATTAGGAGGGGATGCGGCTATGCCCAGGCTTTGTGGAAATGCACTGTCAGGTAATTGTGGCTCTAAAGAACCTAAATGAAGCCTTGTGGGTTAGGAAGAAAGGACAAGAATAGAGAATGTTCGAGCAGAACGACAGATGCAGTGGTGACAGATGTCCTGATGCCATATTTCTTAGTGACTGCAGAGAGCAGCGTTTAATTAGGAAGGCATCATCTGTAGGAAAAGGCCATGAACCAAACTTCAGATAATCAAATATTACAGGAAAAACTCACGTCAGAGCAGCACGTTCAACTGCTTTTGTTTGCAGAAATATGATTTCTTCCCCATGCTTTCTCCAAAGGCAGTAGGACAGGGAGAGACAGGTGGGCTGTTATTGGAAAATTCACATTATTTCTATCACAGCAGTGGATCTGGCTCTTACTTCAAAGAGAAGATAGTGGAGACAGAACAGATTTTTTTTTTTTTTTTTTTAATCCAAGGTCGAGTTAGCCACAGTGGGGTAGAGACCTTCTCCGGATGGCGGAGGATGGAGACACATCGTGACCTTACGGTATTGAGGTGTGGGGAAGAGGCCAGCTTTGGATAACGAGGAGGGAGTTTATAGGTGAGCTCTAAAAGGAAGACTTGCAAAGAAACTTCTGGATACTTGAAACAATTAAAAAGCTAATGGTTTAGGGAGAGGGAGTGCTTTTGTTTGGCTTTTGTGTATAAAGTCGTATACATAATGTATAAAGGGATGTTGCAGTATAAAAGTGAACCTGCAATGCACTGAATTCTTCCAGCTATTCAGGCAGAAATTACATTAGAACCCCTTCAGTAACACTTTATAGAAATTAATAATCCAGATGGTTCTCTTAGCTGACAAAGATAATACTTTAAAAGTCTGTATTGTGCTCTTTCATTACAGGCTTCATTGAAATTCTTCTCCATTTACTTTGAGGCCAGAAGCTGAGATTTCTGTAATATGGATATTTTGAATAGGGAAGAGGAGAATATTGGCTTTTTCTCATAGGGAGCTGGAACCCCTCCAAGAAGGGCATCGAAGGCTGTAGAGGTGTTTAAAGTGGAGGAGAGAAGTAGTTGCCCGTTACAAAAAAGTAGAAATAAACCGACTCAGATTCTGAACTGACTAGATTTGGAGCCGAGAACCCGAGGTAGATGATTAATCATTTTAAATGTATAGGTGTTCCCATAACAGTATGGAAATATCTTCCTGAATTAGCACTTCTAGAGGTGCTTTGCTTCCTGCAAGCAGGAAGGGTGAAGTTTAGATTTATAGGAGTAGTGTCTTGCTGTGAAGATCAGGGTCCGCTTAGGCTATGTATTTTAGGGCAAAGTGTAGTAAGAATCCTGGAGTCTTGTGGTCTAACCCTGTACTCTGGTCTCTGTTAGAGCGTTCGTGACCGTCATTGTGACACAGCTGGTCGTAAGGTTACGATAGCCTCCACGTAAAGCTGGTATGGAACCATATATTCATCTTTAGTGAAATGGATGCCGCTGATTACAATGGGAACCTCGGATGACTAGCTTGGATATAATCTAATATCGGGCATTTGCATTAGCGTGGGTGAATTTTACCCCTACTTAACTGCATCTGTAATGGGGGCAGAGAATTACTGTGCTTTCTGTAGGTGTTAGGCGGATGATGTTTCCCATCAAACCTAGGTTGTTTTACTGATTTAAAACAAGAATTCCTTAAACTATGGGCATCCTTCCAATTAACTTTCTCAAATCTCCTTCCTCAGTGGAGACGTGTTGTCCACAGAGGCGCAAAATTCAAACACCTTATTTTTTGATGAATCATCCTAGCACTCCCTCTACAAAGACCCCTGAAAAATTATTTAAAAAACAAAAAAAAAGTGTAAGCTTACTGTTTTATATTAGTGAGGCCCTGGCTAACCATGGAGTCTTCCAGAGTAAGTGAAATGAATGCGAGTGATGTGTTGAGTGATCTGTTGTTAGCTTACAAGCCTCTTGGTTTGGTTTTATTTGTCTGGGTAGCACCTTTCCCTAAAGGTTGCTCACTTTTGCTGATTTGTTTCTTGTAGTTCTCGGTTTCCACGTTAACGTGGCAGAATTTTGAGGGTTCAAAGCTGTGAAGGAGATAGTGAGGGATGTTTCATGGTCTAGAAGTAACGCAGGTGATTCAGCTAAATGTAAGGAGGGTGGGAAATAGCTCACCTCTCCTCTAATTTATATATGGCCTGTACGTATGAGAATTAGCTAATGAAAACTAGTTTTCTCCCCATTTCTCAATAGTTCCAGGAGAGGAACCCACTTCTGCCGTCTTGGGAGAAGTCCGAGGCTTGCTGTGGGTCACGCATCTTCTGAAACAGGACAATCCTACGATTCTCTTTTTGCCCTGAGATTACTGGAACTGTTCTGAGTGGAAGCCGAATCATCCAGATTCCTCTCTTCCATTTTGTCTGAGCATGGAATACCAATTAAAACATTAATTTAGCATTATGACAAGACCCATTTTGATATTGTGGAGTTGTCCAGAAGTTTGAACCACCTTGCTTACACTGAGCTCTTCCAGGTTTTTATTCATGGCATTCAATTTCCTAATATGTTTGCCACATCTAAATAGAATCTGTCTCGGTGTTTTGTAGTTGAAAACACGTCTTATAATGAGTTAATTAACCACTGTTGAGATGTTTTTAAATAGAGGCATTTTATGTGTTGTCCTGTTTGCAGTATTTAATGAATACTTTGTGGGATTCTCCCTAGACAGATTAGTCAAAACCTTTGAATCTTGTGATTCAATTGCTGTATTACTGCTGGAGCCAGTTTGCCTGGGTACTTCTGAGATGAAAGAAATATTTTAAAATATTTTTTCTTTAAAGAAAGGATAAATTGCTTAGTCTAGAAATTTCTTTACAGCCCCTTAAGAACTTTGAGAAAGTTATTTGCACTATTTTGTGAGCCTTTGTCAGATGTGATCCTTTTTCTCCCCAAATAAATTTTTCCGTGGAATCTGTACAGTTCAGGAGCAATCCCAAAGGTTGTACTGTTCTGTTCCTAGTGTCTAGTATATGAACTTATTTTTCCCTCTTTGAGATGATGTGTAGAGTACTCCTAACGGGCTGCTCTAGAACCAGGGGTGAGGTGTCTCCTCAGCACTGCCATCACCGCTTTGTGTCCTGTCCAGTTCAGCTTTCAAGTGGGAAGTGTAACAGCTCAAACTAGAAGGAAAAATAAGAAGCTGAAGGTTCAAACTCGACTGCTCCGACTCAAGTGGCAGGAATTGGGGTGTTCTGGGGTGTCTTTGCTGTGAGGATCTTTCAGATGTGCCAGCTCCTCAACTGGACTCAAATAGTTTGCCTTTGCTGGGCAGCATTATCAATAATATTGGGATATTTTCATCTGGTTTTTGGGTGTCTAATAATTTGAAATTTTCCTCTTTTTTTTTTGCCTAAACTTCCGTTGGAAAGTTATGATACGGCTACCAGCGTAGAGTTCAGTGTCATACTTTCTTTAAGTGAAAATTGGAAATTTTACGAAGACTCAAGTTATTTTAATAATATTTATGCTTAGTGTTGAGGCATGGGGTGGGCATGGTAGCCTTTGAACAATCAACTGATTTTGATGCATTCATGCTGTGGTAATAAAACACGCAGAGGGGATTCATTTTTATTCCAGCGTACCTGCAATGACTTCATGTTTTTGTAGAATCTATTTATGTGCTAAACTAGCAGGGCTCCATCCACGTAACCTGTTCAGTGAAGTGCGTGATTTACCGTCGCAATTTGGGGCTGCTCCTGAACGAAAGAAGATGCTGTTTTGCTTTAATAGTTCTGAAAGCTAAAATTAAGATATTTTACTTAGCAACGACTATTGAACTTCATCGCAATTTCTCTGTTCAGTTTTGGCTTTTTGTAAGATTTTTTTTTTGGTCAATTTCTTGAAAAAAATATGATAAACATTGTATTAACTTTATTAATAGACTGAATTAAAACTTCATGCCTAGTTAAGCAACACAGTTACTTGAAGCAGCTCTACACGTCCTCATCAAGGCTTTCCACAAATACTGAATTCGTTAAATAGCATTCACTGACGTTCACTGTCAATAAATGCAGGTTAAAGAAATTTCTTAGGGGGCAGTTTGGTATGCCTTTGTGACTGCAAAAACTCTGAGAACTAATATTCTTCTAAAATTGAAAAAAATAGCCTTTTCCCCTTATAGCTACCCAAACTTTTCAATCCCCTTTCTTCTCGTGTTGATTTCTGCCTGTATTTTCTGCTCTCTGGAGCAGATGTGATTCCTTTTGTATCTGGTGAATACAGCTTTTCATGCAGATTAATGTAATCCAAATAATATTTATAGCTGATGATACTGTTGTTCTTAGATTACATTCTGAAAATTGCCAACATCTAGAGAATACTGGATTGACTGTCTATGTTTAGGCAATATTTTTCCCATGTGTACATATTTCTGAAATAATAGGAATATATTCACATCTTGGTCTTCAGCGGTCTCAGTAGAGGAGCAAACCGCACAGGTGATTTTTGATCAAGGCTTGTTTTAGGGAAGAAGCATCAATTACTCTTCATTGAAGTTCAGTTTTGTAACCACTTTTAAATTGTAATTAAACATTAGTGTAAAATTTATTTGGTTCTGTTCTTAGACTGTTTAAAGTTGCTGTTTGTCTTCCTGAATCTTATGCCTTAAATTAAAAGATTCAAGACCACTGGAATCCGAAGGCTCTTGAAGGTTAGAGTGAAAAATAACCCATTACAATCCTGGGATTCTGTACCAGAGAAGAAAAGGAAGATAATCTGAGGTTATCCGGGAAGGAGCCTAACTAGCAGCTGAACTTGGTGGTTTCAGGTAGCAAATCGTTAGACTTGGCAACAAGTCTTTTCACTAATGTAATGTCTAGTATGTGTATTACGCTTGTCATTGATAATACTCCAATCACAGGAGAAGATGAATGAATGATGCAAAGAAAAATTCCGGATTTCTGAAGGTATTTCAGTATTTTTGCATTGGGAAGAGGAATCTCTCTTGTTACTCCATTAGGTTCCTCAGATATTAAGATTTATTTTCAATGGTGGCAGAGAAATAGACGTTACTCTTTGTGGTGCCGTACCGCAGAGATAATGAAGCAGATAATTCTGCAGGGAAATGTCACCAGCGCAAGATAATTCTGAAGAATCCAGAAGAGTATTCTTGTATTAGATGGTATATTAGCCTATCATATTTAGTTTATCCTATTTTAACAAAAGTTATTTTTGGAAGACATTGTTACGTTTGAGGATTTATACACAGATTCCTGTATAAACTGCCCATGAATATGGTTTGTTCTGGAAAGAAATAATGTGTTAAAGGTATTTAAACCAGAAATTTATTATTATCTTTTGACCGTCTGCCTCTTGTTTTCAAACTGTTTCTGTGGCGATTAGTTTCTCATTCAAATTGAGACCTTGAAGTGGCACTAAAATCCAGAAATGTAGTTGAGGGGATATCTTCTCTTGCCACTTTCTCAGTTTTTCTTCAGTAAATATGAGCAAGTGCTTCATAAGAGCAAGGATCGTGCTTTTTGCTCATATTCACCTAAAGCTTACTAATTTTGGTGAAGTGGAATGAAGTCCTGAATATTTATTTTTACTCTTAATGTGCTCACTCCAAAAGCAATTTTAATTGCAAGAGAGGGAAACAATTGTGTTGATTCCGACTTTATGCCAATATAAAATATTCAGAGCAGTCTTCTGAATTTGGAAATGTCGTTTTTATAACAACTGTTTTGCTCAAATCTTGTGGTCTAGATAGCTCATAGCTCCTTCCCCTTTTGCAGGAGGAGCTCAGTGCAGAGCAACAGTTGCACTTAGCAGAACCACTCCTTAAAGCGCAGATCCCGATGTAATGTCTGTCCAAAGTGGCTTAATTACTTTTGATCTGTGTATGTAGCATTTTACATCTTCCAAGTCTTTTACAAGCAGATAATTAGGTATTTAAAAATAAAATACTGGGATGTAAAAATTGGGTCTTATGAATGATTAATTACTTAAGGTCTCCTTGTGGATTTTTGCTCAGCGCCGCGCTTGTTTTTAATGGGGTGTCTGAGTGATATAGCCTCTGTGTAGTATATGCTTCAAAAAGTGAATTCATCCCCATAGGCTTTAACTGCCATCATATATAAAGTGAATGTTAAGCTACCCTTGCACAACAATAATAAAACTTAAATATTGGCCTTTCAAACTTGATAGGTTCAGATTTCTGTGTAAGAAGTGAGTGGACCATTAAAGCAGTTGAAATAATAAAAATAATAAAACCAGCCCCAACCAAACCACCAACCAGTTAATAAACAAACATGCAATTAAAATTAAAGGCAGAGTAAATATTTAATGGACCAAGCTTTCCTTCTTTTGGCTTTATTCTATGAGTCTAGCTTAGAAACCATGATTGCGCTAGCAGTGACTTGGCATTCAGTGTGTATTGCATGTCTCAATAATAAATATGTTGCTTCACTGAAATGCTTAGCAGTATAACTTTACAAGAGCTCTTCTTGAAACAACCTGACCCAAGGGCTAACGCTTTTTGGCGAAGATGAAGTTGTCTTCGCATTTGCCGTGTATGCTAGTGTGTTTACGTTGTAAAAAATACACGTACATCGGAACCGAAATTCTAACTGAAATTTTGTGTAACATTAATGCGTAAAAGTAGAATTTGTCTGTAAGCTGTTGTATAAGCAACCACCATTTTTTTTCGTTGCTTGTACTCTGAGCACCTTATGAAGTGTTAATGTAATTGCGTTTCTGCCTGGACTGAAGATATTGTAAGGATGAGGTGTCTCTCAAAGCATTTAATTTGGCTGAATGTGCTCACAGCAAAGCTGGTGTGTTGTATCGTTGAGTAAACTGGAACACCGTTAACTAGGCTTGTTCTGAAATTTCAGCCCGAACACCACAATCCAAAACTGATTCTTTGTCCAAAAATTGTGTTATTAAGGAAATGTTTAGCCAGAGTGTTGTGGGGACTATTGGAGTAATAACCAAACAGGGTGGCTTGGTAAAAAGCAGATACTAAATGTCATCCGTTCTGACTCTTTGAACTCCTGTTCACTGCCCAGCTTCAGCTCAGCCCTTACCACTTCGAGGACGCTTGAATCGCAGCCCAAAGGAGACAGCTCTGTAGTACCAGCAGTCTGCCGTATTTTCCCCGCGCATATGGGTGTCATTTTAGAGCCTGAATTAACTTTTCGTCACTGACTTGCTGAGAACATAAAACTCATTTAATCTTTCTCCAGTGGGACTTCCTAGAACCCTTTTCCACGTGCTTACCTCAGTGCCATTCTGCCTTTAGTAATGGAATTATACAAGATTTATTTATTCTTTGATTTTAAGCTGAATCTGACAAATCCTTATACTCTGGCTCAGGGACAGGCAGCCATTCCCAACTAAATTGCAAATGGAATGAAGAGGAGTTTACTATCCAAGATCTAGTACTGTTCCTCCTCCTTCCCTTCCCCCATCATCCTCCAACTCCCCTGCCTCCCAAATCTGGTCTTAAATGGTTTTTTTCCACAGAAGCGTACATACAAATATAACTTGCCTTAATATTGGAGATGGCTGTACGGTCTAGTAGTGGAATGCTTCTCCATGTGTTGGGTGAAATGCAGTGTTTAAAAGCAGAGTGAGGAGTCCAGAAGATGTGACTTTGCAAGAACTACACCTTTTAAAAAAATCCCTTCTGAGATATAGGAGGGGCTTCCCAATAACATCTCCTGCATGGGATCCCTTCCGCTTTCTAATCCATACTTACCTCCTCCTTGCCAGCTGAGTGAGGTCTGCCTGAAATTCTCTTCCTTCAGTTGATCCGCAGCTGCGAGCTCCTGCCTCCATTGCTGTGCCTCGCTGCTGAGGAGTTTTGAAGAGAGACTGTGATCACACGGACTTCTGTGCTACTGAATCTTTCGTCTTCCTTAGCTTCGTGGTCATCCAGACTTGATCAGGAGATCCTTGGGACATGTTTTATAATATTTCCAAGTGCTCTTACGGTTTCGTAGAGGTGCTGCTTTGTGTGATCAATATTTATGCTGAGGCTCGGAGAGCCTTACTTCTGAGGCATTTCCTGAGCAGTTAAAATAATAAAGTCCTTTGGCGAATATTTTAAGCCTAATTGGAAACTTGTTTTAAAAAGCTTTAACTATGTAAGACAAGAAGGCAAGCTAAATATTCAGGCTGTGGTGTAAAATCCTCACGAGATTGTAAATGTTGGGTTTTTTTTTTTTTCATTCCTGGCAAATAATAAGAAGAGACTGTGCAGCAGTATTTGAAATGTAAAGGTGACCTGGGAGCACCTTTAGTTAATTAAGTAAGCTTAATACCTTTTTTCCCTGTTTTCCTGGATATCTCGCATAGCAAATGTGAGCGTACCGTTCATCCTTCCTGTGCTCTGGTTTTAAACTCATCTGCATGACAACTGCCCCTTCTCTCCGCTGTGGGCAAGAATAGTTACTCTTTGGGATATTTTTTTCAGAATACTTAAAATGAGTGTCGTCAAAAGGTGAATATTTTCCTTTTAGAAATATGTAAAGGGTTAATACGCTCATACGTGGGAGTTCTACGCATGCTCTTGAAATACGGGGGCTTCGTTTAACAAAAATTGCGGTGACTATATATGAAAGGCAGCGCTGTAGCTTACTGCTGCTTCTAACGTCGTCAACCAGGGCTTAAAGTCAGGAATAGAAACATGTTTGCAGAATCCGTTCTTGAGAGCCATAGCGTTAAAAAAAAAATAGTGTAACAAAACTCAGTGCAGGCCCTCGTGGAAGTGAAAGGAGTTGGTTGTTTCCAGTTGAACACATTTCGCACACAGTCACTCTTGCGTGGATTTTACTTGCATGCGCTCTCATCCCTGTCCTCAAAAGGATCAAGATGTGCGTCCAAGTGCTGTGGCCAGAGTTGCTTAATGTGACACAGTTGGGTCCTTATCACGTCTCTTGGATTCTTCTTGATTTTCTGACACTTAACTTGCAGCCTCTACTCTTAGGAGCTGGAACTGTTTGGGACCTTTCCTCTAGGTATTTTGTCTCATCCCTCTTTATGGCTCAGGCAAAATTCCTGAGTCTCCTTGTTCTTTTGTTTTCCTTATCTGGGGACTTATGGCTCCAGTTCTTGATCATCTTGTTACCTTATCTTAGGTTTATTCTTCCTCTTCTTGCTATCTGGTCATTTGAATGAAACCACATTTACCACACTGTGTAGCAATTAGCATGTGGAATTCCGTTAATTCTTCTTCTGCTCTTGCCTGTTGTTGCACGCGTCTACATGCATGTTTTGTTCATACCATCTTAGCATTTTTGTTACAGGTCTTTACAAGATTATAAGACTCTTCCTGCAAGGAAAAGCTCCTAGCTTGGTCTGCTAGGAGTAGAAGTAGACAGTAGAAGTAGTAGTAGAAGACAGTTTCTGGCTTCCACAACAGCTTAAAGGGTGTCCGTCATTCAGAAATGGGCAGGATTCTCCTTCTTCAAAACTCAATTCAAATTCCATCTTCTCGACCTGTGAGGGACAGCATGCTTGGCTCAGGAGACAGCAGAATATTTGGCCCGTTACAGGATGACGGAAGATTCAAAGCTCTAAATGTGAAAGAGGACAGATGTTCTCGCTAACAGAAAACTGGAAGTAGTTTTCATAAAGTGGCGTTGTGTAACTTCCCAGATGCTTGGTGTTACACCAGATGAGGAAAACTGAAGTTGCCCGAAGGTCCTCCTCTTGTGACACTTAATTGTGGCTCTGTGTTGTTTTTAGAAATCTTTTAAACTGTGAAAACAGCGCTGGTTATGTTATGTGGTTGACTTGGAACTCCGCTGCAGACAACTAGACAAGTGGCTTTATCTTCAGAACACAAGGCCTATATTTTAAAAGTAATTTTTATAGCTGTGCTTAAGAGGTAACATTTCCATGCTATTTTTATTTTACTATCTTGACAGAGTAATCAAACTACCATATTTTGCTTTCTATAATAGGCTTGCTTCTTCCTGTTCAGTAGTGAAGGGCTGACTCTTGTTTATTCTCTTCTACAGGTTAGTGCATGTGGTGGAAAGAACTCAGCTTTTACAGGACAACTTTGCAATGTGCAACTTAATTGTTTAAAAACAATCACAGCTGCAAAGTCTGTAAACTGAGTGGTTATGAGATGGAACTAGAGGACTGACCCATGTTCACCGTTTCATTTCTTCATGGCCATGACTGAGCAAATAAAAGAAGATTTTTTGCATTGTGCTCTTTTATATATTTCCCATTTTGGGAGGAAAAGTAAAGCTAATTACTGACAAAACTCACAAGAGTTAATGAAGCTATTTATCACCGTGTATTTTTGTCACTGTCACAAGGCTTGGTGTCTATCCCAAGGGAAGCTTGCCCATGCATTAATAATCAGTCGTATTGTTCTACTTTTATCAACTGTGCCAGCGCTTATTAGGATTTACTTAGTGGAAAAGAGTACAGAGTGTAAGTCATTAAAGTTGTGATTAGTCTCCACAAGTTTTTATTGATTTCTGTGAACCTTTCATATACAGAAACACAAAGGGGAGCCTTGTCCAGCTTTGCGTGTCTGGGCTGTGCCTTCTGCCCTGGCCTGCTACAGGCTGTTAATGGTCAGTCTCAATATGTGGCTTAGTTTATTACTGATAAATAGCAGTACCAAACTCCAGGTAAAACTCACTTGCATCTCCCTCAAGAAAAAAAGTGTGGTACTAAATAAAATAGGGTTCTGACATGTCTAAAGAAAGCAAACAGGCTAATGCTGACTTAAAAAAAAGATTGATAATAGAAAATACCTTTTTCTGCCTCTTCCTTTTCCCTTTAGCTACTGCCAAACTTGAAATACAAGTGACAATTCTTTGCTTCTCTTGCTGGTCTTAAAGCGCCTAGAGACAGCATAAAATACATCTATATGGCACTGAAGACTTAGATCAGTGGCACAGCAGGCTTTTATCCAGTTGTCCTTCAACATCTAGCTGTCAGCTGTAAAACTCTCTTTTTTTTCCTAGTGTGGCGTTTGGATCTTGGTGGAGTGGTTGCATAAAAGGTAGGATCCTTGGGGAGAATTGTTACTCTGCTTGTTAGAGGCAATTTCTTGTCCATTTTCTGTCCCTTGGGAATGTGTATGTGAGGTTTAACGTAGGCTTAACGTTACTTCAGAGTGCATCAGGTGATTATATTGGGTAGCACATGCGTTTTTTCAGGAGCTGCGGCGTCATGGACGCTGAAGCAAGGTTTGGAGTGTGCTGCTTGAAAGCAATTAGTGAAGAGCATAATGAGGATGTTCTGCAGGTGTTGCACAAAAGGACCCTGGTGCCAGAAGGACCGGTGTTTCGTGTTCAGGAGAGCTAGGCAGGTTCTTCCCTGCCCTGTAGGGAGCCTGTTGTTAGGTTTTTATTGTGCTTTTAATATTTTGGGCTCTGCCTTCTGACACTGAGGATGTTCTCTCGAGTGTTTGCTGTTGGCTGAGCATTGTCTGTTCCCTCCCTGTTGCAGAGACGGTCTGCGAACGAGCGTTTCCCGGGGTCTGTGTCCCCCCGCTGCAGCCTGAAGTCAAGAGAGAAGCTCAACAGCCAGTTGCAAGGACAGTATCTTACACACCTTTCCTGGCCCACACTTCCCCAAAAGTCTTCCAGAGGTATCAGTAGATGATTTTGATCAGCAGAGCCTAGGTCAGGACAAAAAACACTTGAACATACGCTTCTTTAAAAGGGTGGGGTGAAAATTTGAGCAACCTGGAGATGCTAAACTGATAAAGTACAACAGTGAGCCAGCTCGGCTCTCCAAGCGGAAGGAGGTATCTTCTAGTGAGATGTGACCGTAAGACCTCTCCCAAAGGAACAAGGGGCTTTTCTTCTTGTCAGTGTGTCTGCTCACGTGTTTTTGAGTGGCAGAAATCATAGTTTATAGTTCCTCTCGGAGCTTTTTTTCTCAGCATTAAGAGCAAGTTCTCTTGGGGAAGGGAAGTCTAACCTGAGATTTTTAAAATGAAAACCAACAAAGTTGGTGCTAACCAACACCTAGTGCAAGGTGTCCCTGCCCCTGGTAGGGGTGGTGGACAAGATGATCTTTAAAGGTCCCTTCCAGTCCAAAGCATTCTGTGATAACTCTCTTGCCATGTATGTGCAGAAGACTGAATTAGTGTACAATGGGAATTAGCCTGGGAAAATTCATAGTGCAAAATTAGGAATAACATGAAAACTTTTTCATTTCAGGGAAAAGAGAGCAGCCTTTCAATAGCTTTCACTGGCTAGCCGTGCATTCCCTGCTATGGAGACTAAACTATTCATGGTGATCAGCTAGGTTTAATCCCAAGTGTGTGTCTTTATCCAGATGTTTAGCTAATCTAAAGTAAGGCTGAGAACTTCAAATTTAAGACATGAACCAATCTTGAACTGCTAGGTTTTGGAAAGAGGCTCCTCTCTCTCTTTTGGAGAGAGAGAATAAATCTTCAAGTTCTGCAGTTTCTCTGCATTGGATTGTATTGACTTTCACTTAAAAACAAGATTGGGTTGTTTCACAGAGCTGATGTATTTTCTATAGTAATATTAGAGAGAAAAAAAAATTCTGGAGCAGAAACTTAAACTAATACTTCAATTAATACAGATACAGAACCTCTCAAATCGCCTTGAATATATTCACAGTTGTCTTGTGGCAGACTGAACTGGAAGGACAATTTACTCATGGAGCATGGTACTCCCGAAAATGTAATACTTAGGCCAGAATCTATTGCAGATTCCTCCTGGAAGACAGTCGCTATAGCCAGGGCAGCTTTTCAGTCCTCGGTTCCGCCAGCCTTCACTTCAGTCCTAATCCCTCTGAATGAAGGACCTAAAGCAGGCGGCCGTGTGGCAGCATAAATAATCTGCTGCCTGCAGGGCTTTAGCTAGTGACTGAGAATCTTGTTCCTATTCAGTGGGCCAAAAATTAAATATATATTGTCAGGGACAACCTGGCTATCAAAGATCGTGTTTTACTGTTGAGACAGGATCCTTTCCAGTTGAAGTCTGGGCTTGTTGAACCAGAGCTGGCGGTTTCCTTAGCAGGAATATAAAAAGCTGGGTTGGAAGAACTGGTGTTACTGAAGCTCCTGCTTTTGTGTAACACCAGCGTTCGAATGTTACAGGCCTTGCTGGGCTCGGCTGTTAGCAAGACCCTGGGAAAAAATACTTTCTAGGTCAGAAAAACACATCAACCTCAATTTCCTTCTGTCTTGGGTGAAGTATTGTGGCACAAGCAGGGCCTCATCGCTCCTGTTAGGAGAACAGCGCTGTGTACATGCTCTGCTGAGGTACTCAAAGGGAAGACTGAATGAAAATTAATGTTAATGAGCTTTTCAGACTAACATGTATTTTCATAGTCATCTTTTTTTATAAGGCAGTTACCGAAGTGTTAATCATTTGATTACTGGCTGTTGTAGATAAGGGAATAATTGGTCCCTTTTTGTAAATTATGGAAATACGTGACAGGAAAGAGCAGTTGGCCAGGCAGCAGGCACGAAAACTCTTGTTTGTGTGGGTTATTGCCTGCAGAGATTGACTGGAACTAAACCCCCTTTGCCCTGATGACATCTGGGTTGTGACAAAATTATATTTCCTATTTGCTTCTCAGTAGCAAGGGCATGTCTTCCAGCAAGGTCTCAAATGGGTGTGAAACTTGCATAATTTTGGGCGTCGCTCCAAATGTGTATTCATCAATTTCTATTATGAGCCATTAAAAAATTAATCTTTGGCTATGGCCGGGCAGAAGAGTTGAATCTTTGCCTCCTGAGTGGCAAACAGCTTTAGTGGGGTCCACTGTTTGAAGACGTTTTCCTGAGACTTAAGGAGCTGCAAATTTCACTGATTTCCTGGGGCTATAACAAAATTACACGCAGTAGATATTTTTGCCGTAACTGTTTAGAATCCTTTAGGAAAATCATATTATGCCCTCTGTCTCTGAAAGGAAAAACACGGAGTGAACAGCACGGCGTGTGAAATGCAGGATGGTTGCGTCTCTTTTTCATATACTTAGTGTTTAAAATGGTGCTACTGTGAAAACGGACTTGCTTCTTTGTGTCCCCGTTATTGTGGCGTGCGAGAATAAGCTGCAGATGATATCAGCCATTCACATAATAGCTTTATGTGTGCTCATCTGCTAGGTAGGTGTCATTCCTTGTTATATCATGCTAGTTCACTCGACTCTGTTGCTTCCCTTCCTGCTGTTCTGCACCAGACAGTCATAAATATTCATGCACGCTTCCTACCATCCATTTAGGCTTGTATACCGAGCTTATGGTCTGTTCTAGTTTGTTAAATGCAGGCTTTTTTTAACAGCAGAGTGCTGAAGGCTGTCTAGTGAGCTAAAAGGCTGATGTCAGAGTTTCTGGTTTGTGAAGTTGCTGGGAACTGCTGAGATATTGAGGTTTTAAAATATTTTGCTCAGAAATTCTTCCATCACAAAGAGTTGACCGAAGTTCAAGGCACTTGATTGTTACAGGGTAAAGCGCAAGTGGAAATTTCCTCGGCAGCAAACATTCCGGCCAGGCTCTTTCTTACTTAACTGTAATGATGAGTAAAACTTGTCTTTGCACCTGAAGCAGATGCTCAGCTGTAATAAAACTGTCTCAGCTTGCCTTGAAGAGTCCAGTTTGGATAGAATCTTTGTAAGGACTAAGAAAATCAAATATACAATGAGAAAATAGGTAACTTTTGTTCAGTGTCTTTCAGTACTTTAGAATCCTCGGGGCTCTGTGTAAAGGGGAGGGGAAAGGGTGTGCTGCTGAGGCCAGTTGCTGCCTTGGTCGCTTACTGGTTCGTTGGTCAGACGCTGTATCTCATTAAATTCATCACCATTTTGTGTAGAGCCCTTGCTCTCGGTTTTCTTAACTGGGGCAATGCTATTACTGTTTGTCTGGGAAGGTGTTAAAATGTGTGTTTAAAAAAAAAAAAGTGAATTTTTAAGAGGATCAGCCCTCCTCCCAGCATCTCACCTGAACAGAGGCTAGTAGATGAGCAGCACATCTTGTCCTGAGCCAGAGGATTGGGCACTGATATTACCTCACGCTGTGACTTTGGGACTTCGAGGTTAGTAAAGATTTTGTTAAGATTCTATGTAATGTCCAATACTATAGCCTGGGATGGAAAAAAAAATAATAGTTGATATGCTTCAGGATTACCTCGGGCTTCCAAAAGTCTCTTGTATTATCCACTTGATTAATTTCTGTAGAGTTATTAATTTTAATTGCTTCTAATATAAATAGTCTTTGAAAAACTATGGTGATGGCTGTGCTCAGGTATTTCTTACTGTTTTGTCAACTGGTGACTGACAAATGTAAATAGAAAATACGAAAATGCGAAGCACACCTTTCCCTGTAGATCACTAAGGCTGGACAGGCTGCTACGGGAATGAAATTGGCCTCTGGGAATCCTCTGCTGGGAATTCCTGCGGATTCATCTGTCTTAAAACTTCTTTTAAGAAATAATGCCTGGTCAGCGCAAGCTGTCACAACTGAGTACGATGCGAAATGTCTCTGCCAGTGCTGGAGCCAACAAGGGCAGCTGTGAAAAATGCCTAAGGGTGAGACCTTCAGCTGGGAAGGGGGATGCATCTTTTCAAAGATGGGGAAGGAAGAGGTGGTAGAGTTAGAGAACATCCTGACGGACCTTACGCTAGGGAATTTTAGCATGTGTTTGCCTGTGTTTTACTGTCGTAATCAGTCGCTCTGTTTTTATTTGGGGAGGAAAAGGAAGAGAGGAGGTGTCAGAGCAGGGTGTCGTTGATGGCAGCTTGAGCTTTCTTCTTTCCTCACCTCCCGTTGTAAGCGGCTACTGAATGAGATACTATTTTGTATGAAACAACACTCCGAGGGGACAGTTATTCCTTAGGCTCCCGCTTCCTCGGAATTTGAATCAAAAGGAACCTATTGCCATATACCTGCTGCCTTGTAGACACCATGGTGCTGGTTTCATGCCTTTTTGCAGCCTTGTAACTGCTGATTTTGATAAGCATAGTGCACATCCCTGGAATTATTGCATGATATAAACATCGCGGTGTGTTTTACAGATGTGCGGACTGATACAGCTGTGCTAGCAACATGCAAGGTGTAAGATGTGTACCCCAGGAGCGGTAGGCTGACTTACCTACTCTGCTTTGTGGGTACAAGCCAACGATTCTCAAATTGATAGCTATAGACGACCGGCAATCCCTGAGGTCAAAGTAATTGATCCAGGACTGTATCAAACAGTTTTCAATAGTGCTTTTAATTAAAGGAGGGAAAAAAAAAGCTTTGTTGTGGGTGGTGACCTGAAAAGAAATTAAGGTTTGGCAAGGATTCATTGGCCTAAAAAGGTCAACTACAGTTGTCTGACATTGTTATTGATTGCGTCTGCCTTTCTAGAATTACTTTTCGAGGTAGGATGCCATAAAACCTACACAAATCAACTGCCAAAAAACCCTTTCAGAATCGGTTGCTCTGTTGCCTGTCCTTCTTTCCCCCACAACCATGTACGAACTGCTGGCCGCTGCCAGCAGCACCCTTGCCGCTGTTTTTCACCGCGTGACGCTCCCTTGTTCGCAAAGCAACCGTTGGTTTCCTGTGCCGCTGCCTACCCTTCGCCGTGCGCGGAGGGCTCCGAGCGCGGGGGTTTGTGGACTTCAGTCATCTGCAGCCCATAGAACCTGCTTTTAAGTTCTTGAAGGACTTTGACTTATTTTTTTTTTTGCATTTTAGAAGTATCCTTCTGATGGACCAAAATGTTCACTGAACCGCCAAAGAAATACATAAATGTTGATGTTTTGCATCAGCAGGTTATCTGCAGATCTTCACTGGCCCATAGTTCCTGTGTAGAGCGATGTAGCTGCAACTTTCCTTTGTTAAAAAAGTTGCAATTAAAATAGAAGTGACAAAACTGCTGGGAATGTATTAAATGGACTTTCTATTCTGCTCCCCGCTCAGGGCTCCCTACGCTTAACTTGGTCTGAAGTTGATAGACTGCAGGTACTTTGGTTTCCTTTGCTGATCTTCGTGTGTTTGATCGAGGCTGCAAGTCCATTGTTTGTGCTATTTCAAATGAATATGAGAAATCAATTAAAATCAGGGTGAGTTGCCTCTGTTCTCTGGGATGAATGAAATGAAATGTATTTAAAGTAGAAAATGATGCAACATCTCCTTAATTACTAAAATTATTTGAAACAAAATAAAAACTGTTCCTTGTTTTTCTGGGTCTTATTTGTTTCCCTTTAGCTCTCTGGATATTTTACATTAACTTCCGAATCAGAATCTTAAATTCCTTCTTAAAGAAGCAAATCTGCTTAAAAGGACAAGAGTATAATTTATAACCTAGATCTTTAACTAGGGTGGGAATAAATTATCTTAAAAGAGGCTATTTGAACCATTTTGTTTGAACATAAAGAAGCCATTGCTGCTTCGGTATAATGCAAGAACCACTGAAGGAGCACGAAAGCGACTTGCACAATTTTTGTAGTGTTAACAGTACAAAATGTTCTTATTTCCTGGAATCAATGCGGGCAGCCGTTCCATTTCAGCAGCCAGGCTGGGAGGGCATCCTTCAGCCAGCTTTATCCTGCGTAGCCAAAACATGCTTTGAAAATGTCTGATAAATGTGCGTTTAATATTGCCCTTTGCTCTAAAAAAAATTAAAATATCTATAGCCATACTTTTTTTAATTAAAAATAACTTTTTTTTTACCACATGCCATAATTTTAGTTGTAAACAAACCTACTTAGAGAGGGTGGGGCCACGGATGTATTTCAAGAAGGTTTATTCTTTGTAGGCTTTCTTCTGATTTTTTTTTTCCCCTGGATTTTTTTTTTTTTTGATTTATTGGGGACTTAGGGATGCGGAGAATTGGCTCAGATGGTCCTTTGGTCTGATCTCATCCGGTGTCTCGCATCAGGAAAGAAATGGCAGAATAAAAGAGGTTTGACAATAGAGCAGAAGTGGAATCAATGGGGAGAAAAAAAAAAAACTTCAGGGTAAAAAATTAATTAGAGCAAGGAGGCGAGACCACATCAACTCTGCCTTCTACCTCTGCTCTCTGTGACTAGACGTGATGCTATGCTCAGAGCTTCTCAGCCGCGACTGTGGATCAACTGAATCTCACTGAGGATTTGTTAGATGAATGCAGTCGGCTGGCTCTGTCGGCGTCTTCGGGATAATGAATGAGTTTTGTTTCTTGCTTTGGGGGAACCGGGTGAAATTGCCATAGCTTGACAGTGAAGAGCAGAGGAGGGTGGTGGTGTTTTTTTTTTTTTAAAGAAGCTGCTTTCATCACTTTAATAGAGCTTTTCTGTTTTAAGAGCTCAGACTGACATACCTAAAAATACTTTTCTTGATTACTGGCTCACACGGATCATTTTAAGTCAGCTATGAGCATCCTCCTTTTGGGGCTTCTTTTTACATAAAAATCTAAAAATGGTTTTCACGCATTCATAATTCAGTATATTGTTCTTAGCAATGCTTTTTCCTCTTGTTGCCTTGGGTTGTTTTTTCCAGATCTGCACTAGCAAGTTCTCTGATCCTCAGCATTAAATCTTTCGAGTTTCAGCAACCCTTTTAAGCATGGGGTCTCAAGCACCATCAAATCTGAGCATGAAACTTGATGTGAGGCCGGTAGTCGGAAGATCTTGGAGCTGTAACTTTCAGCAGGACTCCTCGAGTGGTATCGGGTCATCTGTTTTGAGACTTGGGGGCAGAACGGAGTTTGACTTCTAATAAGAAATACTGTTTCTCATCAGCACCTCAGGTATTGCTGGATTAGCTATGTTACGGTGTGTCTAGTAAAGGAAATACTTCCAGTGAAGATTTTGAGGTGAGCTTATCTGTGAAAGAAAGTTACAGTGTCACTGGGATTTATCCTTCAACTGAATCTTAAAGGATTCTTGACCAGGGCAAGTGAAATTTTGGGATTACACTGTGATTTATCTGTACGTGTGATGAGGCGGCTTTCTTCATCTTCCTCTCTTTAACTTAGGCTTTTAGCAAGTCGGATCTCTGCTGACCTCTCCCAGTTCTCAGAGGCAGACTTGGTTAAGTGGAATTTTTTAGCTTTACAATGAAAAGGCTGGATAGATTGATTATTTTTCAGATTATTTTGCTTTGCAGATCATAGAATCATAGAATATCCTGAGCTGGAAGGGACCCACAAGGATCATCGAGTCCCACTCCCGTCCCTGCACAGGACACCCCAAAATTCACCCCACGTGTCTGAGGGCATTGTCCAAATGCTTCTTGAATGTTGTCAGGCTTGGTGCTGTGACCACCTCCCGGGGGAGCCTGTTCCAGTGCCCCACCACCCTCTGGGTGAGGAACCTTTTCCTGATGTCCAACCTCAGCCTCCCTGGCAGAGCTTCCTGCCGTTCCCTTGGGTCCTATCATTGGTTGCCAGATGTTTCTTGGTTCATTTTTTATTGCTAATGCTTTGAAAGTGCTAAACAATAACTAGCTTGAACTCGGAGATTTAGGTGTGACTTTTCTGGAAGAATCCTTGAACGAGATGTGAATCTCTAATATAAGAGAGAGAAGCATGTGCCTAAGCGCATGAAATGGGGAGGTAAGGCCTGCTCCTCTCCTCGTACATCGTACAGCAGAAGTGGCACAGTCCCAATTACTTCTCCTTTGTCGGTCACTCTCGACTCTTGCCTGAGCCCTTTGCAGACTCTGCCTGGCAACAAATGACCTTCTAATCCCGCGCTGGCAGGGAGATGATTTGTGTTATCTAATGGGTCTCTTCCATCCCTGGCTCTTGTGAGGGTCTCCCCAGTGGCTCGTTACAGCAGGCAGCATGGAGTGCTGCTGGCAGTGCTGCCAGCGGTAGCCGGTAGCACGTATTCTGCACGCGCTGGCGCGGAGGAGTCGTTGCTACCCACCGTTAATCAATGTCATTAGCGGTGGTTGGCGTTGGACGTACAAATCTCCAGCACGCAAGGCCCCAGAAGCGGGACTAGGCAGTCTTCAAGAACTGGATGAACGACCTTGAAATCTCTCCAGTCGCTGCTGTCAGATCAAAGTTGCTGGAACTATGAGATTAGCGTATTGATTTCATCTCGCAGATGAATGCTCTTTCTGAAATAAGTGCTAGGCAGTGGCTCAAGGCTTCCAGACAAAGAGTATCGATCAGGTTGACTCAATTAGCTGTTTGAAGACTTTGAATTCGGGCCCTCATAGTTAACGGCAGTTTTGCTGATAGGAATTTCACAAGTTCCCGTCTTTTCACTCAGTTCTGTGTCTTGGGTACTTGGCTGTTTGCTGCCACTGCTTCAGTTGCTGATTTAGGAGGATGTTAGTATTTTGGGCATCTCCTTGTTTCTGTGCTGAACCTTTCCTTTTAGGAGCTTCCTATTTTTCTATATCAGAACAGCCTACTTCTTTCTGTCCCGTGACGTATTAAAACATTGCAGCTTATCAGAATTAATGCGGATGAATGCTTCCGCTTATTGCCTTGCAGCAAAACCCTTCTCTCTCTGTTATTCCCCCAGCCTCCCAGAACAAGGCACCGCGCAGGCCCTGCAGCGTGCATTAACGCGTGCTGTTCAGGTTTGATGGTTAGGAGGGCGAGTACAGCTGCAGCTGGTGAGTAGCTAGTTCAGTATGGGAGCCACCAGTGGTCTCTAGGTCCAGATTCTTCCAGAGCTGAAGAAAACCATCTGAGCAAGTCGGATACAAGCTTAAAAATTCCCCTTGGAGCTGGTTGCCTTCCCACCCAGGAGCGTACATTGATAATCTGTGCGCTTAAGCAATGGTGTCTGAGCCACAGCTGGGTGATTAGGAGCTGGTTAATGTGGACTTTTCGTTGGATCAAAAGCCTGAAGGAGCAGAAAACCCATCTAATGAAACCCACGCTGCTACTGTTCAGCCACTTAACGACAGAAGAGTTTCCAAAATTGATGTTGAGGTCCAGTGTTGGAACAAACGGTTTCTTTGGTTAATCACTTATTTTCTTAGCTTCCCTTTGCTTCAGAAAAATTCTCGGATGCCTTGCATGTAAATTCCTACACTGGAATAACATCTGACAACTCTGCGTGCCAAGGAACGGAGGAGAATCTGCTGCCCAGCTGAATAGGCTATTTCAGAGTTTAATTACCCTCATGTTTAAAATCGCCTGCCTTTTCTGGGAGGACTTTGTTTGGACTTGGCTTTCAGCTGTTAGATCTTGAGCTACAGAAAGAAAAGAGGCTGGAGGCCACCTTATCACTAACGTACTTCTCTGCTGTCCGTCACCTTTCAGTTGTTCTGGTAAAACTATGCAAGCTGCCTTTTTTTCTTGCCAAAAAGCTCCTTCTCAGCTCCTGAATTTTTTGAGGTTTTCCCTCGCTTGCTGTCAGTCTGTCCAGCAGAATCCCCCCTCGCTGCTCCAGCCAAAGCTGTGCACTGCAGTAAAACCCCATTCGCAGCTTTTCCTCCCCCACCTTTATTCCTCCAAGGATAATGTTAACTTTTTTTTTTTTTGGTCCCAGCAGCATACCAGAAATATTTTGGCCTAAAGGATGTTGTATGCCACTGCATCGCTGACACACATACTTGTGTATTGAAATTTTTCCAAGAGATTAAATTAACCCAGTAGATTTAAAAAACAAATGCTTAATGAAACAAGTCTTGACTTATCTGCTTTCTTTGGTTATAGCCCCCAGCTTGCTTACCCAGATGTTTGCAGTCTGTATTCTAAGCAGCCAGTCGTTCCTGTGTGTGTGCATTACCTTGTGCTACTTCTCCCTGCTGAGCTTCGTTTTCCTCTTGAGGTCACTTCTGCATTTTTCAAGATTATTTTGAATTCTGTCCCCTAACTTGCTTGCAATCACTCCCAAATGAATGCCTTCTGTGAATTCGATAAACATACAGCCAGCAAGACAGAATAGAAAGCAAATGAAAATACGTAACAGAGTGGGATTCAAACTCTCCTGCAGATCCTCAGTCGGTAAATCGGTTCTTTTTTTGGCAATGTTATTTATTATTGTTATATTTATTTCTTTTTAAAGTCACACACGGGGGCTTAACACTCCGTTGGGACGTTCTGAATAAAAACTGATGTCAAAATAAAACTCATCCGAGAGCCCAGGGGCTCAGCTCCAAAACCAAATGGTGACCTGTGGCTCGGTGGCCCTTGCTTGTGGCTGTGCCAAGGGAGGGGAAAAAGGTCAGCTCTTTCTGCAGGTTGTGGTGTGCTGGCTGCACCATGGGGTCTCCTGTCGCAAGGGATTATCCTTACTGGGAATTTAGTTTGTGTTAGGTCCGTCATAAATACAGTTAGCACGTTTAAGTACTCGGTGGACTCACAAAATCATGTGTGACGACGCTTTAGCTCTGACTAGCCCAGGGGCCTGTGCTGTGCCTCCGTACGGGAGAAATGCGATCAATATAATTAACAATAGATTAATTCCTGTGTGTTTTCATTCTCTAGTCGAGCTCTCGGAAACAGGGCTTATAGCAGCACGGCTTCCGCAGGAGAATCGGCATATGCATCCCCGTCGCTTTAGCGTGCAACAGATGGTATATGAATCCGAAGGTGATTCATCCGGTTATTTTTTGTAGGGCTGGGGATAGTTCTGCCATCGGCAGGCAGGGCGGCGTGCGTGGGGAGGCTGGGGAGAGGTGAGATGGTGTTAAGTATTAGGAGTGGCTCTTTTAAAGAGGGAATATTTAAAGCCTGTAACCCTCTGGACAAGGTGTCTGTTTATATAATCTAAACTTGTGAATTTCTGAAGAGAAGATGCACTGACTTTTCCTTTTAATTATAGATACAGTGGGAATTGTGGGCTTTCACTTCTGCCAGGATTTTTAAAGCAAGTTTTTTTTTAAAGGAGAAATGGTGAAGCTTCAGTAGTTACGGTGGAATTAAAACTGTAAGCAGTTGGTATTAATACTAACTTGATCTGGTGCCCGTTGACTTACTATGTAAAGAAACCCTTTGTCTGTGTGGAGAAGAAATGTCTTAGAACTGAAGTGCATTAAGACACTCTATCCAAATGTTGGTTGAAGCAGATATTTAAATTTAAACAAGCCAAGCAGCACCTTATTTTTCCCCTCTTTTTGTGGAACGCGTGAAGGGAAGCTCCAGGAATATGAAACAGAAAATCTTTTCAGATTTTATAGTTTCTCGGCAGACTCCCTCCAAGACATCTCGCTGTATAGTGGGAAGGGAAATGATTTGCCAGAAGACTTCAGTGTTCTTCAGGGGTTGTGACTTAGCAAAGCAAATTATTTCGTGAGTTTGATTACATCCCCTTGCACCTCTAAAGAATACAATTTGACTGTTTGCACCAGCGGCCACGTGAGGAAAAGCCAGCTTGTTTGTCGTGCCGCAGACCCGTTACTGGGATTTATAGCGTGTGCCGCAGTGGGAAGGTATTGGATTTGCTCATCTCTGTCTCTTGAGGACTGTCGCTGGGTCTGGAGCGAAACCCTCCTCCTCTCGCTGTTTGTCCTGCACCAGCTCGTGCTGGTGCTCAACGCATCCGTTGGGACAGATTTGAATAAGGGATTCAGGAATCCTGCCCGTTGCTTCTGCAAAGCTACTCACCAAAGGGAATGTTTGCTCTACCTTTGGGAAGGCAGCTTTTTAGCTTTGTGGGAAACCTGCTCATGCCTATGGAGCAGGATACGTTAAAAATTCACGCAGGAATTCAGCTTTTGACTTGGGAAAATTTTTTCTCAAGGGCTGTCTACTGGATTCCTGCTAGTTTAGCACTTCTGTAGAGTTAACTGAGGTTTGCAGATGGATTAAAATGCTGCTTAAGTACGATACTGGAGATTTTGTTGCAAGTTTTATGCTAAGATTTAAAAAACAAAACAAACCCAAAATCCCACCCGCACCCCCAAAATCTTGGCTTAAATTCCCCTACTCTCTTGATGGTCCCCCTCGGAGAGAACCAACATCTCTGGAAGCTTATTTGAAGAACACAAGCTTTGGCTTGTGCACATCTAACTGCCTTTTATCTGTGCCTGCAACGTTTGATGGCTAACGTAAGTCCTACAGCTCTTCTCCCCTGCCAGCGGCAGGTGGCCAATTCCAGCTGCAAGGAGGTTAGAAGAAGACAACGGGAGGTGATATATTCTTGAGTAACTTCAGTTGTTTCCTAAATAATTTGCCTGCAGTTAAGAGTGTTTAAACATATTGAAATGAGGCAGGTTGAGATGTTCCAGTTCTTGCCTATCTTGCTGGTCCCCTCCAGGTGAAAGTGGCATGGAGAAGGAAAGAGTTGTCCGTTGCGTACGAGTTAGGCTTTGTCCCAGCTCAGCCGTATCGTTGGTCTCACAGGAGTAGAAACTCTGTTGTGACAATGATTGTTTTAAAATGAACCTCATATTACTTGTCTTTTAAGGAAAATGAGTTTATAAGGTAGTCTGATACCTGGCTGGAACGCTATGATACACACAGTTTGTGTCGATCTCGGTTATGAAATGAGGATCTTGGTGTAGTTCGACGTAGTTTGTGATTTAACCTGGCCAAGCTGAGTCGCAGTTGCAGAGGAGCAGCAGCATCGCAAATGGCTGCGGGGAAAAAGGCTTCTCCCGTGTCTCTGTGTCAGGTGTGGCCGCACATGCTGCAGTGACACCTTCCGATGGCGGTGCCGACTGACTAACGCTGAACAGCCAAGCGAATGTACCGCTCACGAGCTGCGGCCGTCGCTGGGGTGGATAACGGCATTTTTAACCGCATATGAACCCGCTTGTACAAAAAGGTATAGTGAATATGTTGTCAAAGGAAGGGTGAAGTTAATGGAGTGATAAGGACCGCAGGCACGGCGGGCAGATGGTAAACAAGCCTCTCAGCAATGATGCTCTTCAATCTTGTCTTATGCTGCCATGGTGCTACGACAGGGACTGCCATTTGTGTGACAGATACGGAGAGTGTGACATAGAGGAGACGCGCAGCGAGATGTACTTTAAAGCGACATAGCTACCTTGTTTTATGAGCGGGAAGAGCTGTCTTGTTTATAATAATTTGTTGTAGGGGTTGTCAGACCTATTACATTTCTTCATTTAGTTCAACTAAAATTTCTGAATGACTTGGCAGAAACGGGAACGATCAAATTAGTTCAATTTTTGTCTCAAATCATGAATATTTAAGAGTAAAACTAGTGCTCAGGAATGACACAGGAGCCAACCTTTTTCAGAAAAAATGTACCTACTAGTGACTTGGCAATTGTAAAGTCAAGTAACTGCTCTTTTGGTTGTCGGAAGTTTAATTGCACAGGATGAATCTATTGGACTCAAAGTAAAACTCCTCCTGAAACCGTTTTTAAATCATTTGTTTAAAACTTGCACTGAAATTGTTCCTTGAATCTGTGTTGTGTTTTTTTTTTTCTTCTTCTAGTGGGGAAGACTTCCTTGATCACCAGGTTCATGTATGACAGCTTTGACAACACCTACCAGGTAAATTAATCCATATTATCCTTCTGTAAGGTCCCTCTCTTGCCGTGTCTACTGTTGCAGGAAGAATCCATGTGATTGCAACGGCTAAGAGTTGGTACACTGGCCAAATTCTTAACTGTAAAATCTTTAAGCTTTGTATTTTAGTAACCTTTCAGAATGGCATTTCAGTGTTGGATTCTGCTCGAGTAGCTTATCTGCTGCTTGCCGCAGGATGAGTTGTGGTTCGAAAGGATAGGCTTCTTGGGTATACCCGAGTAATAGCAGTTGTTAAGTCTGCCAGTTTTTTTTTTTTTTTCACCATTTGCTACCAGACCATCACAGATCTAATGCCTCTGCGGGGAAAATGTAACAGGCACCTGGGTCTCTTAAAAAAGCAGCAAGCTGAGCTGCGGGAGGCTCTGCAGCGGGGTGAACAAGGACTTGTGGAGCAGAAAGCAGTGGATTGTAGGGCTGGGTGTGCTTTAGGACGCTATTTTATGCTGCCTGCTGGAACAAAGACCACAAAACTGGTTGTCATGCACATCCCCATCCTGTGACTGCTTGTTTATGCTTATTTATTTATTATTTAAACAATATTGGGGTTGGCAAGGCTGGGGCTGAAGCAATGACTGTCTTTTATTCCACTCAGCCCTGCAGCCCCCTCACTACTTCATGTTTGGTGACAAATCAGTTCAAGCTGACGCAAGCTAACTTTCCTAAATTCTAGGAGAGCGATCATTGTTGCCCACTCCCAGAACTTAGGATGAGCTCGAAAAGGTGGCAAGCTATAAAAGTACTTCAGTTTCATAAAGTGTCTTCTCCAAGCAGAACGTGTTTCATGACTTGGTTACAGTTGGTGACGTTCTGAATACACTAAGCTGAGAAAAATCTGTTCCCTGATGAATGTGAAGGGTTTTTTAGGGGGGTGGGAGGAGGAGGTAATGGGAAAAAAATAAGAAAAACGCTGTGACTCTTCTGTTACTTAGTGTCTATCCAAGTATCTCGTTAAATCTCTTTACCCCTTAATGATTTCCTTCCTGCCTCTTCAGTAATTCCTCATTGCTGCTGCTAGGCAAGTTGGGTAGAATGAGATGTAAGTTCTCACTTAACTACGGGAGAAGCAAAGCTGCTGTGGTGTAGGAGGGCTAGAGTACACATCATTGCTCCCAAGGGAGCAAACATCCTTTCAAATTCTACCCACTGTAATTACATGGACATGTGAATGCAGTTCTTTTATTTAATCTGTTTTTTTCCCACAGTATTTTTCTTTCAGGTCTGCTCCTTTTCTCTACGGAGCTTGCGTCCTACTTCTTTCTTGAAGAGGTTTGACCCTCTGTGCTTTATGATAATATAGTTGTCTCCATGGGAAGCTGGTCTGACATAATATACTAAATGATTGCAAAATGAATGAGTGGGACTTAAAACAGTAAGAAATCTTAATGGCTTACAAGATAGCTTCAATTTAGCTATCACCGATGCATGCCTGGTTTGGGTGTTAATGTGCTTGGTATAGTGTCATTCATCCAAAGACCTCTGTTTTACTGAAGTCATGACTGAGGTAGGGTGATATGTCCTATTTTGCTGCAGCTGGAAGAAAGAATGAGTCATAAAAGCTCCAGTAATTTGGCCAAAATCACAGCACATGTTAGTGTCAAACCAGAATATAAATCTCTCAACGCCCAGGATTGTATAGAGACCTCTCAAAGCCAAGTACTTGAATGATAATGCATATCAAACCGGGTACACGGTTAACTGTAGCTGTAGATTACTTGATGGGTGATTTGCTCGTTCTGGACATTTCTGATAAATTTTGAATGCATGTTTTCTGAAAGCTGCCACAACCTATCATTTGAACAAGGTTTTTTGTGTTCAGTTGGTAAAAATAGCAAGCTGCCGTTTAATAAAATCTGTGCTGTGCATTAGTTTTCTTTTGCTTGCTGCTAGATAAGAGGAATTCAGCTGTTGCCCCCGTAGCTTATTAATAAGCTGCGTTCATGAAAGCGGCATTAGTGAATCAAACAGGAACTCTCTGTACTGCGTCAAGGAAACCCAAACACCTGAAATAAAATTGTGCCCTTGGTGCTGTATCCTTTACCAGGAGTGATTCCTCTCCATGGACGTGCTGGGAAAGATTTTCCTTCTTCTGTGCCACCTCACGTCACGTATAACGAGAGACCAGCGTTGGCAAACACGATGATTCTGTGCGTGTCATGCAAGAGGAGAATTACAGGCCACGCTTCCCTTTAGCTTCAGCCTCTTGGAGGAGGGGAGAGGGAGGACAGTGTTGAGTTGAAACGCTGGCCTGTGACTTGAAAGATAATTCAGGTTCTTGCTTTGCCTCAGGCTTCCTTCCATAGTCTTGGGTAATTCTGTGTCAGCAAGTATGGTCTATAACGTGGGGTAACTACAGGTCCTTACTACACAGTGGTGTTGTAAGGACAGATGGATTAAAAAGCGTTCTTGTATGCAGCCCCATCCGTAGCGTGGCCCTCTTGAGCTTTTGTTGTTCTCCTTGTCTTCTTTAAACTTGCAATTGGGGCTTACACTACCTCGCATCATGTTCAGAGCGTGCCTAGTTCCTGCTCGTTCCGTGCAACGCACAGCATTTCACGAGCGGGTTAAACCTGCCTCCACCTTAATTACGGTAATTAGCTTAGTTTCATGTCCCCATCAGTAAGCAGACTTCTCCTCTGCTCATACATTGCACAGCTCTTCTTTACAGCTGGTCTGTAAAGATCCCCCAAGCTTTTTTGCTCCTTCTGTCAGAATTGTGACAAAATGCCTCTTTGTAGGTTACCTATTTTAGCAAAAGCCTGGGACCTAGAGTGCCTGAATCCACTCCTTGACTTCTGCTGCTTCCCTGTATCGTCGTGATATGGTCAGGACAGTACAGGTGGACAAATACGTTTGGCTGTGAGTTATTCCATGTAAAGCTTGTGGGCGCTTAGGTCAAGAGCCATTTCACAGCTTGAAAGTATCAGACCTGCCCTATGTTCTTCTCAACGCCATTAGCACAAATATTTTCATCGCCCAGATCTAAAGTAAGTTTTGGGCTTGACCTTTCTGTTGCATTTCCCATGCCGTGAGCGTCCGAGTGCAGGAATCCCACTGACCCAACGCATTTCTGCGTGGCGCTTGCATTTCCAGCAGGCACGCAGCGATTTCTTACGGCAGGGAGCGAGCTTCAGAGCTCTTGCTGCCGTGCAGCTGTGTGGGAGGGATGGCATCGAGTACAGGCTGAGGCAGGTTTCGGGCTTTGCAGCTGATGTTCCAGCTCCTACTGAGAGCAGAGAAAATCTGAGGCTCCAGCAGTTTGTCAGCCTGTGGGATCCTGACTTGTAGATATGGTGTAAGATCTTAGGGGGGTTGTAGCTTTTCTTCTGTACAGCAAAATCCAATAGACACAAGGGAAAAATAGAAGCATATTTGAGGCAATCTTTTGAGGAGTACCCTTTACCAAAACAAAACAAAAGCAGAAGGGAAGCGTGTTGTTGCGTTAGCCTTTTGAGGCTTATATCCGCCTCACAGTTTCGGTATCATCTCTCCAAACTGGTAACGTCGCAGTTCTTGATGACCGGTGAAAATCACTGGGTAGCTGTCTTGGGATCCACCAATATTTATTTCTCCCGTATGCATCTCTGGTACTCCAAATCCGCTGTCCTGATCCAGCCAGGAAAGTTTGGTTTCTGATGTGTTATATTTAGTCGCAAATGGAAATTCGGTTTGGATTGTTCAGTTCTGCTTTTTTTTATTCCTTTGCAGCTGGTTTTCCTGTATTGCTCGCAAGCAGGCTGGCTGGCTCTCTTCTTCATTCCTACCATGTAAAATATCTGGCAGAATACAAGGAATTAATTATGGGGATACATAGTTAGGGCATAATAGCAGTCTAACATTGTGGTGCATATACAATAAAATACACTCTCCTTTAGAAATACCTGCTTCAGTGTGGGAGAGCAGGGAGGAGGTTGTATCAAGCCCCTTTGCCCTAGCTGAGAGACTTCCCTCTTAGCTGTTGGGTTTTATTTTTTTCTTTTTTTAAATCAAATTTCTTTGGAACGTCTTCCAGGCTCTATTGGTGTTGCTGAGTGGAGCAGCTGGTTGAGATGCTCGGTGTCCTGCTGAAGCCAGGGCAGCCTTACAGCCCCAACAGGTCGGCTCGGTTGCATCCCTGCTGCAAAGGAACTCCTAGAGCTTGCCTTCACCCTCACTGCAGCCTTGAAAAATGGGGTGAAGATCTTGTATTTCAGAAGCAGCTCTTGACAGCGCTTAGGAGCGCTTTGCTCTTTCTCTTCAGCACATCTAAGGATGTTCTACGCGAAGCTCCCACTAGTGTCTAGAAATTGGGATGCAGTTATGCTGCAGTGAGCTTTAGTGTTAACCGAGCTTTAGGAATTGTTGGGGGCCGTGCGCGTGCGCTCTCGTGTTGCAGCAGATGTGAAGATGTCTGCCTTAGCCTTAATGAAAAAGGCTTAAAGTTAAGATACATGAAGAGATTTGGCAGTCAGGAAGAATACAGTGTGCCCAGATATCCTGGCTCAGCTGATGGACACTAACGTAGGTCACGTGCATAAAAATCCTTGCCGATACCTGTATGACTGTATGGATTAAACTGTCAATATGCATAAACTGAAGTTAACAACCTTTTGTGCTTTAAGATATTGTTCTGGTTATGGATATTAAGGAAACTGCTTATCGAATCTTGCTTATAGGTAGAGCTGTATCTCGAAGGTAAGAAAGCCAGCATATTTTTCTTGCAGATGCACTACAGGTGCCCATTCTGATGTGGCAATAATGCTCGCTCCCCTGAAAATCAGTTGTCCTGACGTTTTATGTAAGAGGTGTTGGTTTTCTCATTTTTTTACAGGCAACAATCGGCATTGACTTCTTATCGAAAACCATGTATTTGGAGGATCGAACAGTGAGTAAGATTTTTGTTGCGCTTCTCTATGTACAGTAGGCATGAGGCTCAGCATCTGTTGTAATTGTGCAGCCCACAGTTCTGAGATCACTTGGAAGTACAGACTGAGCCTTCATCTGCCAGCTGCTTCCAGCCTGACAAGTGCTGCGGAGACAGCTCCCTTCTCTGTTTGGGGAAATGGGAAATCGCCATTTGGTTCATCTGTGCAGGGCTCCTGAGTGCCATTTTACCAGCGGCAGAAGGTGCTATAGTGTCATCCTCTTTGAAGAAAGAGATGATACGGATGGTTTGAGAGGTGCATAATGGTGGGAATTTGGAGAAGGGGACCATGCTTAACCCCTTCAGTTTTTGATGTCACAAGACAGAAAGATAAAATATAAATTGCCAAATGTTGCCAGTTAATAGCTAGCTCGATATTCTTAATATTACTTGTTTAAAAAGAAGGTTGCCTTCAATAGTAATCCACAAACGATACTCGTTTCTTAGCTTGGTGCAGTTCTAGTTCCTGAAATGAAATCACTCCTCTGTGGAAGCAAGCCTGTGGTTTAAAATGAGCTCAGATTCTTAATTAAGAAAGTCAGCCATTGAGCTATTTGCAGAAGCAAATTGTGCAGTGCTGCATAAGCTTATGGTATTGTATAAACCCACAATAAATGTGATTGCATTGAAAGTGCTCGAGCGATGAGATGTCCTTCCCGTAGCAAATCTGGCCCTTCGCATCTTGCCATACATGTTGCTTTTAGTATAGCTTGCCTTTTCTTTCAGAACCTTGATGGTAAGAGACGTTCAACCTCATCTGCGTGCATGTTACTTTGCAGTGTGGCTAAGGCTTAAATATAGCGTTTTATCCTCCTTGAAAAATTCACATTAGTAGCTTTTCCAGGGCTTTGACAGCAGCTGAAGGCTCTTCCTTCAGAAGTATGGTGCGTGTGGTCTGATTCTTCCACCAGCAACCCCCCTCCAGGCTGCTGGAGGTTACGTGTGCGAGTCCCGAGGAAGGATAGCAGCAGAGCATGAAAATCTTGTGTAGGCAGAACTGCAGGTGAACATTGGCCTTAGTTTTCTTGTTGGGCCTCTCAGTTTGAAAGCTGAGCAGTTCTATTTCTCCCCTTTTGGAAGGGAAGCATTTTTTTAAAAAGCAAAGACAGCGCAAAGCCAAGATAGGTGCACACATACCAGTTTGGCTACTAGTAACGCTTGGGAGAGATTGCTGTAAAGGAGACAGTATGCCGCTGCTCCCAGTCCCCAGTCATCTCCTGCATGAGTTTATAATTTTTATTTAGCTTTTTTCAAAAAGTAAAATTTATTTACTCTTTTATTTTTAGTGGCAGTTTGGCTTTTTTAATTTTCTCCCACCCACAGATCAGGTTGCAGCTGTGGGATACTGCGGGTCAGGAACGTTTCCGTAGCCTCATTCCCAGTTACATCCGTGACTCTGCTGCTGCTGTAGTAGTTTACGATATCACAAGTAGGTATATTGCACTGGGTTTGACCTTTTTCTTATTTTTCTTGCTTGTTTGACTGATTTTGTTAGGTACGGTTGCAATTATGGGACACAGCAGGTCAAGAACGGTTCAGGAGCTTGATTCCTAGCTACATTCGTGACTCCACTGTTGCAGTTGTTGTTTATGATATCACAAGTGAGTGGGGGGAATTCTGCATTTCTAATACTCTGCCCCTTTCATCCTTTAGCCTAGCTTTGCATGTCCTATCGCAGTCATCTGCTTGTTCTTCATTCTGGCATGAAAAAGAAAATGTTTTCTTTTATTGTAGTCCAGTTTTAAGCTAGCCACCTGATCACTGCTGTCGTAACGTATAAACTGTCTTCCAAACGACGTCATTTTGTAACCCTTTCCTATTGCATTCTCCTGGAGCCTTGAGTCCTGGCTGGTCTTGTTGCACTTTACCCTCTTTCATCTGCTTTTTGATCGTAATACCACCTCTGACTTTTGGTCTCAAACACCTGAATCATGTTCATAGATATCTGAATTCTTCAATTAGAGACGTTGCACTGATAGCTGTAGCTTGCTTCACTCCATTTGCCCTCCCCCCCAAAAAAATCTGGGCATGGGCTGGGGGGGAAAATGCATTAACATCACATTTTCATTTGAATCAGTCACTTCCACATTTTGCAATATGTAAAACTTACCACTGAGCCCTTATCCTTTAACAATTGCTCTTTCATTTCTTACTAAGGTATGTACATTTTTGTCAACTAAAATATTAGTGCTTTTTCAACCCTTCTTCTTCTGTCCCTCCCCTCAGTCCAGAGACCCCTAACTTACTAGCTTTCTGTATTTACAAAAACCAGAAATTTTGTTTTAGGAGACCTAAACCTTCAGACACTTTCAGTTCTAAACCAGAATTGCCTGAGAGCAATGGCCTAATTCTATACAAATGCAAAAGTGCTCATCCTTTGATTTATAAATACTAGAAGATTGCAGCAGGAATACGGGCTTTACCTATAAAAGCTTTAATTGTTAAAAATAGCACTTTGCTTGAGCTAAAATTACAGGTTAGCTGTGAACTTCGAAGTTTTTTTACTGACCTAGCAAATTCAATATTACCAAGTAGTAAAGAGAAGAATTAAGACGCTGGCAAGTGATCAAGTCTGGACTGTCTAGCATACGATATATTACTATGCAGTAGAAGCCATTAAAAAAAATCAATACTTGTCAAGAACTGCTGCAGAGCCCCCCCCTTTTTTAAGTACTGCAGACTACTTTGGCAACTCAGATGCTCTTTGTGTAGCTAACTGGCAAGCGCTGAGCTCCACGGCAGCTTCTCTACAACTCGTTTTTCCTTACGGGATGCAACTTTTCAAACAACATACTGTCTCGTTAGATCGGGATAGCTTCCTAAAATTCGTATCTCGCAGCTTTTAAGGATGTATCATTAAGAAAAAGTGTCTGTGGATAGGCTAAATTTGTATTTCTGGTTCTATGCAAATGATTTGGAAACTATTTTGAACTCAGCGTTCCAACAATGATACAGGAGTTGCTAGTATCTTGTATAACCCTGATATTTCCTAGAGAAAATCCTGAACGTAGCAAGTAAAAAGTGCTGAAGCTGTACAAAATGCGTAGCTGGTCCTAAGTACTTGGGAGAAGCAATGAAACTGTAGGAGCCTCTTGCTGTAGATGCACAAGTCATGAGCAGTGTAGAAGGCAGTATCACCTTAATCCCCATTCTCTGTATAAAATATTTTATGTTGAACTAAAAAAAAAAAAAAGGGAACTGCTCTAAAACACAGTGATAAGGCTTCTCATTGTAGACACTGTCAAAACCAAATTATAGATCAACAGAGTTTACTCCCTGGCTTTGAATTCACCTGTCATGAAGTACTAGTCCGTTTTAAGTTAATGCCAGTTTTCATATATTTCAGTGTGGGAGACAGGGTTTCACTTGCTGATTCTTCATCACCCTATTATGCCAATTCCAGCGAATATGAAGCTTTTATTTGAGACTTACAGATGTATTTACCGGTGATTTGTGAAGAATACCTGCAGTGATAATCCTCTCCACTGTTCTCTGTTAGATGTAAACTCGTTCCAGCAAACAACAAAATGGATTGATGATGTCAGAACGGAACGGGGCAGTGATGTCATCATTATGCTGGTGGGAAATAAAACAGATCTAGCAGATAAGAGGTATGGAGGAATAACTCATCTTTCAAACGTTTTTCTTAATCTGCTGCTGTTTTCTCCTAGACACCTATTATAAAAAGAACACTTGTATTTTTTTGTTTTTTCTTTCCCAAAACGCTCAAGCTTCTTTTAACTATGCTGGAGATGGCTGTGACTAGAGAAATCTCAATTTTAAAACTTCTTTCATTCGGTTAAGCACAAGTTTCCAGCACAACGCTGTGAATGAATTGAGAAACTCTCACCAGCGTGTTCGGATGTCAGGAGAGAACGGAGTGTTAACTACAGCCTCCATCAGTGAATGAATAAGCTAAAGTCGTTACAAATATTCATGCTTAATAGATGTGCTCAGATATAAATGATAGGGGCAAGTAATCTTCCCTTTTAAAACTCTTCGGGGGTTTTCATAAGTTGACAAACTTGATATTTTTGTTATAAGTTGTGCATCTTCAGCTTTTGCTGCGTTGTGTACTCTGCTTATTCTGGGTTTATGGTATTCTTAACCCAAATGAGTAAAAAGTCACAACGGTAAAACAAAAGCGTGAGAGGGAAGTATTCTGGATTTGATTGAAATCCCCATTTCCTCAGAATAGCTTCACTTGTGGCCCTTACTTCAGATTTATAACGTCCTATTCAGAACTGTTTATGCACACGTAGGCCCCTCATATACCTCATGATTTTTGTTTGGCAGTTCTTGAACCAAAGTTTCCCCCAGGTTTTGCTGTAGCAGACTGCGTAATGGATGGGACACCCAGCCAGGGGAAAACAGGACAAAATCCATTTGATATGAAGTGGTTACGCTTGGTCCTTTAACAAAGGAGGACATGGAGGTCCTTTGTTGAGGACATGGTTTAGTGGTGGACTTGGCAGTGGTAGGTTAACGGTTGGACCTGATGATCCTAAGGGTCTTTTCCAACCTTAACAATTCTATGATTCTATGATAAAATAATTTGGTACTGCGAGTTGACAATTGTTATTGGATATTAAAATCTATTGATTGCTAATTGTTCAGACATAAATGCATAGCTTCCCAGACAGGGATCTGGGGGACTCTACTTGGCCCACTGAGCTGTTCCACTGGAAAGCCGAGTTCTACTTTGGGAGCCGGGTGTGCTGTGAAAGTCCACCTGATACGATGAAATGGTGATACTTGTCTACAACTGTGCTCAGTATGTGGCGTCTGTATGCAGGGAAAAAACATTAAATGCTTTTGGAACTGTAATGAAGCAGTCACCTCCTTGGGTTGAAGAGGAAAATCTTAATTTTCAAGGTGTTTGGTTTTTTTCCTAATTCTGTGTTATCTTCCCCAGACAAGTGTCCATTGAGGAAGGAGAAAGAAAAGCCAAAGAGCTGAATGTAATGTTCATCGAAACTAGTGCAAAAGCAGGATACAATGTAAAACAGGTGAGTAACCTGGTGGCTGCAATCAACCCTGAGACCGCTTGGGTTGGTGCACCGTTGTGGAAACAGGACGTCCCTGGACATTGGGAAGCCTTTGCAAAGGGTGTCGGAGGGACGTGTGTGGTCCATACGCAGCAAGCAACATCTCAGAGTTCAACTGTTGGCTGAGGTTCAGAAGGATCCCTGACCTTGCAGCAAATCTTAAAGGTCTTTTCCAACGTAAAGGTCTTTTCCAACCTAAATGATTCTATGATTCTATTATAGTAGTTTTCTTTTTTTTTCTTCCCAAATGACAGGGTGGAAAACTCTAGAAAAGCTAGGAGTGAGACAGAGGCAAAGATGCATATTGTGTGAGAGAAAGGGCAGGTGAAGAGGAAAGGTGGAAATTGTGTTTCTTGGAGTCCTAATTCCATTTCCTCTGCCCTCTTACACCCTCTTCTACCCCTTTCTCTCTTTCTTTCCTTCCCTTCCTTCCCAAATGATTTGGAACTTCTTTCCCCTTAGAAAAGGGGAATTATTGAAGAAGCTTTGTGGGTACAGAATCATACCTTCCTGGATTCCTGATACTCCAGATTTGGTGTTTAGATTGAAGGGATGAAGGCATGAGCCAAAAAGGTGGGGAAACACGGGTCTGAGGACTGTTTCTGATATCGATTCAGTGAAAGAATGTGGGCAAACCAGTCGAGGAGGAATGCGATGGCTTAAAACGCTTCCACTGTACGGTGAGACAGTGTAAACTGGTGTTCCCACTCTGTTGGAAGGCACTGAAAGCGTGAGCAAATGTTCTTGGACAGCCCAAGATATTTATTTCTGGTAGATGATGAGTTGCTTTTGAATCGGGGAAAGCAGTGAAATGTCTTTTGAGCTGATGCAACTGCAATGAAATTAGGTTTTATGTTGCGAGATGAGCTGCGGGTCTTTGAGTTCTGACCTGCTAGATGAAGTTTTAGCACTTGTGTTAATGAAGATAAATCACTTGGCAAACAGTGAACTGGTGAAAGCAGTGCACTGCAGAACTGCTCTGGTGTTTACATGGAAGAAATTTTGTTTGAGCTTATTAGTCATGTAAGCAAATATGCTTACTAGCAGATCGTGGAGAGCTAGAGCGGTGCATCCCTACTGACTCAGTGCATAACGGGATGCTGCCTTCTCATTGATCTAGCCATTTCTCATACGGAGTCACGACTGCTAAAGCGTTCGGCAGCTGGTCTTATGGTAGGAGGAGAAGCGGTAGTGCAAGATGCAGGAGATGCAGGAGACATTCATTCTTGGGTGTCTCCATAGAGCAAACGCGTGCATCCACATACATCACGTGTATATATTTTATATATATATATATATATAATGCAGAATTGTATCAGGACTTGCTAAAACAGGGTTATAAATTACTTTGTACGTTATAGACAGGACTACAGGGTCTGTTATTAAAATGTCCCTTGACTTTGTATATTAGTAGCAAAATTATTCCCTATATAATGGAATAATTAGACGTGTTAACTTAGCACCGCGTTCCAGTGCATTAGCAAGCATAAAAGTGTTCGGTTCCAGAGTCCACCAATTATCCTGCCACAGCACAGAGCCTGGCTTGTAATTAAGGCTTGGATTCTGTGCTGGGATCCTTAATGTTTACTTAGACTGGAGGATGTGCACTTGAGAGCAGTTGCCTCGCTGAGAGGAATGATGATGATGATGAAGCTCTGTACTCCCTCTTTCCTTGAGGGAGTCGCTGTGCAGCTGACGCGTTTCCAGAAGTCCACGTCCAAGCCTGTAAGGTAGCTGGTGGCTTTTGGGGCCAGCTGGAGCCCTGATGATTTGAGATGTAAGTAGGAAGCTCCTGGATGGTATGCCCGTAGTCCGTTTTGGCATACGATACTGTCGTTTAATAAAACATGTGCTTTGTAAAGCTACCACAGCCTTCATCATGCAGGATGGTAGCTCCATTTTATACATTATGAAGGAACAAACTTTGCCTTTTTGTATTTTATGCCAAAGCCATTCAGGGATCGTACTAATGAGATCGTCAGAGCATAAAGCCATTTCTGTAGCTGCAGCCTCACTTGCACACTCTCTAGAGAAAATTCTTGGTTGTATAACGGAGGTCTAGACAAATTACGCCTCTGATTTTAATTGCCAGGTTACATGCTGTAAGACTACTTCTGTGAGAAAGTAGGTTTGGTAATTCAGCTCCAGCAAAGAACCAGCAGCGGTGGGAACCTGGGGGCTAGCTCCCTCTGTATTAAATGGAAGGTTTGGTATTCCAAGACATAATTTTTTGTTCTTCACTAGCATCAATAAACAGTAATATCTAAAAAACTTGGGGCTGTTACATATCACTGCATCATAATCCGAGTGGGTACTTCATGTAGTGTGAAGCCTTGTCAGAATTGGGCAAGAGGACAGATTTTAAGTGACTTCATTCTCTGTGTAAAATATCAAAACAAAAACCACGAGTGGTTATTCAAAAAGAACTAAAACCGGCTTTTTCTTCTGAGTTTTGATCCTTGTGTTGCAGGCGTGGATTGGGATTTTCAGGAACTTCAAAGCTATTCTATACTGCAGAATATTTGAAACTCTCATTTTTTATTAGTTTAATAAATAATTGTTGAAACAATTCTCAAAGGCTAAGACTTTCGATACCACTAGTTATCTAGTTCTCTGTTTTCTCTGCAGCTTCTCTATTGAATGGTATGAATTTATTTTACTAACTTGTCAAGAAATTCTTCCCCAATGAAGTGGGAAAGCGTGTGGGTACAAGTGCAGAAAGGACACCCTTCCCAGAACCTGTATAAAATGTTTCTTTAATAAGCCGAATGCAAATTTGACCTTCCCGTAACTGATAACTTCTATCCATAATATAGTTTGATTCTGCAGGACGATTACTGTCCAAGTTAACTTTCATACAGGATTTTTAATTCAAGTGTCAAATTGTTTTAGATACAAAGTCCATATTTTGACTACATATAATGGAACACATTTATATAAAAATTAAGATCACCTAGTGCCGGATATTAAATATTAATGTAAAGGTGAACCTTAGACTAGTGACGAGTCACTGATCCACTAGGGTATAGCTTCAGATTTAGCAATTACCGTGCAGCTTTGATACGGCTTATGACTGAAATTTGTAGCTTAGGGAATATGAACTGCTTTGTTTGTTTTTTTTTTTTTTCTTCCACGCAAAACTCTCACCTCCCAGTATTAAAACTTCTCAGGTTGTCAGTGCTTCACTTGGCAGCCTTGAGCAGTTCAGAAAAGCTGACAAAACACTGTTGTTTCCCCTGTCCTCTCTTCCCAGCACAAAATCTGTCTCCTGGATCTAAATCCTGTCCCCTGGGTTAAAGGTGGGGAAGGGCACAAGTTGATGCAGAAGGAGACTGGGGATGAAGTTGAACCCTCAGTCCTCCGTTGTTGGCTTCTTTGCGTTTCCATCCCTTTCGCATTAAGGTTTTGGGTTGTGTGCGGTGTCAGATGTAGGCATCTTGATGTTACCAATTCCAGAGCCAGCTTTGTTTTTACTAATGCCCCCTGTACGACCCACCATAGCTTCCCTGCTTTCTTTCCATCCTCTCTTTCAGGTCAGAGATGCGAATTCCAGTGTCCCTTGTGTGCAGGCAGGTCCTGGAGACGTGACTTGCAACCAGGTCTGACTGCCAGGCAGGGTTAGCCAGAGCAGAGGCAGCCCTTCGGGCAGCTCGGGAGATGCCGTGGGGCACTAGCCAGTACGCCAACCTCATTCCAGTCTTGGTCAGACCTTGAAGAACGGTATCGTCTCACAGGTGGTGAATCTTAGTGCTGTTTGTATGGGCCCAAGCACCAGGGTTCTCCAAGGGATGCTGTCCGCAAGGTTTCAGGAGCAGTGTTTGCCCCATTGCGGAAGAAGATGAATTTCTTGTCCTGCTTGAGGACAGTAATGGCTAAGACTTTTTCACCTCCTTGGCCGTGTTGCTTGTTTGCTCGCCATCAGTGGGAAGCCAGGGTACTTTTGACCTTGTGTGCTACTTTTAGCTTCTCGTTCATCCTTTTCTGCTGGAAGGCAGCACTGATAAAAGGAAAGGGCACCGTCTTCACCTCTGTGCTCACTGTAGCTATCCTACAGATCCAGAGTGCCTGGCTTCATAGCGTGACTCCAGAAGTGTGACCATACTTCAAACAGCACGTATTTCAATGGCAGGATCTTCCACCAACACAGAAATAGAGGGGAACATACTGCTGGCAGGCTTCTTTTGCCGTTCTCCTGGGGCATGAAAGGGGACAGCTCAGGAGACGGCACCTCAGCTAACACAGTCCTGGGGACCGAGGTGGAAGTGAGTAACCCGTGGCTTCGTTTAGAGGCTCAGAGGTGGATCTCCGAGTAGTCACTGCCGAGAAGTAAGAGGATTTGCAGCCTGTGTACGTGCTGCCTGAAACCTGGACACGGCAGGCTTTCATTTTATGACTTCTCTGGCATTCTTTTCCCCGAGGACTGATCTGATGAGCTGCTGGGGCAAGGCACATCTCTCCTAGTTGCACGCTCACACTAGATTGTAACGTACAGCCGCTGTGTACTGTTGGATCTGTTAAGGTAGAGCTCTCTCCAGTCACCAGGGTCCTGTACATTTACTGTTCCTTCTGGCTTTGGGGAGGGGGTGTTGAAGGAAAAATGAGTGGATGATATTATGGAGTAAAAACGGTGATAGTATCGTTCTGGGGTTAAATTGAAGCAATAGAGGGAAAAAAATTGGCTTTTGGATCCTTCAAGTTTCAGCAAAGACTGATTGCCAGGGGAGCCTTAAGAGCGAGGAGAGAAGTAGATAACTTGCTTCAGTTAATGCAGGGAATCGTAGTCTCTGATTCATTTTATTTGTCAGCCCTGAATAAGCTTTAAAAGACTTTGAGATTCATGCTCTCTCTCGGCAGTCTGTATTTCAGGGAATCTTATTGTTAGTCTGTGGGTTTCATGCCCAGAATATGTCAGGGTTCATTTTGCTGTCTTGTAGAAAGAGAGGGGAGGGAGAGCCCTGAAGACCTCCTTCCAGCGGTACCTGGCACGCTCCACATTTGCTCTCAAAGAGCCACAGGCTGAATACGGTATTTGGCAGAAAAACTTTCTCACGGCAGCAGCTAAAGGACCGTGGCCCCTTGAGTAACCCTGTTTTCACAGAGCTGGCTGTATCTAGCAGCTTGGCTCTTTCTCCCGTCTTGATTTTTGTCTATCCGATGGGCAAGAATTACTCTTTGAGTTGCACTGCTCTCCTCGGAGAATGAAAATTAGGGAAACATTTTTGTTTGCTTTGCATTGGGGAACAGGTTTCTTGCCTGGCTTTTCCATCTGGACAGTGATCCTCCTGTCCTTTCCATATTGCTGCAGGAGTGTTACAGTGAAAACTGTCTTATGTCACAAAACAGTCGTTTGTGACGCTGCTCTGTTGGGGATTTATTGGCTGGAGTAGTAGGAAAGGCGCAGTTTGGCAAATGAGTTGAAACTAATGGCGAGAGATGAGTTGTTTTTTTTTTTTTTCAGAGTTTAATCAGGAAGGAGATTGCAGGATTGAATGCTGAAAGAGACTTTGTGTGGCTCTCAGTCTCCCAGACGGCTGCATTTAACTCCTGCCTTGGCAAAAAAAGTCCTGAATGCTCACCGATACATGTATTTTTATACACACACACGCGCACACAAATATACATACATGTGTGTGTATACACCCTATATTCCATATGCATATATATGTGTGCAACTGCCTGCGACTTTTTTCAGTGAGAGAAGACTGCTGGCGTGGGTCCTGCAGGCACTGCGAAGCAGTGAGGTCCCTGCGTAGAAGGCTGCTTTCTAACCGTCGTGAAGTTTCCCTAATTGGATTTGTTCACATATGCTGTGGCTGATAAGCAAAAGGTTAATAAGAAAGTAAGTTGATTTTCTTAGTTGCCAAATGCCTTTTTTTAGTCAAATAATTTAGGGGAGAAATACCGCTAAAGGCATAATTTTATTCCTGGTCTTAATGTAAAGAAAGGATTACTGTATTTTAAACACTTCGCCTTTCTGTCAGCAGCTTGGTTTAAATGCAGTAATTCCAGCTGGTTCCCATCAGCTGAGGTTTTTTTAAGACTCCCCACCCCTCCCCTCTATAAACTGCATCCCTCACTTTCTACGTATTTTACAAGGGAGAAATAAATAGCAATGCCACAGTTTAAAACAAATTTTTTTTTTTGTAATGCTGTTTCCACCTAGGATCTCAAAGCGCATGACGTCAGCAAAGAGCTGCATGTAATGATGCATTTCCTTCTCCTTCTCTCTTATCAGAGCAAAGACGTCAAGCGAGCATCCTAATTTAGGCACGATCTGGTAGGATTGTGCCAACCTCTGTTGCATATCCATCCTTAAAACTGATGGGAGAGGGTTTTTTTTTCCCCCTCAAACCTTCTGCATCAAGAACTCTTGATTACTCAAAGAACTCAAAATTACTCTAATATTCTTCTGCAGAATATGAGCCAAAAAAGCAGCGTAGCGGAAGGGTCGGTGAGCTCATTTGCTCTGTTCGTTACCTCTGCTGTTTCACTTGCCTATCAGCGGGAACGTGTGTGTCAGAGGGGCGAGAGGTCTAACACATCTTCCCCTGCAGAGCTAATAGGGATGGAAGTAGCGATGAAGCGATGTGCCAGAGAGGAGCAGAGTTTACCATATCATCTATTTATGCGTTGGCAACGTACCGGTACACTTTGGAAAACACAACTGTAGATGGTATTGGAGTATTTTGCAATGCAGTCTGGTGGCTGTCCAGTAAGCCTTTTTCTTTTTTTGCCCCGAACTCACAAAGCTGTTTTCCTTCCTAAAACTGAACTTGAGATCCGTTAATCAACCTGCGAAGGCTCACTCACTACTGAACGTTTTGAGAGTAGAAGTAATTTTAGGGACAAAGCCCAGTAAAGCAGGAGAGTCAGAACCTTCTGTACCCAAATGCGATCGAGTCGGGAAGTTTATTGAAGACTGCTCAAGGCAAAGAAAGCATCGAGACTGCAAAGTGCTTGTGGATTCAAATATGGTACTAAAACTTTTAAGGCTTCCAGAGGAAGATGAGATTGAATCTCAATTACTTCCTTGATCATCTCAAGGATGCAAAAAACTTATAATGAATAGTCTAGGGCTATACTGAGTGAATGAAAAGCCTTTTGAGAAGTAATAAAGCTAAGCAGGTTGGCAGTGCTGTCTTATCTGATTGGGATGGCAAGGAGAAATAATGCTGACCAGGAGGATGTGATGGGAGATTGCTCTGAAAGCCTGCAGCTTCTTTCTTTTCCCCCGTTTCATTCTTATAAGCCAAAGTGCTCACGTCTGACTCGTTTAAAAATGCTTGGAAAATGATAGTCACATGGCTTTTTCAAGCAGAATTAAGAGTGAAGAGTGGTGGTGAGATGAGGCAAGCAGATACAGTAAGAAGAAGCGGTGAGCTCAATTGATAGGACGTTTTTTGTACAAGGATTACAATTAGATCAATGTCTAGCTTCTCCCTGCATCAAAATTATTTTAATTCTGACCAGGAAGGCTCTCTTGCCTTTATACTTTTGGGTGGTCGTGCATTCCTGCTGTCGGTTCAGCGCCGGTGGCGAGGGCAGTTAGCATCTGGAATTTTGACATGATCTTTGTTACTCCGTTGTTGACATAGGAGAACTTGCCTGAAAAGCTCATTTCAGTGAGGCTGGGAGGCTCAGGCTAATGGCAGAGCTTAATAGAAACTTAGACGGGGATAGTAAGCTTTTTTGCTTTGAAATTGTTCGCTAAAATCAGTGAAATACATCAAGCACTGGCTTCCCAGACCCATATCCTCGTCTCTAGTCCAGATTTCAGTGTACGGCCACAAAGCGATGTTGGTGAAAAAGGGGTGAGGATGCTGGAGATGGTTTCTAGAGCGGGTGTGAGCGAGATGATGGGAATGGCGAAGGAAAGCAGCTTTGCTGCCTTCTACCTGTCAGTTTTGTCCTCTCCTCACGCAATAGTCTCTTCCATCAGTAACAGACAGTGGTGACAGCAAAGGTCAGACAGCAAGGAGCGTAGTGTGCTTGTGCTCCTGCCCCGCAGCGGTCACGGCCGCCCCTGACAAACCTGGGGGCTTGTTCATCGTTACCTTGGGCAGCACTTGTCAAGCCGACAAGGTTGTCTTACCGTCTGCCCAGCATCATGTGGACATTCGGGGCCAAATTTGCCGAGGCGCTCGGGCGCCGATCTGCAGAGCTGTTCAGGTACCTACGTTCATAATATAAACAGACTGATGGTGGCTTGGCTCGGTTTTCTGTGGAAAGTGGGTCACTGGGAATAAGTGGTTTAGCTTTGTGTCATCTGAGGAGAGGACTGAGAAGGATGTGCAATAACGTCGATTTAACACACTAAGGCTGACGTCAGGCTTGCACCAGGCGTTTTGGGACTCCCGAGCTGCTGTCGGGCATGCAGCGGGGTGATTTTAACACACAGATGGACGGAGGTGTTGAGCGTTGGAAACATCCAGTGTCCTGGATGCTCGATAATGTGCAGGCAAGAGATGCATGGTAGTAGGAATGCCTGTAATGGTGTAAAAACATTAATGCAGTTTTAATGTAAAAACATTAACGGTATGTCAGATGCTTTCGTATCTGGGGGTGTGCTAAGCGCATCAGCATGGGACCAAAACTCTACTAGGGCTGTTCTCCAAAGGCAAGAAACAATTAGGTAATCATTTGGTAACCCTGATGAACAGCAAAGGCTGTTGGTCCGTCCGTCAGACTTGTCCTGTCCTCCCCTCCTTCGGCGCGCACGCTCGCCGAGGCACCCAAAAACGCGAACGCTGCTGTTGACGCTTGTGTGGTTCCTACCAATTGAACACGGCAGCTTCTCGGAGAAATCAGGCTCAGCTGAAGGACAGTCCTTCGCTGTGCTGTTCCTCTGCAGGAGAAGAATGTTGTGGGCTCAGGAAGTTCAGGTGAATTCTCATGCGTTAATAGCGGACAAATCTGGAGGCTCATCGCCCAGAGGGTTGGGGAAATGCCACGTGGTGGGAACCGCAACGCTGAGCCCTGGGGGCAAAGGTAGGAAATGTGGGAGAGGGAATTGGGCCCGGTCAGTCTTACCCCTCGGCCTCCTTCAAGTTGAATAAAACTACGAAGAGAGTTTGGAGCTAAGACCTTGCTGGGAAACTGGAGACAGCGTCCAAGTGAGAGGTAGAAGAACTGCTTAGGGATTGCAAGTGCACTTGAACACGTTCCTGTTCTGTGTTTTATGCCCTGTGTGTGGGCTGGACATAGGGTAACGACGGAGTGGATACCAAAAGTTGCTCAGAAAAGGACTGGGCAAATGCCTGAAAGAAAGATCCTTTGTCTGGGGCCATAGGGAGCCTGAGGCACAGGTCCGTGCAGCCTGGAAGAAGGTGCTTAGGGGATATCATTACCTACACCCCCTTTTCTGATGCTCTTCTGTACATTGGCCAACGTTGGTGATGGGCTTCTGGGTGTTGTGTTTGACTCCACCAGCGGGTCCGTGCTCCTGTATAACTAACGCTCCGTGGAGGTGTGAAGGTAGAGTTCCCACCTGACGCGGGGCAGTCGTTGGGGTCTGTGGGCTGTGACAGACGCGAGGTGGAAACGCCGGATTCCAAACAGACCGTATTTGCAGAGAAGGTGGTGGAAGGTTTGCTGCTTGTAGCCAGTAACATTTGATCTTCAATAACAACAAAACCGTGGTTTGCCGTTTCCTAAGAATAAAGGTTATATTTGGTGTCAGGCTTTTTGGTGTAAGCAGTGTAAATAGTACTGAAGGATGTATTGAATCATTGTTTGAACGGTATCAACCGGGGTGTGCACTCTTTAAAGTACAATTGTTTTGATCTGTTCCCTGTGTGTTTTTTGCAGCTTTTCCGACGCGTGGCAGCTGCCTTGCCTGGAATGGAAAGCACACAAGACAAAAGTAGAGAAGACAGTATCCTTTATGCCTCTGTGCTGCGATTCAGGGGTGGCAAAGCGCTGCCAGGCATTACCGCGGACGAGGAAAATGCAGACCCTGAATAACAAGGGTGAAGAAGGAGGGAGCGATATCTCTCCTGCAGCCCTCAGTCGTCCCAAAAAGAGGCCCGAGAGGGGGAATAGGGGCAAGTAACCTTCGAGCTTGAAGTGCCGAGGAAGAAGGTTTGGTGGGACGAGACGGCTGGGACTAGGGGTGTTAAGGGTGGAGGCCTCTGCCGTAAATCAGGGGAAGTAGGGATGCTTAGGGCTATGAGGCAGTATAAAAGTGAGGACAACCGAATGAAAGCTGAAGGGAGGACAACGGGAAGGCACAGAAGGGTGCACGCAGATCCAGAAAGTTTCTTTGCTGGGTGTTTGGGCAGGGTGGATGTGGGGAGGGAGGGGGAGGCTATGAAGTGGGAGGAAAGAGCTGCAAAGAGGCCTGAAAAACATCTCTGTGGCTTTTGCAGAGCAGATGCTCAGATCTGACTTGCAGAATCCTAGAATAAGCTAGGTTGGAAGGGACCGCTGTAGGTCCCTTCTACAAGCTTTCTGCTCAAAGCAGGGCTGACTCCAAAATCAGGCCAGTTTCTCAGGGTTATGCTCAGGGAAACTTCAGGAATCTCCAAGGACGGAGCTCCGGTAATGTCCCAGGGCAGGCTGTTGCAGTGCTTGGCCCCAGGCAGCTCTGGGCAGGCATCTGTGTGGTGGGAGGGAGGAGAAGACTCAGGTGAAGGCATCAGCCTGGCGCAAGGGAAAAGAGGTGGCCTGAGGGATGGAAGAGGGATAAAGCTTTCTGCATAATAAGCAGTATGGCTAAATCTGAATTTCTTACCTGGCCAGGTGCGTGTGTTTGGGGAGGGCAGCTAAGCCCACGTAGGTGCTTTTGTGGGTGGCTTGTGAGAAAAGCTGGGGAAGGGGCTGGAGCACAAGGGTGGGGAGGGGCGGCTGGGGGAGCTGGGGGTGCTCAGCCTGGAGAAGAGGAGGCTGAGGGGAGCCCTCATCGCTCTCTGCAACTGCCTGAAAGGAGGCTGGAGCCGGGGGGGTCGGTCTCTTCTCCCCAGGAACAAGCGATGGGACGAGAGGGAACGGCCTCAAGCTGCGCCAGGGCAGGGTTAGGTTGGGCATTGGGAAAAACTCCTTCCCCAAAGGGCTGTCAGGGCCTGGCCCAGGCTGCCCAGGGCAGGGGCTGAGTCCCCATCCCTGGGGGGATTTAAAAGCCGGGGAGATGTGGTGCTTGAGGACATGGGTTAGTGGTGGCCTTGGCAGTGCTGGGTTAGCGGTTGGACTCGATGATCTTAAGGGTCTTTTCCAACCTTAACGATTCTATGGTTCTAAAAAACCGTAGGAGTGCTTGTGGTTGCTTAGCATAGCTCTGGAAGTGAAAGAAGTTCTGTGATAACCGAGCGGCTTCTTACGATCTCACCTGACTACCTGCTTCTGCTCGCTTGGATTAGAGAGGAAAGGTAACGCAGAAGGCGGCGAGGGGGCTGCCTGCCTCTCCTCCTGCAGCAGGAGCGCTGGACAGGAGGTGAACGAGCAGGGGAAATCACGGTGGGTACTTCCAGCAACGAGGGGTTGCATTGCGTCCTGATTGAAAGAGTTGGTGAGGTGCTAGAAGCGGGTGAGCTTTTTTGAGAAGAGGAACTTTGTCAGGGTTGTCAGTTTTTGAACTTTGTCAGGGATAGCGTAGCTGGCAGCTGGTAAACGGAGGAGAAGCGGTGCTTTGGAGGAAGGATGCGGCAGGAGCTGTGGGAGAGGACAAGCCTGGTGCTGAAACTACATCTCCTGTAGAGCATCTTGCTGCGTAGGGGAAGGGAGGATTTGGGAAGCTGTGGATTGCAACTGCTAAGGCACAAGCTTATGGACTTGATCGATCAAAAATATTTAATTATGCAGGTCAGCAAAAGGTTAATGAGCACCAATCTTTATTAATGAGAGGACGGTGGGAGAATGCACAGGCACTGGCTGATGCGGTTTCCCTATCAGGGCGTTTGATCGCCGGTCTCGAAATGGGAGTGCAGTAAGGACGCTTTGAATTTGACTTCCTGCAGACTGCAGATAGCAGAAATTAAATAGGATTGTCTCCCGGACAGCTGCGCTGGGATTCATGGTGGGGGATTTTCCGTAGGCTTTTTTGCCCAGCGTTGAGGGTTCAAGGATCTTGAACTGCTCATGCTTGGCGATGAAGCTGGCAAGGCTCATTTCGAGCATCTCTGACTCTTAAATGTCTATTGAGGTTTAGATCAGCGAAACAAATGGACCAAATATTTGAGATGAATTATTGGTCTTTTGTTTCCCTGTTTATTTTCTCCTAACCTCTGTAAAAAGCAACTTCAGCCCCCTAAAGAAATAAGCGGGAAGTACCAGCTGTGTGACCTATTTGCCTCTCTGTTAACTGATAAGAAAAACACTCAAGACTTGTGCTGAACTGCCGTGAGTCGGGTTTTTTTGGGACGTAATTAGTGTTGAAAGCTCCTCCTGTGAAAGGCTACGTAAGCGTTGTAACTGCACCAGCTGGGAATTGGAGCGCCGCGAAGGGAGCAGCTTATCACAGGCCGCTCCAGAGCAGCGAGCTCTCCAGCGACCTTACCTTCGTGTCGGACGCTAGCTGTCGTTGCGAGGGGTGAGTTCAGGGAGACGGCGGGGGGTTCGTCGGCTGGCGGTGGGGTGAGCGGCGCGGTTTAACTAGAGGAAGGATTGACGGGAGAGTTGGGGATGGCACGCACGGAGCAGCGCGTCTGCGAGCCGTGGGTGGTGTAAGTCCTCGGGGGCTAGCGACGCGCACGGCGTGAGAAGGAGCGGCCTCGCTAGGACCTGCTGCTGGGGGATTCTCTTAGCAGGGCAGACGCTGCCGTCTGTGTTCACACCCCTTCTTCAACCCAAACAGGCTCTCCTGCCGGCCCCAAAGCCGGGCGCGGCAGCGGGGTGAGAAGTGCTTGAAGTTGGCTGGGAAGCGTAGGGGAGCAGGCGTTTGGGAAGGAAGGGAGCTGTCTTCCACGGGTTCCTCCAGGCTCCTGCTCTCTCCAGGGCTTAGCCGGTCTTTGAGGCAGCGGGTTGACCCCCTCCTGGGTGCCCAGCAGCTGGAGGTTCTGCTCGCAGTGCTGGAAGACCGAACCTAGCATTGATTTGAAGCTTTCGGAGCTGTTACTGGTTCCCTCTGCAAATGGTGATTAGACCCTTCGGCGTATAGATCTTCAATTACCATAGCAATTGATTTGGAACAAGAAGAGATCGCTGGGGAAAAGCAGACTCTGGTTAGAGACAGACATTCGGGGTCTGACACTTTCTGCTACGTACTTAAGAACGTGCCAGCGCCAGGGCGGGAGGGGCTGCTGAGAAACCTGTCTTGGCTTGTCAGGCCCCACCTGCAATGCTGTGTGCAGTTCTGGTCCCCGTTACACAAAAAAGCTGTGGCCAGGCTGGAGGGGCCCAGAGAAGGGCCACCAAGATGATCCAGGCTCTGGGCAGCTGCTGTACGGGGACAGGCTGAGAGCTGGGCTTGTTCAGCCTTGAGAAAAGGAGGCTTCGAGGGGATCTCATCCCCAGGTACCAGTGCTTAAAGGGGAGCTACAAAGCAGATGGAGACTCCCTTTTTACAAGGAGTCCCATGGTGAGGACAAGGGGTAACGGGTGCAAGTTACTGCCAGGGGGATTCCGATGGGACACGAGAGGGAAATTGTTCACAATGAGAACAGTCAACCATTGGAATAATCTCCCCAGGGAAGGGGTTGGCTCCGCTACGCTGGACACGTTTAAGACTCAGCTGGACGTGGTGCTGGGCCATCTCGTCTGGATTGTGCTGGAAAGGTTGGAGCAGATGATCCTCGAGATGATCCTCTTCCAACCTGGGATTCTGTGATTCTATGACTTTGGTTCGAAGCTGGTCTTTTCAAGAGCTTTGGACAAGCCTTGTCAAGTATTTTGCTGGGAAATACCGAACTGAAAATGCCAGTCAAAATCCTCCCTCTTGGTAGGGAGACCCAGTTGGCTACCTGTTTGCCTTAACTTATTTCTTCCAGTGATTGACATAAAACTGGAAAAGCCTCAAGAGCAGCCTGTCAGTGAAGGAGGCTGTTCCTGCTAATACCACGTGGCTTCTACCTTTCTCCAGAACATCACTGCTTTCCCTCCCTTTACTCTTCATTGACTGCAGTGTGAATATTGGCTTGAACCTTCCCCTTTCAGTAATAACGTATTGCAGTTCATCATCGCTGGCTGTCTCGTGGAGATGATCTATTAGCTTCACAAGCACACACACACACACAAAGAAAATGTCAGTGTCTTCATTATTTATAAGAAAAAAAAAAGCCAAAATATTCCAGCGTATTCTAGTTATAACTTTAAAAAAAAAAATAGGTACAATTTCTTAATATTTGTTCCTTTTTTAATATGTTATGATATTGCACTTTGAAATGATGGAAACCGAGTAAGTTTTGAATTGGACTTAGACGAGATGTATGTGCAGAAGAATGCTTGCAAATCTTACCCATTTGATTTCTCTAACAAACTGGAAACGACTAGACAGCAGTCAGAAACGCAAGCGGAGGCGGCATATGCCGAGGTTTAAATGCTTATCCTTACAATAATAAAAAAAACCCCCTAAAACCAAGCTCTTAATCTTTTGAGCGGAGATAGTCTGACTGGTTTTCAAACCCCCAAACGTTTTTGGAAAGGCAGCCTTAGCGGGGGGGGGGTTTCGACACCACGAAAGGCTACTGGATTTTTTAGTTCTTGCAGAGGCAACGTGAACACATTTCCAAGAAGGCATACAGAAACACGGCGTGTCTTTCTGAACGGGACGGATGGCTCCTGGAGGGTTCGGGGGGGGAGGAAAGGGTGGATGTGCATTAGCAAAACACTTGCAGGAAACAGGAGAAATGCTTTTCGAGTGCAAGATGAGTTTTAAGAGCATTTTTTTTTTCCTTTTACGTAGAACACCAATGAAGTAAATTATTACTGCCCGAGAGATGGGAACGTAACGTTTCAGCTGTTCGGAGGAGCAAGCGTTTCGCTTCTTTTTTTGTTTTTTTTTTTTTTTAGGGGAAATATTAAGTGAATTCAGGACCGGCACTAAAACCTGCCGAAGCGGATTGAAACCTTTTAAATTTGGCAGAAAGAGGAAAAGAGGAGCTGGATTACCCAGCGGAGAAGCTGTGTTCACAGGCCAGTTCCCGGCTGGGAGAGAGGGGGCGGCGGAGGGGGGATCGCTCCCGCTTTTCCGTAGCGTGGCCGTAGGTCGACCGGGGAAGGGGTGTTTGCTTTGATCACGCAGAAATCTAGTTGAGAGGTCTTAGATGGAAAGGAAGGGCATTTCATAGGATGGGAACCAACTTAGGATTATGCAGATTTATGCCTTTATTTTTTAGCCTTTTTTTTACGTTCAGTCTTCCAAGCTGGTGTAGTTTGGTTCACTAGAGCTGTATAGTTTGGTTAAACAACGAGTAATTTAGTTTTCTATTTAACTAGGCTTCCAATTAACCATTTTTCTTTGGTATTTATTTCTTCGCTTAATTTTTTTACTATTTTCAGTAATTATTTTTTGTTCCCTTTTGCTGAGGAATCTGTTCCGAGCTTTGCTGATGTCGCGAGATGTAGCTACCCGAGAAACACGGAATCGAACACACTAGAAGTGCACCCTTTTAATCTTTACTAGTCATTGTGAAGTTGCTGTGTAAGTTAATAAACACAATTGTAAATACATTGTTTGCTGGGCGAATATGGCTGAGTTACAGTGCAGGAAGGAATTCTTGAGTCTGTGTTGCGATTGCTACGTAAACGAACAATTGCAAGCAAATATTCAGGCTCCTCCTTTGTTCTCTTCTGCCCCTCTACCATCTAAAATAACCAACCGGGGGAGAGAGAGGGAATCGTCCTCACCACCACTTTCCCCAGGAAACGGGCGTAAAAGATGTGGAATTCGTCATTCCTGAAACGAATGCGAGGCTCGTGCCCTGCCCTGGGTTTATAGCAGCTCTGCACAACAATAACTTAAAGGCAGAATGAGATGTAAAGTGCTTTTATAATGCAATATTAAAGGCGAGTTTTTTTGACGTGGCATGTCTTGAAATAAACATCAATGATATGTGACAAAGGATCATTCTTTATTTAAAAGAAACTCTCGGGGGGAAGGAAACCTGGCTACTTTTCCTGTATTGTACTGTTCTTAACTGTGCAAAAATGGTTCATCCTGCTGCTTTTTCATTTTGGTTTGATTTTTTTTTCCCTTTGGTTCTTCATGCACCTTACCTTGGTCATCATTTGGCTCTTTTCCACAAGCACGTACCTTTTTGCTTCTGCTATAACCAAACCCCTACGTTTCCCGTAGTTCCAAGCTTTAAGCGCTGGATTTGCGAGGAGCTGGCTGATCGCGCGCGGGTCACGGCGGACCGGCTGCTTTTAACGGAAGCTGCCTGCGGAGAGCGCGGCTGGGAGCAGGTTGGTTCTGCGGGCCCGTTACGACTCGCTCTAAAATAAAGGTGTAGAGAGGAGCGTGTGCCCGCGAGCTGTGTTCAGCGCAGCCCAGGGGCTGCCGGGACAAGGAGGGGTCCTCAGTTGCTTGGCGCTTAACCCCGCTGAGGCCTGCTCAGGACAGCCAGGTACCTCTAACCGACGTCCGTGCCGATAGTGCTTAACGTGACTACGGGACCCGATCCCCTCCTAATCCCAGTTTTCCAGAGAAAAGACGCTTCCAAAGCGAGCACAGGAGCAACACGGTCTTTATTTTATTTATTTTTTGCACCATAATTCCTCGCGCCATCCGTCTATCAGGTTTTAATTTTATTTCGCTCCATCGACATGGCCAGTAGAACCACGGGAACGACTTTTTTTACCGATGATTTTGTAAACAGTGAAGGTTTCTGCTCTGTTTCTTTTCTCCTCCCCACTCCGGCTTGATCGTTGTACAGTGCATTACGCAGCTATTCCATTACTCACTTTTTGTCTTGATACAAGTAGTTGAAGAAATTGTATAAGGGGAAAAAAGGTTCCTTTTCTTCATGTTGGAATGTCACTGGTACCTCAGCTCTGTTTGATAATATGAAACAACGACGACGACGACAAAAAAAAATCCTTAGCGCTTGAACTAAATAAATACCTGTCTCATTGGAAAGCTCTGGGTCTCTTCTCTAAGTGCGTCCATCAGAACGCAGCTCCGGGGGGGTGCAGGGCGGCGGGCTGCCGCTTCTGGCTCGTGTTTCTTGGGTCTGAAGTGCTGCAGGAGGCTTTTTTAAGGGCGAGAGTAAGCTTTTATTTAATTTTCTTTTGGAGGAAAGATGGTGGAGTTGTGTGCTTACTGTTCCCCCCGTTCTGTACGGTGTCTCTGCGATTGTTTCCAGCGATGGACGAGCGATGCCGAGGACGGGTAGAGAGAGCGCGTCCTCTGCCTGCTGCAGCTGCGCCTTTCTGGCCCTTTCTCCCTCTCGAAATCCAGCCGTGTCCTCCGTTCCCTCCCGCAGAGGTGATGTCGGGCACCTCGCCGCTGCCTGCTTCAGCGTCCCGGGCTGCCTGCTCCGCGATAGCCGGCGAGCGAGGGGGGACCGACCCCGCCTTCCCTCGGGAGGATCCTCCTGAAGCCTCCGCCTCGCTGGAGATGGCAGACGAGGGCTGCGGGGACGGGTCGGTGAGTACCAGTAACAGATGCTCTTTGACGGAGTTATCCTTGTCTGGTATTCTAGGGAAATTAAACTGGTTTTGGTCTGGTGACACCAGCAGCCTAACCTCTGTCGCTTAAACAGACCGTCAGTAAATTGGTCGTTAAATCTGACAAGGACGAAAGTTGAACGTAGCCTGTGGGGATGTGCTGGGGTTGGTGATGCGGGAACGGCCGTGCGGGGACAGGTCACTGGGAGAGGCTTTTGTCACCGCGGGGAGCTTCTGTTCCTCGTACCTGGCTCCTCCAGCTCCTGTCGGGGTGGGAAGCGGGGAGAAGCGCCGTGAGAGCTGCCCGAGGGCTCTAGGGAGTGGGCGGAGGCACCTGAAAACAACACGCTCACCTCTCAAAAGTGGATTTTAGGATTAATCTGTTCAGGAGCTGAACTTAATACAAGCGGGTGTTGTCTCGCGATGGTCTCGATTCCTCCTTACTGCTCCCCGTCGCTGTTGAATTACATAATGCTGCTGCCGTCCGTAGCCTTGGGGCTGTCCCCTCAAATACTGGTATCCCGATTTCCCACCTAGAAAAGGGAGCTGGATTAAACTGGAGAGAAGGGGCCGCCTCTGGGGTCAGCTCCGGCGTAGGATGCTGGTCTCAGGGCTGCAGCGGGCCGAGCTCTCTGCTCCCCACCTCGCTGGTTTTTATTAGCTGTCGAGTCAGATAGGGAGCGTCTGGCTCGGATCGGAGGCTGCTTCGTGCTGGCGTTTGCCGATGGCTGCTCCGCAGCCGACGCCGTCCCCTCGCTGCGCGGCGTCCGTTTTGCTCCCAGCGCCCCAAAAACCAGACCCTGTGAGGGCTCTACCTGATGCAGCAGCACCTTTTTCCATGCTGGGCATGTTCCAGCCCCGAAAGGAAGATAAACGGAGGGCGGGCAGGCTGCTTCTCGCCGTGCTACCTGCGGCAGACGCTGCCAGCGCTCCCGCAGTCGGGAAAGCAGCCGCAAACACCCGGACCGCGAATCAGCCTCTCCCATCCGCGCCGCCGGAGCGCTCGCTGCTCAGCCTCCTCCATCGCTGCCTGAGCGGGGCTTTCCAGGCTCGCCGGGCTTGGTTTTATATCGATTTGCAAAAGGATCTTTTTTATTTTCCCCCCACTCTTTACCCGCGTTTCCTTCCCCACCCCGCTCTGAGCACGCGCCGAAGTCGAACGCGGGTTTTTTATAAGGTTTTTTGGGATCTTTATAGCAGCCAGACGTGACTGAGGCCGTGAACGCCTGGCTCGGGCGCGCCGGGAGTTAAACGCCAGCTGATCGCAGCGACGTGAGCGGCTCCGGTCCCGGAGGATGAGGAGCGGGGCAGGGCTGAAGGCAGCCGGGTGAGCGCCGTTTCCGACTCGAATCTTCCCGGCTCGCCACCCGTTTCCGAGGTTTTTGGGTTTAAATTAAAGCCATTTCGAGCGCTCGCTGTCGGCCACCCGGAGAGCGCGTCTGGAACCGGGATTGCGTTCGAGGCTTGATTAAAGTTACCGCTAATTAAAGCGCTGAAGTGGCTCTGTATCCCCCCTGCGCAGCCCGTCGGTCCGTCCGCGGTGCTGCCTGTCCTCGGATACAGGGTGTTGGAGGGAGAAAGCGGTGCCTATCGACGCTCCCGCGGCTGGCGGTGGACTTGGCACTGACCTTTCCCGTGTTTATCCGAGCTCGGGAAGAGGGGACGGGGTGGAAATTCAACGCTTGATCCTGACATTTGCCGAGGCAGCGCCGCAGCCGCTTTACTTCCAGAGAAGTGGGTTTTTGATCGCAGCGAGGGTCAGGCGGGCTCCAGCTGATTTCTTTGCTGTGACATTCGGGGATTTAATCTCACAGGGCTGTTTGCGGGCACGCTTGGACGTTACCCGCTTCCGCCTGGTCCTTACCGCAGACCCCGCCGCGTTAATCCTCGGTTCGGAGGGGGTTTTGAGTCGTTCGGGGCTTCGGCAGCTCTCGCTGCTGGGTCGTACGAGTCTGTATTGGAGCGCGAATGGAGCGCGTCGACCCTGATTTCTGGTTTTTTGGCTCTTCTTGTCCCTCTGTCCTGCGCGGCGTCGGTCCCGCTCGGCACCGAAGGCCCCCGGGGAGCCCCTCTCCTGCGGGCAAAGACCTGGTTTTGTGGACGATGGTTTTTGTTGTTTATGCTTCCCAATTTCTTTTTAACCTATTTAATTGCTCCTTCGTTTAGCTTCCTAACGAGGGGTCTGGCTGCCATCAGCTCCTCCCACCGACAGCGCGCAGACCCCAGGAATCGCCGCCGGAGGCGCGTGCTGGTCCCTCGCTGCCCTTCTCGGTGGCCTTGCCCGGATCGCTCGGTGTCCCCGGCTCTTCGGGAGACCGGCACCGCCCCGCTCGGCAGGAGAGAAGCAGGATCAGCCCTGGGATGTTCGGGTACCGCGGGGACGGGGAGCGCGGGGGGCTGAGCCGGGGAAAAGGAGCTTTTGCGGGTCAGCAGCTGGCCGTGGCGTGGGAAGGGGGGCCCGTTCCCAGGCCGCGCTGCTCTTGGCGAAGCGTTGCCAGATGTTTCCATCGCCAGGCGCGCCTCGCCCTTGGGTTATTCACCTCGCGCGGTAAATGCCTGCCAGCGCCTCCCGCCCCGGCGCTGGGGACGGGCTTGCCCAGGAAAAGCTCCGGCTTTTCCCAGATCTTCCCGCTCCTGGGATTGCTGAATTCCCAGAGAAAAGAGGACTGAGGGGATGTCCCCCTGCTCGGCCTGTCCCTACAGCTGCCTCTTCCCTGCCCGGCCATCTCGCACCCGCAGGTTACGCTGCTGAGACTCGGATGCTTTATTCCCGCCGGGGCTGGGCTCGGCCCCACGGGCTCCGCGTCCCGGCCTGCTTCGGGAGCAGCCAGACGCGCTGCTCCGCTCCCCGGCAGATGGGCTGGCACCGGGGAGTCTCTGTTGGTGCTAATTGGCGGCGGCCGCGGCTGCTGGGGCTGGTTTAGCCCCGGAGTTAAACCAGGCTCAGCCCTTGCACCCCGGGGCGTCGTGGTGGGGACGGGCGACGGGTGCCCTGCAGCGGGTCCTGCTCCCCGGGCTCCTTCCCAGCCCGGTGGAAGGGAAGAGCCGCTGCTCCCAAAGGCCTGGGGGACACCCTGCAAAGGGTCTCCTGCTCCTGCAGGGACAGCTTTAGGTGGAGGCGACGATGGAAAATAGGTCGGAAAAATAGGTCGGAAAGCGGGATGGCAGCCCCGCGCGTTGGACTGAACCGGGAGGGAGCGGGGCCAAGCGCTGTTCGGCCTCGTTTCCCATCGGAAGTCCGTCCTAAAAGCAGGAGGGGGGGTTTGTTGTTTCATTTCTCCGCGTCCCCCTCCCCGCTGCTGCAGCAGGGACGACGGCGGGGGCCGGGGTCGGCGGCGGGGCCGGGGTGGAGGCGAAGGAGGACGGGATGAGGGCGCGGGTGCCACCCCTGACAGCCGGGGGCTGCGTGTTGAAACCCTGAGCCCCTGCCTTAGAAAACGCTGAGTTTTCTCTAAAAGCAGGGGGCAGGCCAACCTCAGCTTCTCTCCGTTTTGCGAATTAAATAGGCCCAGCGATGCTTTTAAACCATTTTGAGGCTTAAAACGGGGCGGGCAGGGCCCTGCGCTGCACCGGTCCCTTGGGGAACGGAGACGGTTTGGGATGCAAAGGACGGAGCCGCCCCGCCAGCGCAATCGCGGCCCTCGAGCACCGCGGCGAGCGGGATTTCTCGGGCAGCTCCTTCCCTTCTGCGGCCCTTCGGGGCCATCGCGCCGCCTTCAGAGGCTGCGAGCGGGACCCTGCGGTGCCGGGGACGGCGTCGGGGTGCTGCGAGCTCGGCTCAAGCCCCGTTTTTGCGAGAGGGTGGGTTTTGAGCTTTCCAGCAGCCCGTCCCTCCCCTCCAGCTGCCCTCGGAGCTCCCGCTTGAAACGGGAGGAAAAGGGGGAGACAGGGGAGCTGGTGACACCCGTGCGCAGCTCTGGAGGGGCACCCAAACCTCCCCACCCCCGAGATCGCCGAGGGCGAGCGGCTCCCTCCTCATCCTCCCTCACCCGCAGGCCGGGTCTCATCTTCCGCTGCCTTTATTAGACTGCGCATAGCTTTTTTTTTTTTTTCTTTCCTTCTTTTTTTAATCTTTCTCTCTCCAAAAATCGATGTGGTTGACGGGAGCGGGTTTGCAGCAGCAGCGAGGCAAGGGGAGGCCGGGCGAGGATGAGGACGGTGTTTGGGGATCCCGATCCCCCGTCAGGCGCAGGGACGAACCGATGCGGGGCTTTAACGGTGAGAGCGGGCTGGGGCGCTGGTGTCACTGGTTTTATTTTTAATCTAGCTGTGGTTTTTGTTTGTGATTCTTGAATTTGTTTAATCCCGATGGCGTCTCCAGGATAAAATCGTGCCTCTAAGGGCGACGCTCGGCAGCTGCGCCTCTCCCCCTGCCCTCGACGTCTGCCCGGCGCTGCCCAACGCAGCGCGAAAAGGTGAGCTGCCCCTTGTCCCCTGGCCCCGGGGCCCCCCGGAGGGACCGTGTCCCCCCTCAATCCCAAATCCCTGCTTCCGAGATCCCGGTCTGGCTGCCAGAAAGGATCCCTGGTCCCCAGGGAGAGCTGCCCTTGTCCCCAGCCGATTTCTTATCCCCCCTTCCCAAAAATCCGGGTGAAACTCAAGATGCTGCGTGTCCCTCCCGCTGTGACTGCCGCTCGGCTGGGGAAGCTGTGATATTCCCAGAGCTCTTCCTAGCCCCACTTCCCAGGGGTTTGGCCCCACTTCCCAGGGGTTTGGCCCTGTTCACAGGGTTTGGCCCCAATTCCCAGGGTTTAGCCCCACTTTCCAGGGGTTTAGCCCCAATTCCCAGGGTTTAGCCCCACTTTCCAGGGGTTTAGCCCCAATTCCCAGGGTTTAGCCCCAATTCCCAGAGAGTTTCACACCGTTTCTCCCCCTTGGCCAGGCCTGGGGGAGCGGTGCGAGGCTGGAAGGGGGTGGAAATCCTGCAAAGGTTTTTTATCCCCCTTAATCTTTAGTCCAACCTGTCTTGAGCATCCCTGGGATCGCCTCTCGTGTCAGCGCCTCTCGTGTCAGCGCCTGCTCCGGCGCCGGAGCCTCCTCCCAAAAAAGCCCTGACAAAGCAGCCGTGCCGGGGGTTTCAAAGCCGGGGCTACAAAAAAAAAAAAAATCAACCAGCCATCTCCCCAAAACAGCTGTTTGGAGCAGCGCCCGCTCTCCCCCTCGCTCCAAAACCCCGGGTATTTCTGCAGCCGGCTCCCGGCAGAGATTTGGGGTGGGAGTTAAGCCGGGTTTTGGGGCTGGGGCACTGCGCCCTCCCCTCCGCCGACAGCCCCCGCAGCTCCCTGGGCCCTTCGCGGATGGGAATGGGACCCTGGGGGGGCTGGGGTAGGTTTTTGGGGGGTCTCTGAAGCACGTGGGGGTTATTTAATGCAAAAGTTGGGGCTGGGAGGACATGGGATGGGTTCGGGGCTGGGCCTCTGTCCCCAGGGTGCAGGGTGCCGAGCAGGCTGGTTTTGGGAGGCCGAGGGTGGCTCAGGGCGGGTACCAAGCCAGGGGTGAGTTAAACCGGGCTGGGGAGGCAAAGGGAGGCTGTGTCGGGGGGCTGCCACCCCGTCTGGGGGGGCCGCATCCTGCGGGAGGAGAGCTCGGGGCTGCTAAAACCAGCAGGGCATCCACATGAAGGAGCCCAGGGCGGCGCCGGTGGCGGCCCCCGCCAGCAGCCCCAGGGCCATCTGGTCCCCGGAGACGCGGTAGGGATCCTCGCGCACGATGACGTGGGTCACCCCGGGAGCTGCAAGGCAAAGAGCGGGGTGAGCTGGGGGGCCGGCGGGGGGGCCAGTGTCCCCCCGGCGCCCCTCCGACGCCGGCGCACCCACCTCCGTACTGGGGGCCGTAGTGGCCGGAGCTGATGTAGGCGGTCTGGTGGGAGTCGAGGGGCACCGTCTGGTAGTAGTCGTCGTCGTAGGGGTCGTAGACGTGCACCTGGGAGCGACGGGAGCGCGGCGTCGGGCTGGGCTCCAGCCCGGGGCCGCTGCCACCCAGCCGGCGTGGCCGTGCCTCAGTTTCCCTCGTGTGTGACGGGGGCCTGAAGCGCTTGGGTTCCCCTGCCCCTGCCTGCTCCCGTCACCTTAACTATGTCCCTGTCACCTTCTGCCCCCGTCCCCCTTAAATTCTGCCCCTTTCCCCTTAAATTTTGCCCCCATCCCCCTTAAATTTTGCCCGTTCCCCCTAAATTCTGCCCTGTTCCCCTTAAAATCTGCCCCCCGTTCCCCTTAAGCATCCCCGTTCCCCTTAACTGTGTCCCTGTCACCATAACCATATTCCCCGTCACCTTAACTGTGTCCCTGTCACCTTCTGCCCCCAATCCCCTTAAATTTTGCCCCCATCCCCCTTAAATTTTGCCCGTTCCCCCTAAATTCTGCCCTGTTCCCCTTAAAATCTGCCCCCGTTCCCCTTACGCATCCCTGTTCCCCTTAACTGTGTCCCTGTCACCGTAACCATATTCCCCATCACCTTAACTATGTCCCTGTCACCTTCTGCCCCCTTCCCCTTAAATTCTGCCCCCGTCCCCCTTAAATTCTGCCCCTTTCTCCTTAAATTCTGCTCCTGTTCCCCTTAACTATGTCCCTGTTAAATTTTGCCCCCAATCCCCTTAAATTTTGCCCCCATCCCCCTTAAATTCTGCCCTGTTCCCCTTAAAATCTGCCCCCCATTCCCCTTAAGTGTCCCCGTTCCCCTTAACTGTGTCCCTGTCACCATAACCATATTCCCCGTCACCTTAACTGTGTCCCTGTCACCTTCTGCTCCTGTTCCCCTTAAATTCTGCCCTGTTCCCCTTAAAATCTGCCCCTTTCTCCTTAAATTTTGCCCCCATTCCCCTTAAATTCTGCCCCTGTTCCTCTTAAGCATCCCCGTTCCCCTTAACTGTGTCCCTGTCACCGTAACCATATTCCCCATCACCTTAACTGTGTCCCTGTCACCTTCTGCCCCCGTCCCCCTTAAATTCTGCCCCTTTGCCCTTAAATTCTGCCCCCTTCCCCTTAAATTCTGCCCCGTCCCCCTTCAGTGCCCCCCATCGCTGTAACTCTGCCCCCGGCACCCCCGGCCGCCGCACAGCGTCCCCCTCGGCTCCGTCCTCGTCCCTCGCTGGCACCGCGAGCTCTCTCGCCCCGTGCCCCGAGCTGCCCGATGGCCGCAGGGGCTCGGGGGGCCACCCCGAGCTCGGCGTCGGCCCCCGCCCCAAGCCCGCGCCCCGCTTTTGGGGCTGCAGCCTCACCGGGGTGGATTTAGCCTCCAGCACGGCCATCTTCCAGGCGCTGCAAACGAAAGAGAGGGGACCCGGTTTTTGGGGGGCGGGAATCGTCCCCGTGGGGCCGCCTGGCAGCTCCGCAGGGCACGCGCGTCCCCCTCCCTCCCCTCCAGTGAGCTGGATGCGGCCTTTAATTCTTAATTAATCTTTAATTCCCGCTTAGCCAGCGCTGGGTCAACGGGGGGGATGGGGGCAGGCAGGAAAAGTGCAGCTGAGTTGGGGGAAAAAGCGGGTAACGGATGAGTTTCCACTCAACTGGGGTCAAGCTCAGCTGCTCAAGCTCAGCTTGAGCATCTCCCTCCACCTAAGTTCAGCTGAAGGTTTCCCACTTTTAATTTTTTTTAATAATTTTAAAAAAAATTTTATTAAAAATTTTGGTTTTTATAAAAATAAAATTCTTCATTTTTATAGAAATAAATAGAAGGGGAACAGTGCTAAAAGTGGGTGTTTCCTCCTGCCCGGCACGGCCTTAAACCAGCAACGACTTTGCTCTCGCACTATTTATCGCCAAATACCGACGAAACCCCTTCCCCAGCGATCCTCCGTCGGGCCGAGAGGCGATTCCTCATCCAGGAGGGAAACCCCGCCCCGCAGGAGCCCGACTGCTTCAAAATCGCTGCTTCTGCTCCGAATTATTCAGCGGGAAACCCAAATCTCCGCCTGTCGCCCTGCGAGCGACCGCGGGTGTTTGAGAAAACCAGGGCCGCGTGGGGTTTTAGCCCCGGGTGGGAGCGGGATGGGGCGCTCGTGCTGGGATAATTCGGATGAAAAAGCCGCCGAGGGGGATTTCGGTGCTGCCGAGGGGGATTTTGGTGCCGCCGCGGTGGGATTTCAGCTTACACGGCGTCGTCCTCGCTCTCGGCGCACAGCGTCGTCTTGGAGCCGTCCCGCAGCACGACGGTCAGCAGGCAGTCGCGGGTTTTCCCCTCGGGCGGCTGCACGTCTGGAAACGGAAGGGGCAGGATGGGGCCTCAGGGCCGGGGATGGCCCAGGGACCCTCGGGCCCCAAATTACCCCCGGCACGAGCAGCGCCGCCGTGGATGCAACCGTTAAAACCCTGCTGCGAGGCCGTGCTCGCCATTCGGGTTTAATTCCGGCTCCGCTCGCAAGATACGGTCGGGATCTCAAAGGGTAAAAGCCAACGCGAGGGAAGAGCTGGCGAGCAGAGGCTTCCGCCCCCGCGGCAGAGAGAAAATGGGAGGACAGAAAATTGCCAAAAATCGCCGCCGAGCTGCGTTTGCTTTGAATTTACCAGATTGCAGCCGGCGCCCAAATTTTGTTGAAGCGCAAGACGCTCGCCGCTGGGCTTGGATCACGAGCGAAGTCTTAAACGCGCGAGGCTCATTTATGCTGCGCTTTCCCCCAGCGCGAAGCTCGGCGAGGGTAAACCCGGGGGTTCGTGCTCCCGCCGCGGCATCCCGGCTTCGCCGCCGCCCGAGAAAGGCGCTTTGTGCGGCAGCCGTGGGCTGCCGGGGCCAAGCCGAGCTGCTGCTTTGTTCTCCTTGTTTGTGCGAGACGGCGAGGGATGAGTCAGGGCCGTGGGATCGTGTTTTGAACGAGCGCAAACCAGGCGGAGAGTTTTCTCCTTCCTTCCCCGGGGAGAAGCGATGGAAGAGAAGATGCGACGTGCGCATCTCACCGGGGTCGGCCCGGCGCTGGCTGGGCGCTAGAAAGGGGGGAATTAGGCAGCCTGGATTTTTTTTTGGGGTGTTTTAGATGTGCACGAGCACGTTTCAGCCCTGCGGGGCGTCAGTTAAAAGGGGTAGGGCCTCAGGGCGAGCCCTGCGCGGGACGGGCTTGGGGCCGCGGGGCTTCGCTCACCTCTGCACTCGCGGCCGGTCCTCACGTCCCGGCAGCTGTATTTGACGTGGATCCGGCCGTCCATGTCGCGCTGCGTCGCGTCGTGGTAGTAAACCAAGCTGCCGTCCAGGTAGAGGACGAACCAGTTTCTCTTCCAGCGACGCAGGATCGAGCCTGGCGGGATGGGGAGGAGGTGAAGGAGCGCGGCGGGATCCGGCCAGCGCGCTCACGAAACCCAACGCCGTCTCCCGAATTGGCGGCCGGATCCCACCGCCCCCTGCAAGAGCCGCTGCGTCCCGCAGGCACCCCGTGCCTGGCACGAGCACGCGGGCCAGCGTGACCGGCTGGTTTTAAATTAAGGGCTGCCAAAAAAGCCATCAGGGCATCTCGGTGCCGCCCCGCCGTGCGCGCGGGAGCGGGTCCAGCCCCGGACGTGGAGCCGCACGGCCATTTTCATGGCAGACGGCTGCTCTCGCCTCTTACGTAAATCTACGAGCGGCTGAGCCGTGATTTCCTCGCTGCCGTGGATTAACCCGGCTCGGGGCCCGTCCCCCTCCCACCATCCCATAGCCAAAACCTCTCCGGGTTTTTTTTTTTTGGGGGGGGGGCTCCCAACCTGGAAAGCTCAAGGGTCGCACTTACTCTGCCGCCAAAGCCAACCGCTCTTCACCAGCGCCATGGCTGCCGGAGGGTTTTCCAGACCTGCTGGCACGGGAAAAATAACGGGGATAAACCGGCAGCTCCCGCCTCACCTGTGGCTTTTCCCCCGGCTCTCACCTCCCCGCGGCCCCAGGAGCGAAGCGGGATGGGGATTCTCCCTCCTTGCCCCGTTATTTTGGGGGGATGAGGCGAGCGCTCGGGTTAATCGGGGTTACAGACGTGGGATTTCATCATCTGGGAAACGCGGCGAAGGCAGGGAGGAGGAACTCCGGCCACCTTTCTTTCTGCCTTTAATCTCATTGGGATTTAGGGATTATCGTCCCGTGGAGGTAAGTGGAGAAATCCGGGCCGCGTGTGGAACGGGCAGTAACTCCCCACGGCCCCAGTAACTTTCCACGGCAAAATGACAGCCACGCTTGTTTGTTTTCCCTGCCTGGACGGAAATTAGTCCTTAATAAGGCCATGAAGTCATCGCTCCCCGGGTCCCCGAGCAGAGCCAGCACCCCGGGGCCAGGCAGGAGCGGGTCCCCGACCGCGGCCCCCCGACAACCAGCGACCCCGGCGCCCCGACGGTGGGGGCTCAGCACCCCAGGACGGCCTCCGGGGCCGCCCGGCTGGGTCCCCTCCTGGCCTGGGGGCGCGACGAGGCGCAGCCCCCACCCAGCACCTCGGTACCTGCGTTACCCAGCGCCCGAATCCCCGGGTATCCGCATCCCCCTGGGCTCCACAGCCCTGGTACCCCCATCCCGCCCTGCTTACGTCCCCCTGGTACCCGCATCCCCCTGGTACCCGCATCCCCCCGGTACCCACATCCCCCTGGTACCTGCATCCCCCTGGTACCCGCATCCCCCCGGTACCCACATCCCCCCAAAATCACAGCCCCGGGGTACCTACAGCCCCTGGCACCCTCGCCCTCCTGTACTCGCACCCCCCCAGGTACCCCCATCCCCAGGTACCCCCTCCCTCAGTACCCACCCCCCCTGTATCTGCAGCCCCCCCGGTACCCACATCTGGTACCCTCATCCCCCGGCATCCTTCCCCCCTCCCCGTACCCACATTTTGGGGCACCCCCCCGGTCCCCCCATCCCCGCGCATCCCTCACCGGGCGGAGGCGGCGCGGCCGGTCCCCGCTGCGGGCAGCGCTCGGCTCCGCTCCGCTCCTCTCCCGCTGCCCGGCCCTGCCCGCCCGCGCTGCCCGCCGGGAGCTGTAGTCCGGTACCGGCAGGAGCAGGCAGGAGCAGGCAGGAGCAGGCAGGGCCACGGCGGGGGCTCGGCTGGGTAGAAGCATCCTAAGGTGCCGCCCAGAGGGAAAATGTCGCTTTTTAGCAATTTATCTCAAAAAAAGACAAGATGCCCGGTGCAGGGCGTTTTCTCCCCAGATCCCCCTTTTCCTCCGGAGACGGAGCAGCCGCACGGTTGGGAGAAGCCGGGCAATCGAGGGCGTCCGGACCGGGAATACGGGGGCTGTAAATACATGGGTGCCCTTGGGAGGGCTCAGCCCAACCGGGAGCCCCCGAAGCCGTGGCGGCGAGGGGATGCCCGGGGGTCTCCTGCCCCGCACGGAGGTGGGAGCGGAGCTGGGCACGGGGAGATGAGACGCTTGGGGGATGCAGGACCCTCCTCCAGTGCTGGGAATGGGCCTGAGGAGGTGTTTAATACCGCAATGGGATCTTGCCGGAGCGAGCGCGCCATCGGCAGGAGCACAAATCAGGAACAACTCAAATTTTAAGCGCCCAAGTGCTGGGCTGAATTGAATTTCTGAGCGGGGTGACTTACCCTCTGGGTTAAAATCAAGGTCCGGCCCGGCTCCTCCTGGAGTTACGAGCAAAACTATCGTCGACGCCGAAGAGCAACGGGCTCAAGTCGCACGTGCTCAAAGGCTGCAGGGTTGGAAACGCTTCTGGAGCTGTCGCTGCGCGTTACCGGGGCCCCTCGCCCCGCTCCAGGCGGCCGAGGCTTTGCAAACCTGCTGGGAGCAAAAAGGAAAAACAGAGGTTAGGAGCAGAGGAGAGCCCGGGACGCATCCCTGCGCCCGGCCGGCGGCCGGCAGGAGCGCGGTCCTCGGTCTCCGGCTTCAGCCAGGCAGATTTGGAAATTGTGGACCGGGGAACGGCAGGGAAAATGAGAGATTGAATTATTTGGGGAGACCAAGAGCTACGAATCACCCAGCCCCTCTTATCCCCTCCCTTGCTTCCACAAAATGAGGGCCAGCAAGGAATAGCTCTGTAATTTTTACGTCTCTCTCTCCGTACACCGATGCAGGGCACGGCCAGGCAGGCGTTACCCGCAGCAGGCAGGATTCGTGCGTGGGCAGGGATGCGTTCCTAGCGAGACCGGCCTGCGGTGGGAGCCCAGAGCCTCTCCCAAAGCCGCTTTTGCCGCCTGGGGAAGGAAATAGCACCTTTCCGACGGCTCCACTCGCGCGCTGGAAACCACTGGGCCGAGACAACTGAGGGAGTGCAATCCCCGGCGGCTGGCTGGCGTTATGAGGCTTAAAATACAAGTCGGGTTATTTATAGTCAAGGCTGGGCTAGTAATAAAGATCTTTATTAAGCATCTGGCGGCCCTTAATGCAAAAAAACCCCATCTATTCCAATGTAAAGCCCTTTCTCCTCCCCTCCCTCCAGCGCTGGCTTTACCACGGCCAACAGCAGAAGGAATTAAATTAATCCAGCGGCACGCAGGTTGATTACAAAGGAGTTAAATTGCCGTCGCCCCATCGGCCGGGGCGCGCACAGGCCCCGCACGTCCCTCCGCGCTGGTTATCGGGCTGCAAAACGTCCCGGTGGCACGAAATACTTCAGAGCCGCGTATTTGGAAATCAGGGGCCGGGCCAGACGCTTTGTTTTGTGCTGAATTAAGAAAAAAGTTCCCTAAGGAAGGGATTTGGGCTGAAATTCGGATTTACGCTGGGTTATCCACTGCCCCTCCGTAGGCAGACGTACGCCACGGTTTGGTATAAATCGTTCTCAAAGCTTTTCCGCCGCGTTATCGTGAGCTCTGCCACAGGACCGGAATAATTTGTCTCCTTGACAGCAAAAGGACACGCCGCCGAGTGAAATAAATAGATGCTCTATTTAAAATGGCAGCGGATTTTCATGGGGTTGAAAATCTATAGCGCTGCGCTAATGGGTTCTGCTTGGCTGCAGCCCCCGGTCAGCTGGCAATCAAGTTTATTCCAAGAAGGAGAGGAGGGAAACAACGACAACAACAACAAAAAAAGAGAGCAGAAATAAATCCTCCAGGGAGCAAACATCAACGCAGCCCACGTGTTTGTGATGGACGGGCCGAAATGGCAGGCGGCGGGGATTGCAAAGCGACCGCGGTGCCACTAAAACATCCCCGAATCGCTCCGCTTTCCTCAGGGGAAGAAAATGATGCTGGCGCCGGGTTTTGGGGGGCTTGGTTTATTTATTTTTTACAAACTGGGGTTTTTTTTTTTGGTTAGATGGGATAAATTTGGGGCACGCTGGGTGGAAATGCTGACCGGAGGAGCCAGGAGGTTATTTCGAGCCGGCAAAGCTGCGCAGGTGAAAGGAGAGGCTGCAACGTGGGAACAGAGGAGCCAAATCATGGATTTCCCCTCATTTTCTGTAGCAATTGGGTGCTGCTCGGTAAAAGAGCCGGACTTTGAAACTTCCAGTTTGTTTGTCCTCCAGCTCCGTGTCTCACCCAGCGGGGTCGTTCCAACAAGAAGCTCTCACAGAGCAGTGGCTCGGGGCTCGGTGGAGATCTCCCCCCGTCCCAGCCAAAGCCTTGGGTTTTGGGTATGAAATGAAGGATTTTTTGAAACTCTTCTCATGCCTCACATGCCGTAGGAAACCAGTGTCTCCCCTGGTGGGTCTCCTCCTGCTGCGGAGGCGGATGGGCAGAAGCTCTGGGGGTTGAACCCGGAGAGAGCCGTGGGTGAGGACACCTCAACTTTTGCTCTTTCTCTTACTAACACACACCTGCCGTTGGGATAGGTTGGTACCCAGCTTGCGGGGGGGATAAAACCCCCAGGGTGGGCTGTTAAAGGACCCCCCAAATCCTGCTGGAGGCTCCTTTAACCGTACAACCTCGGGCATCGCTGTGGCTGAGCACGTCCCATCGATGCCGCCAGCGTCCTCCACCCTGCGAGAAGGAGAAATGTTTCCTTCGACAGGGTTTTCACGACACCTCCCCGCACCAGCCTGTCCACGGGGTGAGAAACTGCAGCCAGCAGCTGGGGTGCGACCCTTGCCGCCCCTGGGACAGCCCCGTCCTGACTCCCCCAGTGCCCCAGTGGGGGTGGTTTGATGTCGATCACTCAGGGAAACAAAATCGCCAGGGAAAATCACAGAATCACAGAGTCGTTAAGGTTGGAAAAGACCCTTAAGATCATCAAGTCCAACTGTTAACCCAGCACTGCCAAGGCCACCACTAACCCATGTCCCCAAGCACCACATCTCCCCGGCTTTTAAATCCCCCCAGGGATGGGGACTCAGCCCCTGCCCTGGGCAGCCTGGGCCAGGCCCTGACAGCCCTTTGGGGAAGGAGTTTTTCCCAATCCCCAACCTAACCCTGCCCTGGCGCAGCTTGAGGCCGTTCCCTCTCGTCCCATCGCTTGTTCCTGGGGAGAAGAGACCGACCCCCCCGGCTCCAGCCTCCTTTCAGGCAGTTGCAGAGAGCGATGAGGGCTCCCCTCAGCCTCCTCTTCTCCAGGCTGAGCACCCCCAGCTCCCCCAGCCGCCCCTCCCCACCCTTGGGCTCCAGCCCCTTCCCCAGCCTCGCTGCCCTGCTCTGCCCATGCTCCAGCCCCTCCATCTCCTTCTGGGGGTGAGGGGCCCAGCGCTGAGCACAGGATTCCAGGGGCGGCCTCACCAGTGCCCAGCACAGGGGGACGATCCCTGCCCTGCTCCTGCTGGCCACACCGTTCCTGATACAAGCCAGGATGCCGTTGGCCCTCTTGGCCACCTGGGCACACTGCTGGCTCATGTTCAGCCGCTGTCGCCCACCACCCCAGGTCCTTTCCCGCCGGGCAGCTCCCAGCCGCTCCTCCCCACGCCTGCAGCGGTGCCTGGGGTTGTTGTGCCCCAATGCAGGACCCGGCACTCAGCCTTGTTGCCCCTCACATGGTGGCCTGTGCCCATCGACCCGGCCTGGCCAGGTCCCTCTGCAGAGCCTCCCTGCCCTCCCGCAGATCAACGCTCCCGCCCGGCTTGGTGTCACCTGCAAACTGACTGAGGGAGCCCTCGATCCCCTCGTCCCGATCGTCGATAGAGATATTGAACAGGACCAGCCCCAACACTGAGCCCTGGGGACACCACTGGTGACCGGCCGCCAACTGGGTTTGGCTCCATTCACCACCACTCTGGGCTCGGCCGTCCAGCCAGGTTTTTACCCAGCGCAGAGTGCACTTATCCAAGCCGTGAGCAGCCAGCTTCTCTCCATGAAAAGCAAAATACTCCAAACAGCAACGATCAGTGTGACAGCAGGGATCGGGGAGGGGAGGCGGGGATGCTCCCCTGTTGGTGTCAGGCCCTGGGTGCAGACCCGTAAGAATTTATTGAATTCTCTACCTCCCAGACACCAGCACTTTTCCAAAATACTCCTTTCTCGCCCTAAAAGCGGGGCGCTGGGCTGCGGTGATGCAGTTTGCACCCACCTCGTAGCTGCGTTCACCGGCAGGTGCTGCCAGTCCCTCCTCAAAGGTTTTATGTGCATTTTTCCCGCCTGTTCCTGCATGAAAAATGAAAAGCGCTGGTTTGGTTCGCGGAGGAGGGCCCGTTCCCCTCCCCGGGCTGCGGGGGCCAGCAGCCGCCTTCCCCAAATACTGAGGGGGGGCTGCCCCCCGGCGAGGGGGAGCAGGGAGGGGTTTTGGGGGGGACGCAGGCGAACGGGCGGGAAAGGGGGCGAGGGGCCGGTGCGGGGCGTGAGGAGAGGGCACGGCGCGAAGCCAGGCCGCGGCTGGAGGAGGAGGCGGGGGGCGGGCAAGGCCGGGCCCCGGGGCTCTCCTCTCCGCTCCTGGCTGCTGTAGGCCCGCCGGGCGGCCTGCGGGCCGTCTCCCGGAGCCGGGTGCAGGCCCCGGGGGCCGGCGGAGCTCCGCCTTGCCGGGCCCGGGGCGGGGATCCCCACCGCGGCCCGCGTCCTCCCCTCAGCCAGCGCGGACTACAGCTCCCGCCAGGCCCCCGCCGAACTACAACTCCCGTCATGCCCTGCCGCCCCGCCCCGCCGCACTACACCTCCCAGCAGGCCCCGCGCCCAGCCGCGGCCCGGCCTCCCTCCCCTCCCGCCGCACGGACTACATTACCCAGCGTGCCCCGCGGCGGCCGCCCGCCGCTCGGCCTCGGCGGCGCGGCGCGGGGCGTGCCGGGAGCGGTAGTCCTCACGGCGCCTGTAACGGTCCCGCTGGTGGTACTCGCCCCCCCCCCCCCGCCGCCGCCCGCCGCCGCCGCCGCCGCCACCCCCTCCCCCAGCGGCTGCCGGCAGAGGCAGGAGCCGCGGAGCAGGCAGCGCGAGGAGGGGGAGCGCGCTGCCGCCGCCGCCGCACCGGCAGAGGGGACCGACGCCACCGCCCGAGCGGCCGCAGGTGAGGGGAGCGGCGGGAGAGGAGGGGGGATCCCCGGAGGGCGACCGGTAGCGGGGGGTGCGGACGGGGGGTGACAGCGGCGGGGGGGTGTGAGACCCCCCCCGCGACCCCCGGAGGGGACAGGGCCGGGGGTGGCGGCTGTGGCGGTGGGGACCGGGGAGGCGGAGGGGGGACACACGGCGGGGGAGCATCCTCGCAGCACCGGGCTTTGCGTGGGGCCCCCGCAGGGTGAGGGGCACCCGTGGCAGGGGAAGAGCCCCAGTCTGTGGGGAGCGGAGAGCAGCGCCCTGGGGAGGGCGAGGATCCCCCGAGCCTGTGTCCCCCCCCCCCCGAGCCTGTGTCCCCCCCCCCCCGAGCCTGTGTGTCCCCCCCCCCCGAGCCTGTGTGTCCCCCCCCCCCGAGCCTGTGTGTCCCCCCCCCCGCAGCCTGTGTCCCCCCTCGGAGCCTGTGTCCCCCCTCAGAGCCTCCCAGAGCCTCTTGTCCTCCCTCGGAGCTTCTTGTCCCCCCCCAGATCCTCTTGTTCCCCCTCAGAGCCTGTCCCCCCCCCCCAGATCCTCATCCCCTGTCAGAGCTTGTCTGTCCCCCTCAGAGCCTGTTGTCCCCCCCTCAGAGCCTGTGTGTCCCCCTCCAGATCCTCTTGTCCCCCTCCAGATCCTCTTGTCCCCCCTCAGAGCCTGTGTGTCCCCCCCCCCCAGATCCTCTTGTCCCCCCCTCAGAGCCTGTGTGTCCCCCTCCAGATCCTCTTGTCCCCCCCTCAGAGCCTGTGTCCCCCCCCCAAGATCTTCTTGTGTCCCCCCCCCAGATCTTCTTGTGTCCCCCCCCAGATCCTCTTGTCCCCCCCTCAGAGCCTGTGTCCCCCTCCCGAGCCTGTCCCCCCCCCCAGATCCTCTTGTCCCCCCCCCAGATCCTCTTGTCCCCCCCTCAGAGCCTGTGTCCCCCCCTCAGAGCCTGTGTCTCCCCCCCGAGCCTGTCCCCCCCCAGATCCTCTTGTGTCCCCCCCCTAGATCCTCTTGTCTCCCCCCCAGAGCCTGTATCCCCCCCCCGACCCTCTTGCCCCCCCCCCAGCCTCTCTGGCAGGTTTTTCCTTCAACCCCACGGGGAAACCAGTGGGCTCCATGCCCTCAGGTTTGGGCGCTGGCGGGGGGGGGACACGGCGACGGTCCCCTCAGCAGCCGCCTTTCGGGGCGCTTCGGTCCGGGGAGAGCCCGCCGAGGAGCCACCACCGCCGGGTCCAAGCCAAGTTTCACCTTCCCGTCGTGTTCCAAGAATTGAAATGGAGTGACCGGGCTCATGGGTTGGTTTTTTTCCTGCGTGTCCAGCTCTCAACCCTCAGGAGAGATCAGTGAGGGGCTCGGGGACGCGGGTGCACCCCAGAGATGGGTGATGCCGCCGTTTCGCGGCGTACCCCTTGGAAAATATCGAGAGGGGCACGTGGGGACGACGACGGGAGCGATATAGGGAATATTAACGAGCCCGCCAGCAACTTTATGGGATGGGAAGGGCCGAGTTGCGGCCGTCTCCCCCCGTCCCGCTCCCCTTTGCGGGGGGTTTAAAAATGGCCCGGGTTTGATGAGAGGTGGGGATGCCAGCGTGCAGCGTCGGTAGCCTGAAAGCAGGGAGCGCAAGGTTGTGAAATGTAAGGCGGCGTTATTTTTTCTGTCTATTTAAAACAGCGTATGCTATTCATTTTTATGAAAGTGGTGATTTTTTTAGGGTTGGGTTTTTTTTTTTTTTGGTAATTGCTTGAATACTTTGTTATTGGCATTGTGGTTTTCAAGTCCGTCGCTATATTGGAGGTGAATAATGCCAAAAAGGTGCTTAGCTTCAGTCCTTTATAGCAAACAGAGGAGCCTTGAAATATGGAAATGAAATAAATATTCATTATCAAAAAACGGGTTTGTACTGTGTCGGATTTCAGGGGGATTTTTTTTCCTCTTCCCCCCCCCCCCCGTACATCGCGATGATAAGCTTTCAGGTTATGGCTTGTATTTCCAGAGACTGAATTTCATTCAAAAGGCATTCATTTAGTGCCGAACACTGTCAAATGTAGAAAAAGGAGCAGGTCGAGGGTTTTTTTTCCCTCTCCTGGACAAAGGCATGTTGTACTAACCAGAAAGAAACCTCAAGTGATTCTATTTATGTTTTAATCAAAATATGATTTAAGGTGCAGTGGTGTGTTTGTTCTTGCTGTTAAATAGCGATGGAGGAAGCTAGAGCTTTTTTTTTTTTTTTTTAAAGGAATGTGAATGATGGAAACATCTTTGGGGAAACATTTTGCTGGACTTGATTGCATCAACCGCATTATTTCATGAAATGTTAACTGTGAAGTGGTTGTTGATTAGAACTCAAATTGAGGAGCGATGTTGAGCAATGTAAAGAAAAAGGAAATTACTACTAGGAGGCCAAATGCTTTTTTTTTTTTTTTAGTTCTTTCTGATTTTGATTTTGAATGTTAACTATTTCATGGATTCTCTTGACCTTTATGTTTCAGTAGATTAAAAAAACCCCAACCAACAACCATGGTCTGAATATTTATTCTTGCTAGATGTACGTAGTCATTAAAACGGCTGATAGCAATGTATTTTTTTGGATGAAATAGACATTAAATCTGATTTACTTTTCTCCTGGAAGTTACAAACATCAACTTACCTACTTATGCATCTTAACTTTTTTTTTTACCAAAGTAAATGTTTACATTTTTCAGAAGGGATTTCTCTCTACCAAATGATGTGCTTATAGCAGCCTCTCATTTTAATGCACATGTGCTAAGTATTTCCGATACTGTTCAGATACACGGGGGTTTTTGTGTACTCTTTGGTTGATTAAAATTCCTGGCTGTTAGTAAAGACACACTTTTTTGGAGTGGTAGCTATATAACCCTTCTCCTTTGGAACAAAGGGATCGGAAGCAAAATGACTGCGTGCTGTGAAGGTGTTTTGAATTTGTTCGGTAACGGGAAATATTGCTTGGAGTGAGAAACCGAAATGGTACACCAGTGTCGCGTCAAAATTAATGTGAAATAACTATGGGATACGGTCATTTAGGGAGAACATACTGTGGAGATCCTTTCTGATCTTAGGTGATATTCATCTGTCAAATTCAATGATAAGTCTGCATTGCAGTAGGTGAACTACTTAGGGATTTTTAAAAGCCCTCTTTGCAGTTACGTTTTCACGCTCCCCTATATCGGTAGCGCACCACGTGGATAACGGGGAAAAACAGGAAGGAAAGGTGATGCTGCTCTTGGTGAGCCTGGAAACGTTTCTCAGGCAAGTGAAAACGCTTCGGAGAAGCATTTCTGCGAAAGGCCTTCGGTACCTCAACTGAAAGCATAATGAAAATGATAATTAAATTCAGTCTAAATTTAATTATCTGATCTGTCTAGAAGAGCTCGTGAACCTCAGTTTGGACGCATAGGTGCAAACGCGGCCACTTTAGGCAAGGGAAGCATGCGTTTAATCCAGGTTAGTGGCCGCTTTTGGTAAGTTTTCACAGGCGACCGCCGTGAGATCGGCACCCATCTCCTTTTCTGGGACGCGGGACATTTGCAGTGGGGATGGAGCTCCTGGGTCACCGAGTCCTACCCGCCGCGAAAGCCAGCAACCTTGGCATAAACGTAATTATTTTAAACCCAGGTGTTTTTCTGCTGCTGCCTGCGGCAGAGGAGCGTTTCAGACCTTTACCCTCTGGTAGTTAGAAACCTCCATGTTTCCACCCAGGAACTCTGTGCCGATTTCCACCTCTCAGGCGGTTGGTAGCAGTTGATGAGGCTGTCAAAAGGGAAATACAACTTTTATATCTTCCTTTCTGAGCTCACTCTTTCCTTCAGTCCGGATTATGATCTTCATTTGTCTTCCAGTCCTGCCTTTTGGGCTTGATTGTATCTGCAGAGGCCCCCGATTTCCCTTTCCGCAGCACAAGTGCTCCGTGTACTTTCTGTTTCCTCTGCAATTCATAAAGTTCTCTCCTGAAACCGCGGCGTTCTTAACTGTGCGTTTCGGTCCCGAATTAGCTCCCCTCGCCGATGTGCGGCTGGCCGGTGCTCCGCTCGGCTGGCTTTTCCTCGGGCGGCTGCGGATGGTCGAACGCCATCCCCCCGCGCCCGTGGAAGTGCTCGGGCTGACCCTCGTCACGAGGCGAGAGACGTGCGATGTCCTGCCAATCTCCTCCTCCTCCCAACGCTGGTACGACAAAGAAGTATTTGAAGCATCCCCTAGAGAACCGTGTTATTAGCCGGCGTGCTCGGGGAGGAGTGACTCTTGCATCGCTTTCAAAGTGCAAACGAGGTAATTTTTGTACAGCGCCGTCTTTGATTTATTTGCGGGTGAGATCACGTGTCTGAGAAGAAGCTGGCTGCGAAGGAGAAGTTCGTAATTATTCATGTTGGTCTCGTTTCCTAATGTACCGTGATCTTTCTAATCAATTAGACTCAATTTTGCTGCTTAAAATCCGTAAGTCATCGTGTTCAGTCCATAGAAATATCGGATCCAAAATGATTGAATGAGAAAAGTGTTCTCGTCGTATTCTACAGTATTTTTCCCAACTACGTAAACAGCATTTTTATGCTGATTTCAAATGCGAATCGATTGGTCCCGCCTGATGTCACTGGATTCTTGTATGCCGTCCTGCATCTCTTCAATAAATAGATGAAGATTTTTGTTTCAGTGACAATAAATAAAATTCACCCATCCATTTTTTGTCTGTTGACAGGCTTTTAACTCTTTGAATTAAAAAATATTGGCTCTTAATCTGTCACTTTCTAGAACTGGGAATAAATTTTCAAGCATTATTTCCATGTGACTTGACTATCTGCCAGTCGAATGGATGCTGTTCTCCAGAGGTGTCTAAATTGTGTTACCTTCTTGTTCCTTCCGCTCAACTGAATCATTCTGTTCCTATTTTCGTGTTTAAAACATTGATATCACTAAATACGAGAGGAAAATGTCAGTGGCAGTGCTATGTTTATTTATGCAAATTCACGTAAACCTGCTTTCTTGAGGAAGTAAGGGAGATGTGATCGCGCTGTCTACCTGCCCACCAGTAATTCTGCACCGCCTTTGCACTCTGATCCAGATTTCAAAGGGCCACAGACGTAGAAGACAATCTAGCTTTATTTTTGTTTTTTTTAAGTTTTGAGAAAGTTGACTGCTGGGCAGAGGGGAGAGAATAAAATCAGCGCTTCTACCCAGGGAACAGGGCTCATAAGTTTCCCTTATTTTTCTAGGAGACAGCATCTCGCTGGCTGGTCGGGTCCTGTGCTGCGGGAGCACGTGTGGTCCTCTGCCCGACCAAGAGACAGAGGCTGTGGGAGGGAGTTTGGGAGAAGTTTTGAGCGGGAGGAGCTGGAAGTGTTGTGTAGGTGGTGGTTGATGGCCTTCACGTAAGGAATGAGGTGCTTGTTCGTCTTGCTGGGTTTGGAACAACATATATGGGGTATGTATTTTGTATTGTTGCGCTCTGATGTATTGATGCTTTGCTTTCTTGGGTGGATAATCTTGACGTGGGATTTTATGTTTATTTACTTGTTGGTTTGAATCGATAGCAACAGAGAGAGTTGTGAATTTTCAAGGTTTCCTTTTGTTGAGAGGCAGGTGCGCTTTGCGATGGGCGTCTGAAGCATGAATCCCAGACCCGTAATTACGGTCCCAGTCAGGGAAGATCCAGCTCTTAAGGTATATCCAGCATTCGCAGATCGTCTGAAATTTGTGGAAGCTCTTGAGTGTGAAGCAGCTTCTGAGAACCAGGCCATTTTCTTGTCTTGGGCTCCAAACAGGAAGATGAATACACAAATCTGAGTCATTTCCAGATAGATTTTTTTAATATATAACTTCACTCAAATATGAGCACTTTGTTATTTATCTATTTTTCTAAAATCTGTTTCTCACTGCCTCCCAGTCTGAAAGCAGATGACACGGTTCATCATGCTTGTATTGAAGTAAACCTTATATTTCTTCCTCCTTTCCTGTTGGAACCCTGCAGGGAAACGATGATGATGATGATATTCGTGGCATAATGCTTTATTTTCCAAAGAACCGTACAGGGAACAAGGGTCTGTTGTGGATGACGGAGATGCATTGTTTTCCTTACAATGTGAGTGGGACTTGAATCATTTTTTAAAAAGTTCTTCTGAGTTTTGTTTACTATGGATGTGCTGAAAACCCTTAGCACTGCAAAGGAATTTCAAGTGACTGTGTGCTTTCTGGGAGGAAAAAAATGTGGGCCTGTTGATGCTCTCCAGCAAACCAATTAGGAGGTTGTCGCCATAGGATTTGTAGAAGCTGAAAAAACATGCTCCTGTCCTCTGTTGGAGATGCCGTTTTGTATTTGGCTGTACTTTTCCCTGTCTTTCCTTTCTCTCCTTGAGTGAAATTGTCACCTGGAAAACTGAAAGGTGGGAACAGTCAAAGTCAGAGCAGAAAAATGGGGTTTATCATAGCTTTCGTACGATAACTTTCCTAATAGGAAGATTAATGCTGAAGCGTATTTGTAGGCTGAACATTTTTGCCTTCCTTGTCTTAGCAAGGGTTAGAGATTTGGGAGGATTATTGAAGACAAGCTTAGGGTATTTTATGAGAGAAAAAGTACTAAACTGGCAAGAAAAGAATAGATGCCATCATGCCTGCTAGGCATGTCTAATTCTTTGATAAAATGGATAAATATTGCAGACTGCAGCAAAAGTTAAAATAGACCATAACATCTTGGGTTCTGCAGGGTTTTTCTTCTTGCTTCTAATTTGCTGTAGAACTCAATCAAAAAGATCTGGCTTTTCTATGGCATCAGACTCTTCAGTTTATCTGCCAGGAATTAAAGCACAGTATTTGGGCTTTTGCTTTCTTTGGCGTTAGATACCCAACTCTCTAATTTGATAACGTGTGGATTTTATCATTTCGATGTTGGAAATACATCCTGAAGACTAGTGAGAAGTTTTGAGCACGGACTGCTTTCTCCCCATTTTCCTCTTCGTTCTTTATACTTGAATGTATAGGAGATGACAACTTGCTTTTTTAATGGGCAAGGGGGTTTATGTGGTTATTCATAACAAATTCCTAAGACTCTTTGCTGTCCCAACAGATAAATCTGCTCCTGTTCTGTGGGTCATCCTGTTCAATGCAAGATTTTGGACTTAATGGCATTCTGTGTGTGCATATGTGTGTGTGTATATAGATATACGTTTTACGTATGAGCCACCTTGTTTTGTATTTATTGACAAGACAGAGTTGGAGGTGATCTCTGGAAAACAACTCATTTAGGCGTCCCTAGATGGGTACTACTTGGCTTAACCTGTTTCTAGAGATACTTGGCCCTAACTGAAAGAAGTCTCCAAGCATGTTTGGTCTTCTCCTGCCATTTAGGTGGACAAAGTAAGATCACTCATTGCAGTTGCCGATGATTTTTCAACCAAGATGAATGTAGTGCCTATATGGACAGGCAGGCTCTAAGGACTTGTCCCCATTGAAAAGTATTTTGAATTAAGCTTGTGAGCAGTTAAAGGGCAATTACTTTGGAATAGGTCCCCATATGAACATTTATTCTGTAGCAGTTTATTCTGCAAATAATTTTCTTTAGTTTTCTGTGTATGTCATCACTTAATGAGACATTTAATGGCTTTTGCAAAAACTATGGCATTCCACGTATTTTTTTGGTTCAACGTTGTGTGGTGTAGGCAGCTAGAATAAGGTTTCCATTTGGCCTTGTGGTTGTTTGGAGGAGGAAATCAAACTCGTCTTACATGTGCCCTACTCTTGTCCTAGAGTGGCCAGTGCTGTATTTAGAGAGTGGTCACTTAGCCACCAGAACAGGGTCACCTAAACGCTCTCCTGTTGGTCATCCTTGCCTCTTACCGTGGTACACATAAGAGGTGAAACCAATGCAAGGAAAGTTGGTTAAAGCTCCAGTTTGCTCTTGATTTGACTTGTATTCACAACAGAATTTTTGAAATCTTAAAACGCGGTGCCATAAATTTGAGAAATGGCTTCTTTTTCTTTACATCCGAATCCCAGCTGCTGAACTGGGCAGCTAGCTGAGTCTTCTGAATATGGACTGATCTCATTTGGAAGCTCAATAAAATATTTCTGTCCATAAGAATTTTTTCACTGTCTGTATATAACACACACACACAAAAATTGAAGTTGTAGAGAAGATACTCTGTTTGAGTTGACCACTTCTGTGATAGCAGACTTACATTGTGGGCTCAGTAGATAAATGTGGTGTCGTATCTGTTCTCATCTGAGCTTCAGCTTTTCTTTCATAATTCCTGGAGTTTGATTTTACGTATGTGTTTGTTAGCATTACCATCAAGAAATAATGTCTGAAATTGCTTTAGGCTTTGTAAAATGATGTTGGAGTGTTTTACAGCGGATCGGTGTTAGCTAGAGCTTTTGCTGGTTTGCAAATCAAAGCCCTCATTTGATGTTACAAACAACTTCTGAAGAAAAGGCATAAAACCCTCAGAGTTCTTGGTTGCTTTGGGATTGCCGTTCAGCAAAGTGTCCAGCATGAAGCGTGTTGTTCTCTCCCTCTCTTCCACAACACCACCGCAAAGGCGGTCCAAGAGATTACCCCTTTCCTTGCTGGTGCTGCCTCTACCACAGCAACCTGCAGCTGTAAACCATTAAGGCTGCTTCTGTCCAAGATTCTTGGAAGGTCTTTGCCGACCTCCCTGGGTTAAGCCTTGCAAGATCCTCGTGCGTAGATGTACCAGCTCTGTTTTCGACATGGAAAAACGAAGCCTGGAGATTTCTCGCTGGCGTTGCACAGCAAGGTCGGATCAGGTGCTGTGCTGCTTCTCCCTCTGCGGAGGCCAGGAGATGGATTTGGTTTGCTTTGTGTGCTGTTGGGATGTGCTCAGGTGCTGCGTTGGTGACTTTGTGTGTGGACTTAGAAGAGAGTTCCTAGACCTTAAGGGTTAATTAGACTGACCTCCTCGAAACCACAGATCCTTACATTTTCCCTGGAAAAGGAGCCTAATGACTATTTGTTTTGGGCTGTTTGCCTTCTACCAGGACAGTCAGTCTTAGTTTGGAGATCTCAAGTCATGAAGAATCCACCACTTCCCTTGGTATACTTTCAGCAATTAATTACCCTCTCTGATTAAAAAATTGAGGTCTAATTTGAATTAGTTTCCAACTATTGCTTCCAAAAGCCTTTTCTTGGCTAAATTAAAAGGTCCTTTGATACCCAATAACTTTTCCCGTTGAAGGGAACTGATAATTCCGTAACTAAGTCGTCTTTCAGCTTTTATTTTGGGCAAGTTAAACATGTGGCATTGAGCTGGGGAGTGTTTGAGCAGTACCTCAGGTTGTGTTTCAGGGTCTCAGATTTTGTTTCCTAGATGTAGTACCTTGCATTTGGTTGTACTGAAATCTACTTTGAGTGGCCTTCGCAGTCCGAATTGCTGTGTATCATCGGCCTGTCCTCTTCATCTGTCATCCGGAGGATCATTCACAAATCTTGGCCGTGGTTATATTAATTTCCACATCTATAGTGGACCTCTTGAATCGTACCAGGCTCCGTAGCAGGCCCAGCAGAACCCTACTACAGCTAACTTTGTTGACGGTGATTTTCCACGGATGACTGCTTTTAGTCATCTGTCAGCTGGCCAAGTCTAAATCCGTTTAGCGGGCTTTGTTGACATAGTATAGTGGTAATTTTTTAATCAAGATGTCATGCTCGACAAAAGTTTGCCTGTTACATTGCAGCAGTTACCTTTATCAACCTGATTTTGAATCTCATCTAAGAACGAAATCAGCTTTGTTTGACAAGGCCTATTTTCCATAACGTTGACTGTCGTTAATTTTGCTTCTGTTCTTTTTAAGTCCAGATCAAGTCTGATTCAGTTTTCCCTTATTTTGTCCAGAGCCGATGGCTGGCTAACTGATTGATAGTTATTTGAGTCATCTTTTTGCTCTCTCCTGATGTTGGCACGTTAGGTTTGTCTTCCAAATTCTCTCCTGCGCTCCAAAAAATATTGAAAATGAACCCTTGGGGTCTCAGAAATGGTGGAGGACTCTTTGAGGACTCTCCAATTAAACAGCCTGGGCCTCTGGGGCACCTTGCCTTACTGAAATGCAGAGCTGGTACAGAGCTGGGAAGACTCTCCAGTCCATTCGCCTCCTTGAGGCAAGATAAAGTGTCTCTAGAGCATCCCTGACAAATATGTTCCTAATTTTTCCTTAAAATCTTCCAGTTTAGGAGGTACCCAGCCTCCTTAAGTAGCTGGTAGAGGGTGCTTAACCAATTTAGTGAAACGCTTTTCCAATATCTTATCTCTCTGGCAAATTAAGATACTTTGCTTCACTCCAGGGGTCGTGCAGAATAACCCATCCCCTTGCCTCCTCTGTCACTGATGGGAGCATGTTACAGTCGCCTTCAGTTTTCTTTCCTCTAGGCTGAACAAGGTCCTTTAATCTGTTCTCATGAATCATATTGTTTCCAAATCTCTTTATTTTTGCAGCTTTCCTCTGTACTCTGATGTGTTTACTTCTCTCTGTACACAGACTTGGTACTCCATGGCCTTGTCAGCATTGTATAAAATGAAATAATGCTATTTTTCACGTGGCACTCTATTAAAACAATCTGAAATACCTTTTGTTTGTTTGTTTTTTTTGCAAATCCATTGTATTGTTGACTTACATTCATTTGTGATCCAATATACCCTCTAGGTTATTTTCTCTTGTCCATCAGCCTAGCTAGTTATTCTCCACCTGCGCAGCGTACGCTGCTCTTGCACTTGTCTTTATTGAGTTTCACCAGGCTATTTCGGTTTGACACAATTTGATCTTGACGCATCCGTGTTGTTTCATTTTTTGCTTTATCCTGTAGTTGCTTTTCTATAGGTTGCTTAATCATTTTTCTAGTATCTTCCCATTGATTGCAAGGGGAGTTAAATCTCTGGTTTGCTGGAGAAGCTTTTCCAACCTCCCCTCTATAGCTATTTCCTTTTTGATCCCAAAAGCACTTTGCAACTTTGTGAGTGAATATAAGTGGATCATCTATATGCAAATTCTTTAATTTTTCCTCTGCTAAGTTACATTTGTGAAAAATCAACATAAGTGATGCCTATTTTCATTATGTTGGTATTTCATTAAGATGATAACTAAAAAGTACAAACATCATACAAGTTAAAATCAATTATTTAAATCAAGACATTTTGCAATCTTGATTGACTTCGTAGACTTAGATATATTTAAATGCGAGTCTGTTCTTTTTCTCCCCTGGCAAGACTTCCAGTCCAGTGACTACCGCAGCTTTATTGGTTGTAACGAGGTCCAAAATAGTTACTTTGCGTTATAACTTGTCACCTAGCATTTCGGAAAACGAATCCCCTATAATGACTTGCTGCATGAGAGTTTCTGTACCCCTCCCGTCTCCTCCGTAACCCCACATCTTTTTTTTCCCCCCTTGATGTGCCTATGGAGTGACGTACCCTGCTCCCTGTCTTGGTGCTTGCCAGAACCTCCTCCTGGGCTTCACCCATTATAACCCACCGAGTCACTGCCCAGTTTGCCTGGAAATTCAGTTCTTCTGCGGTACTGGTAACTGCCAAAGAGGTGAGCCTTTTTTTCCCCCATCTTTGTAGGGGTCCATTGCAGCCACCTCTTCCCTTTCATATCTGAACACTATCGAACTCATGATTTTAAAGTCCAGTCACACACTCCTCGCACCAGATTGCATTTTTTTTCTTATTGCCGGTCAGGATTTTATTTGTTCCTGCTTGTTATTCAGACTCCTTGCACACATATATAGCAATAGACAATTCATTTTCTTTATGGACGCTCTTGTCTGACTTTGAACCTCATTTGCCCTTCTAAGTGTCCTTCTCTTGTGTTTAGCTTGTTCCTGTCCTGGATGCATCAGCAGTTTCATCTGGGAAGGTGTCTTATTAGTTGGAAAGATGCTGGCTCTGCAATTCACGATCTCTCTGTTCCCTGCAATATCGTTCAATCACTCAAATCCAAATATTCTCATCAGTCGTGCAGCCTTGTTCAGTTCGCCGGCCTTTTTTTTTTGCCATCTGGTACTGGATGCGTGTTTTAGCTGGGGGATCAGCAACCCGTGGCTGCCCAGTCAGGCTGTGAGCGGGGTGTGGGGCTAATAGCATTGGCATTCAGAGGCACTCATTTGCAAGAGGCAGCAGGTTGCGATTGCTGACTCTCCCTGAGCTCTACGCTCAGCAAAAGCCGCTGTCTTGCGTAGAAGCAAGGTACCATGGACTAGCAGATTCCCACCTGTTCGAGAGGCAGCTTCTACCAGATCCCGCTTGGTTTCTCTTGGCACGCTCGAGCCGTAGCGCGGGGAAGAAAACGCCTGGCGTGGCACCCTACAAAGATTGCCAAACCTTGACTTAGACTTTCCTTTTCAGTTCTTTTCCAGGATCCCTGAAAACTTTTCTCATCCGCTTAGTTCCAGCTGACGCGGAGTCGCTGCTGCCGGTATGCACGGTTACTTCTTTTGAGCAGAGCGATTAGCCAATATTTGTGATCGTCTGTTGAAAGAGGAAATCAATGACAGCCAGGTATTTCTCGGAGGCAATCGTGCTGATTCACAGAGCGTGTTTGCAGAGGCTGGTTTTCCTGAACACAGTCTGAAGCAAGCAGCAGGAGACCATTTTGCTCAGTATTCCAAGGTCGTTTTTTCCTGCCAGCACTAAACACATGCGCGCCCGCACGCACACGTACGCGCGGGGTTTTTCTGTGCCTTACGCCACGGGTGTTTCTCTGGCTGTCCTTGACTTTCTCGTGCTTTCCTGATGCTCTTCGCTGACGTTTCTGGCTCTGTCGGCAGGCTCGACAGCGTGTGTATTCTCTCCCGTTCTCTGCGGTTTACATAGTTTCCCCTTCTGATGCTCTGTGTTTGTGTTCAGCCCTTGGGAAGCTTTTTTTACTCGCATCTATTTAGGCCGGTTTGTGGCCAGCCTTGCTGGCTTTAACCTTTTCATCCAAAATTCCACATAACAAAAGTGTCTTCAATGGAGATTTTTTGGGTGAATTCATAATCTGCTTCAGCCTCGTGCTTTCACTTCAGGGGAGATCTCTCTGCCGGAGAACCCAAATCTCCAAGCTTTCTTGTTACGGCTGGTATTTTGCTAGTGATGGATGATGATCTCATGGTCAGATCGTGGGAGCCCGGCACCTGGTTCTTTCCATGCCCACGATTTCCCTCTAGTTCACAAACTGCATTAGCAGTGCCTCGGTTTCCCATTTGGAAGATGGCAAAAAGGGTTGGCGATGCCTGTACTTCCCAAGGTAGATAAATGAAACGTCGGGAGATGCCCTGATACCCACAGCGACGGCTTCCCCCTTCGCCAGCACTCGAAGGAATGAAAAGGTTGTTGACCCTGTGCTCGTGGTCGCCTGCTTTGGTTCCTTCGTTGTGCCCTGTATGGAGTTTTTCTTTACGGTTTTGTACAGATTTCAAAATGGCATAAAATTATTTCGCTTACGTGGAAATGGCTCTCGCAGAAAGTGCGTAACGGCAGTGCTGCAGAGACTATTCTGGTGTCTCACTCGTTTCGGTTTACAATTCAGGCTGGTGCCTTTGATCTGCAAAACCCTTGATTTGAATCTTATCTCCTTGTGAGACCTCTTTCCCCAGGACTGTGCTGGCAGTCAGGATTAGCTGGGCTTTACTTGGTTAACAATCTTGTTTTTAAATCTGAGAGGACTTCAGCAGAGTTTTCTCCTGGGGCAGCGGGGCATTGATTCTGGAATATGTTTTTCTCGGTTATCAGGATTTTCTGGCTATCGAGATAAGCCGTGGGGCTTACGGATCACGGAGTTTTCTTCCTGCAGTGGCAACTGGAGGAAGCCGTACGTGTCTTCAGTGGTTTTAGGTTTTATCTGGCCTTCCTATGATTTTACCTTTTTATTATTATTTCATATTTCTTGTTTTCTATGTGTGTTTATATGAACCGAAAGATAGTGGGAAGAACATGGGGGAAAACAATCCCTTATTCTTTGGCTTTTGGTTTCCTGAGATGCTGGCAGGGTACCAGAAGCATGAGAAAACAGGGGCAGACGGACTTGGCTCGGTTAAGTTCTAGAAGCAGGCAACCTTTGTCTTCAAAGTTCATAACTTGTTCTGATTTAAAACAAAAATAAAATTGGAAAATCTTAAGGACCAACATGGCAACTCACATTTTCTGTATCTTGACAAGTTTCAAAACTGTTTCACTGTCAGAGTTAATAAACGTGAACTTTTGCAGGTGTCGGATCTGTGGGTCTGTAGCAGTGTGGGCTGTTCTGGAGTGAGGTCCCTCATCTAAAATGAGTGAGGTGAGGCCGCCCCTGGAATCCTGTGCTCAGCGCTGGGCCCCTCACCCCCAGAAGGAGCTGGAGGGGCTGGAGCGTGGGCAGAGCAGGGCAGCGAGGCTGGGGAAGGGGCTGGAGCCCAAGGGTGGGGAGGGGCGGCTGGGGGAGCTGGGGGTGCTCAGCCTGGAGAAGAGGAGGCTGAGGGGAGCCCTCATCGCTCTCTGCAACTGCCTGAAAGGAGGCTGGAGCCGGGGGGGTCGGTCTCTTCTCCCCAGGAACAAGCGATGGGACGAGAGGGAACGGCCTCAAGCTGCGCCAGGGCAGGGTTAGGTTGGGGATTGGGAAAAACTCCTTCCCCCAAGGGCTGTCAGGGCCTGGCCCAGGCTGCCCAGGGCAGGGGCTGAGTCCCCATCCCTGGGGGGATTTAAAAGCCGGGGAGATGTGGTGCTTGGGGACATGGGTTAGTGGTGGCCTTGGCAGTGCTGGGTTAGCGGTTGGACTCGATGATCTTAAGGGTCTTTTCCAACCTTAACGATTCTATGAATTATGCCCATTACTGTTACTTCTGGCTATGGTACATCCATAGGAAGAAAAATGTAAATCAGTGCCACTCAGTGGACATAAGATACTCATTTTCTTACTAGCAGCCATATAACTTCTCAAGCAATAACTGCTACCTGAAGGGCTAACCGTAAATTCTTGTTGATGCTAAAACAATCTTGTCGATGATAAAAGGTACAACCCCGAACTCTGAGATACTGCAGTGCAAAATAAACTCGAAGACAATGGGACCCTTTGCTGCCATCTGCATCTACGTCTCAGCAGAATCAGAGTCGTGATTGTATTTCGTGACTGCAAATTCCTGAAGCGCTGGCACCCAAATCCAGAAATCCTGACGCTGTTCTTTGAAGGGAAGAAGTTTTGTGTAGGTGTCTTGCAGTAATTTTAGCTCCTTCCCTTGATACAGCACGTACCCTCTCTGAACTCAGGCTACTGCTTGCCTCCTGATGTAAAATATAGCGTGCTCTACAGGCTCTTCTCATAGCCAAGTATCAGGAGATAGTATTTTGATGATACAGCATTTAGACTACCTTCTAAAAAAACCTGAAGTACTTTTATGGCTTCCTTCTCGGACCATCTGAGCCACTTACAAACCGTAGTTAATGTAACAGCGCTTTCAGAGGTAGAGGAGTGTCGGTTACCCCAGTTTCCCATCTGTAAAACGTGCATCAGATGGGCTGAGAGCCTGGTTCTGCCGCTGGCTTAGGCGGGTGCAAGTCCTCGGTGCTGCGAAGGATGTAGTTCTGCCCTCCCTCCTGCCGCACTCTCTAACACACCTTGTGCCAAAGGCATCGTTTCATGAGATACTGGTGGGACCAATACACCAATACCTTCTGCTTGGAGCTGCCCAGTTACGTGTCCACCTGGTGTGAACTCGTACTTGGGAACACATCACAGAATACCAGGTTGGAAGGGACCTTAAGGAGAAGGCCAAGGAACATGGCCAAGGAGAAGGGAGGAAAGGTGAGACCGCATCTTCTGGTAACACCGTGAGTTTATTGACTTAAATGACCTTAAATTTGGCTTCAGGAACTGAATCGGCGTCCTCAGGGTGTGCTTTTACGATGTCTTTGAGGTAAGGGGACTGGCCACCTTGCTACACCATCTGTGACACTTGTCTGGCTGTGTGGTGAGCTGATTCAATGCACGGAGCTGGCAGGAAAATAACCTACGCGGAAGCCTTGCGAATGGCCTACGCGGAAGCCTTGCGAATGGCCTACGCAGAAGCCTTGCGAATGGCCTACACGGAAACCTTACAAAGCGTAAGTTGGAAGGGGAAGAATAAGCTCAGGGATAATGTCTGGCATCTTCTGGGACTTCTAGCAGGACAACTCCCTTTTATTTTTTTTTTTAAAAAGCAATGGAGTGTTTCTTTTGCTGGCTCAAGAAGGTGGACACCTGGAGCTGACTCGATCTTGTTGTACGCTTAGGGACCTTGCCATTTAGTAAAGAGGGAGCGGAAAAAAATCCGGAGATTAAATTTACTTAAGATGTGTTCTCAAGACGAAACGCGGATGCTTTGCTGGAGATCAGTAGTCTCTGCAAATCTTTTGATATTGAAATAATTTAATGGGAGTATCCATTTTAAGATTATTGGGGAGTATCCAGAGTCTATTCCTGGTAGTGAGAGCGGAAATCTGTTTTAATTGCAGCAGCTTTCTGGGAGCCATGCTTCCTGCCAGCATGCTAACAGTAAGCATGATCAGTAGCAGGAGAGATTATAAAAACCCCAGGCATTTTACATCCGTTTCAAGTAGCCCGAGTACAGTAAGAAACAACAAAAATTGGGCAGCACCTGGGAAAACAGGGGATTCAGAGACTGTATACTAAACCTCCCCAAAAAGTCCCTGAATCCATGGGGGCATGGCTCCTGGGTTCACCTTTTGTGTGTGTTTGATTGAGTATCTCATAGTTAGAGAGGGGATAAAAAGCCACTGCTGCCACACATAGCACTTGAGATGTCTTTGTTGCTTATGTCTAATTAACCCTGATGATTTCTTCCTGATTTGGTTCATTTCCGTGTTTATAGGCAACACGCAAGGGTGAAGAAGCGAAAACAATTAAAACTAGGAAACCAAGACAAAGTGGTATCAGATAACCCAGAGAAGTTAGATAGCTGGAAGCCTTTAAAAGTAGTTTTTTTGAAGATAACTGTATCCCTCTAATTTCAGAAGGAAAAAAAGCGTGCAGGTACCTTGTTTTTAAAACCAGGTCTGTTTTCCAGAATGCCTGGAAAATTGAGCTTAACCATTAGAAGTGTTGCTCCTTCAGCATTTGCCTCTTAGAAGTTTTTACCGGGTAGAATTTATTTCTGTTTGACAGCATGCCTATCATAACGCATTAGTAACAAAACCTCAGAATTTTGTTCTTGCGGACTAAAATGAAGAGGAAAAGGAAAAGACTGTATTCAAAAATAACTTTCAGGTAATCTGGGACGATGGACACTAAAATATCTCTGCTATAAACATGTTTGTTGCCACAGCAGGAAAGACTGTGTGCTGTAATCTTCATTTTCATACCCTAATTATAGCTTGAGTCCTTCTAAAATTTACCTCTAATTCTAAGTTTCCTTAACTTTGTCTGTTTTCAGAATGACTGCACTATCTCCAATGTATCTGACCAGAAGCAGCTGATTTTTATCTTAACGCTGATTTTCGTCTGGGTGACTGAAAGGCAACGATAGCACAATATGTTCTTATTCTCTGAAACTGCAGCTGTTTGAGGTGTCGTGTGTAGACTCATTAGTGAAGTGATACAGCGCAGAGTCGCACCTTCTTGGACTAAAAGCATATTGCGGTTTAGCAAAGGATAAACTGAAATTTGCAGAGAATGCTCTAATGCTCTTTTTCTCTTTGGAAGTCTTGAATGCAGTGTATTTTTGCTATATTTTTCACGTTCGGTAGGAGAATCAGTACGGTAAAATAAATCTGTATTAATGCGTACTGTTAGGACACAGGTGATTAGTACAGGCACGTAGCAATATGTTCTCCTTTTTTTGAGACCCTTTTAGCAGAACACAAAGGGAGCGATAAGATGGAGGTCCGTACTGCAATTTCATAGCAACTGCTGCTTGAAGGAAATTATCACCTGGTTTGAACCTTTTTGCAGAAGTTGGATGCGACAATAGATACAATAAAGCTCTTTATCTGATAGGAGTTGTTTAAATAGGATGTTTGTCTTAGTAACGGTGTAATTTGCAGGACTCCAATCGCTGTGGTTTTATTCTCACGGAAATCACAATATGTGTTTGGACTTGCAGGACTCCTGTTGTGGTGGATTTCGGTGGCAGGTCGTCTGAGGTGTACCCTTCGTCCTGAGCGGTGCTGGACTAGTGCCTTCAGGAGCGCTGGGCGATCGGTTTTGAGTTTTGAGCTGGCAGGAGGGCACTAGGTAACTAAGTGCTCAAAATGGATGAGAACCCACCATTAAAGGGTAAAGACACCGTGGTGTTTTTATGTGGATTTTCACTTCAAGTTCTTTAGTTTCTCAAAACTTACAGCTCTTAAAAGTCATAGATCAGGAAAGCTGTGAAAATCCATTTTTCAAGGGTTATTGTTTTCAACTTACCTATTCAGGATTCTGCCTTGTATACACAGGCATGCAGTAAACACCTCCTGAAAATGTCTTCATGTAAGAACATTGAGAGACAGCCCAGCTTCAAATAATAAAGAAGGGCTTAAAGACTTGAACTCAGTCTTGTTAGAGCAGATCTACTTTGCAAGTTACTGTCAAGTTAATATTAAGTTAATAATGCCTAAATAGGCTGCCAGTTTATTTCTTCACTAGGAAATTAAATCAGGTTGACTGTGCTCAAATTACTGTTTTCAAATTAAGTAGCTCGAAGGAGAGCAGCAGCATTGAGGTAACCCTTGTTCTGCGGTGCCTGCGGACCCAGTGCTGTGCTGAAACCTCTGGGGATGTAGCAACAAATAAAGCCATTCTTTAAATTGTGTCCCAGCGAACTGTGACTTCTGAGGCATTTTAGTACCAAGCGACATGCTGATTAAGAAAATCGACAGTATGTTATCAAATAAAGATGACGTTAATGACATTAAGAACAGCAGTTGGGTTTCAAACAATGACCATTGACGGGTTATCGTGGTCAAACGGGTGGGGGTTTAGAAAGGTTTCAATGAAGTAGCAGTGGACCCAACAGTATTTTTATCAGTGCTCTTGAAGTAGTGTCCCCAGTACTGTTTGTGAATGACGTCATACAGAGGGGCAGAACAGTAAGTCATGACCCGTTAAACAGAGGAGCAGATGGATGCCTTGGTGGAGTCTCCTGGTCTCCAACTGCCCAGGGGATAGACAGTGCCACGTGGAGATAAGTCATGACCCATTAAACAGAGGAGCAGACAGACGCCTTGGTGGAGTCTCCTGGTCTCCAACTGCCCACGGGAGACAGTGCCACGTGGAGATAAGTCATGACCCATTAAACAGAGGAGCAGACGGACGCCTTGGTGAAGTCTCCCGATCTCCGACTGCCCAGGCTGGAGTGATGGTGCCACGTGGAGACCATCGAGCTCCTTGCTTAGATGTGCTCATCGAGGGCACATACCATCATACACGGTGGTTCTGATTGCTTGGTACCTCGGGCTTGGTACCTTTGGGTTTGATTTGAGCTATGTTCAAAAAGGAGAATAAACCAGATGCAAAGCACTGCTGCTAGGGGGAAGAGTTGCAAGCCGTGCCTACAGAATGAGGTGGAAGAAGGAGAGAGTTGTATTATGAGTAGTAACACTGAGAGGGATTAAAAGGTCGGTGGTGGGCAAAGCAGGTTAGTGTAAACACCAGGGCTGATGCTGTAGCGAAAAAGGCAAATGCATTTTTTTTTTTTTTTAGGTTTATGAGCAAGAAAATATTTAGAAGAGAATAAATCTCATTTGTGTGTTTGGTACTTGTGACTTTCATACGGGAAGATTGTGTATGATTTCCATTTCAACATCTTGAAATAGCTCTTGGATAAGTTGTAGGGGAACAGGAGAAACACAAAAATAGTCTGAGGACTAGAAAAAACACGGCACAGAGAAGCTTAGAGCTAAGTCTGCTGAGCTTATCGGAGAGAGCGCTTGACTGCAGTAGCATCAGAGAGAAAATTCCAGGCGCTGAGTGTCCTCCTATGCATCCGGGGAAGGCGTACCCAAAATTAGTGTTTTAAAGAGGAAATAGGGCAGTTCGGAGTTGAAGCGAGGCATGGTTTTACTGGGGAGGTAGACCGCCCGTTGTGATGAATGATCAAAGGAAAAAGCACACTCTCCATCTCTAGAAATTCCCCTATTTGATCACTTTTCTTTTAAAACTATATAGGCCAACACAGGGTATGTTCTTGTCGAGTATTCGGTTCAGTTTGTGGGTGATATTTAATGGCGTGTGGTAGGCAGGAGGGCAATTTCAGTGAAGCTGTGGTCTCTTCTTGGCCTTTAAATTGATGAAACTATGAACACATCTTTTCTTCCCGGGCAGAAAGAATTGCAGAAAGGCACCAAGCGCCGTTAACCTGTGGCCGCATTACAGAGGTTGTGTTAGGAGGTGACGGAGTTTGCTAATTGAAACATTAGTTTTTACTTAATGGGCCAACCTTCGCATTAAAATTACTACCTTGTTCTAGTTAAAAATGTCGGTACGGGATGGTAAGGGCGGTTTTGGGTTATAGCTCAAATTAACTGTGAGCTGAAGACAAGCCCTAAAAATTTTGGAGAGCACATGGTGACTGTAGGAATGGAGTTGTATCGCTGAGAAATAAGGGTAAAAGGAATATATTTATTTATAATAGGGAATCTTTAAGAGCTGTAAAGAGAGACCTATATTGTCTTGCAATTTGGTGGTACTCACAGGGCGATGGGTGGTGGCTGGCGATCTCAATTTAGGATCAGTTGGGGGAGGGATTTATGCAATGCAGCCACCTGTATAATTGCTATTTACAAACCATCTGTAAACTTTCTTCCTCCCCAAAGTGATCTCATCCTGAGTGTTTACCTCTGGCCCTGGTGCCTTTGGAAAATAATTTAGAAAACTTTATAAAACGGAGTTTGAAGTGCGTGTCAGCGCCAGCTAAAATGATGCAACAAGAATACAGCAAGGCATGCGAGCAGCAAGACAAAGACTCTATTTAAATCCGCTGGGTTATTTAATTTAATCCAGGCGATGTATTATAGTATCTGCATGTCTCCAGATGATCCGTTCTGGTCATTGAAGCCAGGCTTCACCAAGGTGCTGGTGGGATCTTGTTCATAGCAGTCTTCAGAAAATACGCCACATGCATTGATCAGTCTTTGTCTGCATCTAAAACCTATTTCTGCCAGTTCCGCTTCGCAATCCAAACTGTGGGTTTGAGTGATATTTGAAGTGATCTAAGAATACTTCAGATGTATTGTCAAGGGATTCAGTGCTAAATAAATTATAGGAAAGATGAGATCCGAGCAAGCGTTTGGATAACATAAGCAAGACTAATGGGTTTTAACCTGTTTTCTGAACAGTGGGACGTGATTGATCAAAGAAAAAAAGATTGGCTCAGTGGCTTCTTTGTACCAAAATTTTTAAGGGCTGAAAATGAAGTAAGAGATTTAGGGCTTAGGGAAGAACCTACGTGATGAAAGAAACTGGGGTTGGAGGTTATGAAAGTCCAGGTTGGCAGCTCTGTCCTCTTTATCAACATTTCCCCATAGGGATCTGCTAGTAGAAGACTTTGGACAGGCAAAGCGTAGCCTGGATAGTTACTTTTAAAATTTTTTAAAGTTTTTTTTAATCAAAGATCTTTATTGTGCTGTCAAGATTTGAGTTTCTAGAAAGCTGGTCTCCTTCGCCATCTGGGGAAAAAAGGAGCTGAAGAGGTGGAAGGCTGATTGCCAAGGGGAGGTGACTGTGCTTTAGGAGCCTGGGAAGAAGGGCAAGTGCAAATTTTCGTCTGCCTCCCTCCCTGCCCTTCCCCTGTCTCCTGCAAATAACGTTTCTTGCAATTCTTGCCCATGTTTGCCCCTAAAGTAGGGATTTAGGAGTTTGTTTCCATACCTCATTCTCAGTCAGGGGAAGAAATTTAGAATTTCCCACTGTTTCAGTGTTGCCAGCAGCAGTGGCAACCAGATGTGGTGGTCTGGTAGTGACGATGCTCGCAGGGAGGAAGGACGAGGCTGGAAATCAGCAGGGGAGCTTACGGACACAGTGGTGCTCAAAGCTGAATTTCCTCAGAGACATTTTAGCCATGTACTTTTTGCAGGGCTGAGACACACCTATTTCTTGGTGTGGCATAACCACACCAAAAATGGTGACGTTTAAATAAAAAAAAGGTCATGTTTTGTTGCTGGGTTTGCAGGTGGAAGCTGATAAAGGCTGTGCTTGCACCAGATTACCTAGGCTGTCCATCTGTTTGGACGCAGATTATTGGGCAGCATACATCGGTTCTTCTTGTGTAGCTGAGCACGACTACGTGCAAAGAGTGGGCGACCTGTGCTGCAAATACATGTGAGAAATCCCTTCTTCGTACAGTAGGTCCAAATTTGAAGGAACTGAGGTCCGAAGAGGGTAGTTAAGTATTTGTCAGAAAAATATATGCTCACGAATGTCACATTTCTTCCTTGAGATGCCTAGGGCATGTGTTTTCAGAGCATCTTTGCATCTTCATAGCACTTCATTCATTACAAAGCTCTGTCGACCACCGATGCGACTGTCAGGTCTCAGCATCCAACTTGCGGATTTGGCCTTGAGTGTCCAGAAAATGAAGATTACACCATTAATTAATCAGCTAGAGTTTTCAGTTGAGCATTACGAAGAAGCTCTGCGGCAGACGCTAGGGAAGACCGGTTCCTTGGGGCAGGATTCGTCTTAATGCTCGACGGCAAGACCGTACTTGTTCCTGCAGTCTCTTGTCGTCTATACTATATGCCGTCCAACTTCTTCATCCGAGCGGGCAACAGTCCTGCAGACAACGGCTTTATTCACTCTTAAGGCTAATTTGGTTCTTGAACAGATTAAGATAGGCGTCCTAGCAAAAAACCAAAAGTGAGTGTGAAATATCAGTTCTAAAATATCATGTACTATCAGTTCTGGAATTTCTCTTTTTGTTGTGTAGCTTTGCAGTCACAAGTGTATATTCATGGCAGGCTTTAATGAACTAGAAATATGAAAAATAAAAATTTATAATACAGAACTATGTTTATCGTTAAGACTTTAAATAGGAAACACAGCTCTAACATAAATAGTCAGTGTGAGGTTGATACTATTTCTGCAAAGCAACTGTTAGAAGGGACTCATGCTACTTGCTGTTTCTCACTATTTTATTTTATTTGATGTTGGAGGATGCCGAGATTGGAAAAATCCTGAATCCTGGGTACCAAAGAACATAATGATGGGGAGTTGCAGAGACCCCGTGTGCTGAGCCTGTGGGGATGGGGTAGGGTGCCTGTTGCTGGCGTACATAAAGGGCCTGAGTGGAGGAGGAGGAAAGATGAAATATTCTGTGTTTAATTGTGCAAATTAACCTGTAGAAGCTGCAGTTTTCAGAGGTCTATAATTTGGCCAGTTAGGGCTGATCTTTATGAGTGTAGTTAAAAACATGTCTGTAGTGTCTATTAACTTCACCTCACCTTTTGGCCAACTCCTGTAACCAAATTTTGAATACAAAAAACTCAGGTAAGACCTTCTTAGTCTCCAAAGAAGCAGACCAGTTCCAGCTTCTCAGGGTTGAAGTCCTGCAAAATACATTACAAGTCAGATGCCAGAGGCAGAAAACTGTTGCTTGAACAATTAAAATTTATTCAGGTTGCAATGGTGCTGAAACCAAGCAATGGAAAGTGGAAGATAACCCTTATTGAAGTTGTCCGTGCCAGCTGCGCGTTACGGATGCACAATTTTACGTACAGTTATGAAAAATGGTCCTATGCGTTTAATGCCTTGAAGGACACACGTCCACTTTATTTAGCTGGAGAAATTTGGGTACAAAACTACTGTACTTGATGGAAATGTCATTCTTTGCAGTTAAATTTTGCCCTTCTGCTTACTGAAGCGTGTGAGAAAGAGACCTAGGATGATATCCTGACTTTTTCTAGTCTCATTTTTTTGCTGCAGCCTCTGTACGACATTGTCCTTGACAGGCATCACAAAACATTAAAGATGTTGCACTGACTAATCTAACATTGCTCGCTATGATGAGGTTTCGTTTAGCTCAACCAAAATAGCACAGCTGTGTATAAGAAGAACGGTTTGATGCGAGTGTTGCAGATAGTAGCTATAAATCTGTCCTTAACCGGTTTTTGAACTTAACTGTTTGTGTATGAGCAAATACGTGCACACACCAACTCTTGGGGATGGCCTTGGACTTAGAGAGATGTGTGTATATATATATATATATATATATATAAAAGATTAGACATTAAAAAGATCTTTTTGCTTCTTAGATAAGTAACATCCACGCCTGCAATTTATAAGGGGGGTAGAAGTTTCACAAATGAAAAGCTTTTCCCTGTTTTGAAGAAGACTTTGTATCGAGTAGATGGCACACAAAGGAAAACAGAAATAAATAGTGGAAAATACCATACCAGGAGGTGAGCATTGCTATTGCTTATGGTTTGTGGTTTGGAAATATTCTTTTGTGGTGCGAGAATAGCAATGGATCTCTGATCAAAAGACGCAAGAAAAATGCATGGCTGTTGGAAGAAGCTGGGCTTAAGCCCCGGAAAGATGGGCCAGCTTCACTTCATCTGGCTCTCTACTGTCCATCACACGTTAGCGATCCTGGAACTCGATGGGTCAGGGACAGTGGATATGTAACATGGTCTCAGGCTGTTGATGTTATTTGAGTTGGTTGAAATAATGTTTTAAAAGACACTGAAAAGCATCTGCTCAGGAATAAATACGAACGTGCTCAATCAATACCAATATAGGAGGCTGTCTTTGAAAAAACATGGCGAGAAGAAAGATCATTTAAACCAATTTGTGCAAAAACCGGAATAACGATGTGCACATCGTGATCACTTGCAACCACTCCTTCACTCCAAGCGTCAGTTTTAATTTTAATCTTTTATTAACCACTTGATTGTTGAATATTGCAAAGAAACGTAACCCCCTTGGAAGAAATCAAAAAGAATCCTGCTATTGAGTTAATTAGATACAAATTCGAGCTTTTTTTTTTTAATAAAGATTAAATGATGTATTCAACTATTTCAGGCTCTACTTGAGATACACACACCTGTGTCTAGCTTGCCGAGGATTTTCCTCATTAATTAAGAGCACTTTCCTTGTGTTATTACTTAATTGGGTGTCACAGGGAACCTGATGAGACAATGAAATGGTCTTAATTGCGTACAAACTAAATGCACGATACTTCACGTACTGGAGTGTTCCATGGCATGACCCCAGCTTGTTACCATCTACTAATAGCGATAGTAATTGCTCAGTAAGAAAATGCAGCCTACTTGATTCAGTATAGTGTTAATGAACCACTTTTCTTCCCTACAGTCAACTTTCCCCATTTATCAGACTTATTTAAGAAGTTTTTCAAATTCGGCAACATAAGGTGTTGAAACGCCTAAACAATTTTCACTGTTTTAAGTTTCGAAAGGGGTATATGTTTCCCTGCGGTTCCGAAACGATAACTGCAAAGGTAAAATATTATCTTTAACTTTTAAAAATTCTATGAAGACTTGCTTTTTGTGTGTGTGCCTTTCAGCTGCTTTGGCCACACATTTCTTCTCACACCCAACTAAACCATATCAGTCCATTTTTATTCTCTTTGGCTGGAAAAATGCAGTAAGGTTTCCTTACACTTCTGGGATTAATCGCTATTCTGCTTCTTCAGCCTCGTCCATCTTTTTTTTTCTTTTGGGAGGATGGAAACAAGAGTACAAGAAGGAGAAAACTTTTCCCCCTGTCACGTCTCTCTCCGCTCATCTTCCCGAAGCAGAAGGTAGATGTTGTAACAATATGAATTATGGATGAAACTGCTGTAGCCCGCAGAGCGCTGAATATCTGCAGTGGAGTTAACCAGTTTTATTCAGCATTAGAGAGTAGAGCTACCTATGGGATTGGAAACAAACCCCAAACTTCCCATTTTCAGTGCTCAGTCAGCCACAGTCACTAGATTCTTCCTTTTTCCCCACCCGTTTTCTCGTCTCGCCTTAAACAACAGGTCTACCTGAAAACCTTGCAGAAACTTTTGGGTTAATCCCTGTGCTTATTTGCTACTTTGCAATTGTTTACAAGCTCTGCCTGGGAAGTTAGTCCTGAATAATACCATTTAAAACTTAGCAAGGAGAAGCTGAAGAGCTTTCAAACCCTTTCACTGCAGAAAATTCTCTTGTTCAATAGGGTATTTCAATATAAAAAATTGTTGTTGGAGGCAAAGGTGTGTTTTTCTTTCTTGGAAATGAACTCTTTTGCAGTCTGCTAAGGTATTTTTTAGATTTAGGATGAAGAGAGTCTCCATCAAGACAAGGGAAAGACAAAAACAGGGACCTGGACATGGACTGTGCACGACACAGGAGCTGTCGTCCTGTGTGACTTCCAGCAAGACCTGCAGCTTGCCTGGAGATTTGTTTTTCATCTCCCTGAAATGGAATGACTGCTGTTTCCCTTGCCAGGCTGTTTTTAGTCTTCTCGGATAAAACCTTTGCGGGGATCAATTATATAGGAGAAAAGTCCTTGTAGCTCTGGGTTTTGGCATTGGTGCCACTTAGAAGTAATGGTGAGAACTGAAAAAAACCCTGATTTTTATAATGCACGAGTGCCTTAGGTAGTACGTACAAGCAAAGAAGTGGCAGTGAACCCACATCTTGTATCTTCTTGATTTTTCTACTTTGGATTTATTCCAGCAATCACCATCAAAGGAATTTGATAGTGGGAGGATCTGAATAGATTCTTTTTTAATTCTGTTTGTTGTTGTTACACCCTGTTTAATTTTTCCTGTTGTATTTCTGCGTATAGATACTGTGCATATGGCTGCGTTCTTCGGGGGGAAGGGTGGTAGAGTTGGATTTTAGCACTTACCAGCCTATTTCAAATATTTTTTGCCTTCCTTGTATTGTTTTCCTTATAGAATAATTTGGATTGTGAGACTACTCAGTAGCTGACACATTTAGGCCATATATATATGCTCTGTTTTACTTGCCCAATCAGTTGTCTTATGTTGAAATAGGAAGAATTTTAAAGAAGTTGCTAAACCCGTGTTGTTATTGCCATGCTTATTTCTAGTCGGGATAAATGGGGAAGTGCTAGAAAATAGGAAACTGCCGTCCGCCCTGAAAATTCATCTCTGTTGCATTAAACCCACCGCTGGCTGTATTTCGATATATTCTTAGTAACAATTGCTGTGGTAGGATCCTTAGGCTGATCGCTCTGCTCTCCTTGGGTTTGCCTATCCATGCACAGCTCGATATTTGAAATTTCTAAATGTGGGTGAGGCCGTAAGCCTAAGGTACGAGAGGATGTACTTGTGGGGGGACAAAAGCAAGAAGGCTCCCTGGAATACCTCCTCTCGTCCATCCCACGTGGCCTGTTCCCAGTGCTGCCAGCACAGGCAGGATTTACAAAACTCAAGGTTTGCTGCAGCCGCAGACCTTCCCCTGCATCCCCTCGCCGGGCTGCGGTGGTGGGTGATGCTGCTCTTGCAGGCAGATGAGAAGTTCTTCTTCTTCCTAGCGAAATACATCAAAGATGAAAAATGATTGTGCAAATACTTAAGTAATAACCTTGTCAGGGAAGCTTGACTGCTTCTATTTTTAGGATTATTGTATTTTATATGAGAAAGGGCTGCAGTAGCCATAATGCATTTTAAATATTGAATTTCTCTTAAAATTTCCTATTTATTTGGCAAAGGGGATTTTGGGAGTCTCGTCTGCTGGGAGACGAAGTGATTATTTTTTGCCCGTCTTCCTTTACCTACTTTTATAGATGTGTTCTGTATATCAAAGCTTGCTATTTTGTCGTCCTCTTCATCTTTCCTTCAGATTCAGATGCCCCTTCATTTGTTTCTGGAGAGAGATAAGTTTTCCTGTTAATTTAAGAAAATGATGTTTTTTTTGCTAAAACCCAGTCGGCACATATGAGACGGCTGCAGGACACGGGACGCAGGAACTGGGCCCGTCATGATGTACGAACAGCTCGTGTGAGAGAGTAACCGGGGCCGTTAGCGCCGAGCAGAGCTGGAAACGCGCGCCGGGCCTGCGGGAGGAGCGCTCCATCCCTCCCAGCTGAGAGGGCACCGCGCAGGGCAAGGTGCCCTTTCCATCACGTTGAGGTGCCGACTTTAACGTGAACAAGCGTTAGAAAATAAGATCAAGATTCCTATAGTTTTTAGGCTCGCTTTGCTGTACCCGTGTGTTTATTTTATGCCTGTAGATCGTATCGTCCTTGGGCGTAAATGCAATACTTGTGGCTTAATGAAGCAGGTGGTTTGTGATGTGCAGGAATTTCCTGGGGCGAGTGCTGCTGAATCGTCAGTTTGTGTTGAGTCGTCTTGGTTTGTATTTAAAGAAAAAAAAAAAGGGATTTGTTTTATCCTTGAAAATAACCTGTGCCGATGCGAGACGGCTAAGGCAGTGCTGTCTGCCGGCTCCCTTTCACCCGTTGCATCCTGGAGGTTTCCTAGCGTGCCAAGGAGCCGCACAGGCGCGATGAAAGAATAAAAGTTTTGCCAGGGAAAGCTGGGATGAAGAGTATTACCTGCTAAGCTGGCGGTGTACCTATTTGCTAATATGATAGATTAATTTGAATCAAGTTGATATTATTGCTGATTTTAATTGTGTTGAAGTCAAGGATCTCAGATTGATGATTTAAAACATTGTGATTGTAGACTTTTTTTTTTCTTTGTGCTTCTGTTTTCCTGAAATGAGTTTGTACTCCCTGCTTGGCACAAATATTAGTCGTAAATTGTTGCCTTTCCATTTTAAAATTAGAACTCCTTTGTTTTGGCCATTGCTTCTGTGCACACTTATTTAAACAATGACATCTAATTAGTAATTTGAGAGCCTTTGTTTAATTTTTTATTATGTAGGAAACAGAGAATGATACGTTTCAGTGGTGATGTGTGCTAGTAACTAATGTCAGCCTTTCCTCGGAAACTGGAATTCAGTTTAATGCAGTGCGGGATGCACAAGTGTTGACGGTAATAGAGCTTCTTTCCATGTGATGGATTCCTGAGGGAAAACAACAGACCTCTCACAACAGGCTGCGATGCTAACAGCGAGTATGAATTGACAGGGTGCTTTCTGGTCACTGTAGGGTAGATTTTCAAAGTCTTTGTGTGGTCCTGTCCCTTTGCTGCCCTTGCTCATCCCCCCTGGCAAGGAAAGACCTCAGCTCCATCCTCTGACCATTCGGTGGTTCGGCCCCTGTCGGCATCCCTGTGCTCGCTACTTCATCCGCTGTAATTTTGCACAACGCATACAGGTGGGAAACGATAGCAACCGGGGAGGGGGGCTGTGCTGGGGCTCGTGTAAGAAGATCCTCCTGTAGGTAAGCAAAACCAGGACCTGGCACAGATATCCAGCTGTTTGGGATCCTCAGGTCCTGTAGAATAAGGCTTTTCTCCCTCATTGTCAGGTAGATGATATCTTCAAGGCTTTTGGACTGTTTCAGAAAACGAAAGGGTACATAAAAGCGTGAACCTGTCTCAGCTTGTTTGGTGTAGCAGCTAAACATCAAGCTCACTCAAATGAAAGATGCTGCTTTTTTTTCTTTCCCTCCTCAGATGCGCAAGTGCTCTCTTTGCACTTGGATTTTGCAGTATTTTGCATCCCCAAATACGTACATACCCGCTGTAAGGCTTTTCTAACAGCGTGTGTGAGCAGAGAGCTGAGCAGGGCAGCGGCAGGACTGAGGTCAAGAATACAAGGCTGCATAAAACCCCCGCGCTTTGTCAGAAGGCGAGTATTTTTCTTAGGCAGCAGCAATAACAGCAACCGCAGAAGGCAAAATAGTCAGGTGCCGTTCCGCTTTATTGACACCAGCGATTCCTAGGAGTATAAGCTGTGGAGCAGAAAGCAATTTCAGCATCTGTTTGAAATGCAGCGTACGGATCTGTTTGTCGTGTGATCCATCTAACCATCAAAACCCAGCCGGTGAATTTGTCGAGGCTGATGGCTTGTTTCCTCTGTGGAGAGGCGCTTCAAAGGCTGCCGTACAAGTGGTTGACATTCTTCTTCACACAGACGTGGTTGTTCCAGGAGATCCATTAATGCAACGCTGCTTACAAGTTCTTCGGGAATTTAAGGGTCCGATTCTCTCATTTACACCGGCACGGAACCGGATAGGAATTGTAATGACTCCAGCTTTTGTAGTCTGTGTACACGTCCAGGAGAAGAATTAATTTGATGGGTTTTGTGGAAATTAAGGTCAGAAAAGAATATTAGATCACCTGTGCTAATTATGAGAAAATTAGATGATGCAAATTCTGAGTAGTAAACTAAATAGACACTTTCAGTCCCTATGGGCTAAACTCTGTCCCAAGTAAACGATGGGAGAGAAGAGAGTATGAATTGCTGAGTCTGCTTTGACGGGGCGTTGCTGAAGGTTCACTTGAGCACGGTTCATGCTGCAGAGGAGGAGGGAAGGGGGTTCCTTTCTTCCTGGACTTAATCTGGTCCTCGGACTGATCCTGAGCATGGCGGGCACGATGCTCTGAGAAGAGCCTACTGCAGAGGTCACCCCACAACGCTGTTGCTCTGCCATCTCTGTAGCTGTCTTCTAGGTAGCTGCAGGCTGCGCTTAGATTGTCCTTAGCCTCCTCTTGGCCAGATGAAACAAGCCGGGCTTCCTCACCGTGTTCTCCTAAGTCCTGTGCTGTCCGCCCCAGTCATCTTGGTAGCTCTCTGCTGGGTTTTCACTGGTTTATTTAATGTTCTTGGGCAAGGGTGTCCCCCACCTGCCAGATGCTGCCTCACCAGTGCCAAGCTGGGGCCAGTAATGACTTCTCCTGACCTGCTAGCTACATTCCTCCTAATGCAGCTCAATGTGAGGTTTGCTTTATTAGAGTTGAGTGCACACGGCTGGCACACGTTCATCTTGTTATCTGCTGAAACACAGCCCCTTCAGCAGGGTTGCTACTGAGCTGGTACGTTCCCAGCCTGTCCTGATGTACCAGTGATTCTGCTGGAGATGTGCAACTTCATGCTTCTCCTCGTTGAACATTGAGATTTCTGTTGGCCCAGTCCTCAAATTTCTCAAGGTCTTTTTCGGTTTAAGCTCTACTGGTCACATCTGCAAATCTGCTGAAGGAAAGGTGGTGTTATTCAAGTAATTGATGAAGTTTTTGGAGAACACTAGCCCAAGTATCAACCCCTGGCTGCCAACTGGATGTCGAGCCGTTGGCTGTCCTTTGAGCACAGTGGTCCAGATCGTTTTAAAGCCATTTACACACATATCTTTGACTGTAATGATCGCCTTTATATGCTAGTTTTTATAAATATGTTCAGAGCCTCCAAAAAACCAAACCAAACCAGAAATGTAAAATAGCTGACTTGGATTCCAGGATCCCAGATCAGGAGCGACTGATATAATCACCCGGTTGTAACTGGAAACTGGCTGAAAAACACTCCAAAAGCTTGGAATGGAGCATTTTGGAAACACTTAATATTCATGTAAAGACACAAAGCAATGGTGAGCCCATTGTTACTCCTAATAAATGTTCGCAGTGTTTAATTGCTCTCCCCCTCCTTTTTAAGGAAGGCCCAGAAAAGAAGAGAAAACTACTTCTGGCAGGTTTGAAGCAAGCGGAGGCTTTGCAGGAGCTGTCTTTCAGGCAGGAGAACTGCAGGAAAGGAGCTTTGGCTTGCGCTGACCGGGGTGGGATGACAGGGCAGAGCCTGGTGCTAGATAAGTAGTGGGTGCGAAGCGGGATAAGGTCTGGTGCTGGCAACGACAGAAGGGTTGGGAAAGAAGGAGAGGAAATGAGAGCGGTTCTGAGATGGGTGAGGAACCGCGTGGGGCCCCTCTTTCCAGGGAGAAGGCAGGCAGCTGCCGGTGCTTTCCACCAAGCCAAATTTTGTGCCCAAATTGAGGAAGCAGAGATGCAGGAGGATGAAGAGGAGAGAGGAGAAAGGTACGTGCTGTCACCCTTCTCCCTCCTGCATCCTCCTAGGGAGGGTAGCAGAGTCTAAGATTCATTAAATCTTGATGGGTCCTTCTGATATATGCTTGGAAAGCTCTTCTGTCTTGGCTCGGCCTTTTATCATCTCCTGAGTCTTTAGATGCTTACATTTTATCTACTTGTGAACTTTATAGAACTCCAGAAAGCCTTTCAGCCCCATTTAATACGGAATAAAAGAAAAAAAGCATGGTTTGATTTCAGACCGAGTCAGTCAGGCAACGGTTAGAAAAGTATAATTAGACTTGTAATTGGAGTGCGTCTTAGACAATTAGTTCTTGTAAATGCGTATCATTCCGTCCAAAGTAAAGGGTCAGGAGGAACTTGCTGTGAAAGAGGTTAAGGAATAACACGTATAATTTCTAGGCCTTTTGATGCTAATGTCTGACACAGCTGGAGAGGAGCATATCCATCTTTTCAACGACAACAAAAATCCAACCTCCAGAGACCTGTAGGTGAGTCAGGGCTTCTGCTCTGACTTTGCCTCCCAGTATTCATCCCAGGAACAGCCTTCACAAATCCATGGGGGATACTATAGCAGCAGTGATTTAGCAAATCCCCTACTAAAAAAAAAAAAAAAGCCTGTCTGTGAGGGAACGGAGACCCGCTCTACGGGGGTCCATTCAGCTTTTAAGGGAACTTCTGAGAAATGGGAGTATTTAAGGAGCTGAGCTGTGCTTCCCGCAGTTGGATCCGCTCTTATCCCTAACGCACGACGTACATTCTTCATGCCAAAAGGGACGCAGCGTCTTACCCGCGCAGTTACGTAGCGGTAGCGGGGATGTTTTTCTTTTTGCAATCCTTTTGTCAGGAGAGGGGCAGCCGTTCAGCCTCAGAGGTCAGCCCGGGAAAAGGGTCTGCTTCACAGACATGTGGTACTCATTTGCTTGGCATTTTTGACACCGCTTATTACAATAGCGTGCAGCTGCTAGTTCCCAGTCTCTTGTTTTGGGGTAGGGGGTTGAATGGTAAGAGAGAAATGTCCAAACCTCTTACCGGACTCTTACAGCACCGCTTGCACATGTAGCGGGGTGTGCAGGGAACGCGTTCCCAAGACTTAACAGATCCTGCATAATTACGGTTCGCCTTTACAGCTTTAGAAAAAACAACTCCAGTGTGTTGGAGTCCAAAAGAATTGATCAGTGGTGCTTGTGACCGCCTGCACCTGGGTTTTACCATAATTCTCTGCCCGTTATTTATGGTTCACAGTCTGCACCGTGCGTGACCCGGGTTTTGTCTGCACGGATGCCGGGGCGAGCAATGTATTTTGTGGAAGAAGCCTGCAAAGGAGACTTGCAGCACGGCGTGAGGAGAGGCACGGTATCAGTCAGCTACACCAAATGCAAACCCTGAAAGAGCAGGTTCTTATTTCTTGCATTTTGCTGTAATAACAGTAGCAGTCTAACCGTATGATTAACAGCGAGAGCCCAAAAGTAGCAGGCTAATAAAATACTGTGCCTTCAAAGAAAAGCCTCAGCTTCTTGCAGCTACGAAGTCTGTGCACCAGATAGATGGAGCTTCGGACTCCAGTCGTCTTTGTGACCTACTTGGAACTGAAATGTTTTAAGAAACTGTTTGTTCAATACTCAATTACTATTTTTTTTTTTTCCAATTATACCGCATTTGGGTTTAATATAATCCTCTGAACATGGGTGAATAGATAAACATTCTCTACAGAAAATTTAATCAGTTCCTGTTGTCTTAATTCTTTCTGCTAGCAAGTACTTCAGGTGTTCCTTCTTTTTCCGTTGCAAAAAAACCCCCACCCCAGCACCCCATAACCTTTTCTATCATGTATCTAATATTTTATAGAGCAATCACAAAGGATAGCAAATTGAGTAAAACATACTATCCGTGGCAGGATTTCCCTTATGACTAAATTCAATATGAACAAAGAGGACAAGGGCAAATAACTTCACTTATTCAGGTCATTTTTCATAAGAATTGTAAAAGTTAGATAGAAGAGGCCGATTAGATTATCTCGCTTCTCTTCCATCTTGCTACTTCTGGGTTGTTCTCTACGGTAACCTTGTGAAATTTTACTTGTCCAAATGGAAGAAAGATAATTTGCCTGCTGCTGGTTATTTTTTTTTGAGTGGAAAAGGATGGATGGTTTTCTATCTGGGCTAGCAAATACTTCTTACGCTTCTACAAGGCTCATTTTTAATTTCTACAACTGTCTCCTCTTCAGTAGTTCTATGTTCCTCTTTTCGAGCACTGCGATCTTATCGTCAGGCACATTTCCTACCCTTTGGCCTACGTTTTTAATTCCACCCCGTTATTCTCGTTGTTCAAGTATTGGAATAACCCTGAGGCTATCTGTAACAATTTCACCCCATTGTGTTTCTGCCCTTCAAGTGCTTGCCAGGATTAATGTACGAACAACAACAGATTGTTCTGCCTGTATAGTGGGAAATGTTTATAGTGCTCTTCAGATTAAAATAATTTAAAATCCTCTTAAAGATAGGTTTTTTCCCCCCTAAGAGAGCTACCAGGGAAGTATATATTAGAAGACTTAAAAACCCCCAAAACAATACAAACAAAGCCTCTTAGCAATGGCAAAAGAACATGAATAATTGGATAGAAGCTCGTCAGCGCAGCAGCTATGAAGCTGCGTGGCTTTGTCGCAAACAGGTTTAACCCAACACGCGTGTTTTAATTGCTGCGCAGCTACCAAGCTTCTCGCACGCGTGAAGAAAGAAGTGGAACGGTTTTGACATTTGTTGCTCTAAGTTACAGTTGTATTGGTAGCATTACCGTGTCCAAAATAATACTAAAATTAATATGAGAGTTTGGAAGGAGTTCGCTTACGAGAAGTATATCTGCTTATCTGCCAGCTAAAAAAGTCATTGCGCCAGTAATTTCTTGGATGATCACGGTGTTACGGTCGTGCGGAGGTGCTGGTGAAATGACAGATCTTGTCGTGTTTCCAAAAAAAAAAAAAAATCCGGATTGTGACTATGGAGCAAATGGGGATGTGCCTCGTGTCACTGGGAAACAGGGAATCTGTATGGTTTGATGTAGGAACGTTGCTCGGCACAATTTTGGAGCGTACACCGTGAGGTCGGATGCTACACCAGCAGGTCCAGGGACCACGCATGCAGGTCGTCTTCATCCCTTCAGCACCTCAGCTGTAAATTGCTAGGGATTGAATTTTGGAGGGAGAATAAGGGAAAGAATAGAATCATAGAATCATAGAATTGTTAAGGTTGGAAAAGACCCTTAGGATCATCAGGTCCAACCGTTAACCTACCACTGCCAAGGCCACCACTAAACCATGTCCTCAAGCACTGCATCTACCCGCTTTTAAATCCCCCCAGGGATGGGGACTCAGCCCCTGCCCTGGGCAGCCTGGGCCAGGCCCTGACAGCCCTTTGGGGAAGGAGTTTTTCCCAATCCCCAACCTAACCCTGCCCTGGCGCAGCTTGAGGCCGTTCCCTCTCGTCCCATCGCTTGTTCCTGGGGAGAAGAGACCGACCCCCCCGGCTCCAGCCTCCTTTCAGGCAGTTGCAGAGAGCGATGAGGGCTCCCCTCAGCCTCCTCTTCTCCAAACTAAACAACCCCAGCTCCCTCAGCCGCTCCTCATAACACTTGTGCTCTAGACCCTTCACCAACCTCGTTGCCCTTCTCTGGCCACGCTCCAGCACCTCGATGTACTTCTTGAAGTGAGGGGCCCAAAACTGGACACAGGATTCGAGGGGCGGCCTCACCAGTGCCGAATACAGGGGCAGGAAGGTGACCAGCTGAGTCCAGGGGGAATTAGGTGCCTTAGTTTGTTAATATCTTAAAAAAGTCCCGGCATGTATCCTTAGCACCTTGAAAAAGTCTCAGCAATCCTGTATTTGGACCTCTCCAGCCTCTGCTGGGTTCCTGCATTACCGTAGGCTCTTGGGTAACGTTAGGAAAATCAAGCAAGTCTGTAATTTATGAACATGAGATGTATTGAATGTGACAGGGAAAACAACGGCAAATTAGGATACACAGAATGAACATTTGTGAAAGCAACAGAGGATTCTTGGAAGCTGGTTGCCTATCTTAATGAAACTGATATGTTGGTATAACGAAGGGAAATAAACCTTCAGTGTACAAAAACGTGGCTTTTTTAGAGAATTGATTTTTATGAGATACGTCTTTGGTTATATTTTAGTCTGAAAAATGATAGGTCTTGAGCGTGGCTCTCCTGGTCAGACACGTAAGAAAACAATGTTTTGTGCTTAGCCCTTCCTCTCTCTCCATGTCTGCATATCGCGTGTTGCTGCCGGCCCCGGGCAGCCTGCATCCCGCTCCCCACGTGGGGCATGGAGCCGGGGGATGTCCTCCCCGCTCTCCCCGGCTCTGCGTTGTGAAGTTTGTCCATCTTTCAAAATGCAAGAGGGGATTACGGTCCGTGGCAACACACAGTGGTTTTATTTAAAAAGACTTCTTTTTTTGGAGAGTGGTTTAACTGCGGGGTGGAATAAAACTATAACATTCTCTCCATTCTCCATAAAATACATGTATGTAAGGGTGACCATGTACAGACTTGCAATAAATTAATTTTGTTTGCAAAAGCACTGTAATTATATGCTTTGCTGCCAATTTGGCGCAGGAAGACAAGTAAAATCTCAAGCGGAATGCTTTCCCCATGAAAAGTCTTTCTGTATGGGTTTTTTTTCTATAGCTTGAGCATAATAATCTGATTGGCAAACCTTTTTAAAGATGAATTGCATAGCTTATAGCGTGAAATGATTACCTATATAGGAGTTATCGTTTTGGCATACATGGGGGAGGGAAAAAACGAAGTGTGTGCTGCTGAGATCTGCTGGGTTGTCCTCTTCGGGAGACTGAGAGGCTGCAGTGACCTGGAAGGCATCCAGCTGGTGTCTCCTCTGCTACCAGCGCTGCATTTCTTCATCTTTTAACTCAATTCCTACTCTCGGTGGCAGCTGTTTAATTCTTCTGCCAAAGATAGTTTCGGGGGGGGGGGAGAAAAAAAGGAACTGCAAAGGAAGGAATTCTTTAGAATATTGGGTCTAAACATAGATGATGGTGGTGATCGCCGGTTCCGTTTTTAGCCCGGCTTCCTAAAGAAATGAGGCTTGTGCAGCGGTGACATCTGTTAGTCTGCCGCTTCCTCACAGTTTCGAGTGCACGGGCCAGCTCCAACCAAATTTTGATTAAAAAATAAAGTTTTGCTCCAGGTTTCGATGTTTGGTGGCTGGTGACATTTGGGGAAGGGCAGACTTTTGAGCTCAGCGGTGATTTCTTTTTGATCGCCTGACTGCAGGCAGTGGGGCATGGGAGGGAGATGGGCTCTTGTGGAGGAGAACTGGGTGCCTCGCTGGTGGGTGAGCTGTGATACGACTGTCAGGGTAGAGAACAAAAATGATGGGAAAACCAGGTTGCAGTAGTTCCCTGGCTCAGAGAGTGGCCTGTCCTGTGTCGCTAGGTAGGCTCCCACCAGAAGGAGATGTCTTCTGCTCTGTTCCCACCTCTCCTTGTGCTAGCATGAACATTTGTGGATCACTAGTACTTAGGCAACGTTCTTGGCTATGTTATTTGGAGCTTAGATCAGCTTAAAGCAATGGTGAAAGTGAAGTCCGGCGATGGGGGAAACCTGTTTGTGGCATGACTTATTCCTCCCATCGCACAAAGCCGCTTTGACTTATTGAGCTTGGCTTTGGGCTGGATTAGTCCTGCTGGCTGTGCAAGTTGAGTATGATCCAAGTGAGCGAGCAAGTGTTGCTGGGAGAAGAGTGTCAGCCAGCACCTCAATGTCAAGCACAGTGGTTGAGCAGAGAAGTCGGTGGAGCCTGGTAGAGCTTCCCAGCTTGAGTCCTCTTGTCCATCCAACTTCTCCTGCTGCTCTGCGGCCGGTGAAGACCACGTTCTCCCGCTTCCACCCCAGGCAGGCTTTGCGGGCATGCGTTCCTGGTTCCACCGGCTGTGGGAAAGCAGCAAGGCTGTGTCTTTGGAAATCATAACCGACCTGGAGAAATAAGAGCTGTGGCACAAGTTTTGGAGAGGACTTCGCCCCGGTTTGGGATCTGGCAGATGTGCAGAAATGTTTTAAGGGCTCGTAAGACTTTTGTAATGGGGTAGTAAAATGCTACGACTGCAGAGTTCTTTAAGATGCCCTCCCGCAGTCTACGGGGAGCTCCCGGCAGAGAGAAGTAAACTGATGACCTGGAAAAAGAAAATGAAGGAAGCAAGATTAGTCTGCTCGACAGGGAACGCCATCGTGGGATTTATTTTGATGCCTGTGAAAGTACCAGTCTGAAAGACTTTATACAGTGAAATTCCGTGTTTTGTAGTTGGAGAGAAAAAGGTACTTTTGGTTGTTTTTTTTGTTTGTTTGTTCCTGGGTGGGGAATCTGTGAGTGCTTTGGAGAGGCTGCTCTGCCTGATATACTTTATTTAGCAACTGCCACGTCAGTTTGTACGATCTCTAGTGCTAGAGCCCGTCCTGGGAAATGCCTGAAATCCAGAATCACGAAATCTTTAGCGGACAGTTCACTGCTAACAGGCTCCAGATTTGAGCCAGTACCACAGGATCAGTAACAAAAGGCTCTGTGTACCAGTGCCAAGTTGCCTGAGACTGCTCTGATTTTTTTTAAAGTTTTATTTCAGGTTTTATCAAAAGCCAAATCTAAGTTCAGCAAGGCAGGGTTTATTTGGTTAAAATCAGCAAAAGCTTGTTTTATTTTCCCTGCTTGAAGGAAACCTTGAATATGGTACGCATACGCGGAAGCTAGTTATTTTTTTCAGCAGTAGATAAATTGATGTGAGAAAAAATATACAGTATTGATTTTCCTTTTCCTGTGGCTTTTGAGAGGTTGTTAATGCAGCAAGTACACAAGAGCACTCATGTGTCTGTCTGCACAGTAATCTCTAATAAATTGACTTTTTTAAAAACCATTTTTAGTCTGTAGTTTCAGTGACTTGATTTGTGGAGTAGATGATATCTCCTGGCACATAATTATTCATTTTTGGGTTGTGTAAAAGGTTGGAGGATAAATTTTGATGCATTATCTGTAGCACTAAACATCTCTCCTATTACTCATACAAGTTTTTCCTCTCTGTCTTCTTGCTTATTGTAGCTGAGTAGAGAGGTTTTTAGGGATTGGTTTCTTTCAGCGTTAAAATTTATGGTACACACACTTTCTGGAGCTAATTCTGGCACATCATGACATGGCAATGGTCATGATCATGGCAAGGGCCATGATTTATATTCAGGAGACCAACTATTTCTTTCTCTTGGGGTCACCAGCTGTGTAAACAGGTTAGTGACCATAATGTACTGCGACCTTTTGCTTCTTGTTTTCTTTTGGGAAAGAAATAAAAACATGCAGCAGGACACGTGGCGATGTTCGTATTAATGATAGAATGAAAGCAATTTGATAACATATAACAGAATTTGACATCCAAGGAGCTGTCAGTCCGGTGGTGTTAACGATCTGAGGATGGCCAAGGAAGGCAACGGGTGGATGCTGACGCGCAGCTGCACGAGGTGTTTGTGCATGGCTGGGTAATCGCGGGTGTTGGATGTCCAACAGAAGCGCTTCTGGGACCGACGAGCAGGTAGGCAGGTGGTGACGCTTACGAATCACCGACGTTCAGGGACGCTTTCTGTGTGTGTGGTGCTCTTTGTTCATGCCGTTCTGGGCTTGCGGTCAAAATGTTGGGGTCATTAATATTTTCTTCCCATTATCCAGTGCGGAACTGCATTGTGTCCAGTTTCTTACGGCCTTGCTGCACACACTCAGTGCTACCTAGGATTTGTTGTCCCAAGCCACTAACGTTTTTCTTCTTTCTATATTCTGTTCTCTCCATGTCTAAAGACTTGTAGGTTGCCAGAGTGGTACAGGGACTGTGTTGTCACTGGCTATGAAAAGAGATTGATACTGATTAAGTTGCTCTGTGGTGTTTTATTCCAAATAACTCATCATCTTGACCGTAATTCAGCTATCCCAGGTGTCATTATGGTGATCTTTCCTTAACACGGCTCCTCAGGCTAGGAAAATCCACATGAGGATTTTCACTCGGTCTCTGGTGTCCTCCTACCATACCACTTGTTCTTACCCCATTTTCTAGTTTTTCATCTTTTGCTCTTCCCGTGGTGGTTCTCAAGATCCTGCAAAATCACCGACATCATCATCTTCATATGGAGAAAGGGAGCATGGTATTTCCAAACTCAGAAGATTGGTTATCCTGTCCGGATAGGAGAACGGTTGCCTTGAGCTTTCAAAGTCTTACAGCTCAACTTGAATTGGTAGAAACACAAAACATTGCCTGTGGTTAGAGCTGAGCTCAGACCAGCTGAAGAAAGACTGGTGTCCTTCTGTTAGCTATGGAAAAAGGATCCCAACAAAAAAAGAAGAGTGGTAAATGCAAGCTGTGGAATCCAGCTCCCTCTCCTTCCTGACACACGCTACCACAAGTGCTGCTTGTGATGCTGTTGAGTTTACCTGGTCTTTTCCTTTTGTGTCCTTGCGTCAAGAAGGAACCAAAGGCTCAGCCTGGGATGCTCTGGCAGCTTCAGATCCCAGGCAGATCCTTTGGCAGGCAGAAACTGAAGCTCAAGGCACCAAAGGTTTCAAGAGCAGGAGACGTTGATGTTGCAGAGAAAGAAGGAAAAACAGTTGCTACTCCAAACTTGTGCTACTTTGAGACTTCGGCTCTCAAGGCCACAAGCAGACCTTTTGCCATGATAAATCATAGAATCATCGAATCATTTAGGTTGGAAAAGGTCTTCTTTAAGATCATCGAGTCCAACCGTTAACCCAGCACTGCCAAGCCCACCACTAACCCATGTCCCCAAGCACCACATCTCCCCGGCTTTTAAATCCCCCCAGGGATGGGGACTCAGCCCCTGCCCTGGGCAGCCTGTGCCAGGGCCTGACAGCCCTTTCCGTGAAGAAGTTTTTCCTGATATCCAACCTAACCCTGCCCTGGCGCAGCTTGAGGCCGTTTCTTCTCGTCCTGTCACTTCTGGTGTTATTACATGGGATCATTTTCCTTCCACTAGCTGAGGGGCAAGCAATTCTTTGTGAGTACCGCTTGGACCTCACAAAGTCGGGAGACTCTGAGTTTCAGGGTCTCAGAATAGCTTGCTATTTACCTTCCCTATGCAGACAGTAAGACACTTTAAATTTTTATAAGGTGAAGCCCTTTTTTGACCCAGCAACGTTTGCCATGGGAGCTGCTGTGTGAAGAGTTCAGTGAGCATGGAGACTCTGTCGCCAATGGTTTGTTCCAGTATTTTCACTCGGTTATGGGGCTCCTTTTTGAATTGTTGCCCGAAGATGATACTAGCCATGTTACGCAAGAATGTTATTTTACATATGGGTGGATGTGGGTATTTATACACCACCACCCAATGCAAATGGAACTGTTCTTTTTATACGTTGTTATTTGTATTGATCGGAGAAATACATCAGAACAAATACAAAATCTCATTGTCCCTTTATAACTTAAAAATGGAGGGTGCTTGGCATCTGGCAAGAGCTGTGCCTCATTTGTCCTTTTTCATGAAACGATGTTAATATTTTTCTGGCTTCTAATATTTTTTAAGACACTTTCCAGGAGGCATTTTCTTGCTTTAACAGGCAAATGCATGATCCGCATGGCTTCTGTTTTCCTGTTGTCTTTACTTTTCCTGTACTTTCCTTTATATCTCCCTCCAAGCTGTTGTTCTCACTCAACTGTTTATATTCCTCTATATTAAGGAGCACCGCTTCGTGTCTTCTTTCCCAGTTGTTGAAAACCTCAGTGCACTGGGTGCAATCTTTTGCAACAGAGTCTAAGGGGCCTAAGGTTCAGCTTTCAGTATTGTGGAGCTTTTTCAGGACCATCAGTCCACCAAAACAGTGGCAGTTTTGTGCATGACTTTCTCCCCCTTAAATTGCTGTAGGAAGATGTACTTTGTGTTTGTCTGAATTCAACCCAACGTCAAACTGCAGAAGATACTACGGTGCCTGAACAGCAAAGGCGGATAGAAAATGTGGAAGCCAAAAAGCCTTTCCCCCTGCACTGAAGGGACATTAAGCCTGCTTGGAGCATGTGTTGTGAGATATAAAGTGAAATTGAGGACTTTTAATTCTTGCAAGTTCATGGCATTTCTTTTTTTTTCCGGAAATGCTGATCTTTATTTTTCACTTTTTATGTACTGTTTAGGAGGTAATGGCTTCCATGGGAGGGACTTGTACATTTGTCTGGTTGGTTTTTTATTGCAGTAGATTTTTAGTAGGTCAAGGAAGCGCACATAGGGGGGCTCTTAAAGTGGACTATGAAATTATTTTGCTTAGCTTTGTTTTATCACTTCTTCGACAAATCTCTCTCTCTCCCCTCAGGTTGCAGCTTTCTAAGCCGTGCCAGCAAAAGCAAAACAATAACGCTCTGCCAGCACTGCAAACTTCAAATAAAGCACGGAGCATGTTTAATTTGCATTTGTGCAGAGGCGCTTGTTGCAAACACCTCTCTTCTTGCCATAGTACCCACGATTGCCACTGGCGGGGGATGGCTGGCTCAGCAGATGGTGAGAGCGCGGTAGATGTCATTTACTTCGATTTAGCAAGGTTTTCTACATCCTTGCAGCCATACTGGGGAGTGGTGGACTACGAGATGGGTGGAAAACTGGTTGCAAAGGTCAGTGGTTTGATGCAACCAGACGGCTGGTTATGGGTGGCCTCCCTGAGGATTAATAGTGGGACCAACACCTTTTAACATCTTTCTCAACAGCTTGGTAGGTGGGGTAGGATGCACCTTTTGTAAGTGAATGGATGGAGCTGAATCAGGAGCAGTGCTTAGTGTGATCGTGGGCTTCCCATCCAGAAGGACTTTAACGAGGTGGAGAACAGGACTGATAGAAACCCATGAAGCTCAGTGGAGGAGTCCTTCACCTGGGATGGAATAATCCCTTGCAAGAGGCTCCCTGGCACAAGAAGGGCAGTGAAATGCCGGAGAAGCCTCCAAGGTGGTCGTGAGCTGGAGTCCGTGATGTTAGAAGAGGTGATGATCTGCGTCTGCTCAAGCTGGAGAAGGTTGCAGGGGGGAACCTTATTACTGCCGTTGTCTTCGTTTACCCAAAGGGGAGGTTGCAGGGAAGATGCTTCTCAGAGGCGTGTAGTGATAAGAGGCAACAGACACAAGTTTGATTTAGGTTACACATGGAGGGGGAGGAAAAGCAACCCCAAACCCTGCGCTATTGCCTGAGGAAACATGGGAATCCCCGTTAGAGAGACTGAGATTAGAAAGCACATCTGCCAGGAATAGTTCCCGGATTGTTCTTGCCTTGAAGCTGGGAGCGAGACCATGACTTTTTCCAGTTCTGCCTTTCTCATAACCAGCCTGTTGGACTTCCATGAAGAAAGTCTCACCTTCTTTTCTTGTAAAGATAAAAGAAAAACCCACCAAAAAAACCCCACATCCTGAAAAGATGTTGCGTGGCTGTATTATTTGTACGTCTAGAACTGGACATCCTCTTGCAGTGCATCCATATCTTCTTGAAGGTGGGGACCAGTGTGTTCCAAGTCCTAGTTTGTCCGACACGCAAGCCTTGGATTCAGCTTGCAAATCATCGGGGAAGTATTTGCTACACATTTTTGCTGCACAGTGAAATACAAATAGCCCTTTTTCACTCCCTCAAGAAACGTTCAAGTCTATTTGGAGGAATAAAAGTGCAGTGCAACATTTAGTCATAAATTGAAGATTTCCAACACCGTGTTGACTTAAAGCATATGTTAGTGAAACATGTCTCTGCTTTGCAGACAGTTTTTGTACTTATGCTATGGCAAGCACATTTAAAACAAGCATGGAAAATGTGCTGCCGGGAACAATCCAGCGGTGATGGTAGGGTCATTTAGATGACTTAATAGGTCTTTTTTTTTTCCTAGCTATCTGTATTAAATCAATGATTCATATAAATTATGCCAAAGGGAGTTAATTGTTATTACATGGTATAAAAAGCTGCCAAACTAAGGGCAAAACTCTCATTGCAGTGCATGAAATAAAATGGAGTTATGTTATGATTGCTGAAAGCATAAAATGGCTGAACCTTTCACCCCTGCCAAACGGCATGAACTGAAACTGCCGCGATAACGGCGGGAGAGAAGAAATTTTGGAAGCAAAGGTTTGGAGGTTGTGGCATGCTTGGAGGCTTTGGCACATTTGGAAGTTCTCCAGAACACGCAACAAAAATTGAATGTGAAATACCCAGCTGAAGGAGAATACTGTACTTTTCCGTTGCCTGGATCTGCAGAGGAATTTAGGAATTTAACTTCATTGGTTCAGTGCGAGTTGAGCTCCTAAATATCTTTGAGGGATTAGGCTGCAGTCTATGTAATATGGTTTATTTCTTATCTCTACAAGAGGGGCACTGCTACCATTCTCTCTTGCAGAAATGTTATAAAGAAAAATACTTCAGATATTTTTTTTTGTGCTCAGATGCTGTGAAGATGAGGCTATGTAGGTATCTTAATTAGATAGCTATGGGCAGAGTAATAGGCTTGGCTCAGAATATGTTCTCCAGGCACATTTTCAGGGCTGTTTGAAGATGAATTGTAGCTTCTCGAGAGAGGGTACATCAAGGGCACTTGGGCAGGAGATGATAAGCTTTGGTGCTGGCCATTGCATGCTACTGCTTTGGAATATTTCTCACTGTAGTCAATGAAAAGAAAAAAAATATCCGTCACGTGTTGCTTAATTTCGGTATGCACTTTGCACAAAATTTGACATAGCCCTTTCCTAGGGAAGCTGGATTTTTAAATGGAAGAAGGTAATATAATGAGAAGAAAATGTAAGAGCAGAAACACTGGCTATTGTGCAAAGGAGAATGGGTAAAAAATGCATTTTTAGGAATTGTTTGGAGGAAAGTCTGGGGGTTTTTGTGCAAGGAAAAGTAGTCTTCAAAGTAGGAGTTGGCATGGCAAAAAACAGGAGTAGGTGGAAGGTGTAGGGTGGAGAGGGTGTCTAGGGTAGGGCAGAGGAGGACAACTGGAGTGGAGATGATGGCGTGGCAGAGCCGCCGAGAGCAACCTGGAGGAATTTTGAATGAGTACTTTTATTTATTAGAGTTGATGGGGAAGTTTGAGAGTACTGTGACAGGCTAGAAACTTAGGACATGGCATTACCAAAAATGGGGAAACTCCACACTCTCTAGTTACTAAATAATTAATAACAGATAATTTCTAGCCTGCTCAGTGACCTGACCTGATTGCAAGAAATGAAATGTGTGGGTAAGGATTAGAGTGCTTTTAGGCATGGTCTTTGCTATGATTGGCCAGTAATGGAAGAACAGATGATTAAAGTCCTTTGCAAAAGCTGTTACAGGACTGGAAGAAAGCCTTTTATTTTTCTCTAATATTAGCAAGAATTTTTTTTATCCATCTCTGGTATTCAAGAAAGTGAAGTACTTGGGGGGGTCCCCTGTGATCTCTTTAAGAACTGGTGGCTATTGCTCTAACTTTTGAGTAGCTTTTTCACCGGCATTGCTGCTGTAATATCTGTGTCTCTCTGTGTGGCAAAGGGAATCAAGTGAAGAAAAATAAAGTCTATGGTGACAGAAATTGCTAGTGACTTCTGAAGGAAGGAGAGATTGGGACTGCTTTAAACAAGTGCTTAATAGGCCCTAGTGAAAGAAATGTTGACGTAACTCATTTTTAATTGCTTTTAAGCTTATTTAAAAGTGAGTTTGTTATTGAAAAGGTAAGTAATTAAAGTCCTTGAAAAATTGTGGTGAACTTTGGAAACGCTTTTATGGAAAAGCAGTTACCCACCTTAAAATTATTTTTATTGCTACCTAATCTGTATGAATAGCTCAATTAAGTACTTGATTAAGTGTAGTTCAGTGCAGGGACGCTGCTCAGCTATGTCAACATGCGTATGCTTTGGGTATAACGGAAGACAAAAGATCTGATAAATAGTCAGTTGTTGCTTTAGGAAACTTTATGGATAAGTTAAAAAAAAAAATCACTTTTGTGAATCACTTTTTTGAGCAGAACTCCTTCTCCCAAGACATATGGGACAGCAGAACTGGTTGTAGTTTCTAGAGACAAAAGGGTTGCTAGCAAAATCATTTGGTCAAGAAGACATAACTTATACTGGTAAACCCATGACTTCCTCAACGTAGCTTAGCTGTTTTTTCAAATGGAAATAACTACAGCAAGAAGTCTCTTTGTCGATATGACAATCTGCAAATTGATTTTGGTGTCATGTTTTTGTTGTCATGAGGACAGCGGAGGAAAGATCACACGCCTGCCTTGTGTAGCTGTAGGAGCAAAACATCATGAAGAGATCAAGGTCTGTTCTTAACCTGTAATTTTGTTTTGGAGTTTGACTACAAGCTGTTAGTTGGCTTTACGGGACAGGACAAAGTACGGATACAACCATCAGAAGTGGTGAGAGAGGTGTGTGTGGGTCTTGATCTATTGTTTTATCTCACTGTCCCTAAATAGAGTATTCTGCTTGGCAAATAAATGTCTTATTTTGGAAAGCATGTTTGTCTTTGCTGGAAACATCTGCTTTTCTCGCAAGAAACAAGCCTCCACTGGGAGACTTCATCCAACATCCTTTGGGCCTGTTCAAGGAGCATCAATGAAAACCAGACTCTAAAACCCAATCACAGAATGGTTTGGGTTGCAAAGGACCTTCAGAGATCATCCAGTCCAACCCCCATGCCATGGGCAGGGACATCTTCCAGTAGATCAGGTTGTCAGATCAGGAGATTCCAAGGATGGAGACTGCACCTCCTCTCTGGGCACCCCTTCCACTGCTGCTTAACCCCCAATATGAACTTGTTTCAACCTTATACCCAGCTGGAATTCTCCTTGCTGCCACTTGTCCCTGTTGCCTCGCTGTGCACCTCTAAGAGTCTGGCTTCATCTTCTCTGTAGGTACCAAGGAGGAGACCCCCAAAGCCTTCTCTTCTCCAGGCTGAACAAACCCACCTCCTGCAGCCTTTCCTCATGTGCTCCAGCCACCTGGCCATCTCGATGGCCCTCTGTTGGACTCTCTCTTTCATTGGGGACTCCAGTACTGCTGGTTTCCAAGAGCTAGTATTTCAGATGACGCTTCAAAAGTACCAAACCAAGGGGAATAATAACTTCCCATGCCGTAAAACCCAGGATGTGGTTGGCCTTCACGGTTGCAAGGGCACGCTGACTCACAGGCCACTTCTTGTCTGCCAGGAGCCCAGGTCCTTTCCTGCAGAGCTGCTCCCCACCGCACGCTCTTGCATGGGATTTCTCCACCCCAGGTGAGGGACTCTGCAATTGCCTTTGCTGAACCTCCACGAGTTTCCCATTAGCCCTTTTCTCCGGCGTTACAAGATCCCTCCAAATGTTAACGATTCCTCTAGTTTATCCTTAATTTGATACGCTTTGTGAACTTTTCTATCCTGTCTACAGAGTTGTTGAGAAAGCTGTTAAAAAGTCTTGGTCCCGCTATCATCCCTGAGGGATGCCACACGCAACCAGCCACCGGCTGGACTTTGAGCCATGGAGAACCACCTTTTCAGTCTGACAGGCCAGCCAATTTTCCATGCATCTTGTAGCCAAGTTGGGGAGCTATGAAGGGAATGGGTGGATTTACAAGGATATAATGGTGGGAGATCACGTGGAAATGGTGCAATGGTAGGAGACCATGTGGAAAACCTTGCTAAAGTCGAGGTGAGTGCCACCCGCTGCACTCTCGTCATACGCAGAGCTGGTCATCACCCTGCCAGAGGCAATCGGGGTGTGATTGCTCTCATCCTTCAAATTTGATATTGAAAGACCTTGCACTGATGTTGGCCACCTTCCTCAGCATCCTCGGATGTGTCCTGTCTGGTCCTGGGGACTTCTGTGTCCCCGGCTGATTTAATTAGTCCTTAATTTGGTCCTCTGTCCTCTATTGAGGGTAGCACCTGTCTCCCCAAACTCTGCTACTAGGCAGTGCGTTGAGCCTAATTATTCTGATAGAGTTTGGAGATTTAAGAAAAACCTTCTTCAAAGACGGACTGTATAAATTGAAGTAGATTAATAAACTAGATTAGAACATAATGGCATTTTCTATTCTAAACATCGTAAGGTGAAAATCAAGAATGAGTGCATTTGTCTCCAGTGTGTATTTTTCTGGATTACAGAATGTCGCGGATGTGGTATGTAGCAATATTTCTTTGTGAACTGGCATGTTTGAAAGACTGGCCTTGTAAGAATTAGTCCTTTTTAAATAGACGTAAATATAAAAGCAAACCAGGTCTAACTCTGTTTAAGTCACTCTTATCTGCTGATGTGAGTTCAGATTAGAGTGGCTGCCTTAAATATCTTGAATCCACCCGTCTTGCCGCTGTGTCGGCTCCCAGCTCCACACCTGAATCCTCTCCGGCGCTGAAATCCAGAGCTCAACAGCGGCAGGGACCTGAGCCGCACAGGCAAAACGCAGCTGATGCTTCGGTAGCAGTTGTCCTTTTACCAATCTTTGGCTCTAGAAGCAACCCCTCCAGTTTTCCAGTGGATTAGACCTTTTTTTTTTCTTAATCAGTAACTGGCGAGTAAGTAAAAATGGGGATGGGATTTGCTACTTTTCCTAATCTCGCTCTGCCCTTCTAGCCTTGATACGGCATCCTTCAAGCAGGAAAGTAATTCTAACAATGTAGTGGAAGAAATGATGTAGAAGGGAGGTGTGGCCAGGGGTGATGCTCAGCAGATGAATACCGACGTTAGTCACTTGTCTTCCTTGCAAGCCGAGACAACAGGATGTTCCTGGAGGAAGGATGATGCCCAACTTTGCCAGTTTTAATGACTTCCGCGCTTTTATTGCATCTCTATTTCACACTTATATCCTGTATGGAAAAAAAAAGGTTGCTCTGCGTGACATTTAATACTCTGGGTTTACAGAATCCTTTAATTTTAGAAACTCGTTGCACGCCTTGAGGTGTTGAGTCGTTGTGTATCTTGACGTTGAGTTTTCACGGATGCCCGTGACGTTGCTCGCGAAGCGTGTGTGCGTGCTCCTGTGCTGGCTGGGGAACTTGCTGCTTCCAGTCCCTTTTCACCCTCTTCCTTCAAAAATTCTCTCTCCCCTCTGGATTGGCCAAAGTCATTGCTGGTGATCCCCAACCTGCTTCCATCAGCAGGACAGGACCAGTGTCAGGGATGGGTCTTTCCTTGCCCAGCTCTTGGCAGGAGCGAGCTCAGGAGATGCAAGCAGTCCTGGTAGCCTTTCTCTCCTGAGCACCACCAACGTACTGCGGTGTTCGGGGAGACCAGGGGTGAATTTCTGCTTCTGCCGTCCTTTTCGCTTGGTGCGAATTCTCTTGGTTGCATCTTGTATTTTCTTCCTTCGGGGTGAAGCATTTTTCTTGGGAGTTTCACTCCTCCGCTGCTGCCTGTTCCCATTGCTGGGCTCCCTTAACTGCGCTGGTACAACTATCTGAGGGGCCATATGGTGAACCAGATCAGTTAACAGCAAAAAAGGTTATTTTTAACCCAGATCAGTTCACTAATCTGGTTCACTGTACAGCTCCGTAGCAGTCGTGTTTGTAGGAAGGCAGTTTTTGAGGGGAGGAAAGACGGGAAGGCGCTTCCAGCCAGTAACGTCCCTGCGGTTTCCTGCCATGTTTTCTGCCTTCCAGAATTATTTCTTTCCATGCCTTTATTTCCTGCTAGGTATTTTCACAGATGTTTTGGCTTCCAATTCCTCCAGGTGGATCTCATCTGCTATTTTTTTTGCCAATACCTCTGGTTTCTCAGTGTTTGTTTTTTTTTTTTTAATGTGCCCTGAGAAGAACTGAACTCGGCTCCATTCTGGATAATCTGTGTATATTCATTAACATTTTGACTTATTCTTCCTTAATTTAGAGACTAAACGCGTTAGGCTCTATGACAGATGTCTCTGGAATCCTCTCTACGGTATCTCCTTGCTCCCAACTCAATACCACACCCTTTATTATTGCCTTTAAGTTATTATTCCCTTTAATTATATTCACCATGTGAGTAAAGGTGTCTGAATTAACTTTCAGAATGAAGCGCTGTCAATGCTTTTCCTAATGTCCAAAGAGATTGTCTGCCACGTTCTCATTAATCCCTCTTTGGGAATGCTGCGAAGGCTTGTGTTAGCATGTTTTTCTCAGATTTGACTTTATTTGAATAGAGGTAAAGGTCAAACAAGGCTGCTACTGCCGTAAGCTTTACTTTTCTTTTTAAGACAATGGCTGCATATACTTTTTAATACTCAAACTTTTCTGTTTCCTTTTGAAGGCTGAGTGTTGTCAGTAGTGCAGTAAATTGCTTCCTTCAAGTGATATTAATCTTACATAATTAGATTGTTTTCTTTTGCCTACAAAGTCATTTGTGACTTAGAAACCTCTACGTGTCTCAGAATACATAAATTGCACAAGAGAGAATAACTAATCCAGAATCAAAACTTTAAGAACCGGTTTTGAAAAATTGATGAAAACAGGAGGTAAATAACTTCAACATCTACTTGTGAAGAGTTTTTCCTGCTGGAATTAGAAACGTGTTTGTTATAAGGACGAGCCCGATGTACAAGGCTACGCAAGCTCAATGTCGGCCCTCCCTGCTGCCCCAAGGGACGTTTATTCTCTAATCTTAGTCAATTTAATTTTATTGATTGGAGCCCAGAAGATCCCTTTCCATTTTGCTGGGTTTGGATACTCAGAGGGTTAAACACAAAATGTTGTGGAATAGGATTTAAAGGAAGGTGCCTGGCTCCAGTCAAGCATCATTAGACCTTGTCCAGTTGAATTTTAGCTCCTCATTTTTTTCTCTTCCTTCAAAAATCCCAGTCTCGGTGAATGTCCTGATGGATGGCCATGCAATTCAAGGGACTCGAGCGGTACGGAAGGTTTTTGAGACGGAAAATTGGCTCATGAGGGAAGTTTTGCAGTGCTGTCCAACTGAATAAAGTCATTTTCTCAGTGGAGAACGCTGTATTTTCACTCTCCTGCATGTCAGACACTTAGTGTATGTTTTTATCTTCATTTGATAAGTAGTTGTGGAGTGTATTTTTAAATGAATTATGCTAACACTATTTTATCTTAACAATCTGCAACCTACCAAGGCAGGGTTTTTAATCATCACATTCTAATTAATTCGTAATCTATTTTATAATCCGTGTACCCAGCTCCTACCACTGGAGTCCAGTTTTATAGAAAGAAGAACAAAAGTAATGGATAAAAAAGGGCAATTATAGAAGAATAATTGTAATAAGATCCTCATAATGGTGTAGGTACTAAAACAAAAGCAGCAAACTAAATTTTGGTCATAGGAGGGGAGGATAGAATGAAAATGAAAAATATTGTTTTGCTGCTTGAAATACCGCGTGTAGTTGATGAAGGTACTAGGGAACGAGTTTTCTTACTACGTAGCTGCGGTAATCTTATAAGGAAACGATAAGGAATTTAAACTTTTTCACACCAAGAAGAAAGTGGGAGAACTTCATGATGGAGCAGGCTGCAGGAACCCTGTCAGGTTTCTTTGCTCAACTCAATAGAGGTATAGAATCATAGAATCATAGAATCGCTTAGGTTGGAAAAGACCCTTAAGATCATCAAGTCCAACCGTTAACCTACCACCGCCAAGTCCACCACTAAACCATGTCCTCAAAAAGGTAAATTGCTTTAAAGCTAGAGCACGTAAGCTAATAATAAGGAAATCAGAAGTTAAAGGGAAACTTGCTCAAAATGAGTTCTACGTGAATTAATGAACTTATTCAGCAAGTTGGGGCAACTTTGGCTCTAGAAAAGGAGTTGACAAGGCTTGGTAGGAAGTCAAACGTAGTAAGCATGAGCCAGAGGAGTCTTGACTCTTACCTGAGATGGTTTTCCACTTGCGGTTGCAAAAATCTAGTGTACAAGCAAAGAAGGCAAAAACCTGTGAGGACTGAAGAGAGAAGGTTTAGCAACATCCCCTATCTCTGAAAAACCCAAACAGGACAAACCCCTCACCACCAAGTAACAAGCACCTCCCAGACTCAATAAGGCATCCAAGTACCTTCTTCATGTATCCCAGGTGTTCGTAGCTGGCAGTGCCCCTGCCCGTAGAGGGGGTGCCTGGTGGGTGGGTGGATGAGGACGGTTCCAGCATCTCTTCCAGACCATATCCAGACCATAACTTTAAAATAAAAAGAGCAATAATACTTGCCAAGCATGAAAGACTTTTCTAGCTAGTGAATATTTCTCCTTTTCTTCTTTCCATATTTCATTTCAGGAAAAACTGTGTAATGTTTTCAGGCAGTCCTACCTACGGTAACGTTGTCAGCTCAGTAACGGGGGGAGCTGGTGCTCTACCTTTGCTGAAGGAGGTGGCTTCCAGCTTTCCGTCGGTGTTTGCCTTGCCTGAGCTTGCCGGTGTGAGATCAGCGTTTGGCTTCCCGTGGTACCAAGGGATGGTGGCGATACCTCCGTCAGCTCCGAAACTGAGCCTGCAGGGGACCGCCGGGGTGGCAGGAGTGGGAAAAGGAAACCTGCCTCTCTTAGGGAAGGCAGGGTTGTTTTTTCTGTATTCTTGAAGTCTTTGCTCCCTGCTCCCTTTTCTTTCTTGGTTCTTCTAATAGGTGGAGCATTAAGCCCAGTTTAGACCTAGAGACAGGAAAAAGAGAACATTAACACCGATGATGAGACCCCTCTTCTTCCCTAATGCTCTTCCTCAAGGAAGCAGTAATAATATTTACTTGATAGGGACTTGTGTGCTGGATAACTGCTCCTTTTGATATCGTAGAATCACAGAATGCTTTGGGATGGAAGGGGCCTTTAAAACCCATCCAGTCCCACCCCTGCCATGGGCAGGGACATCTCCAACCAGATCAGGGTGCTCACAGCCCCGTCCAGCCTGGCCTTGGATGTTTCCAGGGATGGGGCATCTCCCACCTCTCTGGGCAACCTGGGCCAGTGCCTCACCACGCTCATTGTGAAAAATTTTTAGATGCTTCACGTGAAAGCTCCTGCTAGCTCTTCAGGGAGTGGCACATAGTTTCTTCAGGTGTGTACTGAAGGACTTTTAACACATTGCCCAGCATTTTTAGATAGGTAATTAAAAAAGCCGTGTTACAATTTCAATGTCCACCCTAGATATGTTGTATGCCTGCTGGTCTTCAGCACTAAAATGAGTTTATTCCCTTTGCTTGCTTTTTTTTTGTTGTTAATCTACAGAGAGGCAAGCTTTTCTCTTCCCTTTCTACCTGCTCCTGTCCTGCATGGAGGTGACTTCTGCAGGTTTATTCAGCTTTCTGCAAGAGGCTGAGGTTTCTCCTGTTGGTTTCAGAGGAGCAAGGTTTGCTGGTCCAGCTGCACCAGCACGCTCTACTGGGGGGCTTTGATGGCATCGTGTGGTTAATCCCAGATCATGCTCTTGATGAACGCAGCTGTGCCAGCAGAACTTCCCAATGTTGTGCGATTTCCCTAAATTTTCCAAATACCTCCTCGCATGTTGTGTTTTCCCCCTTTAAAATTTATTTTGGTTTTCTCATTCTCTAATGAACGTCTTCGTACTTCTACTCAAAGGCCTTGATTGGGACTGACTGCATTTCTGCAAATACGTCTGAATTTTGTGTGTGGGTGGCATCGCTGCGGTTAGAGAATGTGGCGGTCCAGGACCCCGGCTGAAGAGGGGTAGGAGACGGGGGTCCAGCACGAAGCAAGGGAGCACAGCAACACAGCGTCCATTACATTTACGTCCCGCACCTTCTCGTGCACTGAAGTTAAGAGAAAGATGCATGTGAAACCAGATTTCTTTTGTGTTAGTACTCGTTCGAATGATTTCTCTTAACTTCTGAGTGTTTACGCCTGGTTTTTGAACAGTGACTGAGGGCAGCGATGTGTGTGCCTCCATCTGCTGGAGGGCAGGAAGGCCCTGCAGAGGGACCTGGCCAGGCTGGATTGTTGGGCTGGGGCCAACTGTATGAGGTTCAACAAGGCCAAGTGCCAGGTCCTGCACTTCGGTCACAACAACCCCAGGCAACGCTACCGGCTTGGGGAGGAGTGGCTGGAAAGCAGCCTGGCTGAAAAGGACCTGGGGGTGATGGTTGACAGCCGCCTAAACATGAGCCAGCAGTGTGCCCCGGTGGCCAAGAGGGCCAGTGGCATCCTGGCTTGTATCAGGAATGGTGTGGCCAGCAGGAGCAGGGAGGTGATGGTGCCCCTGTATTCGGCACTGGTGAGGCCACCCCTCGAATCCTGTGTCCAGTTTTGGGCCCCTCACTTCAAGAAGGACATGGAGGTGCTGGAGCGTGGCCAGAGAAGGGCAATGAGGCTGGGGAAGGGTCTAGAGCACAAGTGTTATGAGGAGTGGCTGAGGGAGCTGGGGTTGTTTAGTTTGGAGAAGAGGAGGCTGAGGGGAGCCCTCATCGCTCTCGGCAACTGCCTGAAAGGAGGCTGGAGCCGGGGGGGTCGGTCTCTTCTCCCCAGGAACAAGCGATGGGACGAGAGGGAACGGCCTCAAGCTGCGCCAGGGCAGGGTTAGGTTGGGCATTGGGAAAAACTCCTTCCCCAAAGGGCTGTCAGGCCCTGGCCCAGGCTGCCCAGGGCAGGGGCTGAGTCCCCATCCCTGGGGGGATTTAAAAGCCGGGTGGATGTGGTGCTTGAGGACATGGTTTAGTGGCGGACTTGGCGGTGGTAGGTTAACGGTTGGACCTGATGATCCTAAGGGTCTTTTCCAACCTTAACAATTCTATGATTCTATGATTCTATCTCTGTGCAGCTCATCGCAGCTTCTCTCTGCAGTAACAGCATCCAGTTATTATGAACCTAATCGTTTTGACTTCTGGTCAAGAAAAAACAGAAAAAGGACCAAGAAACCCCCCCAAAAGGGTGATTCTCCTGAGTGTGGCAGCACAATACAAGAAGGTATTGATGCTGTTGCAGCTAAAGAAAGATCCCACCGACAAGGTTAATGGGAGGTGGGTACAGTACTTCTCTCTGTCTCTTTAGCAGCTAGAGACGAACAAAAAGGTGAGCTTTCTGATAATCCCCCGGCATTAAAGGTTGCTGCAATTCTGTCCTAAAGCGAGGTGGTGCCTGGAAACCCTCATGTATTCAGCACATGCAGCGGTGTTGGACACGTACGGGGAACCTTAGTATTTGCTAAGCAGAGCTTATTGACTTCCTTGGCCGTACACGTGTAAAGATGTAAAAATGCTCCAAGACTTGGACTCGGAGCAAATTTAGCTATCAAACCGGCTCTGCTAAATGGAATAGTAATGACAAAGGCATCAAGATTCGAGGTGTAAAAGCAGTGGAAAGGATTGTTGATCCCATGGTTGATGCTGAGCCTGGTGCAGCTGGCAAGGCGTGCTTTTCATAAAATTGGCGGTGGAGGAAGACTTGGGGGAGGTGGTTTTCTCCCCCATTTGCTTGGACCCAGATTATTTTCTGCTTCTTTCTTGCCACAAAAGGAATCATTTGTTTAATTTTACAAAATGTTACTGAAGCTGTTGGAACTGAAACTGCAGCCCACGTCTTCTTGATAAATGACTGTGTGTATTCCTGGAAGGAAGTTAAAACGGGGCTGTGTTATATTTGGTACCTCCCGAAGCACTGAGGCTACTTTGAGTACAGAATGTGCTCCAAGAGAGACTAATTTGCCACTGCAGAGCTCGATGTGATGACATTTGTCAAGTCGTCGTTTCTGCTGGAATTCACTTGTGATCTCCTCTCTCTCCTAAAGATGTTTGCTTGTTTGCAAGAGGGCCAATGGCATCCTGGTTGTATCAGGAACGGTGTGGCCAGCAGGAGCAGGGCAGGGATCGTCCCCCCGTGCTGGGCACTGGTGAGGCCGCCCCTCGAATCCTGTGCTCAGCGCTGGGCCCCTCACCCCCAGAAGGAGATGGAGGGGCTGGAGCGTGGGCAGAGCAGGGCAGCGAGGCTGGGGAAGGGGCTGGAGCCCAAGGGTGGGGAGGGGCGGCTGGGGGAGCTGGGGGTGCTCAGCCTGGAGAAGAGGAGGCTGAGGGGAGCCCTCATCGCTCTCTGCAACTGCCTGAAAGGAGGCTGGAGCCGGGGGGGTCGGTCTCTTCTCCCCAGGAACAAGCGATGGGACGAGAGGGAACGGCCTCAAGCTGCGCCAGGGCAGGGTTAGGTTGGGGACTGGGAAAAACTCCTTCCCCAAAGGGCTGTCAGGGCCTGGCCCAGGCTGCCCAGGGCAGGGGCTGAGTCCCCATCCCTGGGGGGATTTAAAAGCCGGGGAGATGTGGTGCTTGGGGACATGGGTTAGTGGTGGCCTTGGCAGTGCTGGGTTAGCGGTTGGACTCAATGATCTTAAGGGTCTTTTCCAACCTTAACAATTCTGTGATTCTATGATTCTATATATTTTAGAGTTATGTCTTTGAACTGGGGGACCATAAAGGCAAGGCAAAAAGCCTAAAACCAGGATTAAATTCCAAGTAATGAATATGCTTATTATCAAGTGGGAATACAGAAGTCGAGCACCCATACAACAGGTGGAAATATTACTGAGCTGTTTCCCTGAGCGCGCTCACACTCTTGGTAGCAACAGCATTGGAATTATCTGGACGTTTGAGCATCAGCGGGGTGGGTTTTGACTTCTCTCCAAGGATGCCATCTCAGGTGGGATGGTGGTCGTTTCCTACAACAGGCGATTCCGGGAACTTCAGTAAAAATGAAGATTTATCTCTTTTTTTTTTTTGCTGTTCATTTCCAATTTCATGCTGTTTCATTTGCTGGGCTTGAAGGGCCTCTCGGTGTAAAGCTGCAGGGAAAGGTGGGATGGAGCGGCACTCCCAACGAAACCCTCCGTTGTTTTACCGGATTCGATGTTTTCTGCATCCCGTTTTCTCCCCGAGAGTGTTTTTTGAGTTAATGTAAACTAATACTGGATCAGTGGTTAGAAGCAATGAAAAAATATTTAATGTAAACCTTTTGGTACTGGGTTGATTCAAATAAACAACTGTTTTAAGGAGCACTGGTCCTGGTTTGTGAACAGTAGGTTTTCTGTTCCTCTGTGTAATGCAGAAAGCATGTGGAGCTGCTTGAGAGCTTTTTTTGTGTGCTGTACTTTATTTTGAGGTATTTCGTTTTCACTTCTTTGAGCTTTTGTGTCAGCTGGGAAGGGAGGGTGTAGGAGTAACGTGTAAAACTCTGTTTGGCCTGTTTAGTCTCAAATCCTGACAAATAGCTGGTTAACAAGTATTTAAATGAAAGCTTGAACTTTGTTTTCTCCCTTTTGAAAGCTGGGAAGATCCTAGTTCTGATTTCATCCGCTCCTGGTGCTGTTTCTTTCTAGTTTCTGTGCAACTCTTCAGCAGAGCGTAGGCAAAGCATAGTCGATGTAGACTTTGTGCAAGACGCGCCCTGTGAGTATCCCACCCAAAGTCATTGAGCCGTAGCGTCTTGCTGCGGAAAGGCTTCGTGTCTTGATTTGAAGGTGCAAATGTTGAATTTCTGTCGTCTTTCTCCCTGTACCTATGGTGATGGAAAAAATGCGTCCTTAGGGGAAGGCAAATTGAGATATTTATTTGTAAGAGAGGTGCATGAAATATGCCTCTCTCTTTGTTTAACGACAGCGGGTAGGAAACGTGAGTGGCAGCCCATTCACATCACGCCGTCTTTTTGGCAGCTGCTGGTCTTGTAGCCAGCTCCCGTATCCCTTCCCTCTCCTCCTCTGTTCCTGCATCTCCATCGCTCCTCCTTTTTTTGACTGCATTTCTTACACGTACCCACTCCTTTTGCTCCGGCGGAGATAGATAAAGACCACTCTTTGCTAGAAAGAGCCGTGTTTTCTGTCCGACAGGTTTGCCGGCGGAGCCTCACGGGTCTCTCTCTTTCTCTCTGTCGGTCGCTGCTGCAGAGCTGTGGAATGCTGTGACGACTCACTGCCCTGCAGCCGTAGGCAGACTGCTCTCCGGATTATCTCCATCCGAAGGAAGCTCGTATCCAAGAGGTATCAATTCATGTTTTATGTGTGCCCTTCAATTGTAGCGCTTGGGTTGAGCTACTCCTCCAAACGCCTTTTTCCCTACTCCTTCCACAGACAGAAAAGCTTTGGATGCCATGGAGATTGCATGTGTTGATTAAAAAGTGCTGGTGTTTGGTATGGGTTGGACCCTTGTTTATATTCAATGAACTTTGGTACAGAATTGCATTACATTTTAAACTAAGCAAGTAATTTCTGGGTCAAGAAATGCATAAGCTGAAGCTCCAGCAACGCTGTATGTCTAGCGTATTTTATTGTGTTGATTTATAAAGTTAATAAACCTAAGGTAATCAGCAGACTGGAGTAGAACACACAGTAGGTATGTGCTGCTCCTATAAAGAATTGTGAGAGTTAGGGTTTTTTTTTAGTGTTTATTAGTCTTAATATCTTCTTAGTAAATAATTTATTTTTGGTTTCTATTAAAAAGAAGGCAAAAAGGTATTGCTTGTGTTCGCTAGCTGGGTCAAAATCAGTGTGTTGGCAAAGGCATGATTCCTGGTATGAATTTCTGTCATTTGCCTGTAGACAGGGAAATTATTTTCTAATAGTTTATGTTGCAGCCTTTCGTAAAAGAAAGCTAGAAACAATTTTTTAAAATACAAACTTGGCAGTGTAATGCGGTCTGTAAATTGGTTGGAGCAGGTTCTGTCTTAACTATTTATTTTTGTATATGGTGCCTAGCGTTATGAGACTGGTATGGGTCAAGCCCTCTGGGCATTTATATATAAGAAAATCAAATATAATAGTGGTGTAACATGATATACAGCTGGCTCTTAAATACGAACATACCACTTCAGGACATCCCTGTGCTGCCCAAAGTCGCGGGCTGGAAAGCGTGCTGGGCGAATGTCGCTGTATGCCTGCCCTGTGCTTAAATTTTCCCCGAGGTATTCACAAAGATACCGGGAGAGCTGAAGTGTCAGCCTGACCCAATCCAGCTGTTCTCGTGCAGGAGTATGGAAAAACCAGGGTTGATTCTTTTTTGCTTTTTCCCCTTTTATATGTTTTGCTGCTTGCTTAGTAACATGAACTTTAAATGTCAGCTGCCAGGATACCCACTGAGTGTTCTGCTCCCGCTCAAGTCAGATCTGCTGAAAACCAGATGCAGACAGACAACAACAGTGCTGATGGCTGCTCTCTGCTCTCGGATCCACTGCACTGCACCGGGATCGAACATTTAGGCGTGCTGTGTCCCTTATCCTCCCGATATTTTAGCACGCAGAAGTGCTCCAGCCCTGCTTTGGGAAAAACCTGCCCTGATTTGATGCCTGCTCTTTGGGTACGGACAAAACCAGGCTGGTTTCTTCCTCATCCCACCCTCAGCAACTCAACCAGTCTTAGGTGGGATGGGACAGAAAGTGCCAAGCATTTCAGAAAAGCTTTGCTTCGTCCTTGCTTGTGCCAGTCTTGAAACAACAACGATGGGCCCCTTTCCATCCCCCTCTTCCCCTTTTTGTTGAATATCACGCTAGAAAAAAGGATAAAGGAAAAAAACCAGGACTTTGATGCTGCTCCTGTCCCCTTTTTCTGCACACCGCATATCTCCAAGTTGAAGCAACAGCAGGAGACACAGTTGGGGCTGTGCTGCTTTTTCTGGGCCTGAGAAACAGAGGTCCAGGGCTGGAGAAGGAAGAGAGGCAAAGCCAAGGGTGCGCATTTAATGGGTTGTGAGGTAGGGAGAAGGCAGAGGTGGGGGCTGAGTTGCTCAGACTGGCATTGATGGAAAATCTGGAAGACAAGATGTTTTTTCAAATGAGAATATGTTGTTAAGTATTGGCTTTGCATGAGAAAGAGAGCTTCTGGTCCAGGGGGCTCCCGGTCCAATTCAGCTCCAGATTAAGAAACTTAAGTTTAAGCTTTGTGTGTGCTTTGTCTGAGCTCCCAGCCTGGTCCCTGGAGATCTCAAGAGTGGAACTGGTGGAGCCTGGGGAGATTTGGCTGACGAGCTGCTGGCTGTCCTCTTCAAGCTGATCCGAGTTGCTCTCCAGGCTGTGACTGCCCTGCTTGGCATCTCCACCAGCCACTTCAGACAGTTACTTTTCGGGTGTCTTTATCTTGGATTGAACCTCGCCCTTTTAGGCTCACGATGGTAAACAGTGTTCAGAAATCAAAAGGCGGAAGAAATTGAGTTAAACTCTTGAATGTGTGTGTACCCGACCTCTTAACTTCGTTTACTTAGGTTATTTCCTGCTCGGGAAGTACCCCACTCCCCCAAATCCTAGGTGGAATTCCAGCAATTAAATGGTTAATTACTGTGTGTGTGTAAAATCTGTGTATATCTAAAAATACCTCTCTTATCTGTGTAATGGTTTGGTTAGATGTAAATATTTTTAAATGTGCTTTTAGATTAGGCTGGTTTTTATACAGTATGTGTGAGTGGAATTTGACGTGTGGTTAACTGGGCCTGGACGTTATATATTTGCTCCATTCACCTCGACATTTCTGAACTCATATGGAAAATTTCCGATCTTTGGTCTCCTGACCATTTATGCCAGTTTGGTGGGGTCCATTTGGTGGTCTTCATTGGGCCGGGAATGCACCAAATCCAGAGATGAAGTGAAGCGTCTTGCCAGCAGGTGATGGAGACTTCTCTGCTGTTGGGGCATGGCTACCTCACTTAGTGATTTTCTTTTCTAGTACTTAAGCAAATCCTTTGTTCACAGATCTTAAATTTTCTTGAATTGCCGGCTCTGTTTTGGAGAATAAATTTCCTTTCAGAGAACGTAGGATATGGAAGGTGATTTCTGTCAAGCCAAGTTATATACTGCGTCCAGCTCGGGGGTCCTCAGCACGGGAAGGACAGGGAGCTGTTGGAGCAGGGCCAGAGGAGGCCCCAGCAATGGTCCGAGGGTGGAACAGCTCTGCTGGGAGGACAGGCTGAGAGAGCTGGGGGTGCTCAGCCTGGAGAAGAGAAGGCTCCAGGGAGACCTTGTTGCGGCCTTTCAGTGCTTAAAGAGGGCTGATAAGAAAGATGGAGAGATGCTTTTCACCAAGGTCTGGAGCAACAGGACAAGGGGCAACAGTTTTAAACTGAAGGAGGGCAGGTTTAGATTGGACATAAGGAAGAAATGTTTTACTGTGAGGGTGGTGAGGCACTGGCACAGGTTGCCCAGAGAAGCTGTAGATGCCCCATCATTGGAATTGTTCAAGGTGAGGTTGGACGGGGCTTTGAGCAACCTGGTCTAGAGCAAGATGTCCCTGCCCATGGCAGGGGGTTGGACTGAGATGGTCTTCAAAGGTCCCTTCCAACCCAAAACATTCTGTGATTTTATGTATGTCCCAGGATCCTTAGGAGACATCATAGGATTATGTGACGAGTGAAGGGAGATCCTTTTCCCTTGTTTCTGGTGGAGCCTAATGATGGTGATACCAAGGACAGTGGTTCACGTTCCCTTCCTTCCTCTGGGTCGTGTTCAGAGGAGGGAAATATGTCATATTAGAACATTGTTAATGTTTTAAAATGTAGTCTCCTATCTCGTCTGAACACGTTGTGGGTTTTTAACGTGTGCGTTTGCGTGACACAGCTGTGTCCGTGAACACACCTCTGAGTTAGGAGCAGGCTGCTCATCCACACAGCTTGGAAAATGTGGGCAGAAGTGTGGCTGTATCAGCACTGTAGTAGTGTATAAGTAGATGGAGCATACATTGGGGTTCAAGAATATTGCTTATTGCTTCAGAGCTCTTTATTGGGGAGATATTTCAGGCTTACATCCTAAGAGCTGAAGCTAATAGCTGCCAAGAGAACGGCTGAGACTCTTCGCTTGAGGTTGCTGGTTTTCTGATTCAGACGGTGGGCTCCAAGGAAGAAAAAGCTTGCTGTTGTCTGTGGACTGTAAGCGGTTTGATTGGGAGGGCAGGTCGGAGGACCGGTGTTTTCCACCGTAACCACATCACTGAATCTGTGCTGAGCGCGGGGCGTGCTTGGGCATTTCCTAAGGATGCTCCTCCAGCGAGCGGGGACGGCTGCCTCGAGAGCAGAACCCTCCAACCTGTTTCTTCTGCTCTTGTTGCCTTTGGTGTTACCCAACAACCTCTGGCCGTATACTGGAAGAAGCAGGAAAGTAGACAATCTTGGCCCGTACTGGGGAATGTAGGTACTCTTCTTTCTCGTAAGCTTTATCTCCTTCATCTTTACACACAGTCTGAGAGTCATGGAGCAGCAAGGCTTCTTCAGCGTACCTCAGCTGAGACTGTTCCAAGTCCCACAGGGTGCTGGATTTTGGTTGGATTCCCTTTCTTCCCTCTCTCCATGCCAGTGACAGATGCTATAGGGTTTGGCAGGCTTTGGGATCTGTAATTACTTTGCCCATCCTTGCTACACAGGAATTTTCCCTTCCTGAGAAGATTTTTGTTCCTTTGTGAACACTACTGCAATGCTGGATGTGTCAGTGAAAGGAAGGGAACCCCCCGCTCCCTGATGTACCTAAATATGCTGTAACATATCATAGAATCATAGAATCATAGAATTGTTAAGGTTGGAAAAGACCCTTAAGATCATCAGGTCCAACCGTTAACCTACCACCGCCAAGCCCACCACTAAACCATGTCCTCAAGCACCACATCTCCCCGGCTTTTAAATCCCCCCAGGGATGGGGACTCAGCCCCTGCCCTGGGCAGCCTGTGCCAGGCCCTGACAGCCCTTTGGGGAAGGAGTTTTTCCCAATCCCCAACCTAACCCTGCCCTGGCGCAGCTTGAGGCCGTTCCCTCTCGTCCCATCGCTTGTTCCTGGGGAGAAGAGACCGACCCCCCCGGCTCCAGCCTCCTTTCAGGCAGTTGCAGAGAGCGATGAGGGCTCCCCTCAGCCTCCTCCTCTCCAGGCTGAGCACCCCCAGCTCCCCCAGCCGCCCCTCCCCACCCTTGTGCTCCAGCCCCTTCCCCAGCCTCGCTGCCCTGCTCTGCCCACGCTCCAGCCCCTCCAGCTCCTTCTGGGGGTGAGGGGCCCAGCGCTGAGCACAGGATTCCAGGGGCGGCCTCACCAGTGCCGAATACAGAGGCACTAAATCACACAGGGAAACTTCTTCCTTGCGTAAGGTGATGAATTTATGAAGATTAATGACCCAGCATTTCATCCTAAGTAGCATTCATGCAGATGCTTCTCTTAGTCAGGTCTACTCCCTTAAAAAAATCCTCTTTTAATGTTTTTTCCTCATTATGTTGTGGCGATCGGAGTCACTGGCTAATTGCACACACCTGAACTGTGCCTGCGGTCCCCAAGCTGGGCTGGGTCCCTCCTCATACCCGCTGCAGCTCTTGGATGAAACCTGCCATGTCCTTTGCCTGGCTGAGGTGCGTGATGGATGCCGTGCCACAGGGATGCACTGGAATCGAGCGTCGGGATGGGAACGGCAGCCTGAACATCCCACCATGATTGGTTTGGGGCGTAGAGGAATTATTTGACTGACAAAGCGGCTTCGTGATTCTTTATGGCTCAATACTGCTTGTATATATATATAGTAATTGTTAGATATATATATATATATATATATATAGTAATTGTTAGAGGAGTGAGACTTCGTTAGGAAGATGACATTTCCCATAACAAGGAAAAAAATCAGCTGTCAAAAACTGATTTAGAAACAAAGGAAGATTTTATTAAGATTTATGGACATAAGCAGCAGAGAGGATCTCTGACACCCAACTTTTCACGATGCTCTGGACTAAGTTTCTACTTTTGATCTATGAGTTTATGTGCATATTAAAGCGTGCCGCAGATATCGCCCTGAGGTATGTGGGGAGCGCACCAAAATACTTCTTGTCTGTCTGCTCAGCCCCAAAGACACAGTTTAAACCTCTTTTCTTTCTCTGAGTCTAGGGTGTGAGTCGTCTCTACATCTTTTCTTAAAAAAAATATGTATGTATCTTGAAAGCTTTGTGGCCTTGACTTCTTTTCAGACTGAGGTTCACCGTGTGGGTATCTTTTCGTAGCCCTGTGGTAGCTGCTTCTCTCAGAGGCCAGGCTGATGTCCAGACTTGCAATGTGGAAGTCCCAACCGGCGGCTGCACGGAGAGCAAAATGGATTTCAGAAACGACAGAGAAATGGAGATCTGTGTTTCCCGATGAGGGGAAGAAACAAAACCCTAATGAGAACTCTTCAACCGATGCATCGAAACGAGTGCAGCGTGCGCTCTCGATGGTAGGAGATCTACTCGAGGACCGATTTTCGATTCCTGCTGAAGAAACGCAATAACGGACTCAGTTCTTGCAGTCTCTGTGGCCGAGATGAGGGTGTAGGGAAACATCCACTACGCTCCCTACACCTTTCTGTGGCGCCCGCCCGCAGCGTTTGCTCCCCATTTCTGCTCTCGCAAAAGCCGTGCTGGAAGCAGTGGCCTTTCTTTCGGATGTATAATTTACCACCTCTTCCCGGTGTGCCAGCCTTGTTTGTATTGATAAATGAATGTTCTCTGCGTACAGCCCGCAGATAATTCTGCTCGTCGAGCACAGTGCTGCTAAATATACCTGTTTCTGATTAAGTGCATTTGAATTTGCGAGTTTGGTTAATAAGCTACACCTTTCACAGGTTGTTTTGTTAACTCATAAAAGCTGCGTGTTCTGATTTATAGTGCCAAAAGGGGTAAACTGACATTAAAAGCATTAATTAGTCTTGGTTGACTGCACAAAGAATGGAGTTGGTGTGAGCCAGCTTTTGATTTAGCCCTTTGTGGGCCTTTGATTTTTGCCTAAGCTTGTTAAAGGGTCTGTATCTCTGGCTTTTTCCTGCTCGATTGTATAATTAGAGTTCAGTGTGAAATACAGCGATTGGGCTTGCAGAGCAAGAGCCCTGTACGATTATAAGCAATAAAGTTGTAAAGCAATTGCCAGAACTTTACGTATCATAGAATCATAGAATCATAGAATTGTTAAGGTTGGAAAAGACCCTTAGGATCATCAGGTCCAACCGTTAACCTACCACCGCCAAGGCCACCACTAAACCATGTCCTCAAGCACCACATCTCCCCGGCTTTTAAATCCCCCCAGGGATGGGGACTCAGCCCCTGCCCTGGGCAGCCTGGGCCAGGCCCTGACAGCCCTTTGGGGAAGGAGTTTTTCCCAATCCCCAACCTAACCCTGCCCTGGCGCAGCTTGAGGCCGTTCCCTCTCGTCCCATCGCTTGTTCCTGGGGAGAAGAGACCGACCCCCCCCGGCTCCAGCCTCCTTTCAGGCAGTTGCAGAGAGCGATGAGGGCTCCCCTCAGCCTCCTCTTCTCCAGGCTGAGCACCCCCAGCTCCCTCAGCCGCCCCTCGTAAGACTTGTGCTCTGTATCTTTTAATAGAGAAACGTTCTTTTTAACGTGTGGATGTGCTAACTTGGTATTTTAGATTTGCAGTAATGCTATCCCAAGGATTCGTTGTAAGCTGTGGGCACCCTGGGTAAGCCTCAGAAAGGATATATTCTCAGGAGCCTCCGATTTGCCCATTGTGCAGTACTTCAGCAGCACGTGAACGTAACGGGGGTTTTGTAAACTCCATCGCAGGTAGCGCTGATGTTTTTTCCTTTTCCCCTGCACCTTCACCTATTTCGTACAGACTAATAGGAGAAAACCCCAGACCCTGCAGCGTTGCCTGGGGTTTATGCTTGAAATTCCTACGTTATAATGAGCGTATTTCAGTATATGGTAGTTTCTGTAGTACCCAATTCTAGCCATCTATTCTCCACACAAAAATTTGAAAATGAATTGAAATGCAAATCATAGGCTAAGTTTTTTTTTTTTAAATAGACCTTCTATAATTATGCTTGACTGCAAACAGGCATACCATTGGTATAATTTTGATTATTGCCTCTGGTTTGTTTGTGAAATAAGATTTCCCTCTGTCCATATAAAGTTGCCTTCTGTCTTAGATACTATCACATTAATTGCTCTGTAAAAAGAATGTTGGGTTTCCATCCAAACTTGCTAACGCTTGTGATTAAAGAGCCAACAGTTGCCCAGTGTGGTACCTCCAATACTGCCTTAATTTCCTTTCTACGATGGTATGTATTTATTATAACAGTTGGCTGCGGGCACGTGTGATGTTGCTAACGGTGACCCACTGCAGAAATGTTTTTTAAGGATGCAAATATCCAACTGATCCAGAAGATTTTGAGTCCTTAGATGAGGGAGAATGGGGGAATACATCTGAAGCTCCTCGGCTTAACAAAAAGCCTCCTTTGGTTTCCTGAATATTTGATATGTGTATAATGACACACCGATGTCTTCTCTTGTAATTTGTATTTTAAAAGATGTTTGCGCTGTGAAGTTGTCTGCCGTTCTCTGTGGGCCAGCTCAAGGTTTGGCGGCTTTGAAAGCATCATAGCGTTTGCTTTTCCCTCCTCTCACTGCTAATTATGTCAGTAGAAACCCAGTAGCAACTGGAGACCTCCTCTGCAGGTAGATGTTAGTGATGGCTGCATTAGAGGGTATCACAAGTCACTGCTGGAGGGAGCCTCCCGGCTTCTGCTGGGGTTAGGGCACGGGGAGAGCTGTCATCTCTCTCCAGATACCCTCGTGCTCGGCTCCTAAACCTATGCTGTGCCCTTCAAAACGTGTCCACGTGCTACCTTTGGCCCCACGGCTGAAAGCTGCCGGGCTATGGGCTAGCGCGTGCCCACACTTTGCTATCATCAAGGTGCTGCCTTTTGCCAACCCTATGGAAAATTCCCTTCCGTTTTAAATAACTGAGTTTCGATAAGTGAAGGTGGATTCTCGGCGTTTTAGCGAAGTTGGGAGGCAATGCTAGGATGGGTTTGGGGATTTTTTTATCATCTTCCTCTTGTTCAGAGTCCTTGCCTGAATCCATTTATGGATGGAAATGGCAATGAAAATAGAGAGCCATGGCGAAGAACTGGGTTATCATTCTGCCTGGTCCAGTAAAGGCTTGGCGTTAGAAAGAAACCTGTATTGTTTGTTAAATGGCAAATCAGGATTGTTTTTCTTTCTTCCTTCCTTTTTTCTTTTTTTGGACAAGTTGTGATTTAAAAATCAGACAGCTGTACAAATTGTTAAATCGCTGAACATTTAACCAAGTGTCAAATTTTGGGTACCCAGTACTATATCATGGGCTTCCAGGTTCTTTATGGCGATAATATGACAAAACAGATGATGCATGCAGGTCCCCAGCAGCTCTGCGTTGCTGTGTCCTCTGCAGCAGGACCTCAGTGAGACTAATGGTGAGAGCTGGTACTAAAGCGATCGTCCCCCCGTGCTGGGCACTGGTGGGGCCGCCCCTCGAATCCTGTGCTCAGCGCTGGGCCCCTCACCCCCAGAAGGAGCTGGAGGGGCTGGAGCGTGGGCAGAGCAGGGCAGCGAGGCTGGGGAAGGGGCTGGAGCCCAAGGGTGGGGAGGGGCGGCTGGGGGAGCTGGGGGTGCTCAGCCTGGAGAGGAGGAGGCTGAGGGGAGCCCTCATCGCTCTCTGCAACTGCCTGAAAGGAGGCTGGAGCCGGGGGGGTCGGTCTCTTCTCCCCAGGAACAAGCGATGGGACGAGAGGGAACGGCCTCAAGCTGCGCCAGGGCAGGGTTAGGTTGGGGATTGGGAAAAACTCCTTCCCCAAAGGGCTGTCAGGGCCTGGCCCAGGCTGCCCAGGGCAGGGGCTGAGTCCCCATCCCTGGGGGGATTTAAAAGCCGGGGAGATGTGGTGCTTAGGGCCATGGGTTAGTGGTGGCCTTGGCGGTGCTGGGTTAGCGGTTGGACTCGATGATCTTAAGGGTCTTTTCCAACCTTAACAATTTTGTGATTCTATGATTCTAAAGCCTCCGCTTGTGCTGGGGTGGGATTTTTGTGTTTGCTCAGAGATTGATGCAAAAAGAAGCATTTTCAGAAGAGGATGGGTGCAGTTAAAATAAAAAGCGTGGCCTGCCCAAGTCCGTACCTGTGATAGTGCTGGCAAGTGCATGTGCTGCTTCACCACCAAATGCGTCTTTGTTCTGGAAGGATTTCTGCAAGCAGTTGCCTGCTGAGTATCATTCTCTCCCTCGTTATCATCATTGTTCCCTCTTGCTCGGGCTTTTTCTTTCATAATGTAAACAATTTCTAATGGTTCCTTCCTTCTCTGCTATCAAATAGTGGCAAAAGAGAAAATCAGTAATATCTGAAGACTTATTTTTCATGAGGCAGGCTGAGTTTTATAATAAAAACGATTGCTCCTTGCCTGCTCGGTTAGACATTAATGATAATTTGTCATCTCTGCAATATTTGCTTTTCAGAAAGAGTTTAAAGCACATGCTTCTGCTTCAGATATTAAGTTTGCTCATGATTATTAGTGTAAGACAAAGCATGTGATGTGCTATGGGGACAGTCCAGGAGAAATTTCCCCTTTCCTGGGAAGCTCGTGATCTGGAGTAGAAGAGGTGAACGAGGAATTTGGGCTCCTTTATTTGAGTTTGGGGAAAAGCCAGTCTTTAACAGGGATGGGGGGAACACGGTAAGTCAGAAGAGGACTGTGCGGGCAGGGCAGGTAGAGGACGTGGGCAGAAGAGCAGCAAGGAGGTCCTAGGATTGAGTCTTGGAAGGAAGGTGCTTTTATTTTCATGAGCCTTGTAAACATTGCTAACCTAATTTCTTCAAATCTATCACAGAGCTAGGTGGTAGGGAAGGCAGAGCAATTCTGCAGGGAGTTTAGTTTTAGATTCATTTAGAATTGGGAGTTAGACTTAAACCAATAATTAGGATTTAACCATTTCTTTTCAAAACCTGATATCCCAGAGGAATCGGGCTTATGCCTTGCGCTCTCTGTGTGATGAGCATTTCCATTCTGCAAACTTCAGAAGGCCAAAAAGGGAAAGAGAAGTCGCGGAGATGATGAAACTCTTCTAGGTCTCATGAAAATACTGCAAGTTAAAGAAAGAAGACTTTTTAAAGTGGGTAAAGTGGCAACAGGTATTCACACACAAGGTGCCAGAAAATCTTCAGTGATCTGCTAAATGCCCTATCATGGGAGAAGCTTTGTTTTGAATTTCCACTTGACCAAAGCCAATCGACGTGAGAAACAACTCCATGGGAAACCAATGTTCAAGGAGCTCCTTGTTTTGTGTTTTCTTTGGGGTTTTTTTTTGGTGTCATTGAATCAATTAATCACGTATCTCACGCTTTTTTCTCTAGGGAAAAAGGTAAAAGAATATTTTGAGTGATGAAGTAAGATTCTGAGAGTTAGGAGTGGGGTAGTTGCATGTCATTTCAGAAGTGTTACATCTATCCAAAATACACTCTCCAAGAAACCTTCAAATAGGTTTACTCTTTCCTTTCCTGCAAAAACCCGAGACCTGCTGCTTGGCAATTTGTCCGGTTGCCTTCAGGAAAGGGTAGTGGAAACAGAATCTCCAGAATTTTGTTTAATGGGTTTAATTAGAGTGGTGAAGGGATTAGGGAGGACTGGAGGCAGGATTAGGAAGCTGTTGTAACAGGTCTTAGACAACCTGGAGAGATGGGAACTCTCTCTGCCTTGCTTTCATTTTTGGTTGGGGTTTATTTACCTATTTATTGAAATTAAAACCATTTGGAAAAATTTGGTAGTGCGTTTATACCCTAGAGGAAACCCTATGCATGTGTTTGAATGGCTAAATATAGAGAGTGGGACATCTGGGAATCCAGCTATGCACCTCGAGAGGTGATGGTGGTTGTGGAGGACTTTGGAGTATTGAACTGTAAACGTCCTCTGCATACTCCGGGAGATGGAAACTGCCTTTAAACTGCATTTTTAGCAAAACTGGGTTCCTAACAGCAACACAGACAGATCTAAAATGACAAATATCTTTAGCAGCACGGAGATATTTAAGAGCTGGTTCTTCCCTCACTTATCTGCCCGTTTGTTTAGGCTCCCAAGTTTGTTTCTCCTGCTGCCGTTGATAACATCGTTAGCGCTCGAAGCAGGGTAAAGAATGCGTCTCCTTGAGCCGGTGCAGTCGCTGTTGATACCCCTGCCTGGAGAAAAAGCAAAATGCTTCGGGCCCGAGCTCAGGTTCTGACAGGTAAAAACATTTCCATTTGCTTGAAAGAGCTGTATGCCCTTCTGTCCCCCCGAACTCATCTGAGTCCTTGGGGCAGTGAGTTGCCGGCGTCTGCCTCGTTTGGCAGACAGATTTTTGGGTGAGAATGAAAGCCTTTGAGCTTCTATTTTGTTTTTCCACTCTCAAGTCAGCACATCCTTAGAAATAAGTCCAGCGCGTCGGGACCACCGGTGCGCAGGGCATCGTACCACGTGCCGGTACAGCCAGGAGAGCGTGAGCCCGTCATCTCCTTACAGCCGCAGCCTGAGGATGGTTATTCACAGCTACCACAAATGTTTCGGTCTTTGCCTTGCCATCATTTGTTTTCCTTCCCCACTTGAAGGAAGTGGTTCTTTCCAGTATGAGAAGCCTTAAATTGACTCAACTGCTTTGTTTCCTGAAGTAGCACTTTGAAGTGAATCTTTGAAGTTTCTTATATGATCTGGGATTCGATTAGACCACTTTCACCCAGCAGTCTCATAGCAGGAATTTTATTTGGGAGAATCTCACTAGCTATTTCAACAAGTATAAGCAGCCCTTCCTTCAATTTTAAGGCTATTACCTGCTCAGATAGTGCAGTAATTGAGGGAGTGGAATCATACCGATGCCTGATAAAAGCAAGTTCAAGCTACAGTGGAATTGATTCAAATACAGGAGGAGAGGCCCTCTTTCTTGAAAACTTTATATAAAGTCCCCTCTGTCTTTCTTCCAGAGATCTGTGCTTAGATTGCTGTTTTCAAGTTGAGATGTTAATTAACTAACCTAATAATTCAGGGTATACAAAATATTTAGCTGTTTTTTTAAAATATACGTATGTATTTAATGTAAGGGGGAGGAAGGAAGGAGAAGGCGCCTTTTAGCTCTGCAGTTTTTGATCCTAACTCGCACGGTTTTCAACATTCACTTTGAATACTTGACTTGCGCTTGAGCACGCAGACGTTATGGGGTCATCCGTGGTATCAGCAGAATCTCGCTGGTCAGCTTTTCGAAGCATGTCTCTAGCGTTAAGTCTCAAACTGGAAAGGTAATCCCCTCTGGAGTCTTGACCTACTCTCAAAATTACTTTCTCCTGCTCTTTTGAGCCTTTGGGTTCTATTCCAATGTTTTTTTCCTCTTCATCAAGACAGCTTGCTTAATTGCTGTGACTGCTAGGCAGAAATCTTACTCTCCTGTCTTATAGTCCTCCTTTTCTTCAGTTCCTTCATAATAAAGGAGTTTCTGGAACAGGGCCAGGCCTTTAGCCCAAAGTGTCTTCTAGCTTTCATATCAAACGAGGAACAGCACAGCCAGATTTCTGTCCTAATCCCTCTTCCCAAAGACAAAGACGTCGGCACTGTCTAGACGTCGGCGTTCGAAAGATTTTATTCGCTTTTTCCCATGTGTTAATTCAAGGCTGAGGGTTCCCTCTTTCTCCTTTTCATCCCCCACAATAGTCCCCAAAGCCTCCCAGTCTACTATTGCTCGATGGATGAAATCCTGTGTACAATTTGGGACAGAAAGGTACAATTTGGGAGTAGGTGGTCTGTGCCCCTTTGGAGCAGAGCCAACGAAACAAGATGTGGTGAGTTCTTGCTGGTGGTCCTCATGGTGTACGGAGTAAGCATTTGTCATTTAAAATATCTTTTTTTTTTTTCATATCAAATGCTATATTCAGCCACAACAACTGCCAGCTGTTCTTAACCTTTTATACTTCTTTTATGGCTTCCTTGGGTCCATATTGTACAGCTCTTCAGTGGGGGAGTGGATCCTTACAAGCTACAGATTTTGAGTAGGAAAAGCTAACAACTTAGCTGATTTCCCGGTCCTTTGAAGTTTTCCTTCTACTGATGGCAGGTTTTGACCTTTTTTTTTCTTTGGAAGTGTTCTGCTGGGAAGTTTAGCTAATGAGAGATCATTAGGATCCTATTGACCCTTGGATGTGGTCTTGTTATGTAAGGAAGAGGAGGTCAGGTACAAAAACGTTAGGAAAACTGAAGACAAATTGGTAGAGGAGCAAAAGCTGCCTTAAGAATGTTGTCACAAATCCTTTTTGCCCAGTGTTCTCCCTCATTTTGGAGATGGGTTCTTTACTGCATATTTATTTTTCATTTTTTATGTGGAAATAGAGGTCTCCACTCCAACCAAAACAGCCGATGGATGCATTCTCTTGCAGATAAGAAAGGCTTTTCCCCGTTTGTCAACCTCCCCGAGGAAGCATGCGTTGGATCCATGAAGGTGCTGACCATGCTTGTCCCCACACCGAGACCCATGGCCGGCATGAATCTGCAAATAAGTGAGATGCTGCTCTGAGAGGAAGAAATGTAAATAAGTGAATTGGGAATTTAAAGGCTGCGGTTAGACGTAGTAAAAACGTAAATGGGAGAAAACCAAATAAACTTGAGGCCATCTTGGCACTGCAGTGTGTGCCTTTTGCCTGCCTGTCAGCCTTTCTGGATGTCACAGCTGGGGACAAGGAGAAACGTTGTGTTTTGTGTCTTGTACACAGCTGAGTGTGTAATTTCTACTTAAAAATAAAAGACAGCTTAATGTCAGGATTCCGAGTTCAAAAAGCGTAACGGGGCTGTACATCACTAACCGCACTTTCATTTTCTTCTATATATGCGTGGGGCCTTATCAGCAATATTTCTGTCCAGGTCACCATTCATTTTGTGAAAGGGCTAGGGCAATTTTGGGGGAATTAATTTCTTATAACTTTAGCCACCTACAAGTGAAGCGCTAAGTTTCTTGTCTAGGCTCCTCTCATAGTTCATGGGGACACACAGACATCCGCAGCGAATGGTCAACCCACCCGCTATAGACAGTTGTGTTAAAATGGGGTGAGTTTGCCTTTGAAGTTTCTTCCAATTGATGATGGAGGACATCTGGACCACTAACATGGCTTAGGTACCAAAAATTTGAATGGAGATAAGTTAGGGAAGATAAGTGGTACCCTGTGAGTCTTGCCTACATTGGTGGCTACTATTGGATATACACACGTGCTTCTATAAGATATTGAATTAAAATTAGTCTTCTTTATAAGAACCTAAACCAAGTATTGTAGATCAAATGATCTATCTAGGAATTGTACATCGGCTTTGAACCTGGTTTGGGTGGCCAATATCCTATTTCTCTTTTCTTAAAGGGGGCACTGAGAGGACTTAGATCTTGCTTAAGGAAGAAAAACTGATCATAAAAATAACTTCAGTGCACTGTGCTCCAAAAGCTGTACAGGACAGATTTATTACTGTAGTGTAAGCTGCAGTCTTGTTTCCGAAGGGGCTTCAAAATAGGCATTTTGGAAACGATCATGACAGCGCTCTACATCTGCAAAGATGCTGTTGCTTTGTCTATGGGCAGGTCAGGCTGGAAAGGTATTTCTTCAGCAAAAATGCCTGGAAAAGAACTGAAAAATTTGATATTCATCACAAGTCAACAATAAAATGGTTTGTCAATGGACTGTGAGGGTTGCTTCACAGGTACTGCTTGAGGTTTATTTTGTCAGTTCATTAAAGGTTTTGATGGGGATTTATAAGCCGATAGCTTTGGTTGCTCTGGTGGACTTGGTTCTGAGTTACTAAATATTTTGCATTTAATGTTCAAATAACGTGGGATTTCAGGATCGGTAGCCAATTCTCTTGTTGATTTAAAAAGGATTATAGGCAGAAAGCTTACAGACTACGGAAAGTAATTGAGCGTAATGATGTTGTATAGGAAGACCACTGCAGCTTATTTACCATCACTTGCTTCCTTCGATGCCTCTGCTCCGTTTAGCGGCCTCTCCGGCCGGATTGCTAACGCTGGCATGTCACCGGAGCATCCTCGGACTCCCTTCCCCCAGCCGCCGGCGTGGAGGAATGGCGAGTTCTCATCAGCAAGCCTGCTCGTTGCCTTCCAGAGCGCCTCGCTGTAATTCAGTTATGAATCATTGCTTTATTTGTCACGTCAAGCTCCAGCAGGACGGTTTAAAGTGCTTTTAGTCGGCAGTAATTTGAGGCACTCTGCCAAACCGTTCAGTTGTTGTCAGAGCTGGCGGTGGCTGCAGCTGATAGGATGCTAAAACCCGTCCTGACTGCCGATTATTGCCGCGGTGGCAGGAAGGCTGCTCGTTTTAACATGTGGCAGGCAATAAGAGCTAATTAACAGGCGTATGAATTTGTTGGGTTTATCCCTGGGGATTACAGAGTGGGTGTAGGTATTCGAAACTGTTAATGTATATATTTTTCTGTCTTTTATGTTTTTAAAAAATTCATTTTCCTGAGTGTTATTTTACGCTGAAAGTGTATCAGCAGAATATGGGTCTCAGTACTGCAATCAGAATATTTTCTACACAAGAGGAAACGTGTATTAAATTTTTTCTCTTCAAACAGAAATACAACTTGCTTTAAGGGAAAAAAAAAATTCCTTTTGCTACCTTAAAATAATTTGTTGGGGAAAAAATTACTTTTTTTTGTCTGAAGGTTTTGTGTCTGCAGGATCCCAGCTGAATGCCATGTAGGAATCGGCTGGTGCTAATGTGGATTTTAAAAAAAATCAGAATTGCTTGGGCACAGGAGGTTATCAGTCAAATATTGTTTAGAGAAACTGTTCTGATGAGGTTCTTTAATACCTCACCGAGGGGCGTAGATGGGCAATAGTATGAGTAGTGTGGGCAACAGTAAAATCATTCCTGTTCTCCTGATCATTTAACTCAATCAATTTATAGTAGGAATATCTATATTGGTAAAACGAGAGGAAAAAATTATCCATAGACATAGGTTGGTCTTGTTATCATCCCCCAGCTCCAGACCTCGCCGCCGATGCAAGGCGAGCATTGCAGGAGCCTTACGGCTCTGCCTTCGACTATATGTATTTTTTAAAGAGTTCCTCCTCCTTTCTGCTGCTTTGATTCTGCTTTTTCCTTTGAAAGCCAGACACGGAGCTGAACCTTCAGTTCCCATTATCACTGTCATCTTTTATGTCCATCTTTTTTAATTTTTTTTCAATCCCATCTGTCAAATAGGTGTGGTTTTAAAACAGAAAACCCAAATGCCAGGTTTATGATCTGGTTTTTATATCACTCTGCCCAGCTCGCAAATGAGCGTTGGCCTCAGAACGGACACAAACGGGTTTACTGGCTCTTAAATGGTTTTGCAGGAGGATAAATTTAAAGCAGGGGGAATTAAAAAGTAAAGGTAATGCCTGTGAGAAAGGGTGTCTCGCATTTGGAAGAATCGGTTGTGTCTTGCGGGCGCTGAGCTACAGGCAATTTTATGAGAACCAAATTGGAGCTTCAAAGGCTGCTGTCCCCTTATATTAGCTTTTTGCCAGTAATGCAGCCCGATCGAAATAACGAACCGATGCACCTCACGTTCGGGATTTATACTGGGCAATACTCGCTATGGGATGATGTTACGCGGCTGGGTTTTTCTGTGTGGCTGTTCTCCTGCCTCCCAAAGCTGGGTATGCTGGGGGCTCGGGGGGTTGTCGTCTCATGCTGAAGAATAAGGCACGGCTATGAAAACCTCCAGACTTAGTAACTTCAGGAAAGAAGAATTATAAGGGAAGAAATGCGCCTTTTCTTGGGTGGGGTTAGGGTGCTGCCCAGACTACCTGGGCAGTAACATCTCATGGGGGCAAACCTGCTCTTGGAGGCCCCCTTCTTGTCCTCCGTTCCTCCCCAAGCTCTTCAAGGCAATGACAGTTTTCCATTTAATGCAGAAATGCTGTTAATTTCTGAAAAAAATGAAGTGCGGCATTTAATGCATTTTTTTAATCAGTCCTTCATCTGGCCGTTTGATTTTTATTGCGTGGATACAAAAATTGCAGCATTCAATGAAAGATTCAAGAAGCCCCATTGCAAGCGATTTTGGAATAACCTGCTTCTAGGAGATCCTTTTAATATTTTTTATTTGATGTTTATAAGTCTTGATACTTTAGATTTTTCACCTTTAAAACATGTGTGCGCGTGAATTCATTTTAAACTAAAAATCTCTTCTTGAATCACACTAAGCTTTTGCGCACAGTGTTTAGTAGTGAGTTTTGCAGTCTTGGAGTAAATTGCAGTTGAATTTTACTTTGTTCTCTTATCCCTTGTTCCTGTAGTATATGCTGGGGTAAACAGTGGCATTTAATTTCATTTCTCATATTGTCTTTTTTTAAGATACTGCTTTCACTCATGGCATTCTTCTCTTGAATTTAAACCAATGCGAACCTTTGTTTCTTTACCTGCGTAAATTTTCCCTAGCATCCAGTTCGTCTCATCAGCCACTTGAAGTGGGAAAGGAGAGGAGGCAGGGGAGAAGGGAAGGGGGCAATGTGGGCGCACTGGGGGTCAGTACGTTACGCGACTTCTCTGGTTGGTGATGTTTGGCTTCTTTGTGCTGCCTTCCACCTTCTTCATCCAGTTCTTCTTGTCACCATTGCTTAATATCTTCATATTTTGATAAACCTTTTGTGAAATTATTAAAAAAAATTATAATTGAGCCCTTTGTATTTGTTGTCAGCTGCCAGTGCAACCCAGTATTACGCAGGAGGATTATTGCCCATGTTTGAGAGGCTCCTGAATACTTGACCTTGAAAGCAGCTTGCACTCAGAGGTGCGAGGGGATGGAAGGGCAATGAGAGGCAGCATCGTTCAGCTTTCAGGGGAATTTTCCCTGCTGTGCACATCACTGTCCTGCTCCCATTGCCCCAAAATATCCACCTTGCGTGAGCACCTTGAATATTTGGGTTTTTAGTCGTGAGCACCTTGGACATTCGGGTTTCTAGTCATGAGCACCTTGGACATTTGGGTGTCTAGTGGTGAGCACCTTGGACATTGGGATGTCTAGTTGTGAGCACCTTGGACATTGGGATGTCTAGTGGTGAGTACCTTGGACATTGGGGTGTCTAGTGGTGAGCACCTTGGACATTGGGATGTCTAGTGGTGAGTACCTTGGACATTGGGGTGTCTAGTGGTGAGCACCTTGGACATTGGGATGTCTAGTGGTGAGTACCTTGGACATTGGGGTGTCTAGTCGTGAGCACCTTGGACATTCAGGTTTCTAGTCGTGAGTGCCTTGGACATTGGGATGTCTAGTTGTGAGCACCTTGGACATTGGGATGTCTAGTCGTGAGCACCTTGGACATTGGGGTGTCTAGTCGTGAGCACCTTGGAGATCGGGATGTCTAGTTGTGAGCGCCTTGGACATTTGGATGTCTAGTTGTGAGCACCTTGGACATCGGGATGTCTAGTCGTGAGCACCTTGGACATTGGGATGTCTAGTTGTGAGCACCTTGGACATTGGGGTGTCTAGTGGTGAGCACCTTGGACATTGGGATGTCTGGTCGTGAGCACCTTGGACATTGGGGTGTCTAGTGGTGAGCACCTTGGACATTGGGGTGTCTAGTGGTGAGCACCTTGGACATTTGGGTGTCTAGTGGTGAGCACCTTGGACATTGGGGTGTCTAGTCGTGAGCACCTTGGACATTGGGGTGTCTAGTGGTGAGCACCTTGGACATTGGGGTGTCTAGTGGTGAGCACCTTGGACATTGGGATGTCTAGTGGTGAGCACCTTGGACATTGGGGTGTCTAGTCGAGCGGCAGTGTTGGGCATACACTAGTGTGCTCAGTTCACAGAGATTTTGGAAGATGCTGCTACCCGGGTTGTTCCTGCGTAGCTGAAGTCCTCATGATATACAAGCAAGATATATTATTTTATTTAGTATACACACCTACTACCTTGCGTCTCTCAGCAGATGGTTTCACTGGCTGCACTTCCCTCAGGGCTCTCTGAATCTCCCACCTTAATTATGACTATTATGAATAATTTAATCTTTGCAAACATTACTTTATCTCTTTAGCTCTCTTTTCTAGTTTTAGCGCCGTGCACAAAATACTGCTGGTCCTTGCAAAGGATCTTGGAGCACCTTGCTGTTACCCTTTTGGGAGCCTGAAAATCCAATGTTTAATACTAGGCTGTTTCCTATAGCTTAGCTGCTCTCTAATCCATGACAGCCCCTTTTCCTCTTATCCTGTAACTTTAGTTTTTTAATAGTGTCTTGCTAGGGCTTTTATTAATAGCTTTTTGAGGTCATCCCCCCAGTTATGGACTCTTTAGTCATTACTGTATAGCCACAATTGAAGGATTTTGTCAGAGTTATTTGGCTTTCCGTGCTGTGTCTGTTTATCTGAGCGCGGTAGGGCAATGCCTCATTACAGCCAGTTTGCTTCATGTGAAATAAGACGTTGGGTAATTCCATGATAATCCTTAATACACTTATTAGAGATAAATACAAGTCTTCTGCTGTTATGTGATGAGCGATTTGAATATGATAGCCTATTTTTGTAAACATTATGGACAGGTCATTCTAAGTTCTTCCCGAATTGTTAAGTGAACAATCTTTGGTTTTATGGACTTGAGTATATATTTACTTTTTCTTCCATCTTGTATTTCTCTAGTAGCTCTCTGGAGATGCCTGATCTTTCTATACTTGAAAAATAATACATGCGGAGTAGATTTGTAATTGGTATATGCTCTTTCTGGGTTGTTTGTGGTATTTTGTCTGCTTATGCCGCTCTTGGTTTGGATTTTGACTCATTTTCTTCCCATAATCTTGTTTTCTGATAAGCCTTCTCCTCCCTCCTGTCCTTTTCTCCCGTTGGAGGTTCTGTTACATCTCCTCAGGCAGACGACAGGCAGAGCCTATTGCTCTTGCATACTATTATCCTTATTTTAAAATCCTCCTGTAAACAAGTGCATCAAATTTCCACGTCACCGTGCTCATTTGTGGTTGAAAACATTGGCTTCCACGACATTGTGACGGTTGGTACTTTGTGACCACAAGTGTTGGTATTTTCAAAGCCGGTCTTGCTATTTATGTTGTTTTGGACATTAGATGAAAGTAGCCGCAATTCTTAAATGCAATAGAAGTAGCTATTTCAAGAAAAAATGCTTCAGTAACTGAGAAATTGCTTCTCTGAACTCCGCTGTGACAGTTGACACCATTCATCTCCTCTCGCGTCAACCAGTTGGATATCACCAGACCTTCAGCAGTTCCTTTCCCGTAACCAGTTTATGGCATTGAAGAATAAAGACTGTTCTTACGTGCTGCAGGATCTACTTATGTAGAGACACCAGAAAACAGACAGACTCTCTAACACTTTGAAGTCCCGTGAGGCCAAGTGCCGAGTCCTGCACTTCGGTCACAACAACCCCAGGCAACGCTACCGGCTTGGGGAGGAGTGGCTGGAAAGCAGCCTGGCTGAAAAGGACCTGGGGGTGATGGTTGACAGCCGGCTGAACATGAGCCAGCAGAGTGCCCAGGTGGCCAAGAGGGCCAACGGCATCCTGGCTTGTATCAGGAATGGTGTGGCCAGCAGGAGCAGGGAGGTGATGGTGCCCCTGTATTCGGCACTGGTGAGGCCGCCCCTCGAATCCTGTGTCCAGTTTTGGGCCCCTCAATTCAAGAAGAACATGGAGGTGCTGGAGCGTGTCCAGAGCAGGGCAGCGAGGTTGGTGAAGGGTCTAGAGCACAAGTGTTATGAGGAGCAGCTGAGGGAGCTGGGGTTGTTTAGTTTGGAGAAGAGGAGGCTGAGGGGAGACCTTATTGCTCTCTACAACTACCTGAAAGGAGGTTGTAGCGAGGTGGGGGTCGGTCTCTTCTCCCCAGGAACAAGCGATGGGACGAGAGGAAATGACCTCAAGCTGCGCCAGGGTAAGTTTAGGTTGGGTATTAGGAAATACTTCTTTACTGAAAGAGTGGTCAGGCCCTGGCACAGGCTGCCCAGGGCAGGGGCTGAGTCCCCATCCCTGGGGGTATTTAAAAGCCGGGTAGATGTGGTGCTTGAGGACATGGTTTAGTGGCAGACTTGGCAGTGCTGGGTTAACGGTTGGCCCTGATGATCTTAAGGGTCTTTTCCAACCTTAACAATTCTATGATTCTATGATTCTATGAGATGGAGAGCTGATCATGGGATCTTTCCGTGTCGTTGCGTTGTCCATCGTGAAGTCCTCACGCTGGTTAGTCTTCCTCCACGTCTCCTCTGTGAGACAACGCATACACAGCCTTTGGAGGTGTGTGCTCGGCGATATTTTGCAGCCTGTTTGGTCCAGGTAGGCATAGATCAGTGATCAGACCTTTGGAAAGATGAAAAACAGAGAGCAAAGGCAGAGCCAGCGTGCGTAGAAGTGAAACAGCCCAGGAGATGAGCTGTACGTGGAAGTGCTGCAGGTGGCCTTCCCCGGCTGTGATCCTCGCCTCCGATACACCAGATCCCGTAGGCAGGGCTCAGCAGATGGCAACTCAACCAGGTGGCAGGAGTCGGGGCTTTCAGAGACATGGAAAGGAAAAAAATAAATTAAAAATACGTTAAAAAAAAAGTAAACGTAGTTTTGAAATGGAGTATTTTAAAATTGAGTCATTTTATGCTGCTTCACACCCAAAAAGCCCACATGCACAAGCATCGAATTGTGAATATCAGAAATCTACTCATAAGAGCTTCTGAAAAGAGGGTAACTGAGCAGATATTTAAGATATAATGAGACAAGTTATGTCATAAAAATGTAATGATGTCACTCCAAGCAGAAAGTCCTTGGAAATGGCTTCAATTGCAATTTTTCCCCATCCCAAGTCAGCTTTCCTTATGGGCAGCGAAGATCTGAAGTGCTGTTTGTTAGCAGAATTTCCGGATGACTGACAGCATGCTCAGTCCTCCGAGTCCTCCTGTTAAAGACAGTTCTTGCTATTGAAAAATAGATAAGAAATCCAGAAAAAAACCCAGGGAGCGTACAATATTCCCAAGTTAGGAACAGCACACGTGGATTTTAATCGTAGTTTGTTTGATTCTGGGATACAGGAGAAGTGATATCTTTCAGATACATTTCAATGAGAGCCAGAACATTTTTTTTTCCCCTTTCCTTTCCTACTCATCCGGAAACAGTTAGAAATGAGCAATTCCACCTATTTGTCTCGTTGATGGCTGTTTTCTTCTAGTGTAAGGAAATAGTTTCCACTTATGTTAGACCATTATCTCATACGGATGCGGAGCAAATTTCCATCCGCTGCTCTTGGCTAGAGAGGCAATAGTGAAAGAAATCTGGGGGAAGTTGGGGAAAGAAAAGGAAAATTTTAGGTAATTTAAACCGCTGAACTGTGTGTCCTGACTTTGCCTGAAAATTCCTCGGGTTTGGGGCGACAGCGATAAGAATAACTAAGGACAAGGCTGTGCCAGGTCTCGCCGACGGTGGGTGGTGAGTGCTGCTGTACCAACTTTTTTGCTTTAGGCCAGCAAAGTCTCTTACTGCCAATAAAATGCTGAGCTGCGGGATGTCGTAATGGCTTCTGTAACTCTAGCAGTGTTAATTTTTAATTTTTTTATTATTATTAATAGAAGTATATTGGGGAAAGAGGTCTTTCAATCAGACTGGTTATACAAAGAGAGAATGCTGGTACGGAGCATCAGATGTCCCCAAAACCAGAACTATATCTATCCTTGCTATTATTGAACTTGGAAAAGATTCAGTAATTTGGGTGGTCTACAGCTGTTTGTAAATGCCTGAGTCTTTTTTTAAAGTGGTAGAAAATTGCAAAAGATGTAGGCGAAACGTTATTTTCCCTTAAGGATCATGTTTTCATAAGCCCCGCTAAGTGATGGTCCATTGGCAGTGTTAAGACGAATCTAATGACTCAAAGCTATCGATGCAATTGGAACATATGAAGGATCAGTTTTTAAAAATGGTGCTAGCTAGGTGTCTAGCTATTTAAACAGCACATGTATATATTAAAAATAAAATAGTAGAATGCCTTTTGGGGCCGCCTTTTCCCCAGAACTGCTAAATCCCTCTCCCAGGATAACTCTCAGCTCTTTCACCTGTGTTTCAGATAACCTTCGAAAAGGGAACTGTCAGATCAGATTTTCTTTCTGCTGGACCCTGTTAACAGCTAGAAATCCCCTGGAATTTCTTGGTAACGACCCTGCAAGATGTGCTTCTCCTATCGGAACCCAGCAACCTCTAGCCTTGGACAGCTGGAATAGCGAAAAAAGCATAAGTAAATATGTTCTTGAAATGACATTTTAAAATTGGTTTAGGCAGTTTTCATCTTTAACTCATTTTGCAGTTAAAACCTAATTATGAATACTTAAATTCAGATTAAAGAATCCAGTTTTCTTCTAGTTCTGCATTAAACAAGTTGCCAGGACTTAACCTGGTGGTAATGGGTCAGGTAGGAAGCGTTCCCTGAGGCAGCACCGCTAAACCGCAGGCTTCATTTACACATCTAGGCTACAGTAGTATTTTTAAAACATTAATCTGCATAGAATGCAGTTACTATTAATTAACTAGTCAATCTTTTCAGAAAAAATTAATTACCCCTCCTCCAACTGGACTTAACTATGATTAAACTGAAATGCAAAAATAGGATTCATGCTTTTTGAAGAAGGTTTATTTGCCAGACTCTCATGTGAATTGTGAATAGCAGCTTTGGGGTTGAAATTAGTCATGGGCTTACAGTCCCATTCCACTGAAGGGTAAATGAAAGATGGATTTGGGTAGCGTTGTCTTATTTTTCTGGTAGTTTGTATGAAATGGGCAAGTGCTGAACATAAAAATACCAGCTTCAAATTCCTTCATGTGTTTTGTGTTGCTGGAAGTTCACATTGTACTTGTTGATTTAAAATTGGACATTGAAATCATATGTTGGCAGCGGTTGAAAAGTACGGTGTTTACTTGTCATCAGAACTGGTTTCGTCCTGGAAAAACATTGAGTATTTATTTTGCTTAAACCGCTAATATTTCTGAAGCAGGGGGGTTCTTGCAGCCGGGGTGGGGGATCACTGTGAAGCTCTCCTGATCTGACATCTCACTGAAGCACAAAGAAACATTATACTGCCCCAGATGATGTCTTGGATGTAATGTGGAAATTCTAGGTAACGGGGATCAGTCAGAGTAAATTCCAACAAAGCCTTGACAGCCCTCAGTCCTTTCTCTCAATTATAGCTGATTGCTGAAATGGGGAACTTGAGAATTACGCTCAAGGCTGAATTTGTCTTCAGATTATATTAGCTTAATTTGGTATGCGTTTTATTCTTGTTTTCCTACTCTGAACCAAGATGACTATGAAGACAACGAGAATTAATTGTATAACCGTTGCATTAATATTGTGCACTAGAGTCTCTGTCCTCAGAGATGCTAAAACTCTGGCTGGGTAGCCCACGAGCAACCCAACACAGCTTTGAAGTTGTCCCTGCTTGGAGCTGGAGGTTGGAGAAGATCCCTGCTGGAGGTCCCTTCCAACCTAAATTAGCCTGTGATTTTGTGATCCCAACAGAATTACTCACTAAGCTCCTGTCGATCGCTTCTCAACAAACCGGTTGGAGATGGAGATAGCGGGGATTCGCCCCCAGAACGTCTGTCGACTGTGACGTTGAACGCGTGTGTCCATGTCCGATGGACAGGGGTGGACAGGCACCTTGGCTCTTGGGTTGCAGATCGGACTTACACTAGCAATTAAATTTTTATATGCGAGAACATGATCCATAGCTTTCTTCAGTCCTCAGCTGGGGTTGCTGTGCAGTGCTGCTGTCCAGTAGCATCCCTGTTCAGTCCCAAAGGCACTTTAGAAGAGGAGTCTTTCTCCATATGTGGAAAAGCTTTGGGATTTTGAATAAAAAAGGAAAAGGAAATGGACACGCTCAGCATATAAATACTTTGTTTGCCAAACATGCATCTTGTGGTAGGTTAACGGTTGGACTCGATGATCTTAAGGGTCTTTTCCAACCTTAATGATTCTGTGATTCTATGATCTTGTCTGCAATGATCAAATATCTTTCAAAGGTCCCTTCCAACCCAAACCAGTCTATGATTCTGTGATCCTATTAATGAGGAATAATCGACTCCGCTGTTAATGATAAAATACGACGGTAGTTGAATGGGCACAATCAGTTTGGCAATCTTAGAGATTGCTGCCCAAATAGTTTCATCTCTTTATTACAGGTCACCTGAAAGCAGTTAATCTGGAGTAATTTAGTTGTGATATGACCTGGCTAGTCTCAAAATGACACTTTTAAAGAAGTTGCCAAATAGAGCCATCTGTTTTCTTATACTCTAATTGCTCATTCAGCCCAAACAGCTCAGCAGATCTAAGGAAGCCAGTTAGCGGGGAGGGCCAAGTGTTGATGTGCTGTTCTGAAGCTATCTCGGTATGAATTAAGACTCCTCCTCGGGAGCACAAACAGAGCCGTAGAGTACTTTATTTTTTTTTCTATACTTCTCTACTTATCTGGTTGCGCTTCTCTTCACATCACCTATTCCACTCCACAGATGAGGCTGGTGAGTTTTATCATCTCTCCTGCTTGGTAAGAAGTGACCTTTAAATTGCTTTTCCTGCAGCTTTCTGGGCACCGCAAGCCTCCTCTGAAATGATTTTGTGAAGCCTCGGTTCCTAAGGCTTTCAAATTCTTCCTTAGGAGGCACTTCTATTACAGAGGCTGGAAGAAAGGTGCTTCTCAAAGGGCAAAACCTCCATGCTAGGCTGTGTTTTATAATTTTACTGAAGTTTCAGTTGCTGCTTCCTTCAGTGTCCCTCTTCAGGTGACGGGTTGGAAGAAGAAGCACCACCAGAGACAGGAGCCCCGTGCACTCAGTCATTCCCCAAAGCACGTGTTTTTCCAGCCCGTAGGACTATGCAATCCCCAAGCCAACGAGAGCTTGCTCTGGCCGTGCTCCGAGCCGACCGAAAGCACGCCGATGCCTTCAGTACAGTCCTGGGAGCAGCCGCCGTGGTTGGACCAGCGACATTCGTGCGGCTTTGAGTGGTTTGAGCATAAGCAGAGCAGCTTCGCCTCTGTCTGCAGCTTTCTGTCTAGAGACAGGCGCCGTCCCAGCTCTGCTGCTTCCTCCTTCCCTCCAGCGGCTTGCTGTGGAGTCCTTCGCCGGCAATAAACTGTTTTGGCTCTCGGCGGGCTCCGCTGTTATTGCAAACAAGGAGGGGGAATAAAAGCTCTCTGCATTTCGTGTGCGTTTGCCTCGAAGCAGGGGAGGGTGCAGCGGGCGGCTCCAGGGTCAGCTGGAGCCCTTCCAGTTGCACTGGGGTCACTCGTTAGAGCCCGTCTGCTTTATGGGGCACAAACGAGCCCTTGGGCTGTTGCTCCTTGCTGTGCAATGTTTGTTCTTTCTTTCTGCTGGGAACAAAGTTCATTGCTATTTTTATCTGTATTGTGTAGTGTTTAGTGGAGTTTTGGGTGCTGTAAGGAGCGATCAATAATACTTGTTGACTGACCTCTGAACAAGGCTTCCTATTGCTCACCGAGAAACAAATGTTGTGAGCAACTTGCTAAAAGCGGCTCTAATTCAGCAGAAAACCTTGGGGAGAACGGGAGCAGAAGCTGCTACCGGTTCTGAAGGGCATCTCTCCTTGCTTGGTGAAGGAGATACCGAGTGGAGCAAGGCTAGCATGTGTCCACAGGGGGGGTTGCTGTTGACGTGCTTCCTAGAATGACATCTCGTGCTTTTGGAGGCTTCTTCTGGTGGAGATGTTGGCAGCTGGGGTAGAAATAGAACTAGACTACCTAATCCATGCCTAATCCATGGGTGAGAGCTCAGTAGCAGGTTGGGTGCGAAGTTTAATTTGAGCAGAAGTGGCTAAAGAGAAAAAGATCACTTGGGATATTGTTGTGGCTATGTTTTAGTGAATGCCCTCCTCTACCGGCTAAGGAACTTGGGTTGTAAACTGCTCTAAAAGTATTCTTTGATGCAATCTCTTCTTTGGAAATAGGTTGCTCAGGTTTGCAGGCATCTAGCCATACTTTGTTCTTAGAATCACAGAAGGGTTTGGGTTGGAAGGGACCTTTCAAGCCCATCCAGTCCAACCCCCCTGCAATGGGCAGGGACATCTCCAACCAGATCAGGGTACTCAGAGCCCCAGCCAACCTGGCCTTGGATGTTTCCAGGGATGGGGCATCTCCCAGCTCTCTGGGCAACCTGGGCCAGTGCCTCACCACCCTCATCGTAAAACATTTCTTCCTTCTCTCCAGTCTGAATCTCCCCTCTTTCAGTTTCAAACCATCACCCCTTGTCATATCGCTACAGGCCCTACTAAAAAGTCTGTCCCCATCTTTCTTATCAGCCCCCCTTAAGTATTGAAAGGCCACAAGAAGGTCTCAACAGAGCCTCCTCTTCTCCAGGCTGAGAAGAGCCCTCTTCTTCTGCCTGTTATGGCTGGGAAGATGTCTATCCTTGCACTTAGGTGCCGTTAGTATAGACACTGGGATACCACAGCGGCAGGCACGGCAGTGTATATACCCTCCTGACATATTTGAAGGTTGCACACCTACAAAATCATGAGTAGCGTGGGGAAGGCAAGCAGTCGGTCCTTACTCGCTGTCTCTTCAGTACCAGAACTAGGGGATGTGGAGTGAAACTGGCAGCAGGCTTGTTAGAGAAGGGTTGTTCTTTGCCTATGGGTAGTTCAGCAGCTGAACTCATCACCCCAGAGTGGTGCGGGGAGTAAGAGCTTGCACTGGTTCAGAAGTGACTGGAAGAGTTCATAGAAAAGGTCTTCAAGGGCTGCTGAATCCTTTTTTCTCAGGGAGTCAGTGAACAGCAATTTGCTCGAGCTGGGGAGCAGCGCAGCACAGCACGCTTGTCCTTTCCACGTGTCCTTACATGCCTGGCCTCTGTCGGAGGTAGGATACTGGTTTAAGTGGACTTTTGGTGTCTCCTTTTTTTGCTCTGATCCTTAGGTTTTTGTGTATTCCTATTTCCCCTGCCCGGGGATTCGTCACGAGTAGGCATGGTTCTTCATCAAGCTCCCAGTGCATCATCGAGGATGCTTAACCCCTTTGCTTCAGGTTGGCCTAGTAAAGTGTGGGATTTCCATGTCCTCCAGAACCTCTGCCTGGCCAGTTCTGGGTGGGAAGGGCAGCAAGCACTCGGTGCTGCACTCATGGAGATCATTGCGATTACCGTTTTATTCTTAATAAGCAGTAACCATGCCCTACTCCTGGATGGATTTGGCTTAGGGTACCATTTTTGAGCAACCTCAGCCCTTGTTATGAGCTCCTCCAGGTTCCAGCAGAGCTCCTGGACACCTGGTTTGGATACTTGAAAAATCTCAAGCCTTGAGCGTGATATTGAGCTGTGTCCTGCTTCTGTACCGCAACGCTGCCTGCGTCCTGTGTAACGTTGGAAAGACTGGACAAGGACCAAAATCCAGAGCCTGAGGGTTGAAACTGAAACGCAGCCAGAGCTGTCGCTGCTGCCCGATACAGCCCAGTCGCCTGTCCGGGAGAATTAGTGGCATCCTCTGCAGTGATTTTTGTTTTTTTTTTTTCCCAAACCTCATTCCACTGCTATGAAATTGTAACTGTGTTAAACAGAAAATAGTAGAGGCGCGTTATTTGTATCTCCTGCTCTCAGTTGCTGCTTTCTGAACTCATCATCTTTCCTGCAGCTCAGGCTGTCGCTGCTGGGAGCCCAGGTCCATTTTCTTTTCTGCCGTATCTTTTCTTTCAGCACGATCTCAGGCTATCAACCCGAGGATTTCATATTTTCACCTGAACAAAGGGAAAGTGGGGGTGTTTCCTGAAAAATGATGTGAAACACATCTCCTCCCGAGCTCCCCAAATGCAGGAGTCACCTAGACGTTTTCTACTGGGTACAGCTTTGGGATGGAGAAGACCAGGGACAGCACAGCATTCTCCTGGAGAAGCTGGTTGCTCACAGCTTGGACAAGTGCACTCTGCGCTGGGTTAAAAACTGGCTGGACGGCCGAGCCCAGAGAGTGGTGGTGAATGGAGCCAAGTCCAGTTGGCGACCGGTCATGAGTGGTGTTCCCCAAGGGTCAGTGTTGGGGCTGGTCCTGTTCAATATCTTTATCGATGATCTGGATGAGGGGATCGAGGGCACCCTCAATCAGTTTGCAGAGGACACCAAGTTGGGTGGAAGTGTCGATCTGCTGGAGGGCAGGAAGGCCCTGCAGAGGGACCTGGCCAGGCCGGGTTGATGGGCACAGGCCACTGTGTGAGGGGCAACAAGGCTGAGTGCTGGGTCCTGCATTGGGGCACAACAACCCCAGGCACCGCTGCAGGCGTGGGGAGGAGCGGCTGGAAAGCAGCCTGGCTGAAAAGGACCTGGGGGTGTTGGTTGACAGCCAGCTGAACATGAGCCAGCAGAGTGCCCAGGTGGCCAAGAGGGCCAATGGCATCCTGGCTTGTATCAGGAATGGTGTGGCCAGCAGGAGCAGGGAGGTGATGGTGCCCCTATATTCGGCACTGGTGAGGCCGCCCCTGGAATCCTGTGCTCAGCGCTGGGCCCCTCACCCCCAGAAGGAGCTGGAGGGGCTGGAGCGTGGGCAGAGCAGGGCAGCGAGGCTGGGGAAGGGGCTGGAGCACAAGGGTGGGGAGGGGCGGCTGGGGGAGCTGGGGGTGCTCAGCCTGGAGAAGAGGAGGCTGAGGGGAGCCCTCATCGCTCTCTGCAACTGCCTGAAAGGAGGCTGGAGCCGGGGGGGTCGGTCTCTTCTCCCCAGGAACAAGCGATGGGACGAGAGGGAACGGCCTCAAGCTGCGCCAGGGCAGGGTTAGGTTGGGGATTGGGAAAAACTCCTTCCCCAAAGGGCTGTCAGGGCCTGGCCCAGGCTGCCCAGGGCAGGGGCTGAGTCCCCATCCCTGGGGGGATTTAAAAGCCGGGGAGATGTGGTGCTTGGGGACATGGGTTAGTGGTGGCCTTGGCAGTGCTGGGTTAGCGGTTGGACCTGATGATCTTAAGGGTCTTTTCCAACCTTAACGATTCTGTGATTCTATGATTTTCTATACCTGGCTGCTGTCTCCCGTAAAGCTGGTAGGTGGTTTGTGTGTGACAGATGTCACAGCACTCCAGTACTGGGATGGAGAGCACTCTGCTAATGCAAGCTCAAATAAGTGTGATTTACTTTGCTTTTCATGCCTCATTTAATCATCAGTGCAAGTCCACAGATTAGGAAGTAAAAAGTTATTGTTCACAGCATTGGAACCAAATGAAAAACATTCATAAGCTTATGGCAAAAGTCTCCAGAAGAAATTGCTGAGATCTGCTTTGAAAATTACAGAAACTTGGCTACTAATGGGGTGGTTTATTTTGGGAGACGGATTAAAAGCCACGCTGGTTATGGGACGTGATGTATTTCAGGGCAATGCTGAGTGAAGAACTAGCGCTTCTCGTTGTCCTCCTACTGAATCCAAGCCTGTAAATGTCTTTGTAGTATCTGTGGGTGAAATACCTGCTCTTGGCACAGTACTGCTGATCCAGCCAGCCAAAAGCTACGGAAGATTGGAGCTGGAAGAATGATCCTTTGTTCTGAAAGTCCACGGATCCATAATGATTCATCTTCAGCTCGATTGCAACTTAGGGAGCAGAACAAGCCCTGACAGTCGCTGACGGTGAGCGTGGGTGAGCTGCCGAGGCGCAGGCAGTTGTGTTCCCTTGCTTTCCTTGCAGGGAGCCTTCCCTCGGCCTCCCCGCTGAACAGATTTAATAAGTTTTTAGAGGCTCGAAGGGCTTGCTCAGTGCATCCAGCCTGGCTTTCCCTTGCCCAGACTGTGGGACGTCACGCAGTAATGTCTCCATCAGGCCTGTAGCTTCCAGGTAAACCAGTGCATGTGCTTCATAGAGATCTGTACTCTTGATTTACTGCATGTTTTCCCCAGTCAAGGATTTGTGACATAGTTCAGGAATTGGGGCTAGTTTAATTCCGTGGAGCAGCTTTGGATTAACCTGGAACCTCTGGTAGTTGGTGTCTTTGGATTGATCGGTGTCAAGAAGTTATACAGACCCATGTGAAGTCACCAACCTATGTCAGGAGTATACGTAGGATGTATGGATATGAACCAACAGATCACCTCGTTAACCAAATCACCTCAAAATCACCTCAAATGCTCAGGAGGGAGCTAAACCCACCCTGGCTGCAGCACGACTTCCAGCCCTCTCTTGGGAAGCGGGACGTGGGGGTAGACATCAGGTTAACAAAACTAAACCGCAATAAGATGTCTAATTGCTACGAGTCTGACGTTGAGAAAGAAGCAATGTATAGCCGTAATTAACAGCCAAATAATGGATCGGTTTGCCGGAGTCGTGCGGGATACGAAGCGTGATGTATGTGGAGAACATGCAGTGAAAGAGGTTTGCAGATTACCTGGGGTCGCGGGCTGTTTCCCGGCAGCCTCTGCTTGCTAAAGAGGCCACCCCTGTAGGGCAGAGGCTGCTGAAGCAGCTGTGAGCCCCGGCTTTTGGGGAATATTGAGAGTTCCCAGGCCTCTCCTGGGCTGCACATACTTTCTCAGTCTCGTTACCCCTGGGAAAGTAAAACACCAGAGTTTGTGCTGCATTTGTCTGAAGCCTTACTTTGTTTTTTGAAAAAACACTGAACAGCCTTAAAAAAAACCCCCAAAAACCCAGGATGCTTTCTTTTTTTCCTAGTGAAAGCAAGTGTTAAATACTGGATTACAAGATTGGAAATAGAGTCGTATTTTTATGTGGCTCTTTTGTAATTCCAGGATTATGTTTAACAAAGCTCCTCTTCAGCTGCACCAGTGTTTGATTAGCTTTGGATGCTAGTGACCCCAGAGCTTTTCCTACCGCGTTAAACTCGCTGAGATGAAGTCTTTCTCTCTATATTCAAGATGGAATTTCCTTTTTCTCCTTCTTAGTATTTTGTTAACCTATTTTAGGAATGATTCTTCTGGATTTCTACCAAATATAGCGGCTGTGACTCAGCCTCCTCTGTTCCTGGGTTTGGACTTGGAGATCCACTCACTGCTTTTGTATTTTGTAGCACTTCCCTCTGCCTCTGTAATTTCCCCCTCTTCATTTCTAATCCAGTCCTCTTGCGTTCCTCAAGTAGGCATTCTTCAGCTTAAATGCCTTTCCTATTGATCCCAGGATTTTTAAAATTGTCACAATATTTTATAAATCAGCATCAGAAGAAGAATTCAGCAGAGGAGATTCACGGTATCCCGTTGGCCATTGTCACGAAGCCCTCACTTGACATTTTAATAATACAAATGATAGATCTGGAAGTTGTGTGCTGTTTTGGTTGCCCTCAATCTCTAGGGAGACTCTCCTCCTCCACGTAGCACCTACGGAGGAGAGTTCATCATGAGCTACGCGCACGGACTGTCATCTCTTGAAGTCCATCCTGATGCTTGTGAAGGTTGCTCTCTCCACCGTGGTCCACGCTGCAGGAAGGAAACTCCATCGGGGTTGAATGTTATTTTGCAATTTGTATGTGCTTATGTTGAGGGCAGGGTGAATTTAACAGTGAGCAGTGGCTGATCTACAGACCTCGAAGCTACGAAGCGCTCTTCATGTCACATGGAGTTGGGGCGGGATCGTGGCGGTTTTCCCTCGCTGCATGGCAGCTGTGGCTCAGCATCGGTGCGTGGTTGGAGGCCGGTAAAGCGGCATTACTGCCTGTTGTGGATGTGAATGTCCGTTTGCTATGATCTAGACTGAAATCATTAACCCATTTCACACTGATTATTCAATAGCCATGAGATGGAGGTGAGCAGGCTGGAGACAACATGACGCAGAAGGACGGAGAGGCACGGGAGCTGACTTTGTCAATGATGCCAACTCGGATTTGCAAGTTGGTCGAGGGGCTGATGAGTATTTTTGCTTGCCTCTTAATTTGCCAATAACTGGCAGCACAGACTTAGCAGTTCTCTCTCATGTTCAGTTTTCTATGTCCCCCCTCCAATGTCTGCGGAAGATTTTCCAAATCAGATGGCGACAGTGAATTGCAAATCAGGAGGATTAGCATTTGTATCGAACACACTCCAGCAGAAGGAGATTACAAGCCCGGGGTCAGCCATTAGCGAGAGCTGAGGAGCGTAGCTATGGAGCGGGCGCTGCTGGAAGGGATGAGAAGGAGCAGAGTTCAGTGACGTTGCCCACCTGATATTCTGCTCTGGTCCTTCTGCAAGGCTGCCTTGACAGATGTTTTGCCTCTGCCAAGATTTTGTGTTCTCCTATGGAAACGCTTGAAGGTTTCACCTCTCTCTGCGGAATATAATCCTTCAAAAAATGTCATTTCGGTTCTTCAGTATCATACCTTTCCTTCTCTTTCAGCCAGGAACAAGTATTTTGCATCAGATTAAAAAAACAGTAGAGGTGCAGGCACATAGTTCATCTTTTGATGGATGCTTTCTGTGTAGGCTGCTCCGAACAAAGAAGGGATGTGAGACCAGCGAGCATCAATGGCAGCTTCGCCAAGAGGTGAAAAAGGCCCAGCTCATCCACGCGGCGCGCTGGTCTAAAATACCTGCGGTTTTGTATGCGCTCAGCGTGGTGCCATGTTAATTTGAAAACTAATAGCGCTAGCTGGGGGAAACCTGGGCTTCCTCTGCAAAGGGCTTCAACGCTGAAGGTACACCGTCACTTAATTGCTTGCCTGTGGCAAACAGATTGCCTAAGGGTGAAATTAAAGTGCCACTCCTAAAAAGCTTTCTAATTACATTTCCGTAGCCTTCAGCCACATTAGGAGGAAAAGTCTGATGCCGTTGTGCTGATATCTAAATCTCGCCACTCTTGCTTTATTATTTCTGGAGACCACAGAGGGCTGTGAAGTGCATCCTCCTCTCTGCGTGTCCTGCGTCCTCCTCCGTAGTTGGGCTAGGGGGGTTTTGCACGTTGAGGGGTGCTGGCGGGGGAAGCACGGCCCCAGCAATGCAGAGCCCCCGGCGCCCCGGGAAATTTATATTTATTTAGGAAATAATTTTTAGATACTTTACGGGGTGTCATTCCCTGTGCTCGGACTTCTCAACACATGCACCATTCTGTTTAAAGGCATTCATATATGCAAAGAAATATAAATATAAAATTTGTATTTAAATGCAATATTTAAATATATATTTTATGAACTGAAAAGGAATAACCAGATTATTTTAATGTTATTGAAAGAAGTCTGTTTGGGGAAAAAAAAAGAAAGAAAGAAAGGGGGGGACCTTGGGAAGTGTCTTGCTGTGTAATGCTTGTTCTTTATGAAGGGTATATTCCCAGGCTCTCCAGATCGTAGAGGTCATGATTACTCTCACAATTTGCCCTCCTCTTCTTTCCATCAAGGACATTTTTTTCCCCCCGTGTTGCCTGGCAATTCATGTGAAGATCGCTTAGGTCCTGCCCGGCGCTCTCCCTCTCTTTTCTGTGCCGCTCCCATTGCCGAGCATCTCAGGCCTGGTCTTGCAGAGGATGCACACCCAGCCTGCTTTCTGTCTGTCTGTCTTGCTGGCCTGCGGGGGATTTTGCTACCCTTACTATATATTTGATTCTTTCTAGATCCCAGTGCCTCGTTAGCTTTCCAGGCATTGTTCTTCCTTGCCATTGGAATCATCTCTTAAAACTAAATTAGTTGTTGAACTGAAACCAGGAATTCAATTTCAATTTTAAAAAAAAACCCAAACATGCCACCCAATATTTCATAAAACACTGCCTGGGAATATCGAGCTTATTTTCCAAGCGTGTAAAAACAAACCTGCAAATTCATTAAAAACTGGAGTGAATCTTACCAAAATTAGTCCCCTGCCAGGCTGTGTTTTTTCATCGCAGGTAATATCAATTTGGGCATCGTCAGAGCAGAGAAAAATTTGGAGAAAGGAAATCTCTTGAGTAGGTGCTGTGCACCTGTTGTATGATTGATAGAGTTAATTTAAGCCGCGAATTGAATTGTTACGAAGAATGATGGCAAAAAGGTTATTATGTACAGAGATGATGCTTATCAGCATGAAAATAAATGTGTCACAAATGGGTTGCAAATCAAAGGCCTGATTTTTTTTCTTTTTCAAAATGCATAAATAAGGGGTGTGCATCTGTAAATCATGTAATCACTGTCTAACGTGTGCTAGGATCTTTGCAGAATATATAAAAGGCTTTGCTCTGTAGAGTTCATAACGTCAAGCTGCGAGGCTACAGACATCTCCGTGCGCTTAAAACCCGGTGGGGAACGCGCCTGAGCCACCACGAGCACGCCAACACCCGAGTGTGTTGTAAAATAGCTGCAGCACCGAATTCTAAGAATAATTAAATTATCGGTCCTAGGTAATGCCTCCCTGACTACCTACTTGGACATGCACAAGCGCTTAATTTGGTGTTGGCTTTGGTACAAGGCAGCAACAAGCGTACGTTTTGGTGTCTTACTTCTGTTCCGTTATTTATGGTGTGAAGGCGTAGGTAGACGTTGAAGTTTAATTTCAGCGCGTTCTGGAGAAGGCCGCTACCCAAAGATTATGTGTTCTGTCTTCAATTAAACTTTTGCCTTTTTACCTGTAATAATACTGAAATGATATTAAAAATGCAGAAAGCTTAGGCAAGCTGACAATTAAACAGATTTTGTAGACACGATCCGAGCTGTGGTGGCAGCGTGTGTGTAAGATTTGGGGTAACCTGGTGGCTGGAGATGATATTTAAAAACCAGAAATTCACCGCATAGCTTAAATTGCACAATTCATTTCTTATGATAGGGATTAATGTGAAATTAAGGCATTTTGTGGCAAATTGAAACTTTTAGACTTTTTTTTTTGTCAGTGTGGCAGTCATAGCATCAAAGGGACACGGATTTCATAGAATTATAGAATCATAGAATAGCAGGTTGGAAGGGACCTCAAGGATCATCTGGTCCAACCTTTCATTTGATAGAAATTTGATTTGATAGAAAAGAAGATTTTTGTCACTGCTACGTTGAAAGGCATCGTAGCTGTCGGTGTGAAGGCTCTGGCATCCTTCAAACCAAAGCAAATGTGAATGACAGATTAGTGAATTAACCTAATCCTATCATTGCTGGATGCCCTCTTGAGTTTTAATGTTGTGTAATGTCCTTCGCCAAGTGAACGTGTTAACTTTTTTGGTATTGCTTTTATTGAAAGTATCAGCAGTTGCGATTGGCAATCCTACTTCACTCTTAGACAGCGAGAGCATCGTCTCATATTGGATTTGCGTGCTTGGATTAAATATTGTTAATATTTTAAACAGAACACTAAGATTTTTTTTCCCTATGCACGGATACGGAAGCCCTGGTTGTTCAGGTGGCTCCACGTATCCTTGACCTTACGCTCAGGAAAAATCAATTTGAGGTGAATAGAAAAGTTCACGTGTGAAGACCAATATTTGCTTAGCTGCTTCAGAGTAAGCTTTTCCTCTTAAACATTTCCGAGAGACCTCAAAGACGTTTTTAGTTGTTTTTTAATGTCAGCATAGACTGTTATTTTAAAGAAGAAGTGAATGACTGCTCTGCTTTTCATTTCTGCTGTGCCATTCAATCCCCAAACTGGCCGTATCCCCCTGGACGGAAAACAAGAAAGCAAAGCTGGGTTGTCTGGCCAGCCTGAATCATCGGCTGGGGATTTAGCAATTCTTTTTTGCTGATAGAAACTGCAAGCCGTAAGCTCCTTCAAACTTCATTGAATCTCTTCCCACTCTTTAGTTTAGGAAGGAAAGTCCGGAAACCTATGAAAAGTGTTAATTGTTGACTTGCTGTGGCCTTTCAGCCCTTTTCTTTGTGTGCGCTGCAAAAGCATTCCTGGTTTTGGCCTCCTGGGCTGGGTATATTCACTGGAAACCTGAATGAGCGTTTAGGTGAATAAAAGCCCTGCAAAATCCTCTGTAATGGCAGGCTGAAAAATTCTTGGCTTTTACAGTGATTATGAAATGAATATGCTAATTGACTGCATATTGCATGCATTATAGAGCCATACCATACGTTCACAGATCTTGGTCTCCTGTCTCTTGTATAGTGTCTGCTACTGACCTTCGGTAATTCCTGTATTGAATGTTTATCTTGTGTTTGAGACCTCGTACAGCTTTATAAACATATGCAGCCTTCATTTATAGATTTCAAGTGATCGATCGTGGTCATCTGATGCAAACTTTCTCTTATGCTGGTTATACGTTGTTATACCACGTATTTTTGCAGCACCCACCCACAGAGGCTTAGGCTCAGAATCTATAGAAGAAATACCGAGTAGTAAAGAATTCAGATACGATGTGAGTTGGATGCGTACTAGAGCAGCAGGGCATGCGTGCAGAAGGAGGTGTGCATTCATGATAGGGAGGGAGGACGCAGGAGGTCGGCTCCTTCGCCCACCCGCAGCCGCCCAGGAGCATGGTTTGGTCATGGAGGCAGTTGGGTTTGGGCAGCTGGGGAGATGTGTGGGGCACTGTGATCGGGCGGTGATCCCCACCAGCCCTGCTTAACCTTCAGCCAATGCAGTGCAAAGGTTTTGTGGGCGAGGGGAGGGGAGAAAGCTGTAGACCACCCGGTCTCCCGCTCCACTTTGGTGTTTGAAAACTGAAGGTGATTAAGTAAGTCTTTAGGATTTAAATCAACTAATTGATTTCATATTTTCAGTTTGAATCATCTTTATTTTGATGGCTTGTAATAATAATTGCAACACCACTGCCTTTGGGTGTGCATCCTTCTTTTTTTTTTTTTTTTTTCCCGGACTGTCCCATATTCCCTTAGGAATTAAAAACCCTGCCGAAGCTCTGCCTGTGATTCTTGTAAATATAATATTTTCTTAACTTGACTTCTGTTTGTTCATCACTTGGCAGCTTTCACCCGAAGAAGCCAACAGGGTTCTTTCACATATTTTTCAAGTGGTACCGCTTTTGCAACATATATTAGCCAGGTATTGGTGGTCTTCAGTAGCATCAGGCACACCAGGTCCGGCATAAATCTGGGGCTGTTGTTGTTCTCCTTCCACGTAGACTGCTTTCCAAATGGAGGGAACGAATGCCAGCGGCTGCCTGTCCTGTGGGTAGGAAAGACTTTCGGTCTCCTGGGCTCGTTAATACAATACCTCTTGCCAACACGAAATTACAAAAAGAGGATGATAAACAGACCTCTTGCCAAAGCTCCCTTTCCGCTAACAGATTTAGCGTGTGCTCTCCTCCGTCTTCCCCGGTACGGCTTTGTTTTAGAACAAAAATTGCAAAATATTTAAGGAAGGAGGGACTATTACAGAGGATTGATCCCCTCCATTTGCACCGTTAATCTTCATTTTTCCCAGTCTCTGTACCCCATCTTTGTCCGTGCGTCAGTGCGACCAAAGGAGAAGAGAGGGAGGGATTTGCTGTGTTGCCTGCCACGGGAATGGGACTGGAGCTGGAGGACGGCTCCATCGTCCTCTTGCCACTGAACCCTGTGTTGGGTTTCCAGTCTTGACTGGAGAAGAAATCCTGCGACCAGAAAATGGGACCCGGGAGGAGATTGTTAGAGGAACAACCATGGCTGGAAGTCATAAATCACACAGTCAAAACCTGCAGCGCAGTGGATTTGAACGCTGACCAAATAAAGCCGAGAGGATTCTGACCCATATATTATTAAAAGGACATCTCTGCCCTCATCTGATTTTAATTCCAGGAATATTGTATTTCTGGTGTGTCAACTTTGTACGGTGTAATCCACTCAGAAACAAATTTAGATCTTTATCCTATTGCAGTGCGTGGGAAGGAGCGATGTTTTCAATATTCAGGATACGGTTGGAAAGTGATTCTCCCATACTGAGAGGAATAATTACAAAAATTGAAGGAAGGTAATTAGTGGTAGTGGTTGGAAATTTTGGAGTAAAACATAAATGAAAGCATGTCTTTGGGGATAACGTGACTTTTTCTGGTATTGACATTTTTCTGTTAGAAATTGGTTAATACAGTTTAGTTTGACCCAGTGGAAAAGAAAATAAAATGTGATGCTGCAGCCTGAAATGAAGAGTTCATGCAGCCGGTGTGATTTCGATAGGCCGTCCGCAAGCGACTGCGTCCTCCGCTTGCTGTAACAGTGTTGCCTTCAACTCTTTCTCCAGGCTGGTATTTCTCTAGCTGACCACATCCCATTTTTAAATTGTGCTTTAAACCCTTTGAGGTGGGAGCCTCCATCTCCAAAATGCGCTCAAGTACTTGGGTCTTCTCTATTGAAAATATACCGATGGCAGCACGTTTGACGCTGGGGAGCTGAGTCTTGGTCCTGCCAGTATGGTCTTGCTCACCTTGAGCCCATCATCTCACTGCTCTCCCGCAGGCGTCTCGGCATCTGTAAAACAAAGCTGTGTCGGTGATGGATTATTTAATATTTTTAAAGAGCTTGGAAGAGGGGAAGGTTGTATTTATTAGTAACATAAATTGTCTTTTTATGAATATTATTTTTGTGTCTGGTTTTTATGCCTGACTACTAAAGCGTGGCTTCTCTTAGGAGAAGGAGCAATGGTTGACTGTGAGAAAGGTCTGAAGCAGCTCGAGAAGTCTCAAATAAGAAAGATAACTAAGAATATTATTTTGCCTTTTTTTATAGTGACTGGGTGATGTTATAGGATAGATGTTTATAATCCAGAGAAATTTTCTAACCAAAGCCTCAATAATTTTATGGTAGGTCAAATTCTGCACTAAGTTAATAAAAAATGTCAGTTAGACACTATTTAGTGCTTGTTTAGCATCATAGCTGATGTGGTAAGTAAATTTTCACGGTCCTGTGAGGCTTCATGACGTCGTCTGTTTGGCATCCTGGCTTGTATCAGGAGTGGTGTGGCCAGCAGGAGCAGGGCAGGGATCGTCCCCCCGTGCTGGGCACTGGTGAGGCCGCCCCTGGAATCCTGTGCTCAGCGCTGGGCCCCTCACCCCCAGAAGGAGCTGGAGGGGCTGGAGCGTGGGCAGAGCAGGGCAGCGAGGCTGGGGAAGGGGCTGGAGCACAAGGGTGGGGAGGGGTGGCTGGGGGAGCTGGGGGTGCTCAGCCTGGAGAAGAGGAGGCTGAGGGGAGCCCTCATCGCTCTCTGCAACTGCCTGAAAGGAGGCTGGAGCCGGGGGGGTCGGTCTCTTCTCCCCAGGAACAAGCGATGGGACGAGAGGGAACGGCCTCAAGCTGCGCCAGGGCAGGGTTAGGTTGGATATGAGGAAAAATTTCTTCATGGAGAGAGTGGTCAGGCCCTGGCACAGGCTGCCCAGGGCAGTGGTGCGATCACAGTCCCTGGAAGTGTTCAAAAACTGTGTGGATGTGGTGCTTGGGGACATGGGTTAGTGGTGGCCTTGGCAGTGCTGGGTTAACGGTTGGACTCAATGATCTCAGAGGTTCTTTCCAACCTTAACGATTTTGTGATTCTATGATTCTATGACTGATATGCTATAGTATAGATATCCACCAACAGAAAAGTGTGAATGCTACCTTCTCCCCCCCCACCCCTCCAATGTTTCTGGTGTCCTACCAAGTGCCAAGGAAACTTCTGACTGGATGCCATTAGGAAGACCCAAAGTCTTTCGAAAACGGTTGTGTCTGACACCAAGAAAGTTACACCCTGAGACTGTGGAGGGAGGCAGAAGTCTGAGAAATGAATTGCAGCACAAACTATTTTGAGCCGGAGATGAAATGCTGGTTGGAAGGACGTCTGGAGCCATCCAGTCCAACCTTGGGCTCATAGTCGGGCTTTCCCCAGCACCAGGCTGGGTCAACCATGGCCTTGCTTAGACCAGTCCTGAAAACCTCCCTCAAATGTGTGGTCAACCTGGTCTGGTAAGGCAGTACCCACCTAGTCAAAAGGCTTTTCCTAATGGAATCTCCCAAGCCATCGTTTGTGGAAAGAAAGAAGCAGAAAGAAGAGTCTTCAAACTGCGTGTCCTGGGAAGTCTTTTCAGCAAAACACAATGAAGTAGGATTGTGAAGATAAAAGAATCGAGATAATCAGCTGGAGGAGGACGTGGCTCAGTCAGGGAGCAGAACAAGAGCGCTAAATACAAGAGTGCAGCAGGGTTCATTTCAAAAGGAAAAGTCAGCAAGGCTTCAAGTTAAAGAAATTAATAGGAATTTATCAAGGAAGTCGTTTGAGAACTACTGAGAATGGTTTTGGACGTGCAGGGACAGATATGTTAGATATTTAAAAAAAATACATTTATTTATTGGTTACCTGCTGGTGAAACCCATCAGTCTTGCAGATATAAAGCAAGGAATTTACAGCACAGAATTCATCTGGGTACAGACGTTTTCTTCTCTGGAAACAAGCCAATATTACATCAGCTGTGCTAGCATCTTTTTTTTTTTCTCATTGATGAAGTTTCTTGTAGGGGAACTGGTTTCTTATTTACTGAGGCCCATAAGGGTATTTTTATAAGCTCTGCCTAATTCAAATAATATGAAATATGAATATTTTGACATGCCACATTCAGGCTCACTGAGCAACTGCTTGTTCTCACCAAGTGCCATAGCTGGCTGTAGTGATCCCCTCTTCCTTGTCTGTCTCGCTTTCTTGGGCTAGGACAAGGATTTCCTTTACTATTTTTTTAATATGCAATTGAATCATCAAATTTTTTGGATCTTCTGGCTTTTAAGTAGATCATAAACTTCAGCGAACAAAAGGTCAAGGTTTTTCCTGCCTCAGTATTTATTTTTGGGCAGTCTGAGATCAGCAAATTCCAAAGTCAAGAGCTGCTTTGTGCTTATAAATTAGCCATTTAATTTTTCATACAATGAAGACACGAGGGCTTTTTCCCATTATAGATGTAAAACTTTTCTCAAATGAAAGGGGTGTGGGTTTGTTTAGTTATTTATCTGAGAGGAGGCAATAGGTGATGGGAATGTGTCTCCTTATGAGCTTGGCTAGGGTCTGGAGGAGGCCACGGAGATGCTCAGGAGCTTGGAGCACCTTCCCTATGAAGACAGGCTGAGAGAGCTGGGGTTGTTCAGCCTGGAGAAGAGAAGGCTGCGGGGAGACCTTATTGCGGCCTTCCAGTACTTGAAGGGGGCCTACAAGAAAGCTGGAGATGGACTTTTTACAAGGGCATATAGTGGTAGGACAAGGGGTAATGGCTTTAAACTGAAAGAGGGGAGATTTAGATTAGGTATTAGGAAGAAATTCTTTATTGTGAGGGTGTTGAGACGCTGGAAGAGGTTGCCCAGAGAAGCTGTGGATGCCCCATCACTGGAAGTGCTCAAGGCCAGGCTGGATGGGGCTCTGAGCAACCTGGTCTAGTGGAAGATGTCCCTGCTCATGGCAGGGGGGTTGGACTTGATGATCTTTAAGGTCCCTTTCCAACCCAAACCATTCTGTGATTCTGTGTCTCCCACCTAGCCCATGCCACCCTCGTGTGTCTCCCCAGGGAACAGATGGTTGCTACTGCCCTGGTTTTGAGGTGGATCTGCACGAAAGATGCTATAGGACTGTAAAGTATCCAGCTTGTTTTTGTTTCCCCTTTGCTGGCCTTTCAGAGTGGATAGGTCAAGTGTTATATGGAAATTGCTTGCTCCGCAGCATTTCCAGTTGTTTCAGTTCTTTCCCTCCAGCAGGGTCAGCTTCACTGAAAGGAGGCTGGAGCTGGGGGGGGGGTCGGTCTCTTCTCCCAGGTAGAAGGAACAGGATGAGAGGGAACGGCCTCAAGCTGCGCCAGGGCAGGGTTAGGTTGGATATTAGGAAAAATTTCTTCCCAGAGAGAGTGGTCAGGCCCTGGCACAGGCTGCCCAGGGCAGTGGTGCAGTCACAGTCCCTGGAAGTGTTCAAAAACCATGTGGATGTGGTGCTTGGGGACATGGTTTAGAGGTGGACCAGGCAGCTAGGTTAACGGTTGGACTGGATGATCTCAGAGGTCCTTTCCAACCTTAATGATTCTATGATTCAGCTGAAGAGCTTGGGTTCTGTCTGGTGAGAAGCGTACCACTGGTCCGTGGTGGTCATTAACATCTTACCGTTGCTGTCTCTGCTCTCCTGTGGACGTAGCCCTAGCTGGTAACATCTCTGTGGCAGGGCACAGCGGCTCACGGCCGAACCCCCGGGACTCCTCGGAGCAGCTGAATACAAACGCGCTTGCCTTTGCGGTTGCTGAAGTGGCGTGACACGAAGCATCTACGAAGAAAATACATCGTCAACGTAATTAATGAGTAATGCATTTCAGTCACGTTCAGAACCTCGTGAAGGACCGTACACAAATGACGTTGTGTTGATCACCAGCTGTACTGCTGACTTCAACGCCAGCCGTGTTCGTACAGTGAACGTCTTGATTGCATCGGGTAATGGCTACGCTTCAAATATTTTCGTATCATGCTTTTTATGTATTCTCTCAAAGTTGCAATCTCTTGAATGGAGGGAATATTATTGAAACTAGCTCTTCTAATTCACAACTTGACTGGAGAGTAAAACCCTACAGCGTATCTTTCCTCCGAAGACGGCCCGTGCACGGAGGACACTGATGCTGTCTGCAAGCCTTTACCCCCTGAGGGGTGCAGACGTGCCATCCCAAATCTGGTTCACATCAGCCAAGGCATGCGTGCGGTAACGTCGACTGCTAAAGCGTTCCTGAACCGCTGCTTCGCTGCACATCTTCATTTCCACTGGAAACGCTCCCGGACAAAAAGGGCCCGGGACATGACCGAGAGCAAGCGAGCAAGCCTGAAATCAAATGTGCGTTTCACATGTGGAATCACTTTTTGGAATAGCAAATGTTTTCTCAGGATAGAACAAAAGCTTCTTGCCTAGCTCTCGCTGCTAGCTGCCACTTCACGGGTGCTTTATCAATAAAACCAGCAATATAAACATCAAAAGACATGTATCAGTGGGATGGTTTGAGGACAAGGATGAGCATTCTGCTCCGGCTGCATGATTTATGAAGCAGGGTGCTGCAGGTTTTGGGGAGCTGGAGTTTGCAGTACAGATTTTACAATTATCCAGGTAAAACAAGGCTGGAGCAGAGCTGAAATTTTCTTTGAAAGCGAGAAGTGGGGAGAACTGCAGAAAAAAAGCAATATTCAGGCCCCGGAACGATGGCCTAGATCGATTTGTACAAACATCGAGGTATAGCTGCAGTATAGTGGGAGCGAGAGAAGTGAGCGTTACATTGTACAAACAAGACCTACCATTAATAATTCACTGCTAATTGAAGCCTTCAACTTTTCGTGGAGTCTGGCCTTTCTTTGGTTTCCCTCTCTAAATTGATTTTTTCAAAAGTGCGTTTTATTTTATTAATAAAAGATTAACTAAAATTGTGTCGACTTTGACCTGATTCTTCTGTAAGGTCTTTAACAGGTTAAATATTTTGCTTCACGTGAGATATGTTCAATCAACTTTTAGTTACGATATAACTAAAAAAGGAGTAAACTAAAAAGGAGGTGTTAAATGTGGAAACCCTCATTGTGTTATGAATCTCCGAGCTCGTTCATGCTGTCACAGCAGAGTTTTTTGGGGGAGAGGTGGGACGTAGCCTTGTAGCTTGCCTAAATTAACCTTTAGCAGATGAATTGGAAGTTAATTTAATTATTGTTTGGTGGATCCCAAGTGAGGGTCAAGCTTCAAATGACTTAACTGAAAAATTGTCAGAAAATTATTGGAATTTGAATGCAGTGTAAGGTCAGGAGGTCTTTCCATGTTCAAGGAGGCTTTGGCGGAATACTATTAGCATGCGATTTGTATAAAATGAATTTAAAGAGGTGATGCGCAGATCAAGGAAGAAATGTATCTCTGTGCTTTGCCTTTTTTCTTTATTCGCTCTCTCTCGTGTTTGATTCTGTGCTGTGAAGGAAATTATTTTGGGTGCAGATATGCAGACACTCAGCGCAGAAAATACCACTCTCTTTCCAAAGAAAAGCGTAAGGAGCGGGTTTCTCAAAAGCACTTACATCCCAGTTTCACAAAAGACGAAGGCAAATCACAGCCTAAGCGGTATGGGAAGTGAAAGGGTAAGTCACCCTGCCACGAGGACTGACATGGAACAAGATGCAGAAGTGTCTGTCATCCAGGAAAGCTCACCTTTGCATTATTTACTATTTTCTTTACATTTGTATTTAAGTTTAGATCTACTATTTAATTTTTTTGTGGACCTGAAAGATGCGTGTGTCAGTGTCACTCTTTTAAGAACCCTGTAAAATACATCTATTCCTCTGCTTATAAATATTTTATTCTTAGTCTGAAAAGAAAATGAAAACTAACTTCATAAACGTCCTGAATCTTGCACGCCAAGTTTATTTTTTTCTTTTAGGATTTTTTAAAAATCTCCTTCAATGTCGTCTTTCTTTTCCTCTGCCTCTGTACGGCAGGAGTGGGAAATACCTATATTTCTGTACATTGGAGTGGGAGAGGCGTATAAGATGCCAGATTCACCAACGTGTGCCTAGAAATACCCGCGTTAAAGCTTGTTTATGTGCAAAAATTACTGATGTGCGCCAGTATTTGCGGACTCGAGGCCTGAATGGCTTTGGGAAGCAGCGAAGCTGGTTGTGAAGGCACAAAGTAAACCAACGGCAGAGAAAAACACCAGGGTAAGATGTTCCCGTTGTCCTGCGTCTGTAGCAGTTTGAAGGTGGTGGTGATGCCTGTGCTGGTTTTTGAGTGCTCTGAGCGCTCCCGTAGGAAGAGGATGAAGCAGGCGATGTCGCGGGGCGTCACCAGGGATGGGGGACAAAGTCCTCTCCCTTGGCGGCAGCAGGAGAGCGCGATGCGGAGCGCGGAGGCCAGCTCTGGTCCAGCAAGGCGAGAGCGCCCGAGCGTTGCTCTGCAGCCACTTCACAGCACAAGTTCAAGCTCAGCATTCACGGCACGAGCGTTTCCATTTCCCTTCTCATGCTGCTTGGAAATCCCCCATGCAAACTCGATTTGACGGGCGCGTTGGCCTGCTGATGGCGTGGTGGCCGCCCGTAGACCGACCTCTCTTGTATTTCTGTTTACCCTTCATCTGAAGTAATTTCCTCGTGTGATGGAAGCACGCCATGCACTTTCACAGGAAGGATAAAACAGATGAAAATGTAACCAGGTTACAGCCAGAAAGCATCCCGAGACTGTTTGCCAGCAGCTTATTCCCATGGCATTCCTGCTGGAGTTATTCCTTCAGCTCCTTGCTGGAGTCTCAGCAGCTTCTAAGCAACTGAGCATCACCGTTGTGGGGATTAGGAAGCAATGGAAGCTCCGTGCGATAGAGCAATACTTGTGTTGGTCTGTTTATAATTCATTTCTATTAGTCTTTTTGTTGTGTATTCATGGCCACGAGCAAGTGCTGCAAGTTATTGTGGCGAAGGAGGTTTAATTTTGCTAATCCTGTTTTATTCCCATTTCAGTGTAGCTTTTCGAATGCCACAATGCGGTGCCTGTAATGAATTTAAAATGTATTTTTGAAGGGTATTGTCTTGCAGCATGTATTGAAAGCTCATCTGAACGTGCTTTAATACTAGATGCTGAAAAGAAAGAAAATCATCTATCTGAAATGCTGTTCGCATGGACTCTTTCACGCTGGCTGGAAATAACACCCTGCATACCGAGCAGGGAGGAAGCACGAGCCTCTTCCTCACAATACACTCAAACCCCTAACGCGATTACAATCTTCTTATCTCGGCTAAAAAGCATTTTCTTTCATCCATCTCAATAAGAGTGTTTCTTTTTTTCTCCTTTACCATTTGGTCCAACACCTAATGCAAGCCAGACCTATGCAGCAATTTTCACCAAATTATGATTTATTTGTACTCTTTCCACCCGGAAAAGTGCAAATGAAATGATGGCCGCGTTGAACAAGGCACTTTATAAATGCAGGTGTGACTCCATCCTTGTCCGGGTGCTCGCAGCGGGACAGGCAAGGCAAATAAAGAGCGAGAGGGGGACACGGTCACAGAGGTAGGTGCCCTGACCCAGGCACGAGCAGCTCTGGGAACCCCATTGAAAATTGAAATTTGCTGCCTTTTCATTTGATTTTGCTGCTGAGGGGAGTCCAGGCTGTCGGGTCCAGGTGTCACCGTGTGGTCCTGGGTGGAGGAACAGACATTCAGCTGGAAGGAGGAGAGAAGAGGTTGGTTTTCAGGCAAGTCGGGTCCTTGAGCTGGCTCACAGGAACCGGTGCTGCTGCAGAGGAAGACGCTTGGTGGTTTTTGCTTTTCCTTTTGTCATTCCTGGGGAAGAGGGACCCTCAAAACCTGGATTTCTTGGGCAGGAAGGCTCAGCTAGGTAGGAGGCTGGCTCTGTGTGTGTGAGGAGGAGAATGCAGGGCTGGAGTAAGATGGACCCATGATTTCCTAGCTCTGTTGCAGAACGTCCTCAACTTATAGATCCTCTGAAATGGCCAACACGAAGAGCCACGTGCCCGTGCTTGACGGATGAAAAAGATGTGGCTTTCTGCAGCCATTCAGTATTGCTGCAGGGATCTCCTGGTGCCCCCCCCGTGCAAAGAGCACCATTCAGCACCACGGGCACGTTTGTTGAGAGCGTAGCCCAATGGCAGGCATCATGCTGTTAGTTGGGTGGCCTGAAGTGGAGCCTGGATATTGACTTTTCTCCTGGGAACACAAGGATGGCTGGATGGGATCAGATCAAAGGTCCTCACAGCCTAAAAGCCTGTCTGGAAGGCTGCCTGGGGGAGAGGAGGCATTGCTCTGTCCCTTGGAAGGCTTTCCAGATCCCACCGTCCCAGCAGCGAGGGACACGCTGAGGCAAGCAAAGCAACCAACCGCCCCTTTTGCTTGTTTTGAACCTACAACACAATTATTTCTTCTAATATTTTCTCCACTTGCTTGGATTATGAGAAAGAGCGTGTGATTGCTGCCTCTCCGCCTTCTCCAGGTCATTTGTGGTTTATTTTTTTTATAGATGTCTGTCGCATTCCCTGTCCCACTGGGCATTTCTTGTCTGGACTTGAAGAGTCCTATTAGTGATTTAACAGTTAATTATGGCTCTGCACCTCTATGACACCTCTCTCCTCCTTTTTCTGTCAAGTCCTATTTGTGGCATCTGTTACTTAAAGCATCATGTAGTAGTAGTAACCCTTAGGCTACATATACTACCAGTGGTCTAATTCAGAACAGAACTGCACTTTGGAGGTGACTCCCACCAGTTGCATTGTTGTTTCCGTGTGTAAAGTGGTTTTGGCGTGCGTGGACCAGCTTTCTTTCAGAAGCTTCACTCCAGTTGCCCATCACATGTCCTCCAACCTCTCATGGGACTTACAGGTCCATACTGGTGATGGACATACCAATAAAGGACCTACTGGTGATGTCCTTTAGACAACTTCAAACCATGCGTCAGGTGGGGACCAGGCTAAATCTAGTCCAAAGGACCCTCAAAGTGCAGAGGGTGCAGCCAAAGCACAAAATGCTTTGATTGCTTGATCATGTCTGATTGCACCAACGTGTTTGTTAACGTAGGCGTATCTTTGGATTTTTATAGTGCTTTTCCTTGTCAGAATATTTTATGACCGTTAAAAGGTTGAAACACCTTCTTTCCTTATTGCCACTATTGATGTGGAATCTGCATTGCAGGGTGATGATGGAATTGAAATGCAAAAAAAAAAAAAAAAAAGTCATTGACAGAGGCATTTGGGTGAAAAGGAGGAGGTTTTGGCTTCTTGGCTTGTGTTTAGAGCAGCAGTAGATGCTCCTCGTGCATTGTGTCGTGCTGGCACTTCTGGGCAGCACATTCCCTCACCTTGTTACTGTCAAACCATCTCCTTTCAGATGCTTTCAACTTACTGAAAAAGCTTGGGTGAAACATGTCCCACATGCTCTGGGCAAGGAAAAGCTTTTCCTTTTGGTGCCTTGCGTGCGATGATTTGTTCAGAGAAATAGTGCGCGATAGAAATGTGGTGGTTGGGCTTAAATCAACATTTCTTTTTCACTAGAGAAAAGAAAATAATTTTTGTGAATATAGATGGGTTTTGAAGTTCATCTTCCTATGAAGAAGTCATATTTTTTTAAAGCAGTGGTAGGTAGGTGTCATACAGCGTATGCAGACACATAACATATGTGTTTGTCCGCAGTTTGAGGTATAGGTATGAGTGCGTCCTGTACCCACCACATCCTACGCCGAAATAGCCTCCTGTGTCGAATGGGATCCATATGGCAGCCCGAAAGCCAGGCCTTTGGACGGACACTTACAGAAACCGATGTTCACCGTCTCAGATGACGTTGGGTTTTCTCCTGTAAATGAGAGCTCAAGCCAGAAGGCAAACACCCGCTTGCCTGGGGACACGAGGACCAAGTGGCCGTAAAACCCTTATGCTTGAAAGTAAATCCCCTGTGCTTGAAAGTAAATCCCCAGCTGTAACGTCTCACGGACGTGGAGTTTTGCACTGATTTTCCTGTTGATCTTAAGAGCTCCACGTGCGTTACTGAAGCCGCTGGTGTAAATACGTGTCTCTTCCAGCTTTCTCTTCCAGCTCGCTTTATAACCGTGATTTCCTTTGCTTTGAGAATTGCTCCTTCTGTGCTAACTTGGGGGTGGAGGGGAGGCTAATTAATTAAGCAGTAATTGTTGTCAAGTCAATTGGTGCTAACATTTAACATTTGACTTGTTTACTATCCTGAGGTAAAGCGGAAGGAGTTAATGATCTAACAAATTGTGCATCCATCATCAGAGTCTTGTTTGGAAAGAAAGGTTTTGTTTATGAACTGTAAAATCATACATTTAAAAAACCACCACATTTTGAAGCAAGATCGTTGAGGTTCTTGTGTGAAATTGTCACTAGATAGCTGTGGAGACAAATGCGTTGCCTAATAAAGCTTAATGACTGATTTTCCCATTAATCAGAATTGAGAATGTGCTTCATTAAGATAATTAACTGAGCCAGTTGCTTAACTGACAGTTAGTAGACACAAATTCCCAAGTTACTTGCTTTCCTCTAAATAAAACTCACAAGAAGCTAACCCGGCGCTGCTTCATCATCTTTAGTGGAAAGAGAAGCAGAAGGGCTGTTAAAATCTCATTGCCCGCGTTAGGTCCGTGACTGCATCTCCCCATCCGGGACAGCGGTGGGATGCGGTGGGTGGCCCTGGGTGCCCTGTGCAGCCTCGCACAGGATCCAAGCCTTGGGCTCGGGCTTGTTGTAGTCAGCTCACACTGAAAGCTCACAAATATTTGCCGCTTTCCATCTCGCCGGCAGCAAATGGTCTTTTATCTGCTAATTTCTGAAAGGTCAGGTCTTCGTTGTGGTTGTTTTTGTCACCCAAGAACTATTAGCTCCTCCAAGGGGGAGAATTCCTTGTCAGAATTTGTGGCTTCTCCTCTTTGTTCATCGCAAGCTAGAAGTGGGGTCAGGAGTCCTGAGCCCCCCTGAAGGCAGGGATGTGCGAGATTAATCTGCTCCGGGTACATTTGTAGGCAGAATATGCAGCGCTGAAGAAGTTAGGGGAATTAACTGAGAGATCCAAAACTTGAATTATTAAATATGCTATCTGGTTGTAACGTCTAGTTGTAAATCCTTTCCTTCGCAGCTCTCTGTGTCCTGAATTATAACATGGTAATGCTATCACGTAGCAGAAGACTCTTTGCACAGAAGACGACTCTGGAGCTAACGTAAGGCAATCGTCTCAACTCTGCTTTTCTTTTGTCCTCAGAGTTCCCGGTCTTCCACCATGAACCCTGTTTACAGCCCCGTCCAACCTGGGGCTCCCTACGGAAACCCGAAGAACATGGCGTATACAGGTAGGACCGGTGTTCAGCGGCTCTTTTGTGAATGTCCGTATTCGGTGGCGAGCGCAGATGATGATTAATGAGTGATTAATCCCTTAACGAAGGGAGAAAGAGTTCCCATCAGGAGCCAGATGGGAATGTGACTTGAAGGAAAAACTCTTCAGCAAAACCAATGCAGTAAGGTTAGTGAGAAGAAATGGATCTGAATTCATAAGAAGGGGATGCCTGGGAAATCCTAAAGCAAAGGATCAAAAGGGGGTTTCTTTAGGCAAACAAAACACGCAAGAAATTGCTGGGGGAGTCAGCTGGGAGCTGGAGGGCTTGCCTCCGGAGCTGAACCGAGCGACTCGGGTGCACGTGCTGCAATAATCCTGCCATAGAAATGAGGATCCCGCAGGCGAGAGCCCGTTATTTGGAGAACACGCAATTATTGTTATAGGTGGTGATTTAAACTGCATTATTGACTGATTTTTTTGTTTTCAAATTACGCTTTGGTTGAGTTAACAAGCAAGTCTGATGTCTGTTTGAAGTCCGTCTTTAGAACTGAGTTGTCTAAAAATGTCATCTTTAATACTTGAAAAAGGCATTGAAATATGTTTACCATAATTATGTAACTAGTGGGGAACTAAAGTGTACCGATACGGAAAGAATTTAGCTCGGAGAGAAACAGTGCTTCAGAAAAAGAAAATCTTAGCTTAGGTGTATCTGTGGTTTTCCCTGTGGATTATGTTTACCAGCTGTTGTTGTTCTGGTCTTGTATAAGCGCCTCACAAAATCAGCCTTGGAAGACTCCTTCTTCTAACATTTTGTTGAATATAATCAGCTATTAAGTATCATATCGCGTTAAGATTTCCTTCTTTATATTTGCATTGCCAGTTGTATGCATTGACTTTTACCTAATGTGTGAAATAGCTTGGGAATGGGCTTTTGTGGTGGAGAGTGGTCAACAGCAAATGGAAACGAACATCAAATGCTCTTAGCTACTTCATTTACAGAATATTCTCATTGACTTCGGTAGCTGTTTCAGCTGGTAGATCAGTAGGGCTGGCTGCGTTGCTGCGAGGAGACCTGGCTGATACTCTGCAGAGCGGAGAGTTCCTCAAAGGCGTTTTGCCCCATTTTTATTCACCCTTTCTTTTTCTCCATCAAATTTATGCATGCTGCTTTGCTGGAGATACTGTAGCTCGGGGAAACTTTGGTCTCGCAGTCAAAGCTCTAGAGGCTTGGGGAGAAAAAAAAATCTCTGTGAATAATAGTCTCTTCAAAAATATCACCATTGTAAGAGGACTGCAGACTCCAGCAGTGCTTGGGTGATAGAATGAGCTCATAAGTGCACAGTTATTTTCCTACACTAGAAATAACAGCAATTTTGTGCTGCACAAGGATGATTTGGACAAGAGTCTACTTCTCTCCCACTTTACTTTTTTTTTTTTTGGCATGTGCTCAAAGCTCCACCTTAATATCCATGCAATGTAGATTTTCTGTATCTGCTTTCATACAACCCTGAATGTTTTAGAAGCCGCTTTCTGGCACTTGATAAGACAATTTTATTTAAATGTTGAGGTGCAGATTAGACAGAGTTTGTACCTTGACCTTTCTGGAAGGAGAATTTTAGAGGGTGATTTCTGGTTTAGATGAATGAATTCTCCGTGACTGCATTCTGAATAAGTCAAATGGCAACATTAATAGGATGTTATCTTCTAAAATAACCTGCTGGTTAATCACCATGAAGATTATACTGTGTACTTAAATATATAAAGCTATTGTCTGCCTTGGCCAGCTTGTGCCAGCTCTGGTAGGGATCGTGGCGAGGTGGCCCCCGTGAGACTGGTTTCACCCCAAACCATTGGACTTCAGGCATTTGTCTTCCAGAGTTTGGGGTACAGGAAGACAAATCAGTGGCAGATGTGCAGGATGACCTTGGAGAAAGAAGTTAGAGGCAGATCAGACTGGAAAAAATGTAACAGGGTCCTTAGTTATGTCAATGGAAAAACAAAGAAGGGAAGATTTAAGCTCAACATGAGTGAGCAGGGTGCTGCTGCGGCCAAGGCGGCCAACAGGAGGCTGGGTTGCATCAAAAAGGGCATCACCAGCAGAGATAAAGAAGTCATTATCCCACTCTACTCGGCGCTTGTCAGGCCCCACCTGGAACGCTGTGTGCAGTTCTGGTCCCCGTTACACAAAAAAGGGCCACCAAGATGATCCAGGCTCTGGGCAGCTGCCGTACGGGGACAGGCTGAGAGCTGGGCTTGTTCAGCCTGGAGAAAAGGAGGCTTCGAGGGGATCTCATCCCCAGGTACCAGTGCTTAAAGGGGAGCTACAAAGCAGATGGAGACTCCCTTTTTACAAGGAGTCCCATGGTGAGGACAAGGGGTAATGGGTGCAAGTTACTCCCAGGGAGATTCTGATGGGACACGAGAGGGAAATTTTTCACAGTGAGAACAGTCAATCATTGGAATAATCTCCCCAGGGAAGGGGTTGGCTCTGCTACGCTGGACACGTTTAAGACTCAGCTGGACGTGGTGCTGGGCCATCTCGTCTAGATTGTGCTGGAAAGGTTGGAGCAGATGATCCTCGAGGTCCCTTCCAACCTGGGATTCCATGATTCTATGAAGATTCAAGTGACTGCTTGAAGGTGGGACACCGAAGCAGGAATGGAATCATATTAGTGCTTGTTTTTTCCATTGCACAGGTGTAAGGGAAGGAGTCGGTGGGCTGAATTCTTCCAGTGAAGTCCTGAAATAGATAATAGGTTAAAAAACATTTAAACGAAGAGCTATTTTCTTCGGTAGGCAAATAGTATTACAAAACCTTTTAAATATGAATTAGCTTGAATATTTAATGAAAGACCTAAAGTTATATTGCAAAAGAAGGAGAGAAAATTTAAATTTTATCCTTTGTATAGGAAAGACAGGCAACTCCTGAGGGTGGTCTCAAGAGTTATTGAAAGAAGGCTGCCATGTCTCCTGCATTACAAGTGCCAGGCTCTGTCTATCTAATCCTTACTTTCTATGCTTAGACTTCATTTGCATTGCTTTGACTTGCGTCATTTAGCTACATATCAGTTTCTAATGTAGCCACAAGCTATTCTGGAGGATATTTAAACTCAGAAAGACAAACAAAATAGACTTTTCACAGGAGAATCGTCAAGTTAAGGAGTTTGTAGATACGTCCTTCTCAAATTGCTTTGAAAATAATTTTTTAATCCCATCTTTTTGCAGTAGTGGAGGACACTGAAAAAAATTAATGCCGAGCTTCTTATTAGGCAAGAAAGAGAAATAAAAAAACCAGAAGTGTAATAAAGTTGAGGGAAAGGTTGTTAGCCCCAGGCTATGTTCTCGGTTTTCTTTAGAGTTCAGGTTTTTTTACCCCAAATCTACTACAGCACGTGTATGACTTAAATTTTCGTCTTTAAAGACCATGCATAAACCATTAATTTCTATCCTTGTGGAATACAACTCAGGTGGGATATATGCGAAAAGAAAGCCATGATGGTAATCAGGATACTGGCAGGTTGAATTCTATGCTCTTGTGGTTTTTTAGCACTAAATGTGAATGCTTTATATAGAATAGATTGCTTTTGGTTGAAATAATCAGTTTTATTCTAATTTTCTTCTCCTTCTCACTTCTTTGCTGGTTTCTGTACCTGGTGGGCTAGGGAGAGAGGTCCATCTCAAGATAAATAAAAATTTTTGTACCAAATTGGCTGCTCGTGTGTTAGGGAGAACGGGAAATTCTTGACACATACTCAACTACTTGATGTACCACACGTTTGTTCAGATTCTTAATTTTTCCATTCTGATCTTCCTTAAAAGAAGTGTGAAGGACAGTTATGTCCTAAGTGATTTTTAAAGTGTGGTCTGAATTAGATGCATTTTTATGGGAAATCATTATTAAGTTAAAAAAAGGAAGTTTTAAAATAGAGTTATTAGGTGAAACAAAGTCAGAAGTGTTAAATTCGTACGAGAAATGTTCATCGAAACATTCCCCATATTTGAACTAACAGATTTATTAGGCAAAGGTGGTTTCTCACGTAGTTAGTACGTCTCATTTTTCGGGGTCCTTAAGAGCCCCAGATCTGTTGGATTGCAACCTCCTTCCCCTTTTCCTTCCTAAACCGAAAGAGGAGAATAAGCCTTGCGCGTTCGCTGCTACCCGTGCTTTCTCGCCGTTGAATGAGCTGGATTCAACCTGTTTTAGAGCATCAGCAGCAAGCGGTGTTTGAGCGTTGTTTATTATTTAATTAAAACAGGCTGTAATTAACTTGTATCTTCATGTAAGCTGTTGTTTTAATTGAGGTTAACTTAAAAAAGTATTTAAGGACTCTCCTTTGCTTTTTTATTATTTGTAGGCTTCACTTTACCTGCCCCAAACATAAGCTGCTGAACCGCCTGGTTTTCCTTTGCCGCATTATCCTTCCCATTTTCTTCCGTCCACTTTTGCTAAGGCACGGGTCCTGCAGCAAAGAGATTAGCTCATTGGTGTGGAATCGGGGATGAAGAATCGGTCTCTCCTGTAGCTTGTTTGACTTCAAGCGTGAAACTATAAAAGTGTTTGTTATAGCTCACACTATTATCGTTTGCCCTACCAGAAGCTGATTAATATGCTGATAAGATGCTGTGATTCATGACCCTTCGCTAGACTGACTCTGTATTCGTTGTAGTCATTGCTAAATAATAAATGATAATAAAATCCAAGAGCCCAAAGATGTGAAGCTGGTTGGTAAATCTCCACGGAGTTTGTGTCACGCTGCTCTAGTACGTGACACTTCCCAGGTCCCGCTGCAGCAGCAGCCTGCTCAGGAGCTTCCCTACTCAGAAGAGATGTCCTCCAGCTCAAGGTTTTGCTGATGGAAGCCCTCGGTTTGCTTTCAACAACCAGCTCTGTTCAGGCTCTATGTGCCATGAAGCAGGATTTCTGTTCCCCCCCCACCAGTTACTGAAGGTAAAGGAAAAATGCTTTCATTCAATAGGTTATTTGGAATTTTAAAAGGAACAGGATGAGTTCTGTTTTTCTAGTTTCTTACTTTTTATCCGTTCATAAAAATCACTCAACAAAATGGATATATTCTCTTCTGTTCCTTCTTTGACCACAGATTACTGATGATACTCTTCCAGATGGTCGTCCCCCTCCACCTTTTCCCACATCCAACCCTCCACTTGCTCTCTGACAAAAATTCACACTTTTATTATGTACTACTCCTAAATCCCTGCTGTGGAAGCGCACACACCATTTGACCCTGCCTGGGGTCTCTCCTGGTCACCCAAATTCAGAATTGTTTTGCCCAGTTCTAGATACCTGCAGTGTGGGTGGCTGCCTCTGAGTGATCCCTTGGGATTTAATGGTAGGGGGCAAGAAAAGAACATCTCCAATGTGGTCTGAATGTCCTAGAAATGCTCGTTTCTCTCTGATACTGAAAGGTGTGTCTGAATTATTCACTGCAGGTCTTCTAAAATGGTAAAATCCATTTTAAAGAGATTCTGTCATGACAAGGTTATGTGCCTGGCTCGTGGGTAGGAAGGGAAAGGCAAACGTATCTTCAGAGGTTGAGTACGTGTGGGGCAAGGAAGGATGGTAGCTCTCTTTCTAGGCTGAATACTCCCGCCGCATGTAAAACGTGGACACCTTGCCCACTGAAGGCCAGATGGGCTGCTCATTTCTCAAACAAAAGGTTTTTGGCTCTCATCTAATCCCTGCAGCCTGTGGCCATCACTGCAGTCTGTCCTCAAGGCCATCAGATCAAGGTTGTTTGGACTAGTGAGGATGCTTGGTCCGAAGCCACATAGGTCACTGATCTTCCCAACTCTTTGGTCTCACTCAGGGAGGAGTCAGGGATGTGCAGCTCGGTGGCAGCCAAGGACAGCGTGGCAGAAAGCAACGACAAGAAGTCCTCAAGAAGGAGGGTCCCACCCTCATAAAGAGTGTAGAGAAGACAACCCAATCTTTGTTTCTTTCAGGAACCAGTAGATCATGGAGTATGAACGTGAGCTGCTGTCATCAAGAAGCCTTTGTTGGGTGGCAGTATTCAAATGGCCCAATCCTCTGGTTTTGATAAACAAAAACGTGCGTTTCAGAGTTCTGATACCTAATGCACTTGTCCTGTTGGTAGTCAGTTAGCCACGAGCAGCACCACTGCCACAGGTCTGTAAGGAGTTCACTTCTCCAGGTGTGCTGCTGCAGGGGCCTCATCCCCAACCTGCAACTCTCAAGGGTTTTCCCCAGAAATGTCTTAGGGCCAGTGTCACCCTGTCTGGGACAGTTTATCCTTATTGGGGGCCGTGCCTAGCATCCTTAAATCCGACCAGGTACAGGTTGGGAGCTCCCCGCTCTTCTGCCTCCGTTGCACGTAAGGCTTAGGAATCCCAATGGCAGTATCTGAATGTGATGGATACCTTCATTCCTTCTCCCAGGGCTTCTCCTGCTTTGTCGGGGGAGTCCCCAGCCTTCCCGTGTCTTTGCAGCAGGAATACCCTTCTCTCCTTTGCTAATTGACCTTGTCTCTTTTACTCAGGCCCTGGCACAGGCTGCCCAGGGCAGGGGCTGAGTCCCCATCCCTGGGGGGATTTAAAAGCCGGGGAGATGTGGTGCTGAGGGACATGGGTTAGTGGTGGCCTTGGCAGTGCTGGGTTAGTGGTTGGACTCGATGATCATAAGGGTCTTTTCCAACCTTAACGATTCTGTGATTCTATGATTCTACTCAATTCATTTTTCTCTTTTGCTAATGACTTGTATCCATCATGGTTTCAAGTTTCTGCTGTGGATCTTCTGCTGCTTCTCCACTTGTTTTTTGTCTTGGAGAGGGCTGGAAGGTAGCACCTTCCATCACCCCCTTCCCTGGCTTTTTGGGGGAGATTATCAGCCAAGCCCCTCTGCTGCTCCTCTGGGCCTTCTCCTTAGAATCATAGAATCATAGAATCGTTAAGGTTGGAAAAGACCCTTAAGATCATCAGGTCCAACTGTTAACCTACCACCGCCAAGTTCACCTTCTTGTGTTGCTCGTTCCCTGGAGTCTTTCACTCCATCCCAGCTATTTTTCCTCCTCTCTCGCAGCCTGGCCCAGCTGGCAAACACCTGCGTGCGTCCGGGAGAGCTGGACTCATTTCACCAGGAGGAACCTGACGCCTTTTAATAAAAGGTCTTTGTGCGACTGGGTTCTGTTTAGCTGCATTTCCAAAGTGGATTAACCTAGACTGCCCAGAGGCGCTTTTAGGGAGCCTCTGCAGCACACGAATGTGAAATAAATATTCAAGGGTAGCTGCTCGGCAAGTTTTATCCTGCATAAGGTTCACCAAAGTATTTTGGGGAAGTAGTCTAAAGCAAGGGAGACTTGGAATCACATTTACAATTAATCTGTGATCTTGCTGCAAGATCCAGTACGTTCTTCCTCAAGTAACAAATGTGTCATCTTCATTTTAAAGCATAAACCAGTCTTATTTCTGATGATTTAAGACGTCCTAGCTAAGAGCTTTGTCATTTGTATGTAGAAAAGCGTGGTGTCTCTCTGTGCCGCTTGTCAACCTTTTTTACACTGTCTGCAAGGTCTGGGTTCATTTGCTTTCCAATTTAATTGATTTTCCTGCTTCTTCAAGTGGCAATCTCTCTGTGGGATTTTTGAGAGCACTGAGAAAAATATATGACAGTAACGTAATTTTAATTTACGGTGTAGTGCACACATGCGGTTATAGTTACAAGACTTTGTGATAGAGAATGGGTGTGGCTGGTAGGCAAATATACGAGTCAACATACTAATTACTGGGTTTTTATGCTGGTGGAAAGGCATCGGTTTGATATTCTTCTTGTGCGTCTGAAATCTTGGAGATCTTTTGGAGGGATTCCTGAAAGGATGAAGGATTTGTGCGAGCTGATGCTCTTACGTTTGTGACCCATGCTGGCAGGCTGCACAAGTCTGAAGCAAAAATTGTGCAGACATTGTAGTCTAATTCTGTCTAAATCTCTGTAGGAAGGTGGAGAACAGAAATGCAGTCAACTTCACAGCCATAGCTCTGGGCTCTAGGTTGACCAGCGCTGCTCGCTGAGGATGGGTTTCCTCTAGGACCCTCCACACCTCTGCTATTGCACGTGAGTGAGGCCTTCTCCATCCTCTCTGGACATGGAAAGCTCCAGTGCTTCCTCCAGCACGTTGAGCTCTCCCACCGGTGATTTGGGTTCCCTCCACAGGACCTCCACACGCTCCAGAAGAGCGAGATACATCCCTGAGTTGAGCTGTTTGCTGCACTCCCAAATTGCAAATTCCCAAGTTTTGTCATTTTTTTTCCCCAAGGTGAAACCACAACATTTGTTCGGAGCTAATGATTAACAGACGGAATCGGCATTGTCTGCCCTCCGGTCATTGGTTTAGTTGGCAGGACAGGAGGTGTGGGATTCTCACGTCTGTTTTTATCCTAATCTGTATCATTTGTATCCGTTGTTGAACCTCAGACATCAACTGCACGTGTGAGGGCTGACCTGACTTACACTTGACTGTTCATTGAATTTATTGGTATGTTGGAAGCCAGTAGCCTCCAATTCTGTAGAAGATGGAAGGACGTTCCGATAGGATTTCTACAGTTGGCTTTTAATCCTCCTTTGCGTACTCTTTGTGGGACAAAGATAATTCTAGGCTTGATTTCAGCCCTTCTTATTAACTTAAAATTAAAATTTTGCTCTATTATTCTCTGGAAAGGCTGGGCTTTTGATAACAGATTGCTTCTTTGGCCAGGAAAACCAAGTTCTTTTAGAACTGCTGTGTGCGAAGAGCATAAATTAGCCTTTTTTTCCTTTCTTTTTGGCATTCCTCAGCACATTTGTGGGGAGTGCCAAGGAACGTGAGGCAAAGGGCTTTGGTGCTGAAGCAGGCAGGGATGGGGTGCTCCCCTCCTTACCTTACCCTTACCAGGGTTGGGGTGCTCCTCCCTCCCCTTGTGCTTGCAAGATCTGCATGCATGTCTACCCCTTCCATTGATTGGGAAACGCCATTTCTGGATTTAATTAGGTGATCCATTGCTTACCAGTTCTGTAAAACAGGAATTTTAAACTGTGTTCAGGGTGTTGAATTGATTTCAGGGTGATTAAAAATGTATGAAGTGGGTACAGTGAATATTTTTCCTCTGGCGTTTCTTCATGTTTATTAATTGGTGTGTATAGAGCAGACAGGAAAATCATACTTGACTGGGAGAAGAATGAGCTCTGACTTGTGTAGACTCTTGTTATTTTTATGTTTAAATGCATAACGTTCGTACAGGAATACTTCCAAACAACTTGCTGAATTTCTCGGTGTTGGAAGCTGTTTGAGTTTCAGTGCTCTGGTTAGCTGCTCAACGATGGCTAATTCACCATCTTCGTAATAAATGAACTCATGGACTTTCTCAAAGTCATAAAAAGCATAAAACCCTGAAGGATACGAGGGACAAGTTTTCTTGTTTGGGGAGTGAGGGAGGAAGCAGAGGGGTTTTGGGTGAGGTTAGGGTTGTTTCTGAGTGTGTGCAATAGCTGTAGGCTGTATTTGGGTGGTTCTGCCAACGGCAGCACCGTTGGACGATGGGCATGGAGGTCACCCCACTGCACTCACCTATGGATGGATGCAAAATAGGTCTTGGTGCACAGAAGTTTGGGTGCCACATGCCTGTGTTTCAAGACAAAAGACTTTCTTTCTTTTTAGTGTTAGAAATGGAGGCATAGTAACGTTCCTTTGAAGAAAATAATTTATAACATCTCACTACAGATGCTTGTAGGCTCAGCTAGTTTGGAGATCGGTTCAACGGATGTCAACCTTCCCAGGAGTTTCATAGAAACTTCGGGGAACATCCTTCGCCCCTTGTTTTCTGACTGTTTGTAGAAGGTTTTACACGCTTTTGAGTTTCCCTGTGTTGTAAATAAACAGAATAGGCTCAGATCTTAAAAGCAAACAAAACTCATGTTATGTTTTCCTGAATGACCCCATTGTGTGCCTTTTAATCCTACGTGCTCGGTTGGTACGCGCAACTGGTTTATGCTCTGCCTCATTTCTTGGCTACAATATTGATTTTGTTTTTCACCGTAGTGGAAAAGAAGTAAAAAGATTAAATGAATAGGGCTGAAGAGGGCTGGAGAAAATGTGTATAAGGCAGAGAAGAAAAAAAAACATAGGTGGAAAAAAAAGAGATGGCCTTGGAAACATGTTTTGAAGGGGAAAGTACTTTGTTTAAAGAAAATAAAAGGTGAACAGAGAATTTTCTTGTGTGTCAGTTACTTTTGTAGAGTACTGGCACGTAATCTGAAATTCTTCACTCACTTGGGGAAGAAATAAGCTTTGTTTTTAAGCCTGAGCTCTACCAAAGCTCTGTTTTACGTAGCGTGTAGACAAATTCTAACCAGTGATTTGGGCTTTTAAAATGGATATTCAGTATTAAAATTGGTGAATGTAATTTTTTTCCTTGTCTTACTGCTTAGTCTCTGTATAACACAGAATTAAACTCTTTTTTTGGTAGCTTTGTTCATTTATAGCGTGTTTCTAAGCCATCTTCTTCTTTGTTTTAACCATGGTTGTATTGTTTTACACCATTTAAAACTTCTTTTTCTGTATGTTCCATTTACTTCCATATGTTTTCCTATATGTTCCCTTGACTTTGCTGCTGAATGACAAGGAGCCTCTGTAGAGGCAGTCAAAGATCACGTTGGCCATCTTGGTGTCGTGTCTGTGGCAGCTGGGTTCTCCACGCCCCATGGTCACATTGCCAAGTCACGCTTGATTTGCCATACATCAAATCTTAAACTTATTTTGGCCTCGTTGCTTTCCAAACCCCCATGATTATTTCCCCCCTCCCCGTAACTATCTCTGGATGTCCGGTTTGCTCTGTTGAGAAAGCTGCTGGTGGGGGTGGTGTTCCTACTATGAAGCCCCTCTACCGAGGTTATTTTAGGGACCTCCCTCCCCGTGTTTCCAGTCTAGCACAGCTCCTTTCACGAAGCCATGGCATCTCTCTTCCCATGGTAGCAACTGTAGAAAAAAATATTAGATCAGTTTTTAAAACCCTTCCTTCTGGAGGTGAGGAGCAGCAGCGTCGGCTGGCAGAGGTCCGTCAGCAGTCGCTAAATGGGTCAGCGATTCTCCGCAGAGCACTTTGGGAACCTCTGCCATGGGCAGCGTGGAGCTGGAGTGTGACCTTGTCATTGTGTGAATTTGAGATGGGGGTGGTTAATAACACAAAACGCAAACAGCTCGTAGCACTGAAACCCCACGTCTGCTCGGAATCTCTCAGCTCTAAGTTAAAATCTCACCGAGTCTAAAATAAATGGCTTTTTCTGCATATTTTTTCTGCCATTTGCCGTTCAAATTCATATCCTTGCTTGTTTTTCTCTGTGCATACTTGCACACCACACATTCAATACCTCTTAAATCCCCAGGTGCTTCAATTAAATGATTGAAAATAAGCTCCCACACTGCCTCATGATCCATTGAAAACCCTTCGTATTTGCTGCCTTTCCTCCTCCCCTTCCCCCCCTTTTTTTTTCTGTCTGGCACAGCAAATAAGTGGTTAGATACTTGTTATATTTTTGCAGTCTGAAGGTAATAAATTAAAATTTTGTGGCTTGACTTCTGGAAACATGTTTGTAGATTAAATATTGAATTTTTCTCCTCTCCCGGTGCACAATTATTTTTTACACCGTACGCAGTCAATGCGATACAGCGCAGAGGTCTGTACGTAGAGAAACGTGATCTGGTATGGGGTCATAAAAGCCTTCTGTAAGCTTCAGAAATAGTTCCCTGGTTTGTACCAGATCTGTAAATTACTGAGTCTATTTTTCTACTGTGCTTTATACCTGACATCTTAGTTTTAGTTTAATGGGGATCAGCTTTCCCAAAGTGGCGTGGCTGAGCTCTGGCTTGTTAATCTGTTTTGCTAGGCTGTTTGCGTTAGATTTAGCCTCGTCTGAAACCGAAATCCAGAGTTGCTTATATGCAAACGCATTCGTATACTTATTTTAAAGTGCGTGTGCCTGCCGTTCCCTCTCCCTGCGCTTGCTGGCATTCGGCCTCATTTCATCTAATGCAGTACTGGGCTAGAATTTTAATGTCTCTGCGGCCAGCGATGATTTATTAGATCCCAAAGCCCTGGCTCAGAGTGCAGGAAGAAAATATTGCATCAGTGAGCTGGCTTGGCACTGCTCAAATAAATGAGTCCTGAAAGACTCTTTAGTGTTACGGCCTTTTTTTCCTTCCCCTCCCCTTGCCCCCACCGGTCCTTCCCCCGTCCCCGACCCCTGAGTTTCTGCTGATGTTGACAAAGTCCTCGTTTCCTTGCAGAAATTGCCATCTCCGGGTCTTTTTACGATAAACGCGTTTGTCAACAGCCTCATCATGTAAAGCCCTTTGAATCCCCGCGGTCGCTTCGCGTGGGGCCGAGAAGGAGCTGTAATCCTCAAGTTGGGAGAAAATGAAGCTTTTGTGGCAGGGCACAAGGCTGGGCTCCTGGTGATGAACTGGTGGCGCCGGTTGGGTGCCTGGTGATGAACTGGTGGTGCCGGTTGGGTGCCTGGTGATGAACTGGTAGTGCCGTAGCATTGCGGTGCATGGGGAAGATGTCCTTGTTCTGGCCAGCATGTAGTGCCATCACCACTATGCTCAGCACCTCTTTGGGGTGGCACGCTGCCGGAGCAGCCCTGTGGGTCATTGCGGCTCAGAGCTGAGCTCTCTGAGGGGATATTTTACCTACTGTAGTTTTTCAGAGTCTTTGGAAAACATGGTTTCTTTGTTGAGCTTATAGTATCCAATAAATCTTTGTTTAGCTGGGAGGAAAACTGTGCTACTGCTTGAAACGTCCCTGCAGGTCAAGGCATGATGAGTTATGCGTTATCTGTCACTACGTTTTTTTCTCTCGTATGTTCTGATGGAGAGGTGATTTAATTTTGTAAGTATGTTTTGCCTCCTTCACAGGACAGGAATGAGAGCAGTAAACATCATTGCTCCACCACTGAAAGGACCAGGTTTTGGCCATCTCTGCTGCCAGTATCACTGTGCTCCTGGCCACCCTACTGACATGTCGCTGCAGTGGGATCCCCCGTGGGGCGGCCATCTCTACTTGGGATTTAAAGTAAAGCATAAAGGAGCTAATCCCACTGCTTACAGCTAAGCTGGCTGTGTTTGCTGCTGGTGTTGGTCCTAACGATGCTCCTCGGCTGAATGGGTGGAGATGATCAGTCTCCTGTGGGCAGAGAGGGATGTGAGAGTTGCGTTAGGTGAGCAAAGCTAGCTGCCGTCCACTGCTTCTCCAAAATACTGGGGGCACTTCTCGCGTCTGCATCAGAGCCTGTCATGGAATCACAGAAGGGTTTGGGTTGGAAGGGATCTTCAAAGCTCATCGAGTCCAACCCCCCTGCCATGGGCAGGGACATCTTCCACTAGATCAGGTTGCTCACAGCCCCATCCAGCCTCATCTTGAACACTTCTAGTGATGGGGCATCCACAACTTTTGGGCAACCTGTGCCAGTGCCTCACCTCCCTCATCAAAAAATTTCTTCCTTCTGTCTGATCTAAACCTACTCTCCTTCAGTTTAAAACCATTGCCCCTTGTCCTGTCACTACAGGCCCTGGTAAAAAGTCTCTCTGTCTTTCTTAGAAGCTCCTTTTATATATTGAAAGGCCGCAATAAGGTCTCCCCAGAGCCTTCTCTTCTCCAGGCTGAACAACCCCAACTCTTCCAGCCTTTCTCCATGGCAGAGCTGTTCTAGCCCTCTCACCATTTTGGTGGCCTCCTCTGGCCCCACTCCAACAGGTCCATGGCTTTCTTGTGCTGGGACCCTGTCTTAGCAGTGGTCTGGGGAAAGAAACCCAGCACTTTAATGTTCCAGAGAAGGGCAGCAGCCTGTGACCACCACCCCGGTGCTGGCCATGCTCACCTCCGAAGCTGGTCCCCAACGGGTCCTTTCTAGAGCGCTGTCAGCCCAGCAGCCTTTCCCCTGGGGGCATGTCTAAATTGTTTCACTTCATAAACAAAACAATTTTGAATCTTTTCATGAAGAAGAAGAAGAAGAAAGAAGAAATCGGGCTGAAAAGATGAGCTCTCAGAAGACTTGAGTTGTGGGCAACAGTTATGGGATGTGAGGGTTGGAGGGAGAAGTACAAGAATGAAACCCTGGAATGATGACAGGTGAAGACGTTCGTATCTCATGGTTAAGAAATTCTCTTCAGTAAGTAACCAAGGACAGCTTCAGCCTTATTCTTGATTTGTTGCCATCCCTTTACCCTCAAAAAATGATGTTGCTATCTCTTGTTATTGGAAACCCAATGTATTGCAGAGAAGAGCATCCGTCTCTAGAGAGAAGGAGCTGTCGATTTTGGTGGCGTTCCCAGGAGATGCAAAGCACATGATAACTGTAAATGAAATCAGATAGGGGAAAAAATAGATTTTAATAGCCTGCCAATGAGTTGTTTCATTCAGAAAGATATGAGCGTGTATGCATCTGAACTTCTGTTTACCTCTAGTTTCTTCTTATTTCCAATTAATAACTGTTTCTCGAGGTGAGGACCATTTTGTGCTGCGTGTTGAAGGCGTGGGTAAAGGTGTGTGTACTGTTCAGGCATTCTGTTGCCAGAATGTTTTTCTCTCCTCTGAAAACAGTTAAGGAAACAGTGCTATAATTAACTGTCATAGGAATTCCAGGGTGAACAGAGCAGTTTTTCATAAGTGAAGACACAGTAATGATTATGTCGTCTTTAAATAGGGCAATGTTTGCTTTGAGCCTGTTATTATAATTCAGGTCTAGGGCTGCTGGACTCAGACTTATGGTGCGCACCTACAGCATCTCCTGGAATGCGTGAGCAGCAGGTTGGTGACTCTCAGGTCTCTTGCAGCCGTCTGAGACAAATTCAGACCTTAGGTGGGGGGATCGTTCTCTGCAGTTGCCCATCTCTTTCTGTTGGCTTCGGAGAGTTTAGGATAAGAGCGCTTCTCATGCAGGGACCTCAGTTTGGCGCTTGACCTTTGGTAGGTGCATTTGAACCTGGTAAGTTTGTCTCTTCTCCAGCGCCTGACCCCAGGGTGCAAGGAGTTAAACTGTAAAATTAGTGATAGACAACTCCCTGTCTGATGGGAGGGAGAGAGCAGAAATGCGTTTCTGCTTCTGTGTCCAACCGAACCCTCGAAGGTCAATTCTACTAGCTAGCTGTGAGTGATGGAGGCTACAGGAGGGTCCACGTGCATTACACTTTGTATTTGATACCAATTTCCAAAGACGATGGGGGTTGTCCGTGTCATGCAGCTCGTTGCAATGTCTCTAGCAAAATGCAGGGAGACATGTAGAAGGGGAAGGTGACTTCTTAAAAAAAACCCAACACATGCCTCATCTCCCTCTTGCTTATTCTGTCATAGTCGCACGCTCACAACACCAAGATGAATGTATTCGCAGAGTCTGCTAGGACCACATGCATGCCCGATGGAGAATAAGGCACGCAGCCATCAAGTCCTCATCACGTCTCTTGGTCCCCCTTCATTGGCAGAGACCAGCTGTTTTTTTGATGTGCCATTTGTGCCCTTTAGGAGTTGATGATGATTGGGATCTTTCTCCTTTTTGTCCTGTCTCTCCTCTTGTCAGTCATTAGTCAACATTGCTGATTTACTGACTGCCCCTTTTTCCCTCTACCTGGAGGTCTTCGGCTCTCGTCCTTTCTTTTCCCCTAGTTTGGGTGTCTTGAGAAACTGGACATCCTGTGATTTTTAATGTGCTGTGATCTTAACGACCTGCTGACAGAGGTGCTATCAACACGTGCTTTTCTCTTAACCATTCTTCTGCTATTTCTTCAACAAAGAGCTGCATTATTCTCTGGCAGCCATGGGAATGCCTCCACTGAGATAAAAGAAAATCTTAAAAGTTTCAAATTATGCTGAAACTAGTGAAAATAAATGATAAGCAGTAGCGTAAAAATGAGTGGCTGATGACAAGTATGTACGCAGGATAACGCTCGTTGAGTTCCCCCTCCCCTTGAAGGGAGGCGAGTCCACGGGCATGGGGCTGGCGTTCGCTTTCCAGTTTACCCAGCATTCCCATGCCAAAATCCACTTGCAAAAATGCAGGGACTCCAGGTAGAGAGGGAAAGCTGGCATCAGCATGGCCTTAACTAGCTTGGTCCTATTACTTTGTCTCCATTAAAACAATAAATCATTCGAGCTGCTGCTTCCCTGAACGTTCATGGTGCGTCTGCGCGAGCGGCTGGCCCAAGCGACCTGCCTGCTCCCTGCCAACGTTTCTGCTACTCATCCCGTAGTAAAGATAACATTATCTAAGCACTCAAGGGCAGAGGAGAGTGTCTCCCTCAAAAAGGCATCATGCATCTCCCCATGCATTTTCATCTCTGGCTTCTTTTCTGTCCTGTCGGTGCTTTGGTTTGGCTGTAGAGTTTTTTAATTTCTTTTTTAACCAGACAGCGCGTTATCCCTCCCTTGCTTCTCCCCAGCTGTCTGGTTCCTTAAAGGCAGTAATGTGTAATTCTCCCATCGTGGATGTTAGACCCGTTATGAATAAAGATGAAGTGGAAGCAGAATGCTTTCCCATTAATTTAAAACTTTGGTTATCATGACAACAGGTTACAACTCTCTTCATTGCCATGACAATCTCCTGCAAAATTGTTAAAACGTCGTCTTATAGTTATTTTTAGTTTGTCCTCTATTCCCATGGAGACCAACTTTTACTTGAAGTGTTTGATGCTTTGTGCTTGGAGCCTTTAATGAGCCTCACAGAAGTATGTAAGTCAGTAAAGGCAGAGACCTCCGAGGTCAACCGATCCCTCCGTCAGCCCTTGCGAGAATGGTCTGTACAGTACGCTTTTCTACTGCTTTGTTGTATTATGTGCGCTTCTTTTTTTTTATTATCTTCTCTTGTGTGATTTTTAACATTTACCTTTGCTGTAGAGCCTGAGCACTTGTATTCTTCTTTGCATATGGCCCTATTTGTTGCATTAAATTCTGTCTGAAACCTTCAGATTCTGCACGGGACACTGGAAAAAAAAATCTACAAGGGAAAAAGACAAACTATAGAAGATCGTGAACAGGGCACTTAAAGTGGTAATTTGGTTTTAGTTGCTATGTAGTTGTTTTGAGGAAAACAATTGGACAGAAATGAAGGTTTCTCTGTCTTTCCAGCAGTTTACAAAGGAAGTTTTACTGGAGTAACATTTGCTCCGTCAGCTAAAAATTTACTAGCTTATCATCAAGCAATATTACAAATTACCTCAATTATAAAGGGAAATAAAACTACTTTGTGAGCCTCCCTTTTTCCTGCGCTTTTATTTTCTCCCCGAGTAGCCAGTTCATGTGATCCATGGGAGTCTCGCCCCTCATCAGCTGGAATTAGAAATTAAAAGTAATAAGAACGAATAGCAGAAAACCAGGTTGCATCCATCGGACTGTTTCCCAAAAGCCAGGCAAGGCCGACTGTCAGCTACTATTTATTTATGAAGTATTTATCTTGCTGCTTCTTCAGTGGGTGCGAGCATGGCTACTCCAAAGTAAAAAATGGCAAAATTGAGATGGCATCACCACTTGTGCTGCACTGGAGAGGGTTAGCAGAGAGGTGACGCTATAGATTAATCCAGGTTTCTTTACATTTAGGCACTTGCCGTTAAAATTTAGAAAAAGGACACCTTCCAGTATACCGTTGTCTATGCAGTACTGATTCAGATCGATCAAACATCATGTTTCTTTCACAAAGATTGAAAAAACGAGTATTTCTGTAGGCAGTTGACGTTGGCTCGATCCATCCCTTGGCAGTGCTGCCGCGATGGCTGGGTTTTCTCTGCAGGGCTCCACGAACAGTGCAGCGGATCAAAGCCTCCCGTCCATGTGTAATTCTGTGCCCTCTTCCACTTCATTGCCTGTGGGTTTGTATTTGTGAGGAATATCTAATGCTGTCTGCCTCAGCCTGGAAGTCTTTCTTGAAGGTGGCTAAGACTCTGTAGGCATTTCATTTTGTATTCATCACACCTTGAGTAAGTGGGTTTTTGCTGTACTTGGGGAATTTTTCCACGTCTAATAACCATTACAGTTTTTATGTAGTTTCTTGATAGCCATCTTAAATTGTTGTGTTGTTAATACTAGCCTAACTCTTAGCTCTGCTTCCTCTGCCTTTGTCATGCGTAGAGCCTTTAAGTACTTGTCAACACTCATCAGCATCCCATAAAAGACTTTTTACCAAGGCCTGCAGTGACAGGACAAGGGGCAACGGCTTTAAACTGAAGGAGGGTAGGTTTAGATTGGACATAAGGAAGAAATTCTTTACGATGTGGGTGGTGAGGCACTGGCACAGGTTGCGCAGAGGAGTTGTGGATGCCCCATCATTGGAAGTGTTCAAGATGAGGTTGGATGGGGCTCTGAGCACCCTGATCTAGTGGAAGATGTCCCTGCCCATGGCAGGGGGTTGGACTCGATGTTCTTCAAAGGTCCCTTCCAACCCAAACCATTCTGTGATTCTATGAAATTGTCACTTAGCCAAACTACCCGTGTTTCACTATCTTTATCTTTCCCCCCAAATCAGACCTTCCGGCACCATAATCCTTTTAGGTGCTTTTCACTAATTTTCCTGCAGGTTGGCTTTATTGGGATGGGGTTGGATCCCTAACAAACCATGCCTGGAGGTGCTCGCACTGGCAGAAAGCTGGGTCCTCAAGAGTTTCTTGTGACGAAGCTGGTGTTGGCCACCGCTCCTATTTCTTGAAGTAAAACTGCTTTTTTAAGAGATGGCACAAATACACAGATAGTATTTCTATTGATGATTTAGGCCTCTCTAGCTCAGGAGCTTATCGTTGATTCTAAAAAGCTCTTTTAAAATGGTGTAAAATCTTTCCCTCTCTGGGATAATTAAATCCTTTTGCTCTTTAAGGTCACTCTGAATCTTTTTGCAGCCGATAAGAGCAATCAGAATAGTTTTTTAATGTCTCTTGCTTGCAGAATCCAGATATTCATCAGAGTCCTTTTGCTTTTTGGTGTATCAGACTTTGCATTTTCCATGTGGAATCAAGATAGAACGTGATTTCTGCATAACTCAGCCCTCATCTCTAACATTGTATCATTATTTTGGTAGCAGGATTTCCTGGGAGAGTTAATGGTTCAGTTCTGCTTTTCAGTTACAAGCTGTAGTTATAAAATACGGTCAAGATTTTTATCCTGATGTCGCTCAGCATTCTGCAAGATGCAAAGAAAATATAGGCCTGAAGCTGAGAATGCAGCACCTAAATGAAATAATAATCTATAAATCCCTTTGATATTTTTTTTCGTACTGCTACTTGTAGAGGACATTGCATAATTACGCTGATATTACTCACATGGTAAATTATGTTGATTGTAAGGTGTGTGGCTGTATCTAAGTGTTTCTGCAGAATTTTGTACACGTGCTGTACTCAAAATAATTTCTTTGCCTTCTTTGTGTGTGTTTAAGAGGGTATTTTGCTTTCCCCAATCACAATTGTTACTATAATGGCTGTTATCATTAGCAATAAAGGATATAGCTAATACAATTTATGCAAGTTATTAATAAAGCTGCTGATAGTTTTAATGTTGAATGGGTTTTGTTGCTTGGGTTTTTTGTTTCTTTTTACGTTATTTAGAATAGAATAGAACAGAATAGACTATTTCAGTTGGAAGGGACCTACAGTGATGATCTAGTCCAACTGCCTGACCAATTCAGGGCTGACCAAGTTAAAACATGTTATTAAGGGCCTGGTTATTAAATTTTTTAATTTGCATTTGTGTGACCAGTGACTTAATTTTATGAGACACGTTAGTCAACAAAATACACCATGATTCGTGCTTTCTCTAAGCTTGGGGCCAGCAGCTACAGTGAAGTGCAATGAGAAATCTCCAGGCACAGAAGAAGAGAATTTCCTTCCTCTTGCACGTAGCAGGTACGGAAAAGGCAAGAGGTGATGTATTATTTTGGAAGGGAGGGGGAATTTTTCAGATTTCCCTATTGGAATTCATCTTATTTAAATCAGCACAAATACAAATTAAGTCTATTCAGTTCCTTTAGTTATATGAAGAAGGAGACTTTTCTGTATCAAAGGGTATTGTCATCGTAAGCCAGGGCTGATGAGATGGTGAAAGACCTCGAGCTGCAGAGGTTGTTAGAAAAGTCCCAGTTTGGCAAAGTACAGGCGTGCCTGGCTTACAGCAAGGGTGCAGCTGCCGGCAGCAGAGTTGGCTTCCACCAAAAAGAGGGTCAGGAGAGGAGTTTGGGTTCAGGCTACCTGAGATGAAGAGCTATGAGGAATCCTCTTGTAGGGTAGATTCAGGCTAGATCTAAGGAAGAAATGTTTTATGCTGAGGGTGGTGAGGCACTGGCCCAGGTTGCCCAGAGTGGTGGTAGATGCCCCATCCCTGGAAACATCCAAGGCCAGGCTGGACGGGGCTGTGAGCACCCTGATCTGGTTGGAGATGTCCCTGCCCATTGCAGGGGGTTGGACTGGATGGGCTTTAAAGGTCCCTTCCAACCCAAACCATTCCGTGATTCTATGATTTCTCCTTAACATAGATTCTGCCCCAATGACTTTTGAGTAAACAAAGACTTAGAGATAAAAAAAGCTGTGTAAAATCCTTACATCTCCAGGAGATTTTCTCACTGTGATTACATGCTCGCCCCAAAAAGCACCAACAGAAGTTGCTTGGAGAATGGGCTTGTAAAGATTTTGTAGAAATGTAAGCTATCTGCAGCTATTTCCAATATTTCTTGTTAAAAAAAGTCCACAAGTAATATGCAAGAGCTTCATTCTGTCGGTAAATAAGAATGGCAAACAGCTCCAGGCAGCTGGTGCGTTTTTTCCTTGGATACCAAAGCAGTCATCCCAAGCAGGAATCCGTTCTTAAATATTTCTTTTTACTATAATAAACAAATCTTGGAAGCCTTGAGATCAAGGAGCAAGCAAATATGTAGAACAATAACTTATGAAAGTATGATGTTGTTTGTGCCTCTCAAAAATATTGCTGGTATTTATTATAGTAATCTTGTGATAACGTGGGGATTTTTTTCATTTAACTGTGGCCTACTTCTGCTGCTGGCTGGGTTCTTGGCTTCTTCTCAGCAGTGACAGTTTTAGGTCCTATCTGTGTAAGTGCATTTTATTGTACTGTGGTTTGAAAGTATATTATCAAGATGGGTCTTGAGTCCAGAGCCTTAAATTTCCTCTCCTCAAGCACTGAATGTATTTTCTTGCAGGGCGAATGCCCAGCACTGAATTATCGGGCGCATTTCTCTCCTGTACCTCCATCTGAGCTCCTTTCCAGTGCGGCATCCCCTCCTCATCCAGTGAAGAACCTCAGCTGAATTTCCAATGATCTCTTTCTACCTCCAGCTTTGTCCTTCAGCCTCCTTGACGTGTCTTTGAGATTCACCTTCTCCATCAACTTAGGAGGCTTTGTCACCTCTTGTCCTTCAGAGGCTCTGCTTTGTTCCACCTCCGCCTTTCTGTGGGGTCCCCACTGGGGTACGTCCTTGCTCTCTTTTTGCTTCTGTTGCAGAAAATGTTATCGATAGAAACAAATTAAGCTGCTCTCTTTAAACTGAAATTTTGTGGATCTTCCTTTCCGCTTAGACTTATTTCTTCTTGATCACTACAAAATCCGACCTTTCTCGTCTGTCTTTTTGTGTGCCTGGAGCTCGGGATCTTTTTCCCCCAACAGTTTTTACGTCTCTTGCTCTTCTTTCTGGATTTCCATGGAAAGCACTTAAGTGCTCCATCTGCCATCAGAGCTGGTAAACTTGAAGTCATGTTTAACTCAAGCCTTTATCGAGGTTACCAGCTTGCTTCTCTCTTCTTTTGTATCTCATTTCATTCTGAAGAGTTGAACAGAATAGAACAGAACAGACTGTTTCAGTTGGAAGGGACCTACAAGGATCATCTAGTCCAACTGCCTGACCACTTCAGGGCTGGCCAAAAGTTAAAGCAAATTATTAAGGGCATTGTCCAAGTGCCTCTTAAACACTGACAGGCTTGGGGCATTGACTACTTCTCTAGGAAGCCTGTTCCGGTGTTTGACCCGCTTAAATAAAAGATCTGTGACTTGGTTTTCTCACCCTTTTTTGATATTTTAGCAAAATTACAAAAGATCTAATTTCCAGGTTGAGGAGACGTTTCCCATCCTTGGTTTTAGCTGAATGTGAGCTAAGGTCCCCCAGATCTTGCTGAAAAGCCTTAGGACAGGGGGCAAAAATTTCACTTTTTTTTTCGAGGGGGAAATGTCTTCTTGCAATGGGGAGATACAAGCTGGTCTTAGTCGCCATGTTCTTCCTAGTGTAGTATTTTGATGAGATGAATGAGGGCAGCTCACACAGCCTTGGGGTACTTAATTCAAAAAACAGAGCTGGGGAAATAGATGCAAGACTTATGACGGTGCATGAAGCTTTCCAGCTCTACATCATCAGTTCAGCTGCCATCCAGGCGATTGCCGGGATGTGAGGATTATCGGACAGGCTTGTTGGCCTGTGTGAACTGAGCGGGTGGTGTTGGGAGCTTCTCTTTTTTGTACTGAAATGGGAAAGGACCCTGTATCCATGTGAAAAAAGTATTCAGTATCATAGTCTGGTATAAAAGAGCAAAGGGAACTGGCGTGTGAGACTGGGATGAAGCAAGCAAAGGGAAATTCAGGAGGCATTTGCTGTAAGCACGGTATCAAATGCTGCCAGCCGCTGACTCAGTGAATGCGCTGCAATTGATTATCCACCGGCTCGTCCACTTGTTTGCCTTCCAGCTCTTACATTGACCAATAGTTAAATCATCCCTCGAAGTCCCTGGGGCTTTCTTGACTAATTGACCGCTCAAGGTGGTCCAGGTGGTTCTCTGCAGGTCCATCTGGCAGCAACTTGAACCCATCTGGCCCTGCTTTGGCCTTGGAGAAACCTCTCCTGCTTCCCCGGGGAAGTTTATCCCAAAGTCTTTGCTTTCAGAAGTGTTCAAGAAACAAAGCAAGATACTGCAGCTACCAGTAACTCCTGTCTGTCAGTTGTTTGTAGGACAGACTGAATGACTTCTGCTGCAAAATAGTGCATGACTTTTTTATCACAAGAAAATGCAGGAGCAAACGTCATCTATTGGGAGAGCCCAACTCTTATATATTTAGGAAGAGTAACGCGTAGTCCTAGGGAATTTGGATGTTAAAGCTTCTGGCGTGTCCCTTCAGAGCAACTCTCCAAAGTAAATGCAAAGCTGGGCGTCTTCGAAAGGCATCTTGCGTTTCTGTATCCACCTTTGCCAAACGGGAGGACTTGGCAGTCCCCGGGATGGGGAGATTTGGTGCATGGCATGACTTCTGATGTTGTTGGCAAATGGTGCAAGTTGCATAGTATTTGGCACTGTTAGATTTTTTTTTTTTTTATTCCTTATTTTTAGAGAAATTTTTTGTTTTGCTCTTGCTCCTGGTGTAAATCAATAGGCTTCACAGGGAGGTGTCTCCAAATACTCGCATGCATCTACGTGCATACAAACTCTGTGCCGTTGACGTCCTCACTATGCTTATTCAATTACTAAATACAAGCCTTTGCTTTCCTGCACTGTCAATCCAACACATTTTATCAGCAGAATGAAGGTCGTTTCAGTCCTTCAGGTGAACAGAAGACCTCCCCGCCTTTTTAAATCAATACTCGTGGCAAGATTATTTTTAGAAAGGGAAGGTCAAGCCCTGAAGCTGAACGCCTCGCAACGGCGGCAAGAGTTCAGGTTTAGTCCCTGCCTTTGCTGCCTGGGGCTGGGGCGATGCTCTCCCGTGCGGTACCCAATGCGAACCCACCGGCCAGGACCGCTGGGTTTCCTTCCAGCATCACCCTCGTTGCGCCCGGCTCCCTATGGCTAATGCGTACAGAAAGCAGATTTATGCAGCTCATTTGCTGCCCCTGTATAATCATTCTTAGCCCTGCATTAATGTGCTGAGCAAGTAAAACTAGTTAATGAGAGGAGGAGAAAGGAATCTTTTTTGTAGGTCTAATGCTCTTGTTCCTGGAAGCGGAGGGGAGTAATTAGCATTCCAGCCGAGGAACCAGTTACTATGGCAGTGCGTATTGATGAAACGCGGTTGATACAAGTGAGCTAATTCAAACCAGCCGAAGGCCATATGTTTAGCTCTGTCTTTGTTATATAACAAGTTTTCACGTCTTAAAAAAACCCATTTCTGAGTAGAAATGACCTTCAAGGAATGGTTAAAATAAGAAAGCCGCCGGCCTTTTTGTTACCGGCACACAAACTCATTAGTTACATAAACAGGACGAAGGTTTTTAATCTCCTTTTGAAGTTATTTGCATATTTATTGAGACTTACCGTGCCTTTTTATTTGGTGTCCCACTGATCCGAAAGTGGAGGACACGCATGGCTGCAAAACCCACCACGTTTCCCTGAAGTTCATACCAAGATGGGTTATTAGTCCTTGAGGTGGGACGAAATGGCGGAGTTCAGTTTCGCTATGAAATCAATAAACCAGGAATTTCTTGGTATTTCTATGCATGTTTTTTGTTGAATATTTGATCTGCAGATTATTTATTTTTTTTCCTGTGTTCCTTGTTACTCTTTAAAAGAAGAAAGTCTTTGGGGCATTGAAATTCATTTTACTACAAGGAGGAAAACATGGGATTTCAGCCTTGCTGAGTGGCGAGCGACCATCATAATTAGATTTATCACCAAAAATGAAATCTCAGAGAGCGCTGTTGAGGCAAATGTTTCTTCGCCCTCCAAATCGCTGCAGAGGAGGGGTTTGGAGAAGTGGAACTTCATTTTGCCCCTTGCTTTATCGTGAACAGCGTTGCTAGACTCCGCATTCGTAGGATGGTTTCGTGGCTGAAAGTGAAGCAGGAGCCAAGATGTCCCCGCTCCGCCGCGCTCCGGTGGTGCTGGTTCTCCTTGCTCAGCCTGGATGGAGTCAGTGGGTACGTAGCACCAGTTTTGAATGCTCCGTTTCAGATATCCATCTCCTTTTAGCTATATCACAGCCCTACGCATCCCCTGTGCACGTATAAATGGTATCCTGCCAACTGTGGCTTCTGAAAGTTGAAGTCATACTGAAAAAAAAACCCAAACAAAACCAAATGTGTTACCCCCCAAATATATTTTATTAACCACATATTGCCAGGATGGCAATTCTATAGGCTACAGGTTGCAGAAGGTGCTATGGACAGCACGGAGTGTAATGATTAAATTGCACGGTGCACCTGCACATGGGCTATTGCGGTGATTAATTTTAAATGCTGTCCTGTAATTATAATCAAACTAGGTTTCTCTGCAGAAACCTTTGTGCGCAAGCAGCAAGGAGCTGTTATGCGTTATTGACTTCGGAGTAGCTGGAAGAAATTCAAAACATCTTCATATAAATTACATTTTGGTCATGGTCTGCTCATCCACACTGGCTTTGCAGGCACAAGCTCGAATGCGGCTCCCGGCTGTAACGGCATCTCTGCCTCTTGGCCGCCTTTTCTCACCACGCATTTGCTGCTCCCTGTCCCCACCACGAAGGTTTCCTCCAGGACACCAGCAACGCAGCTGGGGTTCCTCACCCCCAACCCCACTTAGATCCCATCAAAGAGGCGCATCCATCGCATGCTCTCCAGCAGCATCTATCCCCGGCTCCCAAAATTCGGCACGTAGCTGATGGAGATGAAGAGAGACCACAGCGCTGTGCCGGGAAGCGCTTTCCCCGCCTTCCCCCAAGCCTGGCATGGGCTGCAGCTTTGATGAAACTTGTACTTGCTCTTATTTCTTTGCGTACCCGACTCACTGCATCCTCTAGCTTTTTCTCAGGGTTACGCTGCCACTGGTGCTTTTTGCTACCTGTTTCCCTTTTGTAGTATTTCTGGTTTACCCCAGTTAAGGCAAAAAATAATTAAGGGGAAAATGAATTCAATAACTCCACGATATGTTTAATTTTTTGCGGCGTAGCCCCATCAACAGAAGGGCTGCCAGAAGGGGGACGTGGAGGGGGGAAGCAGCGAGCTGCACCGAGGATGCACCTTGGAGATGGTCCTGCCATAACCTAAGCGTCTTGACGGATACCGTAATTTCAAAGCTTTGGCTTCTGGGGATACACTCGCTTGTACGCTGCCTTGGCTGCTTTTAGATTTTCATTTTACTCATTCGCTTGGCTGTACCACTCGCCGACGGAAAGCTGGAGGGGATTCCGGAGCGTGTTCCCTAGTCCTGAAAAAGCTGGGTACCCTCCAGCCAGCGACGTGAGCATCAGCCTGTTCTCAGCGAGCCGAAGGGACGTTCGCTGCTGCGTTGCGGTTAACTCGGGAACGCAGCCCTCTCTCTTCCACGTTGTATTTTTCAAAGTGAGAGCATCCTCCCATCTACATCCCTCTCTCCCCGCGTCTTACACTGGTGCCGGGATCATCTCAGCATCAAAGAGCCACAGCCAGGTTTCTTACTGAAATATCCCTGCACGTTTATCGAGTACCTTTTGTCATCCTTTAGATTTTTCTTTATTATTTTCTTAGGTAGGAATAAGAAACTGGCGCAGGCTCTGTCATGTGTTGATCTGGGCGAGTGTTCCTAATAAAACATTCATAATATTGTGCTCTTTTACAAGTAAAATGGTGGCCTACGCACTTTTACGAGCTAGGCTGTACTAGTCGTCGCAGAAAATATATGCTCATTTAATGCGTTGCAATAAAGAGCCCTTTATAGAGTGGGATTTTTTTTATAGTTTATTCATCTCTATTTATGTAGAATCCCCTTGAGAATCTGCGAGCCTTTTGCTTATTCAACCGCTTTTGACTGTTTTGCCATGTCTCTCCCATCGAGGGGATATTACAAGGTACTTAATATTTATTAGTGGTGCTCCCCAGGGCTGAGTGTTGGGACCAGTCCTATTTAATATCTTTATCGATGATCTGGACGAGGGGATCGAGGGCACCCTCAGTCAGTTTGCAGAGGACACCAAGTTGGGTGGAAGTGTCGATCTGCTGGAGGGTAGGAAGGCCCTGCAGAGGGACCTGGCCAGGCTGGATTGTTGGGCCGGGGCCAACTGTATGAGGTTCAACAAGGCCAAGTGCCGGGTCCTGCATTGGGGCACAACAGCCCCAGGCACCGCTGCAGGCGTGGAGAGGAGCGGCTGGGAGCTGCCCGGCGGGAAAGGACCTGGGGTGTTGGTCAACAGCAGCTGAACATGAGCCAGCAGTGTGCCCAGGTGGCCAAGAGGGCCAATGGCATCCTGGCTTGTATCAGGAACGGTGTGGCCAGCAGGAGCAGGGCAGGGATCGTCCCCCCGTGCTGGGCACTGGTGAGGCCGCCCCTCGAATCCTGTGCTCAGCGCTGGGCCCCTCACCCCCAGAAGGAGCTGGAGGGGCTGGAGCGTGGGCAGAGCAGGGCAGCGGGGCTGGGGAAGGGGCTGGAGCCCAAGGGTGGGGAGGGGCGGCTGGGGGAGCTGGGGGTGCTCAGCCTGGAGAAGAGGAGGCTGAGGGGAGCCCTCATCGCTCTCTGCAACTGCCTGAAAGGAGGCTGGAGCCGGGGGGGGGGGTCGGTCTCTTCTCCCCAGGAACAAGCGATGGGACGAGAGGGAACGGCCTCAAGCTGCGCCAGGGCAGGGTTAGGTTGGGCATTGGGAAAAACTCCTTCCCCAAAGGGCTGTCAGGGCCTGGCCCAGGCTGCCCAGGGCAGGGGCTGAGTCCCCATCCCTTGGGGGGATTTAAAAGCCGGGGAGATGTGGTGCTTGGGGACATGGGTTAGTGGTGGCCTTGGCAGTGCTGGGTTAGCGGTTGGACCTGATGATCTTAAGGGTCTTTTCCAACCTTAACAATTCTATGATTCTATGATTCTATTTATTTGATGAGCATTGCCAGGCCCTTTGCTCTTAGAATAATATCCTCTACCTTGTTGCAGCAGTTTATGGTGCCGGTGGATTAATATGGTTGTGGTAGGGTTTCGTAGCTGGGGAAGGGAGATGGGCAGGGTTGCAACAAGTCCTTTGACGGGCTGGTGTGCTGTCAGGTTTAAAACCCATGTCCCATGGTTAAACCACACTTTTAAGCCCGTCCTGCTTAGCAGGTCTTGCTTTTTGGTCCACCAGGACTCTGCTGCACTGGGGAGAGGATCAGATGAAAGCACTGCCCTATACAACACATTTTTGCAGTTTTTGAACAAAACTCCACACTTCTGTTCCGTATGAACCGTATTCATTTACGTTCAGGAAACGTTTGCCTGACTCTTAAATGTTTTCCTCTTTTTTTTAATCATTGGCCAATTTATTGCAGAGGCTTAAGTAGATGTCGGAACTGTATTTGATTTAAAGCAGGCTTGCGAACTTAGTGCGTATCATAAAAAAATGAGATGTTTATAGATCCTCTGCTGTTTGAAGGGGAATACGCCTGGCTTTCTGGGGTAGGCGCGTGCTATGCCTAAACCCAAGGCTTTAGAGATAAAACATGGCACTGGGATGCCTGACTAATCTCACGGAGGGATGCTGTGATAAGATAACGAACTTGGGAACGGTTGTTATTGTTAGGAGGAGGGACGTTGCAGGGCACAGGCTGCCAAAAGCACCCGATAACGTCCTGCGAGGGTGGCATCTACGGGTCCTGTCCCGCTGGCACCTTCCAGGCTTTCCTGTGCACATCAGAGGATAAATTACTGTTTCTAATTACCACGTGAAAAAACCCCGAAGGGCAGGTTATCCTAGATTCGGTTCCTCCAAAGCCTGGCGTTGCCGGCGGAGCGACGCCCTGCAAGGGCAGGGGGGAGGTTTCGGGAGGCTTCCTTTGCCAGCAATTCATGGTTTCAGGGATTCGGTAGGAGCTGTTGGTCAGTGTGACAACGTACGTTTCTGTCCCTTCCTATAGCACCTATACAGCAGTTTCGGGGGGGCTTAGCATCGTGTGGTAGCCGTGCCTTCTGCCTTGCAGGTATTATTCCCTCCAGTGCCGTACCCATGCTACAAGACTGACAGCCTCCTTATCTTTTAATCCCATAGACTGATTTTTTTCCTTCTGTGCTTATGTATTTACGTGACCCTTTATAAATATTGTATAAAACGTTACATTTTTTTCTGTTTGAACAAATAGTCAGGATTCTATTAAGGAACAGGGCACGACATCGTTTTAAAAATTAAATAGAGCGTTACAAATCGGCTTTCTTCCTTTAAAAACATTTCAGGTGTATTCACCAGGATGTGGGAAAACAAGGACAATGTGTCACAGTGTAAAAAAGAAAGAGAAATCTTTGCAGTCAACGATGATTTTGGGAGGAAAGTAAAGATAATTTTATTGGGGCAAATAAATAGGTTTTTCTTCCAGTCTGGGACTTGGGTAGCCAGCATCTGTAGTTATTCTGCCCAGAGGGTTTAGGAAAATCCCGCTCCGTTGGTCCTTAAGCGCTGCTTCAGCGGCTTTCCCAGGGCTGCCTTCAGGCCTGGGCTCCGGGTTTGGGTTCCTGCGTCACCCCATTTTGTCCCCATTTTGTCCCCATTCTTCACTCCCAGTTCTGCCTAGTTCTTCCCCCGCCTCTTCAGCCTGGGCTGTGGCAGTGGTGTTAGGCTTAATTTGGCAAACGAATGGAAAACATAAAAATGATTCCGTTCAGTTTGAATAATAATTAATATTTATTCTTCTCCAAACACTGCGTTTGCCTGCCAGCCAGTCTGGTTGCATTTAATACAAATTATTTCATTCAACCCCAAATGTTTAATTTCAGTCATTTATGAGAAAATTAAAGGAAACAAAGAGTGAAGAGAGGTGCTAATTTTCCCCTTCATCCCAGTAGTCCCAGGATTAGGATTTTTTTTCAGGGTTTGGAAGAACCAGCTTCAGTTCTGCCTGAGAAGGTTTGAACCTGTATGCTCTTGTTTCAAGAGTGATCACAAGGTTTTAAGGATATTTTGGGATGCTTTTCCTATTTATTTATAATTCCGTTCCGTTTTGCGTTAACACTGGAGTGGGACCAGAGTCCAAACGAATGTCCTAACCAGCAGGTTGAGTCCTCAGTATATTTTTCCAGTTGAAATCATCCTATAGATTTGAAGGAGAGTCACCGAATAATTCAGGTTGGAAGGGACCTCTGGAAGTCATCAGGTCCAGCTTGAGTCAGGTTGCTCAGAGCCTTGTCCGGTTGACAGAAGTTAATGAAATGTTTTCGAATGATTGAAGCCACATGCTTTGGCAGGTTTGCAAATTATGCTGAAAAAAAAGTTCTGCTGACTCTGTTGCCAGGTTTTGAAAGGACAGGACCTTCAGAGGATCCAGGATGTAAAGCGCTCATTCCTGGAGGCTGGAAAGATGACAGAACTTTGAATGAGTGTAGCTCAAGGGAAAAATGGGGAACGGGGAAGCTCAAGGCTTTAGCTCGGATACGTGCGCTTCCATATACATTAGCTGGCAGGTGTGGTACGTATGGCGTGCACGAGATGCTCGGCCGAGATGAGCCTACGCTTCCGGGGTCAAGGCTGGCTGGAGGCTCTTGCCATGGAAGAGCCTTGCAGGGCCTTTCTCTTCGCTGTTACCTGTGTGGATTATTTTAGATTATTCTCAGCACTGACTTGATTCCCTGGCAGCTTGAAGGCTTTTTTAGAACAGAACAGACTATTTTGGTTGGAAGGGACCTGCAAGGATCATCTAGTCCAACTGCCTGACCACTTCAGGGCTGACCAAAAGTCAAAGCCTGTTGTTAAGGGCATTTTCCAAATGCCTCTTAAACACTGACAGGTTTGGAGCATCAACCACCTCTCTAGGAAGCCTCTTCCAGGGTTTGACCAACCCGTCCCAGTCCTTTTTTATCATAATATACTGTTGAACTTGTCTTACCTCAACTGCACATGGAGCAGTGACTTTCCTCCATCTCTCTTTCTAGATGCTGAGGCAGTGTGTACAGAAATATTCATTTTATTGCTGTTTTTTTTCCCCTCTGTTCATGTTTGAGCCCTGCAGTGCTTTGGCTGGAGCTGACCTCAGAATAGGTCGGGCACAGTGGAAATCAAACAGCAGCACCTCCAAACCTGGCCCCATTATCTCCTCACTGGTGGGACCAAAATCTTCCTTTTACTCCTTACAGGCTTCTATGGAAAATTTTATGGCTTTTATGGAAAGATTCAGCATCCTTCGCTGCACTATCAGTCTGAACACCGCGTTTCTTGATTTATTTTTGTGTGGTTTTTTTTTTTCCCCCCAAAGTTTACAGGATCTGTGGACACAAAGCTTTTGCAGCTGGTGCTGCTTTGTCAATGGATTTCCACATCCTCCCAAATTCAGGATGATGAATCACCCGGCAGAAACAGGAAAGGAGTAGCAGTGCCGTCTCATCCGAAACACGGCCCCATTCATACCGATGCCTTAGGATGCTGCATGTTATGGGCGATGAACATGACATTGTTTTGTTTTCCTAGAATGTGCAATTAGTGGAGATATAAAAAGTTGGTGCTGATCACAGTTCCTTTGATAGCAGGATGAGAGAATAACAGCTGAGAGAAGGCGAGAAAAGCGGGAGGTTCTCCTAGGGACATCTCAGCTCTTCTGAGCTGGGCCCCATCTCTGCTTTCCAGCTGAGCACGCTTCCGATGAGCCCATTGCCCAACGATTTTTATAACTTAACTCAGTCCAAGGCACGTTTTATGATTATTAGGGTAAATATGTATCATTTAGCAAAAGTTCGGCTCAATTTTCTTCCTGGCAAGCTGGCCAAGTCTTGCAGTTGAGCTAGTCTGTACTTTATTTCCTAATGAAATGACATTCTTGATAGGAAGCAAAGTGTGAACCAAAGAAAGCAGATGATGACTGTATCATCTCCCTGTATTGTCTATCCCAAGTAAAAGGCTAAAGCAGTGCAGGGTGATATTCTCTCTTGTATTAAATGTTGCACAAACGAAGAAGAATAATTAGGAAGTGCCGTCTGCTTCTGTTAAAAATGCACATACAGCAAGTAGTGAACATGTCCCTGTCAGGTCACGGTTTTTCCTTCCTTGCCTGTGTGTATTCCCCTTTATTCTCTAACTTTATTTTCACAAGGTAAAATGGAAAAGGTAATTAACAAAAATAAAGTCTGGTTTCACCCTGGAACAAGCGTATACTGGTGCGCACTGGTGGGATCTTTAGTTTTCTGACCAGACTTCTGCTACGTATTCAATTTGTTGCATGTGTTCAACTCAACCCTTGGGAAGCAAAGACCTTCTTGAATATTCATTGAATAAGTCCTTCTAACGTCCTGAACTTGCATACCTAATCAGGTGATATATTTACTTTCTTAATCCCTCCTGACCTCCTTCCATATGTAAATTACACAATTTGAAAGCATATACTTAGCACCGGATGGGAGATCCAGCTGATTACTCTTACAGTAATTGCAGTGCCTCTTTCCAAAATTCCCTGGAAGAATCCTCAATCTTAAGTCTCACTTGGCCGTGCTATGCCCTTGACCACTAATAAATCAGTTTTAGCCCATTTCTGTTTCCTTGAAAAGGAACCTGCATCTACATTTGCTTTAATCTCCTGAAAGCCTGCACGAATTACACCAAAAGGCTTTTTGGAAAATTGCTTGAAAGCATTATCAAACAGGTAAGATACCAACTCACGATCGTGCTAATCTGTTGGAGCTCTTTCCTTTTAATTCTTTTGTGAAACATTGAGGGGCTGTTCCAGTAAGTTTCCCTAGACATCCCTAATGCCCTCATTTATTTAATATGATCAAATGGCATCCCTTGTTGTGTCTAAAGCAAATTTAGTTGAGCTGGAGGAAGGGTCTCAAAAGCAAACCAGTCTTTTGGATGTCATAGTGATGAGAGCAGGAATAATAATAAAAATGAACGATGCCGTCACTTCCTTTTCTAAACTTTCCGTTTATTCTATGGCCCTAAAGTGAAAATTACGGTGATATTCATTAGGGTTGATTTTATTCAAATAGCACTGATTGGGTTTCTCTCCTGGTGTGATTTTAATCCAGCTTGGTTTGTTAATTTGTATCTTGCCCCTTTGGGACTGCTTGGTGTTCGGCAAGAAATTTGTCAAGTTCTGTCCTCACAAACGTGCCTGACGGCGGTCAGGGAGCAGAGCTGCTCTGGGTTTCGGAGAAGACCCCTCGTTTTGTCTCGCGTCGGTCTTGACTTAGGAGGACACTCAAGCTCAAATGCATCCCTGTTCAGGTAAAAATGCAGCATGGACTTAAGTGTTTTGCCATACAAGAACATTTGTTCTTTTTGGACATTAAATACGTTACAGCACGAGAGCAAACTCTTTCACTCTGTTCAATTCATTTAAGTACGATACTTTGATTCGAGCTTAATAATGAGAAAACCACCCTAAACCAAGAACGTATTTCAGAATAAATGGCTCGTACAGGTTATGTGTGTGGCCCTGGAAGCCGTAGTGCATTTGTTAGTGCAGGACGTCTCAGGGGCAGGAGCTTCTAGAGATGAGAGGAGAGCCCACAACTGATGTTTATCCCCATTCCGTTTCCTACCTCCACTTGTGTCGTGTTTAACAGTGCGTTTTGGATACGACCGTGATCGGCAACCGGGCTGGTGGATCTTGCCTAGCGCTTCCCAAGACTTTGGCTTTGTTATGATGGAGGAGTTGGCTCTTGGGTTTCACCAGCCTTTCTGCTGAACATCATATTCATCAGAAAGTGCTCCGTATCATTCGGCAAATGAAACTTAAAAATTAAAATATCTACTCAAAATCATGCAAATGCATATTCAGCTTAGTGTCCTGTAAATAAATTTAAAAAGCAAGGGGCCAAAATGATGTCAGCTGAGGAGCTGGATTCATCTCACCTGTCTTTAGGGGGTGTCAGGATAGAGGGTCTACACGTTAACCCCTCACCACGGGCTCTCCCAGGAGAGAAACAGGGATTTCTTGAGTGTCACTCATCTCAGCAAACGCAGAATTACTCTGAGTTGCAATGAATCCCTTCCCCCATAATTAATTAATTGTAACTGATTCATTTCTGTCAAATATATTGGAGATAAAGGTGGGCGAACCTCTGTATAATACCTGATTGTAGACCTCCGTATGATGATATTTAACTTGACAAGCTTGTCTTCAGTGCTAATTTTAGTAAGCAAAAATTAAAAAAAAAAAACGAACTGCAAAAAGATGTGCAGGAGACAAAGTGTTTGTGGGGCAATTGGTGCATGTTGAGATTTGGACTAAAAATGCCACGTCTCAAGCTACTTCAGGCAAGTTTTTGCTGTCGTGGAAAATGAATTCAGCACTGACGCTGATTTTATTATACACTCCAATAAAACAGGTATTGAATTACATAGGTGATATATAGTTATAGTGGACAGATACTATGGGAAGTACAGTACTTTCTTCTTTTTCACTCTTATAAGTGAAAATTTTAAGCTAGAATCAGTTTTTGATGCCCTTAATCATGAGAATATGGCTGACCCTTTGTATCTTTTTAGGGGCATGGTTTAGTGGTGGACTTGACAGTGCTGGGTTCACAGTTGGACTTGATGTTCTTAAAGGTCTTTTCCAACCTTAACGATTCTGTGATTCTATGATTCTATGATTCTATAATTCTACGATTCTGTCTTCTCACACAGCTGAGATGTAGTGATGCTGAGATACAGCTGCATTGCCAGGCCGTACCCTTAACCGCATTCAGAGCATCTCCTCTTCTGCCAGTGGTCATATATAAAATAATCCTGACAATGTGTTGTACCTGCTTCCAAGGCATGATTACCAGCCAGCCAGCAGGTTTCATTTTCTACTGAAAAAAGACTGTGATTCTTTGTACTAGGAAAGGATAAATGCCAGGCAAGAAGCTGGTGTCACCTGCAGGTTGCGAGATGGCTGGTCTGGGTGCAAGCGGTACGTAAATACCTGGTGCAAGCTGCTCTTGGGACACGCCGCCTGAAATAAAAGTTTCAGTAAGGAACTGAAATATTTAACTAGCTTGATTTAGGACGAGAGGGAACGGCCTCAAGCTGTGCCAGGGGAGGTTTAGGTTGGGTATTAGGAAAAATGTCTTCACGGAAAGGGTTGTCAGGGCCTGGCCCAGGCTGCCCAGGGCAGGGGCTGAGTCCCCATCCCTGGGGGGATTTAAAAGCCGGGGAGATGTGGTGCTTGGGGACATGGTTTAGTGGTGCATTTTTATGCACCAGAAGCCGAAGATGCAATCACACAGAATTCAGTGAAGTACGTGATAGGTAAAAGAAATAGTTTGCTCATTTGTCAGCCCTTGTGAAAGTGGGATGAAAATCAAGAGATGTATCAACAGGCTGCCGAGTGGGAACCGAGGAGAAGGTGGTGCACGTAGTTTGAGGATGAAGAGAGCTAGTGAGGTGTCACATTCAGTACTGTCATGAAGCAGAGAGAGAGAGAAAACGAGAAATTTAGGCAAAAATACAAAGACCAAAACCTCAATAGTAGTTTTCAGGGTCATATTTCTAATTCTGGTCAAAAGATCAGTGACATCATATGTGTGCGAGGAACATGTATTAAAGCAGGCAGTGAGGCAGGCAGGGTCTTATGTGACGAAGCAGCCAACGTATTGCATCGGTGCGTTCTCTGGCTCTGCGTAGAAATGCATTACAAGGCACATAAACCTTGCCAGGTATAACGTGAGATGGAAGTTTGGAAGGAAGAGAAGGGATTGAAGTTGCAAAAACCTAAATGAGGTATGTTTGTGTCATTTATAAAACTTCTGTGCTATTGCAGGAGCTTTAGGAGGACTTTTTGATGCTGCTGAAGCTCTTCAGATCTTCACTTTCATGTTCTTTTTCATAATCTCTTTATCTTTTGATATACCAACACCAAAATGATCATACCAAGCTGTCTGAAACCATAAAAAAAGATGCTGCCCTGTTTATTGACCTCTGCTTGAAAGCTGGAAACCATACTTCATTTCCTTAGATGTTTTCATTTCACCTCCTATATTATTGTAGTCGTCTGTCTTTCAAGCGTGGGACAAGCTGAGAGCCTAAGAATTTCCAGTCTGGAGCAGGTCCTCATGGTCCACCTGGTTCCTTCTCCTCTCCCTGGCAGGACCAGCACCAGATGCTGCAGAGAGGCGCAAGACCTCCACAGCGAGAAGACATGGAGGATTCTTCCTTTCCCCTCTCCAGGTGCATGGCTGTTAAGTCCCCTCACAAGCTTTGTTAGTTTGGTTTAAGCTGTCTGATATGAAATCTCCTAACTCCTTCTATGATGGATGTACTGGAAGAGGCTGCCCAGGGCAGGGGCTGAGTCCCCATCCCTGGGGGGATTTAAAAGCCGGGGAGATGTGGTGCTTGGGGACATGGGTTAGTGGTGGCCTTGGCAGTGCTGGGTTAGCGGTTGGACTCGATGATCTTAAGGGTCTTTTCCAACCTTAACGATTCTGTGATTCTATGATTTTACACTTATCAGTAGTGGATTTTATTGGTTGTCATTTTGCTTATTCACCAAACTTGGTACAGGTTTTTCCCTTAAACTCCTTGTGGTCCTCTCTGGTCTGGTTAGTGTTGTTAATACATTTTACTAGCAGGTTTTCTTTTTTACTATTCACTTTTCATTATTAACACATATATCAAAGAATTGTTAATGGCTTTTTCTTCCATAAGTTAAGAGAGGAGTGGTGCTGCAGTGAATGAACACAAAATAAATCAGAGCCTCCTCCACGAGCAGGGGAGCTGGCAGGGGATATTTTTACCTTTCCCAAGTCTCAGGAGCCAGCCCTCCCTTGTGCCCACAGGGCAGCACATCGGTTTTAACGTGCATCGGTGCTGGCTTTGATGAAGGGCTGCAACCTTCCCCCCGCCGTCCCTGGCCGCTATCACTGAATCAGGACAACGAGACCAAATGTCCTTTCTTGGCTGTTTAATGCTGACTGTTGTTATCGACGCCTTTATCACAGCAACAGCGCAAATCAGTTCCAGTGGGAGACAGAAAGTACACCCTGTCCAGGACACCGAGCCCGGGTCAGTTCAGGCAACCAGGCTTTTTCCCCCGTTGTTTAAGCTGGCAGCGAGCTGATATCTTTTAATTGAAGTGCCCAGCGATAGCAGCAGCATGCGTGCTGGAACATTTGGTGGCTGGACCCTCCGGGAGGGGATGAGGATGCTGCGGAGGGCAGATGCTCGTGCGTGCGCTGAGCATTCATCACCTCCTTCCAGCATGTTTGGAGTCTGCTCTTCTACCCTTGTTTTGTGTGTCTTTCCTTTATCCCCTGCCAAAGGATTTATTTAAATGCATTCTCATTTCACTATCTTTTTTTCTTTCTTCCTGCTAGACTGTCTATACTTGATTTGCAGTTAATTTTCCAGAGTACGTGCAGCTTCTTGGACAGGGAGAAAAAAAATCTTCTGATGTATGATTCTTGCATTGAATCATAAAGCTCCATTTCGTGTCATTTTCTGGCAAATGTAATTCACTGTGGGAATTATGTTTGTGGTTCGGATCCTTGGGTCTAAGACAGCTCTTTCCTGTAAATCATTAGCAAACAATACAGAAGCTCTGTCTCTGATTGACAGCTCAGTCCGTATATGTCATTACTCCACTCCGGTTTATTTACCTTTTTCATTAAGCTTAGGTGTAAAACTGCCCACATAAAAAAAAAAAAGAGTAAATTAGCTTCAACAGGAATGATTAAAGCTATTACCATATTCTAATTTATCACCTATTACCAGACAAACGAGCGCACGCTGACTTCGTGCTCTCCCTCCACTGCGCTCTTCACTGCCAGCGTTGCTTCTAATAACAGAAGGTACTTGACACCACTTAGAGCACAGCACCCACAATGAATCCGGCACCTCTTCGCATCCAAATTCAGGTGAAAAATAGGACTGCTATCTCATATATATTTCATATAAAGCCATGCTTGTTGTAATTGCAAGTATGAGCAAAAAGACACCATTTCAGGGGAGAGAAGACAGAAGAAGCAGGAACTGAAGTGCAGGAGAGGAATAGAGAAAGCATAAAATAGCAATTATTAAATAATTCTGTGTCAGAAACTCTCTGGCTAATATATTAAATCCTGGAATAATTTAGTTTGGAAGGGCTCTCTGCAGATCTTTTTTCCTCAGCCCCTGGCTCAAATCAAAGCCAACTTCAAAGTTAGATGTAGAGTCATATCCAATTGAGTTTCAGATTTAGCCAAGAAAGGATATTTCCATCCCCTCTCCGGGCCCCCGTTCCACCCTCCCTGTGGAGGTATTTTCTCCCAATATTGAGCTGAATTTTTCTTGCGGCACCTCGTGCTCGTTGCACGTCATGCTTTTGCTGTGCCCCTCCAAGTAGAGCATGGCTCCATTTTCCTTCTGACCCCCCAGCAGGTAGCTGCAGATGGCAGCGAGGTCTCCAACTTGCCTTCTCTTCTTCTGGCTGAGCAAACCCAGCACGCTTTGTATGTTCTAAGCCTTGGGAACCACCGACAATTACCCTTCCAGTCTGATGATCCAGCCAGTTTTCCACCCATCCAGTCATTAATTCCCTGGTCCTGGGGGAGACCATGCTGAGGGACGTGCTGTGGTCAGGGTGAACAACATCCACGGCTTTCTCGTCAGCCGCTGAGCCAGTCGTCTCATTAATGAAGGCAGTCAGGGTAGTGTGGGCATGATTTGTGCTTCACAAATCCATGGTGGCTGTTCCCGATCACCTTCTTATCCTTCACATAACCATCCTGGTTATGGTTTCCAGAAGGATTTGCTTCATGAACTTCTGGGTAGGGAGGTGAGGCTGACTGGGCTGGCATTCCCCTCTTCGTCCTCTTCGCCCTTCCTGAAGGCGGGTGTGATGTTTCCCTTTTTCAGTCACCAGGGACCTTCCCCATCGCCATGACCATTCAGAGATGACAGAGTGGCAGTGACATCAGCCAGCTCCCTTGGCACCCTCAGATACATCTCGTCTGGCACTATGGGCTTGTGTATGTCCAGGTTGCTGAAGAGGTCCGTAACTCATCTGTCCTCTATCAACAGTTGTACGTCGCTCCTTCAGACTCTGCCAAGGCAGCCCGCTCTCGGGCACATGGGAGCAGAGCTAGCCGATAAAGACAAAGCAAAGAAGGAGATGAATTATCTCAGTCTTTTCTGTGTCCTTTGCTGCCAGGTCCCTTGCCTCCTCCTTCAGTGGGCCCACGTTTCCCTTGGTTCTTTTGCTGCCGATGTACCTGCAGAAGTCCTTCTTCTTGCCCTTCTTGACAATGTCAACTCCAGCAAAGCGCTGGCTTTTCTGATGCCAGCCCTGCCCAGCCAGCTCTCACAGACCCGCCTAAGGACAGCATCCCGTGGGATCCCACTGACCGGACCCCTGAACAAGCCAACGTCCGTTGAAGTGTAAATTCACATATTCCTCATTTTTGTTACTGTGTCTTCTTCCCTACCTTTGCATTCCTCCTTTTTCCCATAGTGAGTCCTATAGCGTTGCCCACATCATCAAATAACTTCACTCCCCTGGTTCTCCTCCAGGTTCTCCTCCAGGTTCTCCTCTGGGTTCTCCTCCAGGTTCTCTTCCGGGTTCTCCTCCAGGTTCTCCTCCAGGTCCATGGCATCTGGGCAGCCTGCACGTGCCACCACCCTGGGACATGAAGGTGCGATGGGAAGCACGCTCCTGACCCGAGCTAAAGCACTGATGTAGGCGCATCGTTAGTGTGCCTCTACGCTACATGGAGTCATGGGCTTGTTGGCTTTCCTGCTCCCCATGGTGTCTGTCTTCTGCCCTTTTGACTCTCGAGGTGTCCGATAACGTGGCTGGTGAAGGTGTTGAGTCTTACGGGAGAGGAGATCAGGGAAAGCATCCAAGCTAGGCAGGAGGGCAAGATGGATAAAGAAAGCGTGCGTGAAACCGCACGAGGGATAAACAGGCTGAGAATTACACCGATCCAGACTTGGATGAGGATTTTAGTCATGTGAAAAATGCAGGTTTGGGTGAAGTTGAGGGAGGATGTGGTGGAGCTTGGCCAGAAAATAGCTATTGACAGAAAAAGCTCATCGGTGCTATTTAAAGTTGCAGGTTGGCATGTTGGTTTTTCACTGTTTGGTGTTTAATTTGTTTTGCTGTTGATGCCTGACTGATGTCTCGCAACTCCTACTCTAGGAGACTCTAAACTGAATTATTAGCAGGATTTGTTTAACATAGATGTACGATATTGGGGCGTACTTTTAATAAATGTCAAGACTGACACGTACCGGTCTTGTGCCGTCGAGTAGAATCTGTCCAAACGTGATCTTTTCCTTGATGCTTCTCTAGATGTGCGGAGCTTCAGCTTCGTCACTGAATTTTTGGCGTTTTTTTTTCCTTCTTTCATGAGAAAACTATCCAGCAATAAAGCACAGAAGAATATAGAAGGCAGATTGGTGTTTGCTGTTTTCAGTTCATTTACTGAAAACAGCTGGTAGCCATTTAGGAGAATGGGAGAAATATTGCAACTTCTGTCAAGGCTGAAAGTAAACACATGATTAAGGCAGAATTGACAACTCCTGTTTCACCACCAATTATTTGTCATCATGCTTTGGTGAACGACATAAAGACGAAAATACATTGTTAGGATGTGGATATAGATATTATTTATTTGTACTGGCATAGAGTGGCTTCATCTGCTTGCTAAGTGCCTTGAAAATACAGCGAGATGAATCGTGGCTGGCGTTTAACTCTTTCTCAGCTGGGCTCTTCCCAAGGATTATATAATTAAATTGAAAAATTTAATTGTATAATCTTTTGGGGGGGGAATAAGCAGAGTTTATTGGTCCTACTTGGGAAACGCAGGGCAATGTACGGTTAAATGGCTGGTTGTCGGCTTGCCCAGTCCGCTCCCCGTCGTTGCACCACTGGTCTTATAAAATCCTACCAGTGTTTCCCTTTTACAAAGTGTGAGTTCAAATCAGTGTTTTTGAAAAAGCAGAACTTTAAAACCCCAGAAAAAACTCCAAACCTCTCTTGTTTTGTCTTAGCAAGAAGCGTTGTTGTACGAAGCAAGCTGGTGGCTTCTCTTTGCATTGCCTGGCTCTTTGGAGTGGTAAATGAAGACTTAATGTGGCATCTGCTACCTATTAACATTTTTCCCATACCAAGAGAAACGCGATCGCGTGTGATAGTATTGAATTAGTCCAAAGATTTTTCTGTGAAATCGTGATCTTTTAGAAAACATCCCTGCTGGAGTCCGTAAAATGTAGCGGGCTGCTCCGTGGCTTTGTTTCAAGAAAACTTGCATTTCTGATCTGTATTTATCCTAAACAAGCATCGGGTGAAGTCTGGTTTGGTTTTTAGCTTTTGACAGAGCAGTCAGGAGGTTCAGCCGTGCTCTTCGCTGCCTGCCAACGTTTATGAGCAGTTAACCTCTCTCGATAGCGAAGGTCACGTGCATCAAAGATGGAGCTGTAAGACGCTGGTGTCTTAAATGAATGAGAATAATCTCACAGGTGGGGGAAGGCTGGAAGTGAGATAAAAATTACAGTATTAATTTTTTTCTTAATTCTGAAGGACAACGGAACTTTATTATCCAATATGCTTAAAATTGAACGACCTAATGAAATTTCACACCCACTAAATTTAATCATGGATTACTCATGTGGGATTTGAATCAGATAAAAAGGATGCCTCAGATATTTGGTAGCACTTGCATAAGGTAATAAAAAATCTGCAGTGTTCTTTGTCCTCTTCAGCAAATGTAAATTGCTTGACCTACTTTTCTTTTCTTTACTTTATTTCTTTTTTTTTTGGCATTCACGGACCCGACCCCGACTTCCTCCTGGGCACCAGTGAACAGTCGGTCCCACGCTTGCGTCCAAGCAGATGGATCTCAGGAGTGCTTCCTCCTTGGTGTTGTTGATGCATGGTGGATTATTGCTTTTGCTGCAGTAGTTTGAGGCTGGGAAAAGAAATAAATATTTTAGCTTGTGTATAAAAAGGTCTTGCTGATGAGAGGGTATCATCAGGAGCAGGTGAGAGGTGGACGCTGGACTAAGGTTCTTCCGCTCAGGGCTTTGTATGCAACTGCTGAATGGCCTTTTGCAGATCACTTTACCGCTCCAAACCTTCAGCGTATGGATTTAAATGATGTTTGAGCCACAGGGATGTTTTGACCCCCCGAGAACTGATGGTGCCTTTAGCCAACTTGAGACTATACATGCTCTGTGCGTACAAACTGGGCTGTTCTCCCATTGACTCTGTTTCTGGATGAGCAGCCGTTTGTTGCCACTGTTATAAGTCTTAGTTCTGGTAGAAACCAAAGCTTATATTCACCATCAGAGCTAGACTTGGGGGACAAGAGGAGACAAGCACAAAGGCTGTGCTTGAATTGCTTGGGGCTCTGCTCGTTGCTTACCTCAATGACCAAACACAACGCGTGCTGCTTTTACAAGCAAATTTCCAATCAATAGGCATTGGGTTCTCATAATCTAAGTGCAGATTGATGAGGTTGGATTCTGTCATTGGCAGCTTTTAAGCCGTTAGTGGATCAAATCTAGTTAGCATCGGTGATGGTTACGAGAAGTAGAGGGAGCGTAGCTTTGGGGTGAATCTTCTGCTCTTCCCCCTTCTGACACAGCTCCTGCAGCAGCTCCTACCCCTCCAGGGGCTAACCCAATGGTGAGGATTGTCAGAGGATTCTGGAGACGGCAATTCTCATGTATATTTGGTGGGACTTAGGGACCTGGGACTGTTTGTCAACATCTCCTTGTTCCAGGCAGCACCCAAACACAGAGCAAAACCATACGCCTTGCCCCCAGAGCCTGAGATAGGCCAATAAAGGTGGGTGATGGAGCACAGTGCCAGCCTGGAGTCAGTTTTTGGAGGTATACAGTCAAAGGAGCATTTTCATAGAATCACAGAATCGTTTAGGTTGGAAAAGACCCTTAAGATCATCGAGTCCAACCGCTAACCCAGCACTGCCAAGGCCACCACTAACCCATGTCCCTAAGCACCACATCTCCCCGGCTTTTAAATCCCCCCAGGGATGGGGACTCAGCCCCTGCCCTGGGCAGCCTGTGCCAGGCCCTGACAGCCCTTTGGGGAAGGAGTTTTTCCCAATCCCCAACCTAACCCTGCCCTGGCGCAGCTTGAGGCCGTTCCCTCTTGTCCTAAAGAGATTTTGAAGAGATGTTGGATATTTAGGAGGAATTCTAGCCTTTCTTAGTGGGACAGCCCGAGTGAGATCAAGCACACAAAGGTGCTTATTTTGAAATGCGCTGAGTGAGCAGGACAAGCAAGGCTGGCGTGCTGGGGGAACCAAGGAGTTGGTGCCTCACTACTGAATACGGATGGCTGAGGGGGGGTTAGGTGATGGAGAACCTTGAAATAAGCACAAATTCCTGACTCTTGGTAGAGGAAAGGGAGCCAGTCAAGTTGAGCAAAGAAGACATGGCAGGGAGGAAGCCATGCGGTAAGGAAATGATCTTTCTAGCCGTATTCTGAATAGGCAGTGGTGGAATAGCAATGCTTTTGTCAAGGTCAGAGGAAAAGCTAATGCGATAGTTGGGATGTGAGACGGTAAGTGGATGGTTACCTAGATGGATGGGGAAGGCTATGTTTTTAAGGATGTTATGCACAAAGAATCTTGAAGACTTCAATCTAGTTTGATGCAGGAGCACAGACAGGTTACAGCTGAAGACAGTGATGAAGTTATAAATGCAAGTGACAGGGAAGATGCAGAAGTAATCAGCAGAGCTTGTGGAGAAAGCTCACGTACTTCTACTCTTCAGCTGATGGGTAGGCATCCTTGCCATCCATGAAGAGATGTCAAGCTGAAATGCTGTTTGGACAGGAGGAGTCAGGTCTACAGTAGATGCCGCTTGAGTTTTCTGTATGGGAGTTAAAAGCTTTAAATTCCCTTTCAGGAACAGTTGAAGCTGGAGACGCCAGCAGTCTTTGCTTTTTGACAGATGAGGAGCCTGGCTGTCCACAGTACAACAAAGTCAGTAGACGGACATCTCGGGATGGAGAGAGAAATAGCCTTTGTTGTCAGATCTTTTCTGCTTTCGGCAGAACGATTATTTCGAAGCTCGCGTGGTCTCTGCTTGGTATCCACTGGGTGCCCTTCATCTTCAAAAAAAAAAGAGAAAAAGAAGCAGCTTCTGCCTTGCACACAGATATATAAAAGGATCCATCAGCAAACTGAACAGCAGCTTCAAATGTTTCATCAAGGAATATGAAATCTCATCACAGCTGGATTACCCACAAGCTTCAAAGTTCTGTAAGGTCAAAAAGTAGTTAAACTGTATAGAACAGCGTGAAACAAGGGCACTGAGGCTTCCTCTGGAGGCACAGGGGAGCTGCTTGGTTTTAGTGCTGTCTTCAACAGTTGGCTTACCACATTTTTTGTTCTTATAATCCCTTCCTACTAGCGTTTTCTAGGTTTGTAGGGTTTTTTGCCAGTCTTTGCACACCACCAAAATGAACGGAAGGGAATTTTCTGGTGAGTAGAAGCAAAGGTGCCGTTCAATTATAAAAGGCATTCTTTAGTATTTGCAAACCACTTTGCTGTACCTTTATGGGGGTAAGAGCTATTACCACTATTATCGCTCACGCTGTTGATGATGATACCGTGTTTTGTTGTAATGGACAGCTGTAATTTTTATTGACTTCTCTATGTGCGTGTCTGGAAATGGTGGCCATGGTAGGCGGGAAGGTTTTCTGGTTGTGTTTATCCAGAGATGTGCGTCTCCGGCCGCAGCAGACTGCTGTTAGGTGACCCCCATCACGCTATCAAGGATCTGGAGGGACCAGGAACCAAAAGCAATGTGTTTGGATCTGTTCACTGCTACCAATGACAACGAATCTCCTCTGTTGCCAGTTTCTTGGGGAAAAAAATCAGTAGTTTAAATCAGATCGGTGCCTGCCACGGATTTTACAGTCCGTGTAAAAAATACTTGTAAGGCCAAAGAGTAAAAGCAGTGATGGATCACAGGCAGCTGAGGCTCACTCAAGGAGTTGTTATTGATGCCAGATACAGGGGAGATTTTTCCTCCTTTTTCGCTCTCCTGCTAACTCATCCACCTGCTTCACCTGCAAAGCCTGTTCTTGGGAGACACGATTGCCTGTCTTCCCTTGAAATGCACTTTTAAAGCCCAAAGTTTATCTTTTAATATAAAAAAAATAAAATAAAAGTCTCTGCCTGCCTGGAAGGAATGCAAGTTATTTGAATATGTGGTGTGCAAAGCGCGCTCCTGTGCTAACGCCCAGTTGGAGCTGCTGATCTGAGGGGCAGGGAGTTGGGAAGTGGCAGAGGCGAGACGGTGGCGTCTCCGGCCTTGCTAGGGACCTGTCTTGATAGTCTTCTGTGTTGGTTTCTACCCCTCAACACCATCACTCTACTCATTTTGAGTTTCTTCAAAAATAGTCCTTTAAAAGGAGGTTGAACACTGTCCTGAGAGATTGGACCGGCGTGGAAAATGAGATTCGAGTTAGGGTATAGGGGAAATAACACAGAGCCTTAAAAGCCGGAGCGAGCGGTGGAAGGAGGAACACCGGGAGCTACGGGAGAGGAGAGCGTCTGGTCTGCTGGAGGGGGGTGGAGAAACCAGCAGCGACACTTTGAATGGGTGTTTTGAAATATGCTTTGCGTTAATTTTATCCAGAAGCATTTGACATTAATTTAGATTTGAAATCTGCATTTGCTCATTACTGAGCGACTGATGAATGCCAAATCAGTTCATTACTTTTGGAGTGGTTTTTTATCTTGTCCCATTATCTGGGGTTGCTCAGATCCTGTTCATTCATAGTTGCCTTTTCTGGATGTAATTGGGTTTAGGCAAGTAAGATACTAAATGAAGTGTTGATAACGAGAAGTATTGTTCATCTTTCCAAAGATAGTTTAAGATTTTTTTTCTTTCTCTCGCTCATGGTGTGCTGAGGGCTGTTCAGCAGTAATTGTTCTGAGCTTTCTGCATTCAGATGTATTTCATCACTGTCAGTATGTATGTACTGACCGTACCCTCGCTGCCGGAGCACATGATCTGTAGGAATTTGCCTGCGGAGCTGAAGTTTTTCTGTCTCGATTCCTGAAGGCTGATACGACGGCTCAGCGAGTGCTCAGTGGAAGAATAACAAAATGACCTTAATACCTTTGAAAAGTTAACTACCGTGTTTAACTCAATAACACGGAAAGGAAATTGGTTTCCCTTCCTAAAAACGTCTCCTCTCCTCCTGAAGGAATGGATGAGGTCTCCATTTATCATCGCAGCTGAGATCAACAGGAAAATGTTACTGAGGTCCTGCGGCGCTTTTAATAGAGTAAGGAGGCGATGCCCTTAAGCTGTTCCTTACCCAGACAAAATGTTTGGTGAGCCTTGTTAATCTAGCCTGGCAGGACCAGAGCCACCTAGCAGCGGGAAATGTCACCATAGCCAACTGCTAAAAAAAATGATAATTATATGATTCGTATTCCCGTGGGAGAATTCAGGAAGTGAAGATGTACTGGAAATTAAGAAAACGGATGGAGAATCACATGAAGACTGTGCTTGGTGTCTTTAAGACGATGAAAATTTTCTCGTGAAAAAAAGTAAACTTGTATTTCCCCTCTCAAAAGCGCACAGTTCATAAGAACGTGCCATGACAAGGGTATGTCAATGGAGTTACAAAATGTTTAAAAAAACCCCAAACCCACCGCCCTGCAAAATCTTACATGGAAGGGAATACGGTAGGAAACGGTCAGAAGGAAAGGGCAAGAAATATGTTACACCTTTGTAAAGGGCTCTCTCTAGGAATGATTTTTATGCTGCTCATCACCGGCAGCAGATTTTAGAGCATTGCCCATTGTCTTTTATATGGCAGAAATTCCAGTTTGAACCTGATGCCTCTCAAGGTACCAGAGTAAATATAAATATATATATATATATATATATATAACCATTGTACAACTGGATACCCACTGAACATGACAGTGTCAGCGTGTATTTTTTTTCTCCGGCGCACACAGCTGAACCTCTGACTTTGCAAGACTTCAGTGTTTTCCCACATCTAAGTCAATTTTTAACACCACCAAGCCCTGTGCTCCGACGTTGTGTCTTTATACTAAATAGCCTACTCCCACATCTTGTCATTTTAAAACACAGGAGCTCGGCCCAGCTGGTCCTTGAGGGCTCTCTGTCTTTACACAGAGCTATTTGATTCCTGGATCTGTTTGAAAGTGTCTGAGGACTTTCAAGATAAAATACAGTTGTCTCCTTTTCACTCCCCTATGGTAGTCATAGTAAATGCCTTTGTTTCCAGGCGTAGCTGAAGCGCTACAATTCCATTTGAAAATCCCATTAATCTCATGCACCCAATGATAACATAAAAAAAAACAGTACAATATATGGCTCCTCTTCCACAGGCTTCCTATTATTCAGCGTACACCTAGGGCGCTGTCAGAGCAGGGCTTCATAAGGACTTCAGAGAGAAATCGAGTAAAATTTCCCAGGCTGAAGCTTGCCAGGATGTACCTTTTTTACTCCTTCTAAATCATCTCCTGTCTCCTACTCTTGCACTCGCTCTTGGCAGGAAGATGGGACTGCTGCCATGGCTTTTAGTCTTTCTCCCTGATCTCCAGGCGTAGAATCACAGAATGGTTTGGGTTGGAAGCAACCTTTGAAGATCATCGAGTCCAACCATGGACAGGGACATCTTCCACTGGATCAGGTTGCTCAAAGCCCCATCCAGCCTCACCTTGAACACTTCCAGGGATGGGGCATCCACATCTTCTCTGGGCAGGACCAGGAGTGCTCACTTGTCACCTCCCTGTTTTCTTTCTCACCCCAGCATGTGGATGCTGGAGATGGGGAGAATCCACATAACTCGGTACTTGGGTGAATTCACCCAGATGTGCTGACGGTGGCCGCCAAGGAGGTGTTACGAGACCTCAAACTTGAGCCAAAGTTTTAATCCCATGTGTTGCCACAAATGGGTTCAGATCATAAGGGTTAAAAGAAAGAGAGGCTCTTCAGCAGAAATGGTTCGGGAATCAGCTAAGGTTCTCCATCCCAAATACCCTGGTACTTATCTCCAAATTCTTCCCATCGCAGAAATAGGAGGAGCTGGGTGCCACCATATTCCTCAAATTTTCACCCATTAGAAATTCAGCTGAATGGTAATGGCAAAATTTGAACTTCAGCAAGAATAGGTTTGAGTTGGGAACAAATTTAACCGTTAGACTTTGGAAGCTATCCTTGCACCATATGGTCTCATTACCTTTTTTTTTCCAGATTAACTGATGTTCACCGTTCTGTGGGGGTTTAACTCTCTTTGTCTTCAGCTTGAACCCTTTCTTAACTATATTAATCTCATCTTTCCATCGGAATAGATTTTTAGATATTGTAAAGCATCTTTTGCCCAGGTTGAAAGACTTAGCGAGCTGCCAGCTCTCTCTTGTTACTCTTTAGATTGTAATTCCCCAAAGATAAAGTAGTATTAGGAACAGTCCCCAGTTTTCTCTCGAAAGTAATTTCTGATTTCCATATTAATCAAAAATAGCTTTACCTTCGTACTGCCCTAATCCTAGTAACAACACGGAAAGAAGATTACATTCTGTAGATGTCAGAAAAGCAATTAAAATTTGCACACAAGAAGTGAGCGGGGGGAGGAATATTACCTCTTTATTTGTGAGCTGAACAGGGAAATACCCTGACCTCAAATTGTTTGTTTCTTATTGGCTCCTTTCCTTTTGAAGTGTGTGATAGAAAAGTCTTTAATATTCAAAGATTAAAATACTGGCATTTCGGTAGAATGAGAGGGTTATACATGATGAGAAGAGACATTCTAGGGAGGGTGAGGATTGGCGGCAAAGAGCCTTGGATTTGCAGTTAGAGAGGTAAGTGACTATTAATAGCTCTGTCTGCAGAGATGGATATTCGTTGATCTTAATGAGGAGCTAAGAAAATGAACTTTGCAGCGGCAGACGGAATGCGTGTAGGTAGGGCGAGGCTGCAGTTGTCAGCCTAGAGAACAAGGGGCCACAGCAGCGAAGATGGCAGATGAGGCACGTGCCTGCGTGGCTGGATGGCAAAGGCTGTGGTTTAGAGGTGTCGAACAGCAAGAATTTGGAAGTTGTGGGTATAGTCTGGAGAAGCGAGATCTGTCCGAGCTGAGGGGGACAGGAGGATCATGGCGATCTGCAGAGTAACTGGAAAAAATGTGGTGGGAATGGCTTTTGTGGAGGTGAGGTGGAGCTACGTTTGACTTCGTGACCTGATCATCTTATCAGGTGTCGGCCATCTGGGTATATTCAGGGTGTTTTGTGGACTAATCTTAGGCTGGGAAGGTAGGTGTAATTTGCACAGAGGAGGTACATGCATTTGCACTTTTAGATTAGGTTGTACAAGATAAAGGTTTAGAAATTGAGGAGAAGAGAAAGCAACGACGGAGTCTGCGGAAGCCCTGGGGAAGCTGTAAACTTGGAAGTGGCAAAGGAGTACGTAACTATGTGTTGCCCAGTATGGACTCTGCGTGTCTGAGATGTATCTTCTCAGGATCCTGCTGTTGCCCTTGGTCTTTGAGAAGAGAGGAGTTTCCTGTAGCTATTCTCATAAACATCTTTTATTTTCCAGTTTTTCAGGTTACTGGAGAGTATATACTGAACTTATCCTGTATCTCATGTAGTGTGTGACATGGCAAGGCGCTGCAGATACCATTTTATAATTACCAAACCCTTTGAATTGAACCCAATTTGCAGTTGGAATAGATGATCATTGTAGGTCCCTTCCAACTGAACCATTCCATTCCATTTCATTCTGTTCTGTTATTTTGGTGGACATATATAAGTAGTCTCTGGAATGTGTAACATCCTATACATGATCATTCTCTTCCTGATACGCTTCTGCTGTTAAATAGACCCATTGCAGAAACTGGTTTCTTCCATCTTGGACCAGTCCAAGGCACCATTATCAAACCTTCGTTTTGGATCCCAGAGGGCCCTTGCCTTTGAAAGAGGTGTATTTATTGGAATAAATTTCTCCAGCAGCTTGCTGTGTGCCTGGTGAGCGCACTCAACGCCTTCTGAACCTTTTCTTCCACCTTCCCCATGCATTACAACTGGCAATAACATGCTCAGTGAAGAAAAAGCATCCGATTTCTTCCTGCCCTATCCCAGCAGCGGTATCCAAATGGCGTTGGAATGGCTTGCTCCTCGCTGTGGGAGAGCGGTCCGTCTCCTGGTGCCACGTATAAAGAGGAGCTGATAAACACAATAATTTCAGCTATTCTAAGCAGTTACATCTCTATGTACACTGCCTTGCAGCCTGCATTGGCATTTTTCTTGCCCTAATCATGCGAAAGGCAGCTTATTCTGGAAGAAAAGTGGCTTTCTAAATTATCTTCATAATTTAGCTTATTTGAAATAAAAATCTCCTTTTGCACAAAATATTCTGCTATAAAGCTTTGCTTTCTATTTTGAGTCATTAAAAGCATTTTTAGTTGTGACTGATGGCACATGGAGCCCTTTGGAAATCTATTTTAGATTAAAACTCTTAAGGTGTTATGCATTAGCTTATTTTTGATAGGGAGAAAAATCTCCTGCAAAACGAGATGATTGTCTTCATGCATTTTTTATTGTACGTTGGCAGGAGGTTGCTTGGGGGAAAAGTTAAAACTTATTCAACCAGAGCTGTGACAGTGACAAACTGGCCTCAGGTCATTTCTTCTCCTTGACATTTGCAAGTCAGCCAGTTGAGGGGCTTTCGATATCTTTACCGAACTCCCTTGCCTTGAAACCACGTTGCAGAGGGACTTCAATTTTCACCGTTCTGGTGTATCCATTTTGAAGGGCTGATTTTTCTGGTTGGCTTTGTGTTGTTTCCCGCTTTGAGCATGGTTGCTGTTGCTCAGGGTTGTGTGCGAAATGCACGGGTTCACCTGTGAGATGCTCACATTGTCTGCATCACTCTGAAGTCTCCCCAGCTCCTTTATAAGTTGATTTAACATGTGGGAACCACCTTGGAAGGTGGAACGTGTGATGGGCACGCCAGCGCTGCAGGAATCAGCTCAAGCACGCGTACGTCTTTCCCATTTGGGTGGTTTGCAGCACTGAAAATGAAGTTTCAGCTGGGCAGCGGTTCCCAGCACCGTTGGGCTCGTTGATAGAGGCAGCCTGAAGCCAGACAACTTGAATTTTGCTGGATTTTGGAGGCCGTGAACGGCAGTTGGTTCTCAGGGCTTCATGACTTGAAGGCTTCATGAATTTGCCCCATCCTTGGAAACATTCAAGGCCAGGCTGGATGGGGCTCTGAGCAACCTGATCCAGTTGAAGGGGGGATGGACTAGATGACCTTTAAAGGTCCCTTCCATCCCAAAGCATTCTATGGTTCTATGACTGTCATGTTTTTGTAAAGCCTTAATTCTGAACAAGTTTGGTACTGCAACACCCGCTTAGTTTGCACACGTGTGCAGATCAGATAGGTGCTCGTTTTTCCTTTCCCCAGAATAACTTCAGATCCTCTTCGTGGCTCTTCAGCACCATTTCTATCATCCCGAGAAGCAAATCCAGAGTAATTCTGTTTTCTTAAAGTCTGTCTCTTTTTTTTAGGAGAAGAAACGATAATCTTTATTTTCAATTCTCTTTATTCTCAGATGGAAGTTTTTTGATTACAGTTAATACCACTGTTGTAACCCCTTTGCCCATCTATGATGGATCCATCTTGATACACCGAGAAAATGCCAAGCTCTCGCAGAGCTAAAAAGAAATGTCAGGGGAGTGGGGGTAGAAGGGCTGGCAGGAATTTGTTCAGCCCTTTCCCTCTGTCTTTCTATTGATGCGAAATTTTCTAAGTGTCCCGTGCTGTAGCCAGTTGTGGGACTGGTGCTTCAAGGACTTGGGGAGTTCGTCCCTCTGCCTTTGCTTGATACAGAATTTCCCCCAGTTTTTTGCCTTTATATTTTAAATTTGCCTCTGAATTTGTTCATTCAGTAAGAACGTAGGTTTTGGATTTTCACCAAATATGGTCAGAGGGCTGGAACACCTCTGCTATAGAGAAAGGCTGAGAGAGCTGGGGGTGTTCAGCCTGGAGAAGAGAAGGCTCCGGGGAGACCTTATTGCAGCCTTTCAGTATATAAAAGGAGCTTCTAAGAAAGATGGAAAGAGACTTTTTACCAAGGTCTGTAGTGACAGGACAAGGGGCAACGGCTTCAAACTGAAGGAGGGTAGGTTTAGATTGGACATAGGGAGGCAATTTTTTATGATGCGGGTGGTGAGACACCAGAGCAGGTTGCCCAGAGAGGTGGGAGATGCCCCACCCCTGGAAACATTCAAGGCCAGGTTGGACGGGGCTCTGAGCAACCTGATCTGGTTGGAGATGTCCCTGCCCATGGCAGGGGGTTGGACCAGGTGATCTTTGAAGGTCTCTTCCAACCCAAACCATTCTGTGATTCTATGAACTATGGCTCTGACAACCGTCGTCCTCTCTGTGTCTATTATGAGTGGGCTTTGAGATCCGCTCTGGCCTCTCACATGCGTTAGTGACACATATGCTGGATGTGACATTACTTATCGTTACCTCATCTCCAGCATGCACACACATAAATGCCATAATGTCCCTCTTCATGCTTAGTTTCTGAGAAAATAGAACAAAAAGCGAAGTTGAGCATTCAAGTAGGGTATTCTGCATGAGAAACTGGAGCAGGGGTTGTGGAAGGGGCCGCAGAGCCCTGCTCTTCCTTTTTATAACATCAAGGTGTTGAAACACCCACTGTAAGCAAAACCAGGCAAAACGTTGACCCCCACTATAAGAGTCTGCAAAGAAGCCAGACCGTTGGCAATCCAGTTGCCTCGCTGCCGTGCCGGTATTTCGACTTCCAGATGCTGAGCAGCAAACAAGGAGGACGGAGGATCCTCTCCAGGGAAACAGTCACAGAAGGCAGGTGGAATCCCGATTTGGGACGAGGCACAAGCCAGAATTCACCTTTCATTGTTGTTGGAGGTCAGAAGGAGATGAGAAGATGGGACTGAATCCAGCTCTTCTGTCTCCTTGCAGAGAGATGTCTTACTGTGGTCTGTCTTGAGATGGATGTCCTGACTGAGATTTATCTCCTAGTAATGTGGTCAGCATTTGTCCATAATTTTTCCTATTGCACCTCCTTGGGTTTTATAGCATTACAGTCACTTTTCCATGAGGAAAACTGGATTACAAATTTCCTAATTATTCCAGCTGTGATCCTGCTCACCCTGGCGTTTGCTTCCATTGGTTTGAGCTTGCACGTAGCAATATAAGTGACTTTGGAGTTCATGAGCAGCTGCTTTGCAAAAAACCACCGAAGACTCACATGTGCTTGCAATGAAACGTGGAGCTTCGAGGTGAAATTTCACAACTAAAATACATTCCCTGAAATGCTTCCAATGTAAATTTAGAAACTTCCATACTTCTAATAGGGCTCTCATTTGTTTTGCTAGAAATGAAATGCTAAAAGTGGGTCTTTCCATTCTTGTTATGTTTCTGAATTTCTTTGCTATTGGTCCTTTCATTTTTGAAAAGTATCCTCAGAGTCCCCAGCATCTTTTGTAGTCATAAAACTCCTGGACGGGTGATTTGGTTGGCAATTTCATTGTTTGTTAAGCTCAATAATTTAGAGTATGGAGAAATAACAAACTTTCAGTTTGGGGAATTTTCATTTCACCATTATTTTTACACTTAAAAGATCAGATTTTTCAGATGGACCCACAGATGTGTTCGTGCAGGCCCCAATAACTTCTCATTTCTCTGAGGCACCAAGAGGCTCCGGTAGAGGGAAGGTGTTGAGTGTCACCAGATTTATTCTCAGTGAGTATTTTGAAGCAGTGCTGGATTTGAGGTTGACACAAACCCCAAGTGCACTTGTGGGGGGTGCCTGGATGGCCACAGCTCCCCGTGGGTGCCGGTGGCAGGAATGTGGATATTCGGTAACAGCCTGACCATTGAAGGGTTCACCACTTGGCTTTTGATATGAGGTCAGTTGTACCAGTCTAAGCTCAAGCAGGCTGATGGCTGGGCAGAAAGCCCAGTTATTGATAACAGCGGTAGGGCTCCTCTTAATTTCAGCTATGTTTTGGATCTCAGAGCTTTGCTCAGTGTTTTAAGATCTCATTTTACTTTATTCTGGGACAAAAGCTTAGATTTGACTCATTGGTGACATGGGGAGACAGGGGATGAGTATTACATGTTAGAGTTTCACATAGGAAATGAAGCTATCATTGAGTTGTGGTTTTCCCTCCAATTGCTTGCTGCAAGGAGATACTGCAAGACAATGCCTCACTATAAATTAATTGTAATGCATTGATTTTATACTTGTAAATCTACAGAAGTTCATTAGTATTGAACAGGACGGTAGGAGCACCGGCTGACCAGATGCCTGGTGGTTATTTGACCACACTTTAATCTACTTGTGCCAGCAAAGACACCCGAGATGTCACCGTGCATCGAGAACAGCCTCTGCATGTGACCCACTTGACATTTGCCAAGTGACCTGGAATTGGCACTTGCTTGTGTTTAAAAGAAGGAGCAAAATCTCTTAAGAGCGTTTCGTAAGGATGCTCCGTCTCGAATCAGTCTGATAAAATCAGATTCCTATAGGAAATCTGGTTGCTAATTTCTTTAGGGCATGATGTGCATGGAAACGCTGCCTCAGAGACCTTCTTTGCCATCACACAAAAGCACATGGGCGAGCCCATGGGTGATGGGTCTTGGGTTTTGTTTCAGCTGATGTCACTAAAACGGTTCAGCATTTCTGGTAAGTTTTAACTTAATGAAGAAACGTCCCTTTGGGTTTGAAGGAAGAGTCTCTGCAAACTTGGATTTTTTTGTTGACTTAATTCATTTGGTAACTAGGAAGCTGATTTCAGCTATGCTGATTAAAAGAATGCTAATTCAAAATATCGTTCCTGTAGTCAGTCCCTTGAAAAATCTGCTGAAAAGCTAGCAACTGCTTTGTATAATGATGCCTAAAAAAATAGAGCAGGGGAAATAATTTAGCATGAAGGTATTTTTAATATGCAATTTCCAACCATGTGAAAAAAAATTGCATCCCTTATGAAAGGAATTTCTAGCTTGATGCATATTTATTTTTTATAGGTGTATATTAATTATCTCGCATCTTAAAAGATGAAATGAATATTAAATGATTAACAGGTCCTCACAACATCCTATATGGAGCACAGATCCCCCAGGGAGACCTCCTTTGGCCCCAGTCCTCCAACCTACTGGCCCCTTTGAGTCTCTGCTGCTGATTCCTCCAAAAATGTCAAGCAAGGAATGGGTCCAAGTCGGAGAAAGGTCATCCCACCCAGATGGACCTTCCTGCAACTCATGCTAGTCCCGTTGGGGCACTTTTGTTCTTTGAGGACTCTTGAAACCTTCAGCTCTTCAGTGACTGATCACCATTAGCCCATTTCTCTGCTCCCTTGCACCTGCTTGAGGAGATATTTGGAACCTCTTCCCCCGGTGTCCATCATCTTTTGATGACCGTTGTACCTTGTCCCATCCCACCCCTCTAGTTCCCTCACTGCCAAATGCCCCAAGGACCTGACACCACATCTCAGCCCTGCTCCTCTGCTCCATCTTTGTCCCTCCAATCCCTTTTATCCTTCAATCTGGGCCCCTATATCCACAATCTCACATCTTAGGGACCGCCACTGAAGCCAGGAGCCAGCCTAGCGCCTTTTTGCAATGTCTGAATCCATAAAGAGGTTAGAGAGATGAAGAAGGATCGCCTTAGTATTTTATATCACTCAGGCTTTAGAACAATTTAAATATATTCTTTGCATATAGCTTTAAAAATAATGGTATCCAATAAAATAGATGTTGTTTATACTTGCCCTGCTTGGAAGTAGACCAGGGCTTTGTGGATGATGGGAGGTCTCTGGTGTGCTGAGATGGAGTGGGAGGCAGAAATCCAGGCAGAGGAGGATTTCAGGAGATCTAAAGAGAACGTAGCACCATTGCCTGATGAACCTTTGGTGAGGGACTGTGTGCTCTGCCAGTCACGTCGATACTGAAAAAAAAAATGCCAGGATAAATACATACTTGTTGCATTTAAGGGTTTGTTTTTTTTTTTAATTTAGAGACAACTTCAGCTGATCCTTCATTTCTCAACTGTTCCCATTAACATATATATGCAGAAGACAAAGCAGAAACCTGCCATGAGTTTTGGCTACTTCATGTTGCCTTACACAGCCCTTGTTGAAGGACATAGAATCAGAGAATCATAGAATCGTTAAGGTTGGAAAAGACCCTTAAGATCACCCAGTCCAACCGCTAACCCAGCACTGCCAAGGCCACCACTAACCCATGTCCCCAAGCACCACATCTCCCCGGCTTTTAAATCCCCCCAGGGATGGGGACTCAGCCCCTGCCCTGGGCAGCCTGGGCCAGGCCCTGACAGCCCTTTGGGGAAGGAGTTTTTCCCAATCCCCAACCTAACCCTGCCCTGGCGCAGCTTGAGGCCGTTCCCTCTCGTCCCATCGCTTGTTCCTGGGGAGAAGAGACCGACCCCCCCGGCTCCAGCCTCCTTTCAGGCAGTTGCAGAGAGCGATGAGGGCTCCCCTCAGCCTCCTCTTCTCCAGGCTGAGCACCCCCAGCTCCCCCAGCCGCCCCTCCCCACCCTTGTGCTCCAGCCCCTTCCCCAGCCTCGCTGCCCTGCTCTGCCCACGCTCCAGCCCCTCCAGCTCCTTCTGGGGGTGAGGGGCCCAGCGCTGAGCACAAATATACAGAATTTTACAAGTTTACATCAAAAGCAATGTAGACATGGTAATGCATTTGTGAAATGCATCAACATTACAGCTCTGGGCATGTCTGCAAGGAGAAGTCATAGAATCATAGAATGCTTTGGGATGGAAGGGACCTTTCAAGCCCATCCAGTCCATCCCCCCTGCAATGGGCAGGGACATCTCCAACCAGATCAGGGTGCTCACAGCCCTGTCCAGCCTGGCCTTGGATGTTTCCAGGGATGGGGCATCTCCCACCTCTCTGGGCAACCTGGGCCAGTGCCTCACCACCCTCATTGTGAAAAGTCAGCACAGTCTCAGAGCAGGGTTGACCTTGTCCTTGCACAGCACCCTCATGTATGGCTTCATCGTGATGCCGTTGGTGCTCCAGAGCAGGAGGATGGTTTTGCAGTGCGCCACAGCTTGCAGAGTCAACAATGATGGACCACAGTCCATCATCCAAGTCCAGGGTTTGGGATGGTCCTCACCGAGACGGAGGGGTGGGCAGGGACATGTGTGAAAGCAATCGTGTTTCAGACATTTTGTAGGAAAGAGACCTTTCCCACGTGACGTAGTGTAGGAAAAAACATAATTATGCAGATATATTGCTATTTTTTCAGTTTCAAGTGCCTCAAATTATCTCTTATGAAGTGTATTTTAGTGCGATGAATTAATGGTGGTTTTCTACTGTTGGCTTTTTTGGTAACAATTTGAAATACCATCCGAGAGATTCCTCTGGATGGCTCTTTCCTCTCCTTATCTATGCTCCTAATTTAAAGCCCTCAGGTTCTGCTGGTAAAACCGAAGCGTGCTGCTATTTTGAATCCCAAATTATAACTAGTCGTCTTCCTTTTTTTAAGCTACTTTATCTACTCAGCAGCTCACAGTACAGGAGGAAGCTGATGTGAACCATCTTTTATTTTGCTCAACATAATACCTTTCGCTCCTCCAACTTCTGAGGTTTTCTTTTTTTCCCTTCCCTTTTCCATCCGAGTCCATTGCTATAATTTGCTATTCCTGGAGGGAAATGGTGACTCTTTTTTCCGTTTCCCAGACACGCTGGTGGACGTGTTATTTTTAAGCCAGCCTCGCTACCTGCGGCACGATGACTCATTATGGATTTGCAAAGTCCCCTACGTTTTTGCGAGAAGTCGGCTTCTGGATTTAATTCTTGAGAGGATAGTTAGGAGCGCAGCATAAAATCCCCAAATCCTTTAAGAACGGTAAAGCAAAGTCACAAAATCTTCCCTAAACACAGCATGAGTGTCTGCCCTTCTAAAATGAGGAGGCATGGAGTGACCCAAGGAGCCTTGTCTTCATGTCCGGAGCCACCTCGTGGGGCAGAGGGGTTGGTGGGGGGCTGACTGTGGCAGGCCTCAAGTTTGTAGGGGAAAAGCGATGCCTTAGGCAGGATGATTTAGTGGGGGAAGACACAGCGACGTCCCTTATTGCAGTTTTATACTTCTTCTGATAACCTAAGTCTGCAGGTTTAAATATTTCTGGTATTTCTCCTTTGGTAGAGCTCTGCTTGCTCTGCAGTGGGTGGTTGTAGGAAACCGAGAGGAGAACCAGCTGTGGTGGGACACTGGGATGGACGTGTTGGGAAGTGCTGTCAGGATGCTTTTCTGATTTCCTCCTATCTGCAGAGAGGTGTCCACGGTGCCTTGTGTTCCTGAGCCATCACAGAGTGGTTTGGGTTGGAATGGCCCTTCAAAGCTCATCTAGTCCAACCCCCTGCCATGGGCAGGGACATCTTGCTCTAGATCAGGTTGCTCAAAGCTCCGTCCAACCTGACCTTGAACACTTCCATTGATGGGGCATCCACAGCTTCTCTGGGCAACCTGTTCCGTCACTAAGGGGGGACCTCAATCCCAAAGAACTGCGTTTCAGCTTTAAATCATGAAGAAACCCTGCCTGTAAAACCCCATTCCTGTAAAACCCTGCCTGTAAAATTCCCATTTGGAAGTGGGAATGGGATACTGTTACTAGCGTTGGTGTGCTGGATCTATACACGCTGCTTTATGAAACGTGAAAATGCCGTCTTTCTTCAGTGAGCTTTCAGTCTAACTCAAGACACGTGTTATATAGGGGGAAATAAGTTAAACCTAATTAAATCTGGACACTGGGGACTGCTTTAGATCCTTTGGGATTTGGGCTTGAGTGTCAAAGGACTGCAAAAATGTGAGCGGCATGCGGCAGAGTAGCCACAATACTTATTTTGCTTAATATTTGCTTGCTGTCTTTTTGGTTTGAGCTGTTGGGCTTGCGTGCATCATGAACACACATCTACCACCTCTGCAGCGCCCACACATATATTATGTATTTTAGGAGAGTTTGTTGTGTATCTAACGTTATAAATATTTCAAGATGTGTTACTAAAATCCCTCCCGTTCTTCCACGTGGACGGGCAGCACTGATTTCATGCCATAGCTTTTGGTGGTCTGCAGCCCGCCTACGGTCCTACGGCCGCCTGCGTGAATTGGAAAGTGCCGTTGGCACCTTCCTCCTCTGCATCTCCAGCTGATAAATCGCATACGAAGCATTTTGTGGTGTATTTTTCCTTGTACCTTCAGTCTCCCGTGTCAACCATCCACCTGAGCTTCCTCCAGAGCTTTGTTGGCAGCGGTGGAAGGGAGAAGCACGATAAGGCACTGGCACAGGCTGCCCAGGGAAGTGGTTGAGTCCCCATCCCTGGAGGTATTTAAAAGCCGGGGAGATGTGGTGCTTAGGGACATGGTTTAGTGGCGGACTTGGCGGTGGTAGGTTAACGGTTGGACCTGATGATCCTAAGGGTCTTTTCCAACCTTAACAATTCTATGATTCTATGACCCTAAGTGCCCGGCTCCTCTGCGAGCCGTGGGGCCGTTCTGGCGCGCAGGTAGGGAACTGCTGATCTGGTGATTAGATCCCAGCAAGCGAGTGCTGGGCTTTTCCATAAGCTTTTATTTTGTCAAATAGCATCTCCCAACCTTGCTGGCCAAGGTGACGGGTTTTGAGCGCGATGCTGGAGGAGGTCCTTCTGTCCTCCTCCACGGCTCTACATCTGCCATCCATCCCGAGTCGCAGAGTCCCCTGCTTATCCCATATTGCACCCAGGTAACACCGCGTGAGTCTTGGGATTTTTTTAAACAAGCCTGCCTGCTTCCCCGTGTCAAAAACAAGCCAAAGAGGAGCTGCCACAAATTTATCACATCTGCTTGAGCAACCAGGAGAATGCACCTCAACCATAAAATGTAATCTACTTAATTAGCTGTAATTGCTTTGCCGACTTGGACTGTCGCAGAAATCATTGTTTTATGGCAAGCAAATGAAAATTGTTCTGTGCTAAAGCATCCCCGGGCTGTCACCCCTCAGCTGTGTTTTTTAATACGTTTGTAGTTTCTTCTGGGCAGAAGTCTGTTTGTAAGGAATAAAATATTTACAAGATGGTGGGGGGAGGGATTTTTATTTGCTTTTTCCTTTTTTTTTTTTCTTCTAAAGCTTTCTGAAGAGATGCACTACCAGAACAGCTGGTGAAAAAACATAGCTCTAATTAAAACATTTCCTGAAATGAGTTTCTTTTTTTAGGAGAGGGATTATAGGGCAAGAACATGGTTTATATACACTTCTTTAGGACGTAACAGGTTTGAAAAATTCAGTTTCTGAACCAGAAGTAGTAAATGCTGCGTAACGCCATGATTTCAGCACTGTCGCTCTTCCTCCCTGGCTTTCGGTGAGTTGGGCAGGAGCTGCATCTGCTGGTGGCCCTCTGTAGGGCCTGGTGCGGTGGGCAGGGGATCTCATCCCGGCTCTTGGCTGGAAGATGAATAATAAAGACCTCGGGATGAGGGGTCTTTGTGGGATCACTGTATTCCTCCTCTCTTTCCGAGAGAACCTTTGCACTTTCAAGCTGGTGAAATTAGATTTTATTTTCGCTAGAGCCTTTTTTAAAACACTGCTGTGGAGTTCTGCCAGTTCAAATATTATGTATTCTCAGCTTCCCCAAACACAATTTGAATCTAATCTCCTGGCCCAAATACATGCGAGAGACCCATTAAGCCTTTTAACACCCAAAAACTGGTTTTGTTAATATGCTGTGTGCGCTCCATCTGCTGCTCTGTTTGTCTAAAGCGAACGTATTTGAGAGCAATTCACTTTGCTGGTCTAAGTCCAAAATGTCCAAAATACCATATGGACATTTTAAAGTTAATTAGCATTTTAAAATTCAATATCTAAGTTAAGGATGTTGTCATCCCTAAACCCTCAGTCTTCCTGAGTTTAACTCAAGCTTGGCCTATTCTTGCAACCCCAAATATTTTAGCATTTTGATTTTTTATCTTTGCTAACCCTCCCAAATGAAAATCGCTGGGTCCATCCTTTAAAATTGGCCCTTTTGGGCAATAATTTGATGCTGTGACATTGTTGTGATCATCCTGGAATTGCCTATTACTAGAAATAGCTGAAATAGGAAATTCGGTGTCCCCAGAGATCTTGTTTAAGGGTGTGAATCAAGACTGGTCCGGTGAAATCAGGAGGATGCTGCTGGTGTCAGAGGAGAATATGGAGTGTAAAAAGCAGAGATAGGAAGCAAGACGATGCTTGTGCTATAGGAGAGACTTAATTACTGGGCAGTTTTTGTTGCGTTAATCCTTGATCGTGTTCTGGGGATGCCCAGGCCATGCCGAACCGGCAGCGCTGGGGACCTCGGCTTTGGCAGCACGCCCGGAATACCATTTTTAAGGAAGGTCCAACACTGGCAAATTAAATTCAAGCATCTTGAATAAGAAAAACTAGAAGTAATGCGTGGCCAGGTAAGGAGCTTTCTGCCATCGCTTCTCTTCCAAGCAAACGCCTTGCTGTTCGTCCTGTAAAATTACAGTCTGAAAAAGCATTTCTGACACCTATTACTCAACGCTTAACTCCGCCAATAGACGCGGCGCCGGTCCCACGAGGTCTGTAGCAACAAACCCTCCGATGCAGAAAACGGCGACTTGTCCCAGAAAACGTTCAGACTGCGTCTCTGCAACACTTCGAGTGATGACAAATGAAGTGGGAGGAGAGTCTTGTGCCAAACAGACAAAACAGGGTCATCTTCTGCTCAGCTCGCTGTTTCTGGGTGACTCATGGCGAGCTAGCTTGTTCCTTGGCGTGTCGGCGTCGCTGGCTGTGAAACTGGGATTTCCCTTCCTTCTCCCAGCCTTTTCAACCATTTCTTCACATTGCAACGTTCTTCACATTGCAAAGTTGTGGGGACAGGCCGATTTCTGACACGTCTGCAGGTATCTAGCGCACGGGAAGACCTTTCCACATGCTGCTGTCATTGAAACAAGGAATATTTTAGACCCGGTTGTCGTAAACACCAACCGGGCAGAAGAAAGGAATTACGATAGATATGAATCAGAAGCAAATTCCCAATTCCAAAGTCTAAAAAGGCGTCAGAGACGCACACTGAAGCTGGTTCTGTTTCTGTAGCTGGAAGCACGGAGGTCTTGCACGCACCGCCCTGACTGTCGCTGAGCAGAAATGACATCTGGAGCAAAACACCAAGGCTTGAAATGTTTGGGTATTTTTTTCCTCCTGGCTTGGGAGCAGAGCTGAAAAGGATGAATTGAAAATTAGCCAGATGAACAAGTACATTTTGGAAATCACAAAGGGCTGTTTCTGAGCAGTTACTGTAAATACCCTGCCATAACCTATAACCTGAGGGCACGGAGAGCGCGGGCTTGCTCTCCTGCCTGCCTGCATTTACATTACAAACTCCTCCAGAAAGAGCCTACCAGAAATCCTCCCTTCAAGACCCATCTAGAGTTGCCATAGAAACTCTGCCAGAGCAGAAGGGGACTGGGAGCGACCACTTCTGAAAGCGTGAGGCTCTTCTTGCCCTCCCCAAGATTGCAGGGAGATGGCGAATGCATGATCGAAAAGCATTTGCGCTCCTGTAGCGTCGTGTACAGAACCGTTCATGGGCTGGACTCCTGGGTTGCCGGCGGAGAAGGGACGTCTCTGGGGCCAGAAGGATGCTCTGTCTCCTCCTTGGTTAGGGAAGGATCTCAAGGAGAATCCAGTGCTTAAAATTCACCACGGTGGAGCCTTCTCTGCGGCAGAGTTGCACCGGGCAACCTTCACTTGAAGGTAGAAAAACAGTACCAGAAACGCACTGTCCTCATCTTCCTTCTCTTCGTGTACATCTCCCCAAATTTCAGTTTACTGCAGCTTTTTTTCCTTCCAACCTCTGCACTTCAGTGCAGATTTCAGTTCAAAGAAATGCATATTCAGTATTGAGAATATAAGTAATTATTCCATTAAAGATACATGAATCGAGCAAGGCTTCAATTCACTTTCCCCAAACCGTGCAGCATCTATAAACCAGTGAGCGCAGAAGGCGACTTCTGCTGGTGAAGTAAGCAGATTTGACTCTTGAGTACACATGGGAAAGCAGAGTTTTTCCGAAAAAAAAGAACCCTGTCACTTTGCTGACCATAATCTCCCATTAGTTTGTCATTCTGGATCAGTTCAGCTGCCATCTCAGAAGCCCTGCTGTGGCATCTCCTCACCTGCTGTGCACCCGTGCTGACCTTCTAAATGTTATAACAGCCCCGGAAAATGTTTTCCACAATATTCAAGAAAAGGCAGAGGAGGAAACCTCTGGACAGGATGACAAATGAGCTATGTATAGTCACTGTGAGCAGGAGGAGGAATGGTTACTCCATTTCCTTCTTTAAATTTAAGATATTGGCTGAGTTAAGGACCTGATGGAGTTGTTGTGCTTCATCCTCATTACTCTGCAAAAAAGAAAGACATATTTCATTGTCTTTTGCAGTAAAGATTTTGAAAATAACAGATTAAGAAGGATAGAAATAGCTTAGTCTTAGGGCAGTGTGTGCCAAAGCCTCATGAACCTATTGCCGTTCTCCAAGGATGTCAACAAGCCCTTGCAAGAGGGAGGTGGCATTTCCAATGGGTTCAACGAGGTCCCTCAGCAAAGATTTGTAGAGAAACTAAGCATCACGAATGGAGGGGGAAGGTCCTTTCCAGGATAAGTAATTTATTAAAAGATAAAAAGAAGGGGGTGGAGTAAGTAACAGGCTTTTCTGGTGAAGGGGTCGTGGCGTTTGGCAGAGGTCAGTGGTGGGAGCTGGGTTTGTTCAGCACTTTCAGAAGTGACCTGGGAGTGGTAGGCACTGGAAGAGGTTGCCCAGGGCAGTGATTGAGTCCCTATCCCTGGCGGTATTTAAAAGCCAGGTAGATGTGGTGCTTAGGGACATGGTTTAGTGGTGGCCTTGGCAGTGCTGGGTTAACGGTTGGACTTGATGATCTTAAAGGTCTTTTCCAACCTAAACGATTCTATGATTCTATGGATTTGGCTTTACGCTTCTCACCTTGGCTACTAAACCGTGACACTTTTATCAGTAGCATCCTCTTCTACAGCAGAGCATCTTTTACTGATCGCATCCCAGGAGAGCAGTTCTGCAGGGAAGGGGCTTGGCACGACCTGGCCGATGGCAGTTATTTCTCCCACCTTGGCTGTACCGGGTGGTTCATCTCTTTGTGGCTGACCTTTCTGCAGCCTACAACGCACCCCAGTGCCACCTGCTCTGCTTTAGGAAGGATTTTTTGCAGAGTCCTTGCCTTTTTTATTCTTGGTCCATGCCCTGTCCCTACGACTAATGCGAGGGCCTGACAGCCACCTTTTATGAGTCCTTATGGAAGAATTTACAAACAGTTTTGTTTGCCTGAGCAAGAGAAACACTGTTTGCTGAGATAATTTTCCTGGGGGGGGGAAACAGGCATTACATTTTAAATTGAATATGTGCGTAGCTTCTCAGGTGGAAAGTCAGCTTTGTCCATCACATCACTGCTGTGGGATCTCCACAAGGTCAAGGGATGACCCTACCAAAGCTAGTCAGGTCTTCACAACGCACACTCGTGCCTTGAGTTATTCCTCTGGTAGGTGATTCAGAAGAGGAAAGGTTTACAAGCAGGGCTAGGAAAATGATACAGTCGTCAGCCGCTGGTAGGTTAATGTCCTTCGTTAAGTTGATGAGGCCCTTCCTGAAGCCCAGCTGTAACGTCAGCAACAGTTGTCCTTTGGACAAATTGCTGGTGTCCAAGCAATATTTCCCGGTGTTTGTGCTCAGCTCGGCTTATCAGTAAGTAATAACCTGCTCGATTCAGCTTGCTCTCCAGCTGTGGGCCTTTCCTTGGTACGTTTGCCTCTCGCTTTTCCCCAGGACCATCCTATGCAAGGTCGTGCTTGATTATGTGACGGTACGGTACAGCTCCCGCTGCTCTGGTGGCATGGTCTGTCCTCTTGCTTACGTCCAGAGCCTATCATGGCTAAAGAACTGCAGGGGATATCAACGTTTACTTCTGAAACTTGCTTTTCCTGCACTACCTGGTCTTCTGCACAAGAAACTAAGTGGTGACAAGTTCTCCTGAGAGAGCTGCAGGTGGCCTTCTGTGCCTGAAAAAGTTTCCTTTTTTTTTTGCAGTTATGTCAGCTTCTCTAATAAAAGATCTGTCCTCTCTCAGCAACCCTGGCCTCATTAGTCTTTTCTGCTTGGCTCTGGACAGTCATGTTAGCGGTTACCCAGCACTGATGTGGATGTCTGGCTTTAGCTGCAGACCGATGGCAAGCTGGTTTTCACCACGACTGGGATTCCTTTGAGGAAGAATGAAAATCATTACTCTTCAGGGCTTATCTTAGGGAGAATAGGAGGAATACCACTCGGTCTGCTTCAAGTTTAGCAGTCTTCTGCTATCACAACTTATTTTAATCCTTCCAGCTAAATATTTCCCTGGGGAACATTATCGGATAAGGCGGAGCCGCAGTTCAGTGTTTAAGAAAAGCTGTAAGGCCTTCTTTATCTAGGGCTTATGCTTTCTTTGGAGCAACAAACAATTTTATTTTATCATCAGAGGCTGTTCGTATCTTGCTTTGGATTAGTCAAATACAGAATGAAGTAAATAATTGCAGGGAGCATTAATATTGTGTGACTTAAACTGTTTTCTAGAACTTCTTTCCCAAAGAGACTTGTCTCAGCATAGGAGAGGATGTGACACACGTCTCTTGCCCAGAAGTTATATTGATTGACAGTCCGTCAAGTTCTGTCACTATGGTTTATTTATAGTTTGTGCCTTAAATAGTCAAACTATCTCACTAATGTTTTTGGACAGTTGCTCCTAGTTTTCAAGATGAGTTTTGCTCATATGAATGCGTCCTGAACGCAGACAGCTGCAGTAAGGCCTGGGAGGTTTCTTCTGGATGTAGGTGGGAAGTAAAACTGAGATGGAACCACAGTAAGAATGGAAATGGGAATCATCTCTTTTGGCCAACAGCTTGCAACTCTATTGAACCTTAAAACATGGTCTGAAAGCAAGTTTTCTCTGAGCAAGAGAAAATGAAGGCAACGTATGCCCAAAACAGTGCTTCTGTCATTTTCTTAATATCTTTTTGGTCTTGTAAAGTCTCTTAATTCCCTGGCATGATGAAGGCAACGGCTTCAAGCTGACATATTGCATTGTGCAACCGTAAGGTCCTGTGGAAGAGCTCTGTGTAAATCCACTCCTCTTCCAGGCTAATTCCCAAGAAACCAGGATTCTCCAGCTCCACAGGGCAGGGAGGCCCCAGCAGCTATCCCCTGTCTTTGACCTCCACCTGGGAAAATCTCCTCCAGGCAGGCAGGACCCCGTTGTGTCAACGTTGTGACCTTGTGAAATGGAGACAGATAGATGGTACCACATGCCCATGCCATCAACTGCAAGTTTTCTCTCCATCACCTTTCACGCCAAAGGCACCTCTGCCACTCCCATGACTTGGAAATGGTCATAAAAAGAAAATATTTTTTGCCAGATTCATGTCGTTTTGTCACGTTTGTTTGGGAGGTTGGGTTTATACTGAAGGTTGCAGAGGCATGGTTGTGTTATCTGTGATGCCTGTAGAGCTCCTGTCTGCGTAGTCTCCAAGCGTTGTGCTTATCATGTAAGATGTGGGTGACCCATAAGAAAAACTCCTTCTTCAAAGAGTGTGTGCTTTCACACAGGTGGAATTCACCACTCTGGGTCAAGCTGTGATCCTGGGGAGGGAGAGGAAGGAAAGGGAAGGAGTTACAGAAGTTTTCACACTAGAGGACCTGCACTCTTCCTTCCTCATCTTCTCCTCTGCAGGTCCAGAGCTGCCTCCCCTCCTGGGGAGCCTGCCTACCCCTGTGTAACCTCTTCACAGTCCTGGAAACGTGGAGCTGGAGTGAAGCCGGAGGGACTCACGAGGCAGCAAGGCTCCGTTATTCCCGTGCTTCACACAAAAATTGGACATGAGCCAGCAATGTGTGCTTGCAGCCCAGAAAGCCAGTCATATCCTGGTTGAGGATACAACAGCCAGGTTGAGGGAGGTGATCCTCCACTCTGCTCCCCTCTTGTGAGACCCCACCTAGAGTACTGTGAGGTTCCCAGTACAAGAAAGCCATGGACCTGTTGGAGCAGGGCCAGAGGAGGCCATGAAAACGGTCAGAGGGCTGGAACAGCTCTGCTATGGAGAAAGGCTGAGAGAGCTGGGGTTGTTCAGCCTGGAGAAGAGAGGGCTCTGGGGAGACCTTATTGCGGCCTTTCAATATATAAATAGGGCTTGTAAGAAAGATGGAGAGAGAGTTTTTACCAAGGTCTGTAGTGACAGGACAAGGGGCAACAGTTTTCAACTGAAGGAGGGTAAGTTTAGATTGGACATAGGGAGGCAATTTTTTATGATGTGGGTGGTGAGACACCAGAACAGGTTGCCCAGAGAAGTTGTGGATGCCCCATCATTGGAAGTGTTCAAGGCCAGGTTGGACGGGGCTCTGAGCAACCTGATCTAGTGGAAGATGTCCCTGCTTATGGCAGGGGGTTGGACTAGATGATCTTTGAAGATCCCTTCCAACCCAAACCATTCTGTGATTGCTGTGAATTCCTGGGGAAGAGAGACAGCACAAAGCACTTTGTATTGATGGGAAGGACGTACCCCGCTCCAGCCAGAGCCCCGCTGCCTTCAGCATAAGCCCACAGATCCCTCCCCACCGCCGCTCTTCTGCAGGCTGTGGGGGCTTGGCCGTCTGTCTGCAGCTCATCACGAGGTCTCTCATCAGCACGAATGCACAAGGGCAACCCTTGAACAGCAAATACAGTAAATTACCCCATTTAATTAAAGAAGTCCTTTGATTTCCGTAGGATCAGATGGCAGTGCTGACTTACAGTCTCAACAGCAGTGAGTCTTGAGATATGGTTTTCCAGCTCTGCAATAACATGTCCAGTACGGAGTCTCAGCCTGAGTGCACGGTCAGCAACTGCTGTCTGTACGGACATCAGTGTTTAAAAATGGGAAACAACAGCACCAGCAATGCTGTGGGTGCCGTTACAGTCCACATGAAGTTTGGTTTTGCGTGGCCACGGGTAACGAGCAAGAAATAAGTTGCAGCTTATATAAAGGAAGGGACCTTTCAGGTGAAAAAAGAACCAACTGTAAAAGGTCTCCAGGAAAGCGAGCAGGTTGTCAAATGCTAGAGCAAATCTTTTTTTGAAACAGTTGGTGTGTCTGGTGAATACATGTTCATTTGACTGCTCTACTCTTGGGCTGATGAGGCTTGAAACAGTAATAAGGGGGTGGCACTTTTTCATGGGAATGAATGTATTTATTATCCTCAGAGACTTCAGAAATGCTGGATTCTCAACCATCCATTAACTTGCTCTTCAGAACGGTTCCACCCTTGCTTTCAGCTTTTCCTCTATTTTTACATCCATTTAGCATGAGTGGGCTGGAATAGTTTCATGGCAAGGCGGCAAGTGAGTGATGGGATACCGGCGGTAACGTGGGATGATCAGTGTAGAATGAAACCCGGCCCAGCCTCTGGGCTCCCCGCAGCATCGAGGGACGATCTGGATGCTCGTCCTTCGTCATGCCCGAGGAGCAGCGCGCGGGAGAGGTTTGGGTAGAGCTTGACATGGAAATGTGTGCAGTCGTTGTGCTCGATTCAACTGTGAAATGGTTCTGCGTGATTAGGGAAGAAAGAAAAGGTTATGCCGTCCTTCCTGCTCTGGTTGCATTTGTGAGCTGGCAAAACAGGATTCATTCAGATTCATGTAACTTAAAATGTTAAGTGTAAGACAAAATAGAAATCTGTTTAGGAGGCTTTCAGCTCTGTCCTCCTGAGTTGGAGACTGCTTCTAGACTTAAATTTGATTTGGAAAACTCTGTGGATTGGGGAATATACATTTTGTGCTATAAAAAGAGTTTCAGTACAACAGATTTGCCTTTTAAAATGTGAGAGGCCAAATTAAGCCTGGAGGGTAAGTGAAATCTAATGGATGAGAGATGTCTTGATGTTTTAGTACTGAGTTTGACCTGAGTTCCAGCTGAAGGACGGTAACATCTCAAAACACACTGACAATCTCACGTACAATCATTTGATCATATCTGTAGCATCCTAAGAGCCTGTAAGTCGTTTGTGACAAAGGGCTCCTGGCTGGTAAATCAAGTGCTCATTCTTGGAAGCATTGCTCTCTGTTGACCTTGGTGCAGCCCCGTGCCCACCAAGGCAGCTGGACCCGTCTAACAAGCAGCCTGATAGCGTTGGGTCATGGCTCATGCGAGAGGATGAACAGGTTGGCCATGAACATCTGAAGGGATGGGGCAGGAATACCTGGTGTGTATCAGGTAGGCAACTGTGTTGTATCAGGGCAGCTACACACCTCATTTAGGTGGGATAAATCTGGAGCAATTAATCTTTGATTTAAGTAAGTGATGTTTTAAATAGTTCCCATTGAACAGGAGAGGTCTGTAAAATGCCCTGTGTAGGAAGGCATTCAGAGGTCACCTCCCATGCACCAAGGGATATTCCCTGGGGGACAACTCCCCAAAAGGCAGGTGGAGATGCATGGCCCAAGCCCGGAGCTCTGCGGCTGTACGAGGAGCAAGGTGGGCTGAGAAGACATCCTTCTGGATGGAGAAAGGCTCATGCCATGGGAGAGCAAGGTTTGTTTAAATCTCTGCCGCAGGTCATTTCCGAAATGCTGTAGCTCCTCATCTCTGGAGGCTTGGTTTCCAGTGCAGAATTAGATCCCAGATGTCCTTCTCAGCTATTTTCTCTGTGCCCCCCAATCATCACATAATTAGGCGTGTTCTTTCTGGTGTCATTGCTACCAGCAATCAACGTTCGAGAGCGGTGCTGCAGGTCTGGCTGGTGGAGGCTTTGGCGGGGCTATGCCAGGAAGCTGACGTGGTGTCTGCTCTCTAATTTCTCAGCTCTGGGGTAATTCCTCAAGTACCGAATTTGTTTGTGTCACAGAATGTGAGTTTTTCCAAGAACAAATTCCTGGTCAGTCTAATGGGAGAGGATTTACAGCAGCATGAAGTTGAAGACGTGAAGTTTCTCACATTTCTGTCCTGAGAAGGTACTCATAAATACTATTTTTGAAGAGTTTCTGGGGTCTAGGCAATAAAGAATGAGAAATAGTGGATGGACTTAGAATATAACATGAAAGTATTTTGCAGGTGAAAATATTTTGGCTTCATACAGCTGATCTGAAGAGGTGGTCACAAAGCCAAAATGTTCCTGGACCCGTTGCAGCTTCAAAGCTATTGCTCAGCAGAAGCAAACTGGCATACGGTGGTTTAGGGGTTTAAAAGGGAAAATGAGTAAAATGGTCCCTTGAATTTATCTGTCTTGGAACAATGAATGATGCAATATGGCCAGTTTTGTCCATTGAATGTTGGTAATGAGCTCTCGAGATAGTCCAGCAAGTGTCTGAGCAACGGCGAGCTGGAGTCCTTGGTGGCAGGGGTTCAACGGGTTGAAGTGTGGTTTTATAGTGCCTGCACTTAGATAAGGGACTTTATTATCCGTCCCTGTAAAAATCCTTGTGATACGGCCGCTATTAGGAGTGTATCGCTGCTCGAGACTTGCTAGGAAAAAGAATGAAGGAGAATATTTTGTCTTGTAAATTAATTTAGGCTGCTTGTAGCAATTTAATTCCTAATCGGATAATGGCCAACAGAAACTATTCTTGAAAAATTAAATGGCGCATTTTGGAAATCAGTGTTGTAAGTGACAATTCATTCACCCAGTCACTGGTGGAAGGCTGACGCATGCACCAAACCACCTGGGCTCTCTAGCCGAAGAGACGCAAATTCTTTTTCAAGAGTTTCAAGAGTACCTGAGTCCTACAGAGACCTAGCACTTGTGGATTTTCAGTGCTGCATTGGCTGGTGTGTTATTTAGATGCTCCTGACAATTTTGCTTGTGATCTGAAGCTGGAAGCTCACCCATACGTGGCGTGAAATTGCGGGTGGACGGATTATGGTAGATGCCAAACCCTGGGTGAACGTGTTGAGTTTGGGCTGCTCAAAACCAGCGAGCTCCTTTTGAGGAGGACTTTGGTATGTGATAACCAGACCGGTTCAGCATAACAGGTTCAGATCACCGTATTGCTTCCTTTTCTAAGTACTCTCAAGTGCTCTCTCTGCTCTGTTTTTTAATACCTGTGTGCCCCGGGTGTGTGGACAACGGGGTTGCGTCTTCATTTCAGCAGGACTAGAGGGGACAAGTGAGTGGCAGAGCCCCGGGGAAGGTCCCCTGAAGTCCACAGCGGTTCCTGAGCACCCCACTGCCTCTTCCATATGGCTTTTGTGATGTTTGGACGCAGAGGAGAGCACAAATCCAGAAAAAGGAGGCCAAGAGGGCATGAATCTTATGATACATTGAGGTTTATAGTGTGCCTTCAGAAGGCTGTGTTAGATGGGTGTAAGAAATATGCACAGTAGGTGACACAATTAGAAACATTAATGAAATTTGGGGGGAAACATGGCCTAATCCCTGCTTGGTACCACATTTCGGTGTCTCTGAAGCTCTAGGATCAGACCCTAAAGCTTACAGAGGCAGGCTCACAGCCTAGCTAAGATGCTGGTTAACCTAAGGAAGTTCTTCATTGTCAAAGAGTATTGTAATAATGCATCTGCAGTTTTGTCTTTTTGTAAATCTGCTCCATTTTTTCAAATCTGGATTGGAGCGATATGCTAGAGGGAAGGGATGGGATGCCATCCAGAGGGACCTGGACAGGCTTGAGGAGTGAGCCCAGGTGAACCTCATGAAGTTCAACAAGGCCAAGTGTAAGGTCCCGCACCTGGGTGAGGGCAATCCCCAGTATTAATACAGACTGGGGGATAAAGGATAAAGGAGAAGGACTGGGGGTACTGGGGGATGAGAAGCTGGCCATGAGCTGGCAACGTGCGCTTGCAGCCCAGAAAGCCACCCATCTCCTGGGCTGCATCCCCCGCAGCGTGGCCACGGGGCGAGGGAGGGGATTCTGCCCCTCTGCTCCGCTCAGGGGAGACCCCCCTGGAGCCCTGCGTCCAGCTCGGGGGTCCTCAGCACGGGAAGGACAGGGAGCTGTTGGAGCGGGGCCAGAGGAGGCCCCAGCAATGGTCCGAGGGTGGAACAGCTCTGCTGGGAGGACAGGCTGAGAGCTGGGGGTGCTCAGCCTGGGGGAGAGGAGGCTGCGGGCAGACCTCAGTGCGGCCTTGCAGGGCTTAAAGGGGGCTGATAAGAAAGATGGGGACAGGCTTTTCACCAAGGTCTGTAGTGAGAGGACAAGGGGCAACAGTTTTAAATTGAAAGAGGGCAGGTTTAGGTAGGACATAAGGAAGAAATGTTTTACACTGAGGGAGGTGAGACAGTGGCACAGGTTGCCCAGAGAAGTTGTGGATGCCCCATCCCTGGAATTGTTCAGGGTGAGGTTGGACGGGGCTTTGAGCAACCTGATCTAGTGGAAGATGTCCCTGCCCATGCCAGGGGGTTGGACTCGATGAGCTTTGAAGATCCCTTCCAACCCAAACCATTCTGTGATTCCATGATTCCGTGGATGGAGGTTGCTCATTCACGGCGAGGATGATCGCTTGGGCAGTGTATGCTGAAGTCTTCTTGAGAGGAAGCCAAAAAACGGGGAGGAGACCTTTGTATTGGGCGCTCCCCTCCAAAACTTGCTGTGGGTGTCTTCTGTAGCACCGACAGTTGAGGTAGGGGCTTGGGGTGGGAGTGAGTTCAGCTGAGCTTTCTTTCATTAGCAATTTCATGGCTGGCAGAAAAAAACGGCCAAGCCCCCGGCGCCTTTGCCGTGAGGTTTTAATGTCACTTGTCACTTAATGTCACTTACAGAACAACCACAGCGGCTGCGTAGGAGCTTGGTACCTCGGGATCAGGAATAAGCTATCCCAGAAGGCTGCCAGCGTGGAAAGAGCTGTCTTAAATGCCCCATCCAAACATTTCTTGTCTTGTGCAGAAGAGGTCTGCGGTGAGCTTGTGTGTACGGTTACACACACATCTGTCTTGTGTGTAGGCAGTAAAATAGATATAGCTGGAAATATAAGCTAACTGCTTTATTACGGGCATTCTGAGTGTAATCGCGAAGGAGCCTGGGCTAAACAAAGCTGGGGTTAAATGCATTTGAAGGCTCTGTATGCCACTCTTTTTTTCATTTATTTCATGATCTCCTTTACTAGTGCATCTCCTAAAGGTGTGCATGTTAAAAAGAGGGGGCGGGTAGCTGGGACTCGTAGCCTAAAAGCCATTAATCAAAAGCAGCATTGCACCAAAGAGAACAGGGGTGAGCAGAGCTGGAAATAATGGTATAGAAACATTTAGAAATACATGAAAAATTAAAGGCGGCTTTAAAATACCTACTTGATGCAGCCCTGTGTGCTCTTCGCTTTGCACAGCCAGTTATTGCGTCGTATTTTTTAAAGCAGTTCAGTTAGTGCTTCTCAGAGCTGGAGAGCCGTATATTTTCCTTGGGGAGAACATTAAATGAACACTGGCTTTCCTAGTCCTATTGATTGTGGAGATGATATTAAATTAAAATAAAGCAAGAAAACAACTTTTGATTTCTTCTGTGAGGGATCTAATAAATTTTGTTCAATATGTTTTCATCTCATTTTCTTTCCTTCTGCATCGTTGCTGTAATAAGGCCCCAAGCTCCAGCAGAAACAGGGTCCCATCATGTGCAGATCTGTACAAGTAGAAAGTAAAGGAGATTTTCTTTCTGTCCCTGACATTTTCATGTCTCCAGCAGGAAGCCTGTGAAGATTAGCAGCACTCGACATAAAACCAAGTGGGTTTGACCCACTTGCTGTTATTTTCGATTCAAGGTGAAGAGGCAAGACAGATGTAGCAGGAGAGGAGCAGGGTCAGCAGGAGGAACAGGGATTTACAGGAGGTCTTGTAGGGTATCCAGGGGCAAAATCAGAGCAGGATACCAAATGCTTTGGTGTTGCCACCTCTCCTGAGCTCATCCCTGGTCATAGAATCATAGAATCCCAGGTTGGAAGGGACCTCAAGGATCATCTGCTCCAACCTTTCCAGCACAATCTAGACGAGATGGCCCAGCACCACGTCCAGATGAGTCTTAAACGTGTTCAGCGTAGCGGAGTCAACCCCTTCCCTGGGGAGATTATTCCAATGGTTGACTGGTCTCATTGTGAACAATTTCCCTCTCGTGTCCCATCGGAATCTCCCTGGCAGTAACTTGCACCCGTTACCCCTTGGCCTCACCATGGGACTCCTTGTAAAAAGGGAGTCTCCATCTTCTTTGTAGCTCCCCTTTAAGCACTGGTACCTGGGGATGAGATCCCCTCGAAGCCTCCTTTTCTCCAGGCTGAACAAGCCCAGCTCTCTCAGCCTGTCCCCGTACGGCAGCTGCCCAGAGCCTGGATCATCTTGGTGGCCCTTCTCTGGACCCCCTCCAGGCTTGGGGGGATCCAGGCTTTGTCTTATACCCAAGAGGATCCAAGACATGGGGACCATTATGGGGATCGCAGCTTTTGCTTTCCTGAGGAAGCTTGTTTGTGGTCATTTGGGGGATGAAGAAGAGCCAACAAACGTAAATCCTAACGACTCAAAAACCAATAAGGTATAAAAACGTCTCACGTATTTTTAAACCCAGTGGGTTTTGAGCGCTGGGAATTTTCAAGCACGTTTCCCCTGGCACAAATTGCCCCAGATTCTGCTACTTTCTTATCTTTCAGTATGTCCAAAAAAGGAGCAAACCACATTAATTTTCCCACACCTTTCCCATCTCCATTTCCCCTTAAAATAGAAAGGACAAGTTTTCTTGCTGGAGGTCAGCACTTATCAAAGTTTATGAGATCGGAGCGGAAGATAGAGTAGAGCAGGGCTGGCTGCATCTTTTCGCATCCGAAGCTATTAAAGCTTCCTTGATAGAAACGGTATTTATCTGAAATTATTCTGAAAATGGCCGTAACTTTCTTTCAGAACAACAAAAGATACCACAGTAAGCAAGATGCAGTCCTACCAAGAAGTTAAACCCAAAAAAAGAGAAAGAAGACCTAAATATACGGCTGTCTCCATCTGCCTGAAATAACCGTGAAGTCTTTCAATAATTGGCTGGATGGAAAAGCTTACCCAAAGCCACAGTTTTCCTGTGGTCTGAAAGTGGTCTGATTTATTTCAGGCTTGTTTTTTACGTATAAACCTAATGTTGAAAATTTTGGTCTGAGTAAAAGAGAAGGTTTTTTTGCTGAATTTGATAGTGTGTGAGTGCTGGTGATCTCTCAGAGGGCACAGATGAAATATTTACTGCATGTAGCCACACAGGACTATGTTTGTCATGGTTGTTGACTTAAGGATTATTAGTTAAGGACTATTATTAAGGACTACTGCAGCAGTTCAGGGGATTCAGGACTTATTTGGGGGCATTAACCAGCGATAAAGACCAGAAGAACCTCTGGGTGTCCCAAGAGGCTGTCATCTAGATCCCATCCCTAGACCCTAGACCCTAGACCCTAGAGCAAGGGTCTTTCCAACACCATGGCATGCACACACAGCCATTGGCTACTAAACTGTGTGCCGAGGAGGTAGAACCCCGTGTAGAAACACGGTTGAGAGAATTATAGGGAAAATACACTTGATATGGTCAAGAAGTGAGCTGGAGTTGGTTTAACACCCCTAGCCAGACTGGTCAGGAGGCAAAGCGGTATCATCGAGCTTGAGCAGGCAACAGGAGGACCCTGGAGCGATGAATGTACTGGAAAAGAAATGGTTATCTTCTAATGAAGCAGAGAGTAGGCAGGGATATTTCTGATTTAAGGTCTTCATCATTAATGTTCTGCTTGCAATCACTGGATCTGCAAATAACTTTCCGAGGAGCTTCTTGATTGCTAAAAGGCTGTATATATTCCTGAGTACGATGACAACATAGTTTTATGTAGCCTAAAAAAAAAAAAAAATCTGTTAAACTGCTGCTTATCCAACATTAACTACAGCAATTTTTAATTAACCTGATTTAGAAGCCAAATATATCACTGATGAAAATGAGAGGGTAGAACATACAGTCATTTATTCCAGTACAGTGGTCATGATTGTTGAATTAGATTTATTCAAATGAACCTCAAAATTTTGCCGCAGTAGTCGGCTGTGCGCCGGGTGCCAGGTTTTAGAAATCCACACGCAGTCGAAGAGCAGTGAGCTTTGGGGCATGGGAGGGAGAGATTGTGATGTGTTTGTCTTGCTGCTCAGAAAAGGGAGGAAAGACCCACGCTTGCTTTTATTTAATAAAACAAAACAAAACAAAACAAAAGATGGGGTGTGAATCGACTGCTAATTACCTCTTTCCAGCCTTTGCTGGCAACCAGCAGACAGCGTCAGTGGAGCTTGGCATGGAAAGACTCTCCAAGGGTCATTTTGTCTGCCGTTGGGTTGGCTCTGCTCTGGGATGATGGCCAACGAGATGCACAGATAAACCGGGGCAACCGCCGTGGTGGTGAAGCACAGCAAAGCCAAACTCTCTGCCAGCAAAGGAAGATTACCATCCTGTTCAGTCTGTTGGAGGGATTTACGCAGGAGCACGTAAGAAGGGATGGAGTTATTCGAGTGTTACCGTTTTCAGTTGGGAAGACTTCCAAGAAATGGAGGTAGGGCAGTAAAACAAAAGCAAAATGGAGCAGACTGAGGTGCAGAGGTTGTCATCTGTGGTCTTCATGGAGGACAAAAACTTCTAATGAAGTAAGAGTGTCCAAAGAAGGGCAACAAGGTTGGTGAAGCGTCTAGAGAATAAGTCTTATGAGGAGCGGCTGAGGGAGCTGGGGTTGTTTAGTTTGGAGAAGAGGAGGCTGAGGGGAGCCCTCATCGCTCTCTGCAACTGCCTGAAAGGAGGCTGGAGCCGGGGGGGTCGGTCTCTTCTCCCCAGGAACAAGCGATAGGACGAGAGGGAACGGCCTCAAGCTGCGCCAGGGCAGGGTTAGGTTGGGGATTGGGAAAAACTCCTTCCCCAAAGGGCTGTCAGGGCCTGGCCCAGGCTGCCCAGGGCAGGGGCTGAGTCCCCATCCCTGGGGGGATTTAAAAGCCGGGGAGATGTGGTGCTGAGGGACATGGGTTAGTGGTGGCCTTGGCAGTGCTGGGTTAGCGGTTGGACTCGATGATCTTAAGGGTCTTTTCCAACCTTAACGATTCTGTGATTCTATAAGAGGTTGGTGCAAGACATCTGCACTGTGTGTGGGTGCACACAGGGACTTGGGGCTGCGTGTGTACGGTGATTTCCAAGCCTCCACATGGCTGACTGCTTAGATGATTTCCCCTGAACTCCCTATGACCGCTCCAAGTGAAGATGATGAAAATCGAAGATGCTCTGCAAACTTTTCTAAAGTGCCCATTAAAACCTCATGCGGCTTCAAAAAGTATGAGCTGCCGTGTATGTTCCTTCCAGGTGGCCTGGCAGGTAATCGGGTCCTTCCCAGGGATGGCAGTTGTGCAGCCATGAGTGAATATAAGGGCTGGCATGTTTTTCTTGCAACGTCTCTACCTTCCCTTTAGCCAGAAGCTCTGGTTAATAGAAGTGCTGAGCACTGAGGACTTGGGCTGGGTGCTGACCTCTGCTGTTAGAATGCAAAGTGCTACGATGATCAAGCTATGATGGCTGCAAGCAGCCAAGGAAAACTGTTCAAATATAGCTGTGTTGGTGGGTTTTTGTAGCTGAATTCTGCATTCAGTGTGTGTATTTTCTCGGTAGTTTTCTTCAGAGCACGTTGAACGTTTCTGCGTTCTGTATTCTGGTTATCGTTCTCATTTTCTAGAGGAATAAAGATGAAATATTGATGATGTCACGTGTAAGTCTGTAAAGCACAGTCATAGTCCTTCCTATACCCTGGCCAACTGAGACTACATCTGTGCTTTACCTCTCAGCTGTGCCGATGGCCTCTTTGCTCACACAGGTTGTTTATTGCTTTCCAGGGATGCCGTCCTCTTCTCTCTCCCTCTTGACAAAAGCGTAATTTCTCTTTTTTTCTCATTGCAGGTTATCCGACGGGCTATCCCACCGCTGCCCCAGCCTACAACCCAAACATGTATCCAACCAGCAGCCCCGGCTACGCCCCAGGTAAAAATCTGTGTATGGAGACGGGATCGGGCGTGTTGTAGCATGCAGGAGGATTTACCTTTTGCTGCTCGTGTACGAAACCCAGCAGTTTCCGTGTGCTTGTCAGCAAATACTTTCCAGGGAAGGGGCCTGTGTTAAGCTCTTCCCTTCCTAACTCTGCCGTTAACTTCTGCCCTCTATTGAGAATATTTGTCTATGTTGCAGAGTACTTTGGAGCCATGAATTATATCTTAATACTAATCCCAGGAATTTTACAGTCCTCATTGCTCTGATACCTGCGCGTTGACGGCTTTTAATATTTTCTGACTACCGCATGCTGTCTCCCCGAGATTGCCTTCCCCTTCCCCCTGCCTGTCCTTATCCTTCCACGTCATAGATGCAGAAATGTCAGCAACCGTGTCCTGTTTGGTGTCTGGATCTCCCATGCTGTGTCTTTACTGTCTCCCTCTTTCCTGTGGCACTGACGGACGCTGGGTCTGTCCTAGTGTCTTCTTCTGTCTAACTCCTGCCCTTCACGCCGCCCTAAAATGGCTCTTCCAAAGGTGCAGCAAGCTCTCCCTGGCCAAACTCAGGAACTCTTCTGCCTTAGCCTTGGTGTGCTGGTTATCTTTGACAGCACCAGCTCCACTCTTCTCCATAAAATCTTATTTTCCCTTGGCTTTCCCAGTTTGGCCCAGTTGTTTTCTACCTCTGCTGCAGCATGTCCATTGGGACATATTTGTCATCTGCCTCTTCCAGCTTTCCATGAAAGCTCGGCCAGACTCTGACCTTTATTCCCTTCTCCACTACTCCCCATCGATCTCTGGGAAGCCTCACTTGGAGGTACAAGGTCTTCATTTTTCAGGGAGGTCTTCCTTTTTCACACCAGCCACATGCTCTTTTGCATCCTCCTTCGCAGTTCCTCTGAACCATCATACCAGCCAGGCTGATGGGTAACGCGTTCACCCTCCGTAGCTCAGCCCCTACCCTGGAGCCCTGCTCTCTCTGCCGTCTCTAACCTTGGCAAATTCTCCTCCATCCTTCTGGAGAGCTGGTACAAAAATAATTTTCCCAGTTCACTGCTTTAACTGTGTCATCCCCCTCTTTGCCTCCCTCTTGCTCATATCTAGCACAGACTACTTGTCTTTATGTACAGAAACAACGCCCACTCCATTTATTCTTGGTGTCCAGAGTCTTACTGCTCTTTCGACTCAGCCAACGATGTCTGTCCTCTTCACCTCTTACCTTTCCAAGTGTCTCCCTTGTTCCTTCTACTCCTCTTACTGGACGGAGGCTTCCCCTTATCACCCACAAAGCCATTTCTTGTTTGAATTCCTCCATTAGCCATGATTTTTTTTGACAAAAACCCATGACTCGACTGCCAAGCTCCTTCCCTTCCCTGCTGTTGAGCACCATCTCTCCGCACCTCCCTTCGGTCTGGTTTCCGCTGTTGTCTCTTGGCCAAACACGTACCCAGCCCATGGCTCTGGTTATGTTGCTCTGTGGATGCAGAGAAAGGTCTGGATGGAGGAGGATACATGCATCCAGGACCTTCCTGCCTGACCAGAGAGAGCTGGAGAAGAGAAAGCCATCAAAGCATGTGGGGGGCATGAATACAAACCCTGTCCATCACTTTGAGGTTGAACACCTCATCTACATGAGGTGGGGAGACAGGGGAATTGCTTATAGCCAAGGGCTGCCAATGGTAGAAGATTCACGTAGATCAGGACAGAATGTAAATTAATGACGGGAGCTGCCATCAAATAACTCCCAGCAAGGACACTTCTTATTCCAGAAGAAGTGGACCTTCCACTGGTTTTAACTCAGAGAAGTTACTCCGAAGCAGGAGTCATGGAGTAATTCCCACCTGCCCACAAGGAGTTGTCTTCACCACAGCACAGACTAATGAGGTTCTGTGCTTAATGAGGAATATTTGAGTTGCTCTGCTGAATCAATCACTTGCTTTTTTATGCTTTCGAGCCGAAACTTGGAAACCTTTATAGAAGTCTTTTTCTTTTTGGAGTTGAAGACTTCTTTTAGGCCCCCATTCAGGAAATAATTTAACTGAAGTCAAACCTACATTTAAGTACTTTACTGAAACCAGCCCTTTGGAAGAACCAAGCGACCTTGAGTTTTTAAAGCGTGGTTAAGTTCTCTGCTTTCAGTCAAATTACCTGGGGGACGGGAGCCTCTTGGCATGACAAAGGGTGGTAGAAATCCAAGGGCTAAGTAGCAGTTTCAAAATGTAACTCTTATCGGGAGTGAATTAAGTGAAAGGTAGTATAAGAAAAAGAAATCTATTTAATAGCAATCTTAAGATCTTGTTGCCCAGAGAGGTGGGAGATGCCCCATCCCTGGAAACGTTCACGGTCAGGTTGGACGGGGCTTTGAGCAACCTGAGCTAGTGGAAGATGTCCCTGCCAATGGCAGGGGGGTTGGACTAAATGGCCTTTAAAGGTCCTTTCCAACCCAACTATTCTACCATCAGAATGCTATTTATTAGCTGTGGGTTTTTTAGGCTGTAGTGTGTTATCAGAGCGTTTAAGGGGTATGGTCACATAGGGCAAATGCAAGAACTGACAGTGTCTGAAAGAGTAGTCAGGCCCTGGAAGAGGCTGCCCAGGGCAGGGGCTGAGTCCCCATCCCTGGGGGGATTTAAAAGCCAGGGAGATGTGGTGCTTGAGGACATGGTTTAGTGGTGGGCTTGGCAGTGCTGGGTTAGCGGTTGGACTCGATGATCTTAAGGGTCTCTTCCAACCTTAACGATTCTGTGATTCTATGATTCTATGAACTGTGATTGGAAAAGCATTTCTGAAATCAGGGCTGTGCCTTTTTTCATGGCTTTTATGAATAAGGCCTGAAAAAATCTCTTGCTCACCCATTTCCAAGCACACATTGGAGATGAAAAATAATATCTCGCCCTTCATTTTGACTTCATGGCTTTTTGGTTGGCCAAGATCTTTATTCTGAATGCTTCGCCTCAAAAGAGCTGCAGGATTTTAAAACTTCTGAATAAAGCCATCTTTTCAGCTAAGTGTTCAGTAGTCATCAGAGTGAAATAGATGCTTGCATAATGAACCCAAGCAGGGCTTTGTGGCAGCCTTGCTAAACCCTTTCTTCTCTGAATTGCCAAGTTCTCAGTCTCGTGGTTGTTGTAAAATCAGTGGATCTCCAGGCTCGGGAGCTTTCCAAGGCTGATGAAGCAGGAATGAGGGTTTCGTTGCCAAAAACTTTTGGTGCTGTCTTCTCCACATCACAATTTAAATTCACTGTTATTTTGCAAGGTTATTAAATGAAGCCGTTTACTGCGGATGACTCTGTAAGGGATCTGTTGTGTTTTGTTTGGTTTTATGTGCTTCTGGTAGGGTTTTTAGCTGCATTTCTTCCCACTAAAAATCTTGACGTGTAATATGAAACAAGTTTTGTTCCCCTAGATGTGTGCTGGCCACCCTCAAATTTCCCTGAAGGATATAACACTGAAAGAGTAAAATGAAAAGAGCTCCACAGCATAAAAAAAACCCCACAAATTTATTAGTGGCTTGTCCTGCCAGAGGCTGGCAACGTTCTCCCTGCTCAGCCAGGGATGTAAATACAGCAGCGTTCCTGCCTATTGGCCTGGACATTATAAAATATCTCTTGTCCCCAGCCACTGCCCGTGCCTTGCGTGGGCAGGAGCTCCCCCACTGAGTGGGGAGATGGCCAAGGGACACCCAAGTGAGAGGGAGCACCAAATCGCTGCAGGACGAGGAATTTTGGAGGGGTCTGTCTTGCTTCTTGTACATCTCAGACACCATCCTTGGGAGGCTGGAGTTCCTATTAGAAAACAAATTGAAACAACCCCCAGAAATGCTGCGTTGCTATCCAAACAAAATACTTCTCTTTTTGCAAAATCTTGATGAAATCCACACATTCCCCTGGAAAGATTTTATTTCAGCTCAGTTTAATTTTCCAAATTAAAAAGAAAGGAAAAAACAGACTAGGAAATTTTCAAGTATTTTAAACAGCTGCAGCAGTTGCCACATTTAGGGAAGATTTGGTTCCCTTTGGCTGTATAGACCTTAGGTCTCTAACCCTTCCGGCCCAGGTCCCTCTCTATTCCGTGAAGAGGGACCTCCCCAGAGAGACATTTAGCCCATCTTTGGGGACAGACTCCCCATGGGTGCCTGGCTGTCCTACCAGGAGAGCTTTGAGATGAATCCTGCCTGGGATGTCCTTCATGCTCATGAGGAACAGGAACCCAAGGGGGGTTTGTAGATGCTCTCTCAAGTAACTCTGATACATAGTCAAGATACCCTCGGAGAAGGAGACCTCTAGGATGATGTTTTATGGGATTGCTTTCTTGGCATAGGTTAGGATAGTAGGAATAGATTGAGAAATGGGACCCACCTGGCGTGTAAAAGCGTAGGTCCTGGAGTGGGCCTCCTTCTCTTGAGCAAAGAAGTCGCTTGCACCCACAACAAAGACAAGAAAGAAGTGGATGCCCCAACCCAGATGGTGAAGAAACAGTCAAGAAGACTAGGAGAGAACAAAGAAACACAGGGATAACCCTGGCAAACGGGATTCATGCAGGCAGGCAGCGAGCCGTTGGGTCGCTTCTTGACCCCCATCGTTTCTGCAGCGGCATCTCCAGCCTGTGTCCTCCACCCAGCAGAAAGGAGCCCCTGCATTCAGCGAGGGCCGGGTTGTCCATCCGCCGTGGTCTCTCCTCCCTGAAAACGGCCAGATCGGCCTTCAGAAGTTTCCTCGTGATTGTTCAGTATGGAATAATCCACCCCAAACCTTGTTAGTCAGCGGCTTTTATAAGCACAAAAACACAAAGACTTTGATTTTTCCCTACCTTTGTCCTGGCGGCTGTGGCTGTGGGTGTCTTCTCTTTCATTAAAGATGCTTAACCTCCCCCGGGCTTTGATTCTTGCTATATTTTATCGCTACAATACTTTGCAGCAAGCAGTTCTGCAGATTAATTAAGGCTTGAGTTACTGATTTATTTTTTTTTTTAAGCAATGCAAATAATTATCTGTTGCTTTAGATTTGCATGATGTGAAAGGGGAAACGAAAGCCCTGGTCAATCTTCTTTGTGCCAGCCAGCCTTTTGTTCACTCCCCCGACGCTCCCTTCTGAAGTGCAAACCTAATCTTTACCGACTTGCTTTCTCTAAAAAAAAAATGCTCTGATCATTTTTGTCCCCCCTCACCAGATCTTTTTGTTACGCAGCTTAAGGCTCCAGCAAGAAAGCATTCGCGACATTTAAATTTCATTTCTCTGTTTATGATTCTTAAAAATGCTTTTAATAATTTCCTCGTGTCCAGAAAGCTGACAGGTCATTTTGCATTGAGAACAAAAATCTTCCAGTGCGTAACGTGACATAGCTAAGCACTAAATTAGCGAGGAAATGGTGACGATTAAAATTGGTGCTCCTCAACCCAACTCCTCTTGTGCAGAAACCTCCATCCTCCCCATAAACAGTCATGCAGCTCTTGAAATCAATGCAATTTAATATCACGGCAGGGTTTTTCCCCATTATTTGGAGATTTATCTCATAGGAGGCATGGTTCAGAGCCCTCAGCTTGTTCGTGCGCGGCCAGGAGGAAAGATGCTTCCATGGCCTCTGCTATGCTCAGACCGGCGGCTCGGGAGTCGGGGATGCACAAGTGCCAGTTAGTGAAGAAAAAAAGCCGGGTGATGCTGTGAGCGTGGACAGCATCTATCAACGTTATCTTTAGAGGCAGAGCAAAGGCGACAGAGGCAATCCTGGCTCGGACCTTTCTTAAATTTAGAGGCTTTTTCAAGCTACTTGCAACTCCCTGCCAGTTTTCATTAAATTATGTTTTTAAGGTCCTGATTCTGCCTCAGGCAAGATGGCACATTAACAACTCCGGAAAGCAGGCACGGGCTCCACCGCTCAGGAACTCCCAGCATTGCACCCACTGTCAGTGGTCACTTCTCTATGCAAAACGACTTAAAGGAGAAAAATGAAGAATTTTTGAGAGACGGCTAATGCAAAATAAGCTCCATAAAATATTCCGGCAGTGGGTACATGCGACAGAGCGGGCAGCGTCCTCAACTGTGTTAAATGGAATTGAGTTAAAGTAATACTGTGGTTCAGTGGCTGAGTTAAAACCAGTCGTCTGTATCGGTACAGAGAGCGTTTACTCAAATTGAATCAGCTGCTGTCATACAGGAGGCTGGAAATAACCTCGCCGCGGAGAAGAACATGCTGCTGGGGTTCATGCCGTCCATCAAACACACTGGGAATCAGAGAGGATCAGCTTTATTTTTAAAATCTTTGATTCTGAAACAGCAGACTAATTCTAAAGGTATTTTTAAGGAATTTTAGATGTTGAGCCTTTCGCTGCCTCGCTGCAGAAAGAGATGCTGTGTGTTCCCAGCAGAATTGCTGCTCTCAAAAGCATCCCATCCACCGGCAAGGTTCTTCTGTTTCAAACCTCTGGGGCTGGGAGGGGAGCGGTACCTGCTGGCAGAAATCCTTCAGGATTACTGAAAAAGCAATGACAAACCAAAGTTTCACCTGCTTGGATATCTGATTCTCCATATGTAGGTTAACCAGGCAAACGTGCCCCTTACTTGGAATTATATTATTATATTATATAATATATAATTATAATATAATAATAATAATAATAATAATAATAATAATAATAATAATAATAATAATTGGAATCGAGGTGTGAAAAGGGTGGGAAGAGCATCCTGCGCTTGTGACTTCTGAGTTTGTGGGATGTAACTGAAAGCGAGCTCTCAGTCTTGAAAGAAACCGTTCTGTACGAGCTCGATCGCCCTCTCTGGTCCACCCTACAGGTGTTCCTCAGACGAGCAATCTCTGGTTGGGTGTCTCTTGCCCCAAACCTCATGAGTTTTGCTTGGCTTCCGTGCAAAATCATAGCAAGAGATCAACCACCGAGCGAAGATGAAGACTGCCCTCTGCTCCTGCCCTTGGTGTGGTTCACCCCAAGCGAAGAGAAGTGTGTCGGTGGTGGTTAATTTTCAAAGTCGAGTTTTCAAATACCTGCTACTTATGTGCCATCTGCTTTTGTCCTTCTTGTCCTCCAAACACTCACGCTACCATCCCTGATGCCATGCTGGAAGTCAGCGATGGCCATGCTCTTCTGTTGACCTCATGGTTCCCAAGCCCCTGGGATCCACATGGAAAATTAAATGATTTAGTGCCCTGAACTTTGTAATTGCCTCAATCAGAGAAGCGTAAGGAGACATGGAGGGGAGCTTGGAGAAGTCTGGAGTCCCCTTGGTCCATGCAGGTCCAGCAGCAGTGAGGAAGGGAAAATGGTAACTGGAACCAGTCTTGATTCCTCCCCCCTCTCAGTGTCAGGTATCTGGTGAATATTTGCTAATGTTTGAGCACCTAAAGGACAATAAATTCTCCACCAGTTTATTTCAAACCAACGCTTCCCAAGGCACAGATAACAGCCAGTCACCGCATTGCTTGCAAAGCCCAGCCAAAGGAGCCCCGTGTCAAGCAAGGGAATGAATTTCTTTCCATCCCGATTCCTTGAAACAACACAAGTTCCTGCCTCGTGTGATTTTCTTGTTGTGTTTTTGTAGAGGGAGAGGCACAAGGCAGGCTACCAGATCACTGCAAAACACCCGCACTGCAAACTCTGATCCTTGCAATCAGCCTGGTTATTTAGGACAGCGTTATTAAAAAAAAATTCCTTTCAAGTATGTAAAAATGAGCGCCTAAAATCACTCTACTGCAGAGACACGAGGCACGCCAATTTAAAAAAAAAAATAATGTATGTCTTCATTAAGGCTGGTGCATGTTTCCTCCCAGGCATTCTGTCTTCCTGAGATGGTTGTTTTGTTTTAACTTCCTTCATTAAAGCCTGCCTTTTTATTTTCCTGAAAGTAGGGCACACACTTTTCGCGTGGAGGCTGGCTTATGCTTTAGCTGCATTTATTAATAATGCAGGGGAGAATAATGCTTTGCATCCATTACTTCAGTGCCCTTACAGAGCAGAACAGATATTTCGAAAATCAGCCTCGGAAATTAGGGGTCTCTGTGGGGACGTTGTGGGACGGGGCGGAGGCTCCGATCCCCCATTCCTGCTTCTGCGTCCTCCCCGGAGGAAACGTTGCTCTGCAGAGGGAAAGCGTAGGCATCGTCTTTCCCCATGTAAGTGCTCGGAACCATCCTCTATAGGCGCCCTTCGACTATTTAGGGACATCACTGGGTCCCCTAAGGTGGGGGTCTGGTGGGGTGAATATCCTGTAGAGCCTTGCAAGGCTTGCTAAGAGCAAATGCTCCCACTGGTTTGAGGCACAGCAATGGGGCTGCCTGGGGAATTCAGCTTATTGCAACCTTTGTACGAGGCTCAAGGCCGTATCCATCACAAAGAAGGCTGGCAGAGGGAAGCAAGAAATATATACGCCGTATGTACTGTATCATCTGCTTCGTCCTTTCGTTGCGATTCTGTACTCCAGTTAATTCACGGAACTTTCTTCAGGCACATCTGGATCATATTTCTCTCTTTTCCACTTAAAATACATCCTGAACATTACCACGTTGGCTAGAGGTCCTCGCAGGGAGACAGACCAGTCCCAGCACTGCAGAGACCCACGCTCAGTTCACACTGCTTGCCAAGTTCCCACCACTACATTTGCCAGGGAGCCAACAGATAACGAATAAAAGCTCTTTATTTTTCAATGAACAGCATAGGCAAGGGGCTAAGCCAAATCCAGAGGGCACTGGTAGGAGGTAGACCTTAAATGATATTAGATAGTCATGGCTAGATCATAACTTCTGTGAACTGTAGCTCTTGCAAAGGACCAGGAGATATTAATGTTCTTAGAAGCCTCCTTGGTTCACCTTTTGTGTAGTTTTAAGTGATGGATTCTCCGAGGATCCATGATTTAATGTACAGAACATGCATAGCTATGGCAAGCTCCCAGCCATCTCAAACCCAAATTACCTTGATTTTTTGGTAGGTCTAATGTGGAGAAAAGAAACCGCAGAGGAAGGATTCATATAACATCTAAATAAATTGTCTCATCCGTCTTGGAGATTAAAACCTTTGTGAAATCCAGAGGCAAAAATGAATCTGATTTTGAATAAAAGCCTAAGTGAAAGAGTGTTGCTGTCTCAGCGCTGGGAGTTAGCTCTCCAGTGTGATGTTCAGGAGTGCAGCGTACCATGGAAAATAAAGCAAGGCAGTTTGGAAATCCTTAATAACTCGCAAACCTTTGGGAGAGGGCACAGGCTTGGAGCAGAATGTGATCAGTGCTCGAGTGGAGGAGAAATTGCACTGTGAATCTCTCCCTTCCCACAAACCTCCTGGTTTTCTCTTGAAGAAGGTGAGGAGGGAGGAGCACGTTTCCACGCGGAGCACCGTCCAGCCAGATCTTGCACCTATAAACATCTCCGCACAGCTGATGATTGCCATGCCATCCAGAAAGCATCGCTGCTGGGTGTCCTCCATGCTCCTGTATTTCTGTCCCACACTAGGCGAGTGGTCTCATGAGTTTTTGGTGGTCCAACAGACCTGGAGCAGTGCTTCTCCGCTCTCTCTGGGCAGTGGTGTCCAACCATTAGGACCTGTGACGTGGCTGGCGTGGGCTGTGGCACCAGCGCCGATTCCTCCTTGGCCTCCTCAACCACTCGTCCCCAACTTCCAGCCCTGTGGCACTCCAGATTTACAGTTGCATCTTCAGAGATGGTTAATTAAGAGTCTCAGCAGACACGGAGGCGTTGGAGGGGTTTGAAACATCATTGCTCTTGCCTTTGGGCTGCAGAAAGGTTTACAAGCCCTGACCAAGTCATGAAGTCCCTTCTGCGGGGCTTAACACCGAGCCCCTCGGGGGTAGGAACTTGCTTGGGAGAAGGAGTTATGAAGTGCAGCTTTAAAATGTCTTCATGTGTGACTCCCTTGGGGCCGACGGGAGGATGAGGAACCCACCACCTCCTCCTGTGGGCCGTGGTGTCCCTCCCAAAGAGCTCCTCTTTCTGCCCCAGACAACTTTGTCTGAGCTTGGCTGGTTCTCCTGTCCAAAACAGTTCCCTGCTTACAAAACCATGCCTCCGCTGTTCCTCTCTTGCCCAAAAGTCCTTTTTTTTTATTCTCCAGAAGTCTCTTGAGTTGGCAGATCTGACCCAAAATCCCTTTCCCGCATCTCTGGGGAAATCCTACCTGTCCCTAGTGCCACCTGCATGGGGAGAAGGGGACAACGGGGACATACCCTGACCTCCAACCTTCTGGAGGTCTTGGGGAATTCAGTAATTTGGTGTAGAGAGAGCGTGCCAACAGTCTACCTTCTACGTTCACAAAAAATACCTTTAAAGAAGCCATAAATGGGTGATTTTCTTTGATTCCAGCAGCTGCATCGTTTTACCTCCTTCACCCTCCACAACTTGATGGCGAGGTCTAATCACCAAGCAGTTTGCTGAGGATTGATCAACCCTCGCTTGGTTTTCTTTCCTTAGTAGCTGGGTGTGCGAAATACGTTCTGCAGTACATGGAAAACCTGGAGCTTATTTCTTTTGTAATGCTGGCTAGAGCAGCTTGTTAAGCTGGTGAGCAGTGAGCTGTAATAACTGGCTGAGGCTTTCAAAAAATGTATGCACTCCGCTGGGAGGTGGTGGGACTTAAACCAAGACTGGTGGGGGCCACCATTTCAGATTAGTCTGGAACAAAAAGTTAGGACAGATCCATAGTTTCAGGGGAGGAAAAAAAAAAGAAAACCAGAGAAAGATCTGTTAAGCCTTTCCCAGAGGTACCAACCTTGGGAAGGAGCCTGGTTGTAGGCTTGTGTTGGTGATCTGCCTTCTCCGTAGATGTGCTCCAGAAAGTCTTCGGGGTAATGGCAGTCCTTCTAGAAAAGCATTGGCCATGTGTTTGGATATAGGATAAGTGTATAGCCAGTGCTGGTTCATCATCCAGAGGTGCATTATGGCAGTTAGTGTAAGACCTTTTCCTCTTTCAGAAAATTTAAGACCCACAGAATGACTGAATTCTGTTGGTCCTTTCTCAAATCCCACAAGATTTGGCTCTTGAGATTCTTCTGGATTATCTTACTTGGCTTCATAAATACTTTTCCACAAACTGGGATCCAGAGTGACCTGCCCGAAGCCACTGCTTCTGCTGACTGTCCTTTCCAGAGTTTCTAAGGACCACCCAACGCTGTGATGGGATGGTCACAGCGACCAGTACCTTGTCCATTGGTGGTACCTGCCGTGCAAGCATCTCAAAGGGTTTTACTGTGAATAAAATGCCTTGCACATCAGACTCAGCCTGTTTTCCAGCTGGGAAACACAAGGCCACGGACAGCTGTTACTGGTCCATACGCACGGAGGTGACCGGTGGTATCTGGGAAGGGATGGTGGCTCTGCTGGCTGTGTCCCCTAGGTGTGGATCTTCATGCAGGTCACTTAGCTCAGGACATCAGTCGTTCGGGGTAGGTAACTGGTTTGCTGCAATGCGCTGTGCAAACCATCCCTCCATGGGGAGCAGGTGGGGCGAGAGGAACCATGGTGGGAAAGTCCTACAGATAGCTGTCCTTAAAAGCTGGGGACGGGAAGGAAGAGAGCAGCAAAGTGGTTCAAATGTGACATAAATGTGGGAAGTTGTATCTTCATTGCTCTCTGTGACACCTCTTCTCTGTCTCCACTCAAGCTACACTTCTGATGAAGCAAGCCTGGCCACAGACCTCCTCCTCCTGTGCCACGGAGGGCACCTTCCACCTCCCGGTGGACACCGGGACCGAGAACAGAACTTATCAGGCTTCTTCTGCAGCATTCAGTAAATAAACCTTTTCTTCTGGGGTTTTACATGGTTGTTTTGTGCCCATTTGCCTCCCAGTGGGTTATTTGGGGATGAGGTTGTTTGGGATCAGCCTGTTTGCTGATCATTCGTGTCCGTGCAGGCACACGTGTGTCCGTGTGTCCTTCCCAGGGTGCTGAGCCCTGACACAGGTGAGGGTGCTGCAGGTCCTGGGGGTGCTCGCTGGCACCACGCAGCAGATCCATCACCTTCTGCCACTGGAGCTGCCCGGTGGGAGCATTGCGCTGCTGCTACAATCCCTTCTGCGATGAAATTTTGCAGAGCTCTTGGTTTTTTTCTTCTGAAAACCAGGTAGCATCCCTGCTCCTTTCCGTTCGCAGTTGTTAAAACCATGAAGGAGCATGAAAAGGAGAGCGCTGACTCTCCTAGTGCTCCTTTGGAGGAGGAAGACTCAAGTGGGGAAGGGTGAAGGCCTCTCTTTTAGCTGCGTGTTTGGTCCCCATGAGCAACGTGAGGTTGTTTGCAGGTGTATATCTGCAGCGGCGATGCTCTGTCGTTGAGCATGCATAGTAAAACCAAAGGGAGTTTATTTCCTATTCCCTTAAAAGTGAAAGAGAGAATTCCAAAATAAAGCATGATTTTCAAGGAACCCAGGTGAAATTCCCACCTTTTAACTCAAACTGGCCGAGCAGAGGCAGGGGGAGGAGATGCTGCTTACAGATCGCAGTCAAACAGGCTTTTCCAGGTGGAGCCTTGTAATCTCATCCCTTATGAGGCCAAACAGTGCCTCCAGGAGGGGTGATAAGCTCCCTGATAAGGCCCCCGGTGCTTCCCGGGGTATGTGGGGCGTCCTCTGGCCCCTGCCCCACTGCTCCTGCCTGCTCTTGCCCTCAGGTTGCCTGCTAAAGTCGGTGCACGGCTAACGCGGGGCGTGCTGCAAGCATGAGATGGGACCACTCTTGGGTTCACAATGCAAAATTAACCACCGGTGCTTCCAAACACCCCTGGCACCTGGAGAAACTCCCAGTCGTATCTGGAGACAAAAATATACGGTATCTTAAAGGGACTTTCCATGGGCCATGTTTGCAAGGCTGGGACCGCTGCGCCCATGCACACACATGGGTTGAAGTGTTCCTCACCTGTCTGCTCCAGGCCGCCTTTTTGTGCTAAATTAAATCATTTACAGAATGAGACAAGAGGAAGAAATATTGTTTCTTTTTCTAACAAAAAGAATTATTAAAAATAAACCTATTAAAAGCCTTCAGGAGACTGTGGTGTTGGAAAGGGATGTCCCTACCGTTCTTTGGGGTAGGGGCTGTACACCTGACACGGTGCGTGGGCTTTGCATCACACCTCATTTCATGCCAGACCAGATTTGACCGAGTTGTAAGTGTTTGAAAAAATCTCAGCATGTAATCAGTAGAAACCTAGATATTATTCGGCAAAATTCCTTTGGAGTTCAACCCATGGGATTTCTCCTCCCCGTTGCACCTCTGGGCTGCTGTGGGTGAGATTCCTCCCTCAAAATCAGAGAGCGCAGGAACAGGTACCAGGGTAGGAAAGGGTTTGGGGGCAAAATTTGGCCATGGACACCCAGCGTGGGTGATAAAGGAGTTTAATAGCGCGGCACCAGCCAGACCCATGCAGGTTGGCCTTGATTCCAGAGAACTGGCTTGGGCACATTTAATTTGGACGTAGGTAAAGCGTTGAGGTTTGATTTGCAGCGATGCTTCAGGCTTACAGCTGCGGTTGGCTTCTCCAGAGCACTGCTGGGAGATGCCATCTGAAAAATCAGAAGCATTTCAGGTTGGGCATCCCAAATTGGTGCTGTCCTTTGGCTTGATCTCACCTAGCCTAGGTTTTGTTCTTGGGAGAACAGCCTTCCCCAAGCATCCCGTGGCAGGACGGGGGTGAGAGCTTGCTCATGAGCATCAGCAAGGTGTCAGATCTGGATGGAGGAGAGCCAAGGAGAAGCCTGGGAGATGAGTCCTTCTGTTCCCAGGGTGAAGAGTGCCCACCAGTACGGACTGGAGCCACAGGCAGAACAGGGATAAATACAAATAAATGTGCAATATCTGCTCAGTTCCTCTCCACATCTGCACCGCTAAGACAGAAAGGGTGCTGAGGGCTCCACTGGGCTGTGAACCTGCAGTGAAAGATGGTGGCAAGACACACATGAGCTTAAAGGCTGGGTAAGGGCTGCCCAGATGCCTTCATCCTGGCCTTGCCTACAGCGTGGGGACACGCCTTTGCCTTTGGGCTTTTTATCCTTTAATGATGGGTTTTCAAAGCTTGGTTTTGCCTGAGGTATTTTGTTTTGTTGCTTAGATGCTCCAGTTGAGATCGGGGGGTCATATACCCAAAGGTTTGCACATGCTAGTGAGCGAGTTTATCGATTTTATATTAATTTCTGCTTAGAGCCTCCTGTTTGCTTTTGCCTGGCTGGTGAGGATAGTGGTGGCAATGACGATGTGCTGGGGAGAACTTCGGCAGAGGCAATGCAAGCCTACTGGGCAGCTGCCTGTGCTGGTGTCCACACCATGGCATCGTCCCCTCTGATGTCCCCATGCTCACCACACCAAAACTGTTCCTCCAGCCCCCTGGGTACAGGGAAGGTGTCCGGATAATAAAGCCAGGCGAAAGGCTGGAAGATGATGAGCCAGACTTGGAGAGCAGTGGCAAGGGCAGGAGCAGACACTGGGAAAAAGTCAGACTCAACTGGGCCATGCAACCATGTAGGACCTCCCGGAGCTGCTGGCGGCTGTCCACAGTCTGCCACGACATGAGGCCCAAGCTCTGCCCTGCGTCCTCCTCGGGGGATCTGCCTTCTGCTCCCAAGGGTGGGAGTGCGCTGAATGCAGCTGCCTTAGACACAGCTTGAATTTACTGAAAAAAGTGCAAGCCTGTTTTTCTAGAATCACAGAATAGTGGTATCACAGAATGGTTTGGGTTGGAAGGGACCTTCAAAGCTCATCTAGTCCAACCCCCTGCCATGGGCAGGGACACCTTCCACTAGATCAGGGTGCTCAAAGCCCCGTCCAACCTCACCTTGAACACTTCCAATGATGGGGCATCCACAACTTCTCTGGGCAACCTGTGCCGGTGTCTCACCATCCTCACCATAAAACATTTCCTCCCAATGTCCAATCTAAACCTAACTTCTTTCAGTTTAAAACCATCACCTGGCGTCTTCTCCAGGCTGAAGAACCCCAACTCTCTCAGCCTTTCTTCATAGGAGAGCTGTTCCACCCTCGGACAATTTCTGTGGCCTCCTCTGGCCCCGCTCCAACAGCTCCCTGTCCTTCCCGTGCTGAGGACCCCCGAGCTGGACGCAGGGCTCCAGGGGGGTCTCCCCCGAGCGGAGCAGAGGGGCAGAATCCCCTCCCTCGCCCCGTGGCCACGCTGCGGGGGATGCAGCCCAGGAGACGGGTGGCTTTCTGGGCTGCGAGCGCACATTGCCGGCTCATGGCCAGCTTTTCATCCCCCAGCACCCCCAAGTCCTTCTCCTCAGGGCTGCTCTCCATCCCTCCATCCCCCAGCCTGTGCTGATACCGGGGGTTGCCCCCACCCAGGTGCAGGACCTTGCACTTGGCCTTGTTGAACCTCATGAGGTTCACACAGACCCACTTCTAGAACTTGTCCGGGTCCCTCTGGATGCCATCCCGTCCCTCAGGCATCACCCACACCGCTCAGCTTGGTGTCATCTGCAAACTTGCTGTGGGTGCACTCAATCCCACTGTCTGTGTCATTGATGAAGATATTAAATCATACTGGTCCCAGTACCAACCCTTGAGGGACACCACTCGTTACTGGTTTCCACTTGGACACTGAGCCATTGACTCTAACTCTGGACGTGGCCATCCAACCAATTCCTTATCCATCTAAGGAATTACGCTTGTGGTGAACCCTTCATGTGGAAACAAGAGGAGTTGGTGACGATACAAAATTCAGCACAAAGCTTTTTATCCCCCCTTGCCAACCTTAGAGTTAATATAGAAAAATTTATCTGTGCAATTCAGGGCACTTCTGCGTTGCAGGATCAATAAGGTTGAGATTTCTAGAGTGGCACGAGGGATTTAATCAGCAATTTTAATAGAAGCTGGAGCTTAAAAGCTTGCTATTGCTTTTAAAATCCCAGCCTGCTGCTGAACCGCGAAGCGGCAGTAGCACGGACCATGTCAACCTCCTAATCCTAATAAGGTGTTAGATAGTCATAATTAGGCTTTAAAATTAGCTGTCAGACACGCTTTTCCGAGAGGAGCATCCTTCATCTTCTGTCATTAAAACTTGATTATGCTTCATTTTTTACCCGCAAATTGTTCTATTTTTTTCCCAGTTTATAAACATGGAAGATTACATCTGCCCGGACTGTTATGTTTAATACTTTTTTTTAATATCGTAGCTAAATTGTCCGTGATTCAGCAATCAGGAAAACGCAGCAAGTGTTAGCATTCAAGGCAGTGAAACCACGCGGCCTTGAGCTGGTCCACATGTCCAGATGCCCATCTGAAATGAAGCATGATGCCGAGAGCTGGCAGCCTCCAAGGTCTTTGTTTGAAAAAATGAGTTCAGAATAGAAAAAAAATCCATCAGATTGAAAAACAGGAGGTGGGTTGGTCTGTGGGTGACATTGTTGGGTTCCTGGAGGACCTCATGACGGAGGAGCCTCCACTTCTGCTGCTGTGGTGAATACGGCCGTTTCGAACCGGCATTTCCCCTTGCTGCTTCCATCTCTCATTTAAAGATAGTTGCTCTCCTGCTAATGTGAGTCAGAAAAAGAGTCACAGCTATTCTGCTGTTTAATTAACACATTCTTTCCAATCTGCAGTAATCAGGAGGCGGTGAGATGCTGGTTGGGAGTTCCTAGAAAGCTCCTTGTTATCATCACGCTGTTTCAGTGCTGGGCGGATAATATGGGATATTAACAGACTTGAAATCTTGGCCTTCATTAATTGCTGCCCTGAACACTGGTTGAGTAAATTAGTTCATTATATTTGAGTGTTTAGATGTCTTATCGCTGGGCTGAGCCTTGACTTCTCCTCTCCATCGTACACAGTCTTGGGGGCCCATTTGCTCTAAGGATGCTTTCTCCCAGCCCCCCTGCAAGAGCTGTCTACCGTTTCTCGCCAGCCATCCCACCCCATGTGCTTTTCCTTGCTCATAGAAGCAGGTTTTTTTACCATTTCCATTTTATTTAACCATACATCAAGCTGTGACCAACACCTTGAAGCCTTCACGGCACACTTGACGCAGTGTAGGGCGTCCCATGGCAGCAGCTCAGCTTTTAGTCTACCCTAAAAAAATACCCTTAAAGCACAACTTTAAGTATTCTTGAGGATTTTTCCCCAATTTAGCACTTAAGAAATAATGTTTCAGGGGCAACTTCATGGAGCCTTCCTTGGAAATGCCTCGAAAGGTTGGGAATTCAGGTGCCGCGTATCCTTGGTGCAGGGACATCCCATCCTCGGGGCAGGTCGCACCGCCTTTAGGTGCTGTACTTGCCATGAGGTCTTAGGGTACTTCACTGCCAGGTGACAAGAACTGGATTATGCAGTGTTATCGTGGATCTGCTTAAAGCCACCCCTTTCTTTTTGGGGAGAAAAATTGATGGAGGGTATGGGGGTTGACCCCATATTCATCTCAAGTCAACAGGTAGGAAGGTACTCTGAAAGGAAGCAGAAGAAGAGTGGAGATCCTATGGGATGTCCTCACTCCAGGGAAAGCCTTTAAAAAAAAGACAAATATGATCAGACTTGGGTTAGAGGATCTTGAGCTGGTACCGCTGGGTCTTCCTGGAAGGAAAATGTAATTTTATAAGCACCAGACAGCTCAGAACTTAATGCAAATAGCAGCAAACCCCGAAGTGACACCCACAGCCAGCAGGTCAGCTGATATCACGGTATCCTTTAGGTTATTTTTTGTTAGATTTATTTTTTGGGACAAATTTCCATGTTTTGGAAAGGTTCCTTCATTTTAGTTTGTGCCCCATATACTCAGCATCTCCTAAATGCCGCAAGATAAGCTAAGGTTTCTTTAGACCTTTGATAAAGTGTAAATCTGGGACTTGGATGCTCCAGCTAAACAGCCTGGTGGGATGATGGGGAAGACTGGGGGATGCTGAAGTCCTTTTTCTTTTCTTTACATCCGAACAGAAGAAAGATAAAAATTGCCATCTGCCCTATCAGGATCACAAATATTGCAAGGGACGTTTCCCCGGCTGCCTAACCGCTGCCCTCCCGAGCCCCAGCTTGCCAGCAGCCTGCCGTGCCTGTTTACCCAGCAGAGCAAATGGCTTTTTTTTAACGGCAATAAAGCAGATTTGCTGCTTTTGTCACTAACGCAAATAGCCTGTGGGGAGCAGGACAGGTATAAAAGGGCCTGAGCGTCACTTGGGGTTGCCTCTCCCACCTGCAAGGTGAGCTGATGGTCACAGCCCTCCTTTGCAGGAGGAGAAAGTGCTCGGCACGATCCACCTTGATGAAATACTTAAAGGCATCCATCATTTTCACCTTAATATTAAGGTTTGGACCATTGGTGTTGCTGCTTTTCCGGTCATTTCTTGGGGACGTAGGCAGGGGAGAGCAGTACTGTGCCATGAAATTAGATCCTCCACAATTAAATTCTGGTTTTGCCCATCACACCCCGAGCAAAAAAGGTGAAAGGATAAAAATCTGGCGAGAAGGAAAAACATTATTCTCATCAAGTAGATGTATAGAGACGGGTAAGTAGGTGTGGGGTAGGTAGGTGCTGTCTTAGGTGATTTAAGTGCTGGTTGAGTCCCATCAAGTCATGCCTTGACCACTGGGAATACTCATCGGCTCTATGGCCCAGTGTAGGCAGCGTGGGAAGAGCCACTGCTGGGCTGGGTGGAGGATGCAGCCCGGCTGCTGTGATAGATTAGCCAGGGGCTGGATGCTAGATTCGGAGGTCTCGGCTTGGTGGGTTTCATGGGACGTCAGTAGATGCTGCTGCATCTCGGTACGTCTCCTCCGTGCTGAGTGATGCCCAGCGAGCAGCCAGCGCATCACGAACGGCGGCTCAGGTTGCTCACGTGCTGGGTGGACAGGCTCTGCAGCTTTAAATCCTCACCCTAACTTGGACTACTCTTGTCTTTGCCAGGGTACACTGCGGGGACTCCCTACAAGGTCCCACCGACCCAGAGTAACAACGCACCTCCTCCCTACTCGCCGTCTCCGAATCCGTACCAAACCGCTATGTACCCCATCAGAAGTGCCTATCCACAGCAGAACCTGTACACCCAGGTAGGTGCCTCGCCAGCCGCTGCGGCAGCTCACCGCCTCGCTCAACGGCGTGCAAATACAGCCCGAGGCTCCTGCAGGGCCTCGTCCTTGGCTCTCAGGGCTGAGGACCCATGTCCTGGTCAGATGGAGATGCTCATGGTGGGGCTTGGTTGGTCTCAGGGATGCTGGGGTCTCTCTCCTGCCTCATCCGTTGGATCTTCTGGGTGAGACATGGTCTTGCGTGGTTGTTGGTGTGCAGTGCAGTCAACACAGTGGCATCCCTGTGGCTTGGCCAGGTTGGGAATTAGGTCCCTTCCCCCAGAATCACACGCCTGACTGCCAGGGCTTGCTGGCTCCAGGGTGGTCCCTGCACCCGCCTCTCCCCACCCTCCCCAGCTCTCAACGCTGCTCTTCCCCAGGGCCACAGATGAGTCTGGGTCACCACAAGGTCCACTTGCTGGTGGCCGCTGGCATCTCACTCGACTTGAATCGCCCTCCTGCCGCCTCCCATGGAAAAGCCCCTGTGTCACCTTCACCAGCACAAGCTACTTCAGGCCTGACCCAGATTCGTGTCCTCATGGAGGAGCTCCTCCCTGAGCACCTGGATGCATTTCCAGTACCATCTTCTCTGCTCCTGCATTGCCACCGCCTCCAGCTATGTGCTGGGGCCAAGATCCTCGCAGCGATGCAATTTAGGGCAGATGTCCTCCGAAAATCACCTTGATGCCCTTTCCCACTGAAGATCATGAGCTCCTCAGAGCAACCTGTCCCTACGGCTTCCCTGGCTTTTCCCCTCCTCTTTAATGTCAGATAACCAACTTCTCCAGCAGCTACAACCTCATGGAGTGGTTTCTCTATGCCTTGCTGAGACCGGAGCATCTCCTCTTGCTGATTTTGTCCGCTCTCACCTCTCCTTCCATTAAGTGAATGTTGCATAAGCCATTGGGGTCCAAACCCATCCCTGCACGCTGGTTCTTGTCTGATCCTGGCCACAGCAGGAGGATGGCATCTGCTTAGCAGTGCCCACCAGCAAGTCTGAGATGGAGCAGGGCTTGCAGGTACCATTTCCTCATCTCTGCTTCCCAAGTTTCAACAGCCTGGAAGAGACCAGTGTCAATAAGGAGATGCTTTGGTAGATCCTTTCAGCACATTGTGCTTGCAGCACTCACTGCCTTGGACGTTCCTTCTCCACAGCTGATTTCTTAGTCACCTTTTCTCCGTGGGCCTAATTTATCTCAGCACGTCCTTCTCGTCCCCCAGGGAAATGCTTTTCAGCATCTGCAGTTTGTCCTATCAACCTTTGTAGCTCCTGAAAGAAAGAAGTAATTTAATAGTTCGCCTGCATCTCCTTCTCCCCTTGATCCATACTTTCAGAGGTTCTCTAATGGCTTTCACTAATGCATGATAAAATCTCCCTTTGTTGTTTTAAACCCCCTAATCTTTCTGACCAGCCCTGGTCTGCAGGTACTGGCGGTGTCCCTGCCTGTCCCGGGGATGGCAGTTCTCTCCCTTGTGCTGCCAATGTTTCAGGCCCTTCAGTATTTTGGATGTGGAGCTTTTTTGTTGGCTCCTTTCTTTTATTCCCACCCGTCCTTTTCTCCTTGTTTCAAAACAATCAAGGGTCTGGGATCAAGGCTCTGGGCAGCTGCCGTACGGGGACAGGCTGAGAGCTGGGCTTGTTCAGCCTTGAGAAAAGGAGGCTTCGAGGGGATCTCATCCCCAGATACCAGTGCTTAAAGGGGAGCTACAAAGAAGCTGGGGACTCCCTTTTTACAAGGAGTCCCATGGTGAGGACAAGGGGTAACGGGTGCAAGTTACTGCCAGGGAGATTCCGATGGGACACGAGAGGGAAATTGTTCACAATGAGACCAGTCAATCATTGGAATAATCTCCCCAGGGAAGGGGTTGACTCCGCTACGCTGAACATGTTTAAGACTCAGCTGGACGTGGTGCTGGGCCATCTCATCTAGATTGTGCTGGAAAGGTTGGAGCAGATGATCCTCGAGGTCCCTTCCAACCTGGGATTCTATGATTCTGTGAAAACCCCACGGGTCTCAGCAGCCTGGATTTTGGAGCCCCTCTGCTATCGGAAACCCAAGAAGACAATACGGACCCAAACAAGCACCCTGGGATCAGCCAAGAGCCATGGCTTCTCCTTTTCTTCCATCACTTGTTCATTTTCTATGCCAGCAGCCAAAATCTTTTGGGTCCAGTCCCCATTTCATCCCACCAAACAGAGGCAGCACGGTTTGTCCCTGATGAGCTGACTCTCCAACCCGTGATGCTGATCCCCCTCCCAGTCCCATTGCCTTCATCCATCCCGGGGACCATCCCACTTGTCCACAGGTTCAGCTTCACCCTTGCTTGTCCAGGTCTCCAGGCACAGGAGCTCGCTCATGGGAAGGACCAGCCCTTTGGCAGCGCTGGAATGATGTCCCATGGGCAGCTCTTTGTACCAGCAGCTATGTGTGACGACTGCTTGTCTTAATATTGCTTCTGCAGCGCATCTGGAGGAGCTGAGGGCTTGAAGTCTTGAAGTGAAGGGCTGTCACAGCAGAGCTGCTCCGGGCTCGCAATATGGGCTGGGTTTGGGAACCTCCTGTGTCCCATCTGGTGCAGGGGGTAGGTGTGGGGCTGTGCTGCCGCAACCGGCAGGACCGGCCCCGAGAGCATCACTGCTGACTCCATAGCAGGATCTACAGTCGCAGCTGATGTAAGTCCTTGCTGACAGCACGGTCTGTGTTACCAGACTGACACCCACTGCACACAGAGCTGGTGATTGCCTCTAAATAAAATACCGGGCTTCGAGTCACTGCTTTGGCTTGTGCTTGCAGTCGAATGACAAAGACGATGGTGGTTTTTTTTCCCCTTCTCAAACAGGGAGCTTATTATACCCAGCCAGTGTACGCGGCACAGCCTCACGTTATCCATCACACCACCGTGGTTCAGCCCAACAGCATCCCATCGGCCATCTATCCGGCCCCGGTCGCTGCGCCCAGGACCAACGGTGTGGCCATGGGGATGGTCGCTGGGACCACCATGGCAATGTCAGCAGGTGAGAAGGAAAGTTTTCTTGTGTTCTGAGCCATAGTTTCATCTCTCGAGTGGGACATAGCCAAACAAGCTGTGCAGGGGACTTCTCCTGGACCAAAACGCGGTGTGCTGCCTGCAGCCCGGCAGGGTGTATCTGGCGAGTGGCCGCAGAAGCACCTTGCACACAGCTAATTGCAGCTTCATCTGCTAGTTTTGCTTGCTGGTTACCGCTCCTTTGCAGGCAAAAATCAATTAATTTGCTCCTGACGTTGATCTGACTCAGTTTTTAGGTTAGCAGAGGAGACCGTTCATTTGGCTTACTCTAGAGGGATGCACTCTTGCATCCTTAAATATGTTATTCTTTCCTCTGTTCCGTAAGTAGAGGAATAACCAGGTTTCTCCATCTTCAAACACTGTTGTATATATATCCTCAAGTTCCTTTTTTAGGATACTTATGGTCTTGCTTTTGTTTGATGACATGACCATTAACCTTGGTTTACGTATCCCGAATCCTCTGCATCTTATGTGCAGGATTGCTTCAAACCTCAATTAATTGATAGCACATTAAGTAAGGATATGGGCTGGGTTTATTTTTTCCGAAGCCTGTATTTCTCTCATTAACAATTCTTAGGACTGTATATTGAATTATGCCAAGAAATGCATCATTCATCCTTTTGTATCTGTGTTAGCTGTGAAATGGGACTCTGTTAAGGGACGCGATCCCTGTTGCAAGCAGAGATATTGCAGCCTGGGTATGACAAGAACCACGCTGAGAGATTTACCGTGGCTTATACTGAGAAGTGGATAGATGTAATGAATGCACGTGGGATGTCTTAAAATGTCATTAGTAGCATTTGTAGAGATACCCAGAAACTGAGAAGTTGTTTCGAGCACCCAGTTACTCCCAGAGCAGAGGAGTTTGGGGCTGTATTCTCCCTATTCTCCCTCCTCCATCTACTGAAGGCACTGTGTGAATTCTCACCTAAAATCCCTCTGCGTATCAGCTGCAGACTAAAAGAAAAGAGGCTGCGCCGGGCAGTCCCAGCTTCACGGCTGGGAGAGGATCGCTCCTTCTGCTGCATCCCGAGGCTCTCGGCTCTGCGGGTTTAAATGAAGCAAAAGAGCTCCACCACCCTTGGGAGATGAGCGGCAAAGCTCATCTTAATTTCCCCTGGAAGGTCTGGGGTTTTTTCTCATCTCCTTATGCAGCCCTCATCCCTTCCAGTTTGGTCCTTCGATGGTTCAGATTGCGGCGGTGATCTGCTGTTGCAATTTAGGCCGGTGCCTTCAGCAGGTGGAGGTGTCAGCGGGTTAGTGGCTAGCTCTGCTGCTGGGCCGTAGGGACAAGGAAAATGGGAAAAAGATGAGTTAAGGGCTGAAAGTAGCATGGAAAATATGCTGGAGCTTCAGGTGGGTTTATTCCATTCGTGATGCTGGCTGATACCAACGGCATGAGTCAAACACCTTAAATTCAGGTCTCATGGGCAGAATAATATTTGGGAGAATTGAAGAAGAAAAAAAAAGGCAGCCGATGCTGTGCCTGCCCCTCGGATGCGGTCTGCAGCACCGTACCCTCGGGGTACCGCTCCCCCGCTGGAGCTCTCCTCCTTGCTAAATATTTCTCCGTGCCCTTGCAGGAACCTTGTTGACCACCCCACAACACACCGCCATCGGAGCACATCCCGTTTCCGTGCCAACGTACAGGGCTCAAGGAACCCCCACCTACAGCTACGTACCTCCACACTGGTAAACCCACTGGCCAATCCATGTGAGTGCTGCCTTTGCAGGTCTTGCTCTGCCCCGGTCGATTAATTAACACCAAGCACTGCCATCGCTTCTCTCCTTCCTAAAAGCTGCTGGATCCCTTTGTCCGGGCGATGCTTTGGCTCCAGAAGAGCCATTCAGCACTGCTCCCCGGCAGGGATAGCTGCACAGCTCGCTGTCCCGGGGCTACGGAGGGTGTTAGCAAAGCACGGCGTACCTCAACCTTACATCTTGCTGCTCGGTGCATGCAAGGCTTTACCAGTGACCTCAGCCGCATCAAGCCGCTCTGAGTGCAGTTGGGCACTGCGAGGGTGGAAATGTTCATGGTCTAAGGTTTTGGATGCATCACGCTCTTTCGTAGAATCACAGAATGGTTTGGGTGGGAAGGGACCTCAAAGATCATCAAGTCCAACCCCCCTGCCATGGGCAGGGACACCTTCCACTGGACCAGGGTGCTCAAAGCCCCGTCCAGCCTGGCCTTGAGCACTTAGAGGGATGGGGCATCCACAGCTTCTCTGGGCAACCTGTGCCAGTGCCTCGCCACCCTCAGTGAAGAATTTCTTCCTAATATCTGATCTAAATCTACCCTCTTTCAGTTTAAAACCATTACCCCTTGTCCTGTCCCGACACTCCCTGATAACGAGTCCCTCCCCTGCTTTCATATCACTTGAATATGGTTTTTTCCCTGTTAAATCATGCTGGGAGATCGTCCCGTTCATTAGCACCGGGGTTGCATGCAGCTGCCTGCACCCTGCCTGTTCATTAGCACCGGGGTTGCATGCAGCTGCCTGCACCCTGCCTGTTCATTAGCACCGGGGTTGCATGCAGCTGCCTGCACCCTGCCTGTTCATTAGCACCGGGGCTGCGTGCAGCTGCCTGCACCCTGCCTGTTCATTAGCACCGGGGTTGCGTGCAGCTGCCTGCACCCTGCCTGTTCATTAGCACCGGGGCTGCGTGCAGCTGCCTGCACCTTGCCTGTTTGTTAGCACCGGGGCTGCGTGCAGCTGCCTGCACCCTGCCTGTTCGTTAGCACCGGGGCTGCGTGCAGCTGCCTGCACCCTGCCTGTTCGTTAGCACCGGGGTTGCATGCAGCTGCCTGCACCCTGCCTGTTCGTTAGCACCGGGGCTGCGTGCAGCTGCCTGCACCCTGCCTGTTCATTAGCACCGGGGTTGCGTGCAGCTGCCTGCAGCCGCCTGCAGGATCCTGTGGTGCTCAGGATCCCAGAAATCCCAGCTGCTCATTTAAACGCCCTCCGCGTGTTGCTGGAGCCCTTGGTCCATCATGCCCAATTAACGGGCAACGCAGCTGATGGGAACACACGGTGCTGCACGGGGAGGCAGCGGAGATCTCATCCAACCCAGGGGGTTATCTGAAATGTCTCCTTGCTGCATACATTACTCCGGGCTAATCCTGCCCATGACAAATTGTTGTGCAATTAGCAGAGAGCATCCCATCTGCATATTTGTAATCCTGTGCATTGGGTACCACCGGTGAGCTGCTGCTTTCTCAGCTCCGTGCCCAAGAAATTGCCCGCAGAGCGGCACGAGGGATGGTTAAATCCCGTATGCATCAGCTATAGGTGCTGCACGCGGTCCAGGGGCGCAGAGGAGAGGAGCCCTGTCTGATGCTGCACCGCTTGCTTCTAACTCCTTGTTTTTAATATGTTTGCTTTCTTCCAGATCTGGAGTCAAACATTGTATGCAACTACACAAGTCTTACATCGGTGCTGTGGCCGCTGTACTGCAGCACCTCGTCTGTTTGCAAGAACAAAAGAAAAAAAAAAAGTGCAAGGGTCACTTTATGCATTCTTTAGTGGTTTTTGTAAAAGCTGCTTTTTCTAATCTTCTGCCTCTTTTTTTTTTTTCCTCTCCCCCTTCCTCCTCCCCAACCCACATAAATTGTGTAACACACATACTGACACTGAGCAATAGTAAAGTTCTCTCTTTGGTCCTATCATTTGAAAGCTCAGAATATTCACTTTTCCAGCATTGCCCAGCTGAGTGGTGCAAAGATCCCCCACTTCTTGTTCGTTTGGGTTCTTCTCATTATTTTTCTGTTGTCGTTGTTGTTGACGAAAGCCTAGATTTTCTTTGGCTAGTAAGAGTGGTTGATGTTCAGGGTACTATGTGAAAAGCACAGCGCTGGTAGGCAGGCTTATTCCGATTTGGTTTGGGTATTTTTAGTTGAATAATATAAATTATTTAATCTTCCATAACATATTACAAGAAAATTGGTGTCTTCCAGATAGCTGTCGTGATAGATTATAAATGCATTATCTGCAGTGAAATTCTGAACTCATCCCTTCTTTTGTAGGAGTAAGAGAATATAAATATAATTAGCGACGTAACACACTTGTCTTAGGAAGTAGGAGGACTGGTCACCATCGGGTCTTTGGTCTGCTTTTTCCAACTGGGCAAACGGATCTTGCGTGATGGGAAGAGAGCAGCGGAGAGATGCGTGCCCTGGTAGCATCTTGCACCTCTTGGGAAAATGAGATGCTCCCCATCGGCCGCAGCTGGGAGCTGCGTGAGGGAGAAGTTCCTTCCTTGCATGGCTACTGTTTGTGGGCAGAGATGTGCTGAGCGGCTGGTGAAGGCAGCAAGGAGATGTCCAGGGGTTGTTCTGAAGAGCCTCTCAATGCCCAGGGTTGGTCTGAAGAGCTTCTCTAGGTCCAAGAGTTGTTCTGAAGAGCCTTTCAATGCCCAGGGTTGGTCTGAAGAGCTTCTCTAGGTCCAAGGGTTGGTCTGAAGAACCTCTCAATGCCCAGGGCTGGTCTGAAGAGTTTCTCCAGGTCCAAGGGTTGGTCTGAAGAGCCTCTCAATGCCCAGGGTTGGTCTGAAGAGCTTCTCCAGGTCCAGGGGTTGGTCTGAAGAGCCTCTCAATGCCCAGGGTTTGGTCTGAAGAGCTTCTCCAGAGTGTGGTGGTGTGGGGAAAGAGGGCAGCTGGTTGATGGACAAGAGTCTTCGAGGCAGGGCAAGGAGGAAGATGGGTGGCTTCACCTTGCCCCCACGTTGTTGTCAGGGCTGAGCCCAAACTGCGACGCCTCTGTGGCAATCGAGGTGTCCCCCCATTCTTTGGGTTACAGCTGGGCTCAGAGACTTCCAGGAGAAATGTTCATCCAAGCACAAATTCTGGCACCACAGGGAAAGGCCAGAGAGGGGGATGATGGCCGGCTGCTCTGCTTGGCGAGTGGGCAGAAGTGGGGGGAAGAGGAAGCAATAGCAATAAACATGTCACCTTCCTGAGGGGAAGGCACCTAGAAAGGGCGAGAGCAGGGAAGGTGATCCACAGTTGACGTGGAGCGGGCTGGGAGACAACGGGCACGCAGAGGCTGTGGGCATCGGGGTAATTTCTGGGGGTTTTGGCTTACCCAAGGGCGCAAGGACATGAAGCCGACTGCGGCCGGTGACATCCCACCTCGGGGTGTCCAAGCAGAGCAATAAGTTGTCTCGAGGGCAGCAGAGCGAGAGTTCGTATTTGCAGACAATGCTTGTGGCCAGTTTATTTTTAAATCCTTATCACTAAACCCAGCATAGAAACAAGGTTTTTCTTCATTTTTTTTTTTTCCTAAGACAGAAACATCCTTGGGTTTTGATTTTTTCCCTCAAGTGTGCCAAAAGAGTACATTCACCCGGCGGCGTGTTTGCAACTCTCACGTCTCTTGGGCTCCGAGGTTGTCACAACGGACCAAATCCAGAGCCTTTAAAGAGGTCAGGTTAGGAGATGTGGATGGGAATCCCTCCCAGCACTGCCTGGCATGGATTTCCGACCCACACGTGGTGTTGAGTCAGTGCCCCGATGTCTCTGTTGGTTGCTCTGCTTTGGTCAGGCCTGGATCACATCTCCAGATGGAGGTGAGGGCAGTGGAGACCAACACTGGAGGGTCACCTTGACCAGGACATGGTCGTGTAGAGGTCAGACTGGAGGGTCTTTCAGAAGAGCAAGGTGACCAGTTGTTGGCACCTGGGTGAGACTTCCTTGCTCTCGGTGGTGTCTCCCAGCTTGGCTTCTGCTGCCACTGGGAGGAGCTACTGGAGCTCCTTCCCATGAGCATGGTCCAAATGGGGAGAAACAAGCTTAGGGACCCAAGAGGATTTTTCCTGCTGCTGGTTGTTCCTGGGTGGTCGAGTGTTGGCACCGGCACTTCTGTATGGGGGTCATTTGGTTGGTTCTGCTGGTTTTAAAGGAGATCTAGCAAAGCTCTGGTTGACCTTCCCAACCTCAAGGGGAACAAAGTGAGTGAAGACGGAACACCAGTGCTGTAAGGTGGGGAAGGTGGATTTCTCCTGTGTAGTACTTTGGGTTGCACTTTGGGTTCGTATAAAAGGAAAAGAGAAGGGGAAAAAAAAAAAAGAGTAAATAATCAGAGGGTTGCCCCGTTGAGCTTGGCGAGGCCAAGGGTTAGAATGTAAAGAGCAACAGGACATTTGGAAATAACAATACTACATCATACTTCCACTGTTTGTAGCACGTTACAGTTAAACCTGGGCCAGAAATAACCCAGTAGATCACAGGAACTGAAGACCTCTCAACTACCCTTTTTTGCTCTCCCTGTTGACTTCATGTTATGTATTAGGAGTTGTCTATCAGCGTTGAAACGTAGGATAGAGTAAGTTCTAGCCAACGTAATGGCACCGTGACTTGCAGGGTCCAACGAGCTTTGTTATCACAGCCCGGGCTCTGCCGAGGAGGACCCTTCCCAGCAGACACTGCCCTAGCACTGGCCTAGGCACCCTTCACCCTTAACTGCTTTAGGAATGACTGCTAAAATTTTGGCCCACGACTAGGAAGGAGATGCCTGGCTTCCTCCTGAAAGGAAAGAAAACACTAAAGGTGGGGTAGAAAGCTCCAGGAGCTGAGCATGGAGGATCAGCCAGTGTTACCGCTCATGAAACCTGACATGAGGTGGTTTAGTTTTAATTCCTTCGCTTGGATCAATAGCAGATCTGATGCTCCTCATCCCGTTATGCCCAGGCAGAAATACTCATTAACTCAACCAGGGTGTGAAGAGGTGAACTATTTGCCGTCTGTTGGGTGAAAGGCTTTGGTGAGCACATTTGGCAACCAGTGTTGGGTTTAGGCTTGGACCACTGTATGGCTCCAGGGCCACCACATGGCTCTAGGGCCACCACATGGCTCTGGGGCCACCACATAGCTCCAGGCTTGGGTAGCTCCTTCCCAAGGTGGCTTCATGGAGACGTGGTGGCGGGGAGATGCTCCCCACCACCACGTGGGGATGTGGGACTTGATGCCGCCTGGCTCATGCCAGCAGTGACCTGCAGCCCTGTCCCCTTCCCCGTGGAGGGACGTGGGTTTTTGGATAGATGGAAGGATGGGAGGAAAGCCCACGATCCCAAGCCCTTTCCTTGGCCAAGTCATGGCTTAAGTGAAGGTCCTGGGGAGGTGGCAGCCCAGTGGGGGACTCCCTTGGAGGGGGGACACTAATGGGGCCACCAGCTTCTCAGATATTTTGTCCAGCAAAGCTTTGCCAACATTGGTTAAGGAAAAGGGTTTCCCATGGTGAAGGATCACACCGGGCGTTAGTGGCGAAGAGCAGGAGGGGTTAAACCATCCTTAGCAGCCAGCAAAGTGTCTCGGAGATTAAAATTCCAGCTAAAAAGGAAAATAACTCTGTTATGACCATTAACCCATCCCTGCCGTTCTCTTTGCTTTAAAACACAAGCTGTAATGCAAGATTTGGAGGGGGGGGGGAAAAGGCATCTTCCTAGTGGTGGTGGCCCCCAACCCGAGCGAGCCCCTTGGAGCCCGTACCCATCACGCCTCCAAGTGGCTGAACCCTCCGGGCGAGGCTTTGCTCCTCTATTTTATGAAGAATAATAATAACCCAGTCCAGCTTTTTGCAGTTTCAAGATGTAGTTACCATGAAGTGTTATTTAAAGGTTTGGGGTTTTTTTTTGTTTAATGATGGATGTTTCAGGGTATCAGGTTTTCCCCCAGCTGCCAGCATCCCGCTGAATGCGGTCCTTCCCCGCCTTTGCCATCCCCTCCCACTCCTCCTGCATCCCGGCGGATGCATCCCCGCAGGGGATTTGGGATGATGTGGTCCCCAGCCGGAGGGCGTGAAACTGGGTTTTGCTTTCTTATAGGAAGAAAAAGAAACACATTTGGGGGTTTATTTTCAATAGGAAAACCCAACCAGCCAACAATAGCAATAAGAGCCACTGGATACCCATAAATCCAGGTTTTGGGGTGGTTTTTTTTGTTAATTGTCAATATTTTCAGGCCCTCTGAGCAGCCATCGTCCCTGAAATGCGGCGACCCTCTGCCCAGCTTCCCTTTGCTTTGCCGCGAGAGCCGGGCTGTCGGCAGGATCAGGCTCCAGCTATTTTCTCTGCTGTGTGCTAGCATTCCCATAGGGAAAAAAGGAAAATAAAGCCCGTTAAGGAGCTTGGGAGGGAGGAGAGCTTGGAAAAGGTGTTTTTCTGGTGTGTGGCACCTATAGATTCACCAGTAATTGGGTAAAATAACCTATTAGGGGGATGTTTGCAAAGCAGGAATAGCAAAATATGTGGCTTAACGGCAGCAACTCCTGGTTGGAAATGCTCAGTCGTGCTGTTTGTAGGGAAAAATCCTGCTGCAACACGGCCACCTGCAGCATCGCTGCATCTTCCTGCAAGGGCTGGAGCTGGGGGAGCTGGGTTTTCCCGGGGCGAAGGGGTTCGGGATCAGGGCGCAGGGTTGGCAGCCGTCGGGAAGCACAGCGAGGAAGGGAAAAGGAGACAGCGGGTGCAGGATTGCACCCGAACCCTCCCATCCCCACAGCACGGAGCGAACCCCTGCCGTGCTCCTAGCCCTCTTTCTATGTAATTAAGTTTTTAATTCATTTCGATCACCAGGCCAGCTCTGTTTTAAATATTATTGGACCTCTTAAGCAAAAATAAATACAAAAATAACCAAAAAAAACCAAGAAAAAAAATTTAAAACCATGAGTAACCATGTCTTCCAAGTCTAAGTCTCAAAGGTGTGTAGGGAACATGGCCTTGAACTGATGCCCTGGAAAGCCCCACAGCCTCGGTTTGTCCATCTGAAGTGTAAATTTGGTTGGTTTGGGTTTTTTTTTCCATTTGTTTTCTGTTCTGGTTTTGGTTCTGAAGATCAGGTCGTGATCTCCCTGACAGATTTCAGCCAAGAGTTTGTAACTGTACGATATTTACTGTAAGATGTAGAACATTCGATAACTATTAAAATGTTTCCAAAAAAAAAAAATAAATAAAAGAGCCCGAGAGGGTTGGTGGTTGGTTCTTTGGTGCGGTGATGTGGTGACATGAACGGGACCGGCCCTAAACCCATTTCTAGGTTGGTGGTGCTTGATGGTCTCCAACGCAACCTTGGGTGGGTTGTCCCACTGACCCCAACATGGCCAAGCCAACGTGATCCTATGGAAACAGCTCCTATGGAAAGTGGAGTGTGTGAGCTTCCTGGTGAGCAGAGCATCACCACCACGTTTTCCTGGGCTGACTGAGGCTTTGGGTAGAGGAGATGTAGATGGAGGAGACCAGCTTTGGCCAGAGCAAACCATGCCCCGGTTGGGTTGTTGGTGAGGTGGGAGCTGTCCCGTGATCCAGACACTGTCATTAGCATGCGGTGGTGAGTGCTGGCACCTGGTGATGGAGGGAAATCAAGAGCTCCTGACATTCCTGGAGCCTTCAGTTCAACAGATCCAGAAGGTGACCGTGAAATGGCATCCTGGCTGCACGATGTCCTCCGTTGCATGGTGCCTCCAATGGAGCTGTGCTCTGGTGCTGCGGCTCCCAGAGATGCTCTCCATCAGGCCACCACGCCGTGGCCACCACCACTGGCATCATGGCTTCTGGAGATGATCTCCATCAGGCCACCATGCTGTAGCCACCACTACTGGTGTCGCAGCTCCCAGAGATGCTCTCCATCAGGCCACCACGCCGTGGCCACCACCACTGGCATCATGGCTTCTGGAGATGATCTCCATCAGGCCACCATGCTGTAGCCACCACCACCGGTGTCGCAGCTCCCAGAGATGCTCTCCATCAGGCCACCATGCCGTGGCCACCACCAGATCTTGGGGACAGGGAATCCTTCTCACCAGCTGGGCAAGACACTGGATTTGCCATGCTGCTGGTGGACACCTTGGTGGCAGGAGCAGAAGCCAAGCTGCCACTCCAGTACTTCATGGCTCCAAGCAGAACTGGCTTTCACACGGTGCCCAACGTCCTCCATCCCCGCCACGGGGTTTTTGTGGGTGTCACCGTCCCCCCGCGGCAGCCCCCAGGCCAGGTGCCAGCTGTGGAGGACAAGGGATGGACCACGTCTCCGGGTGAGGCTGGATCGGGCCCTTTGCACCACCCAAGGTGGCAGGAGCCACTCAGTGCCACTCCCTGGGCCAACGTCCACGGTGGCTGTCACTACCCAGGGACATCCCGTGACGGAGGGGACAACTCCTCCTGCTAAGGGCAGCCACCCAGGTTGTCCCCACCCCCCCAGGTGTCCCCACCCGCAGCAGCGGGGCCAGGCCCCCCATAAGGACGCTGAGGCCCTGCAGGGTTTGGCCACGGGCTCAGCAGGGTCAAGGTGTCCCCACATGGTTGGGGACAGCCCAGGGTGACGGGAGCTGGAGGGGACACGCCGTCAGACTCATCATCCTCGGCAGGGTGCGGCGCCTGGGGTGGTGGGCACCCATGGGTGCTCTGCGTGCAAGCGTGGGGGTGTTCCCATGCGTGTGTGACTGCATACGTGTGTGTGCATGTACATATGTGCACGTGCACACATGTAAGTGTGCAGAGGGGGGGTTGCATGTGCATTTATGCACGTTTGTCCATGCGTATGTGCGTGCGCAGCAGTGTGCAAACGAGTGCATGCGTGCACACTTACAGAGCTCAATATGCAAGCGTGGGGGTGTTTGCACGCATGTGTGACTGCATACGTATGTGTGCATGTACATATGTGCATGTGCACACATGTAAGTGTGCGGGGGGGGTTGCATGTGCATTTATGCACGTTTGTCCATGTGTACGTGCGTGGGCAGCAGTGTGCAAACGAGTGCATGTGTGCACATCTATGTGCACACTTACAGAGCTCCATATGCAAGTGTGGGCGTGTTTGCATGCGCGTGTGACTGCATACGTGTGTGTGCATGTACATATGTGCCTGCGCATATGTCTGTGTGCAGAGGTGGGCTTGCGTGTGCATTTATGCACGTGTTTGTGCATATGTTTGCATGTGCAGCGGTGCGTGAATGGGTGTCGTGCACATCTGTGTGTGTATGCACACAGAGCTCCATGTGTGTTTGCATGCGTGTAGGACTGCATATGCGCGTGTGCATGTACATACGTGTACACACGTATGCGTGCAGAGGTGGGTGTGCATGTGCATTTATGCACATGTTCGTGCATATGCGTGTGCATGTGCAGCGGTGTGTGCGCGGGTGCACGCATGCACTTACAGAGCTCCATGCGCAAGTGTGGGGGTGCATGACTGCATCCATGTGCGTGCATCCATAGGTGCATGTTTATGTATGTGTGCAGAGGTGGGTTTGCACCCGCATTTATGCACATGTTCCTCCATGCACGTGTGGGTATGCATGTGCAGCAAGGTGTGAAGGAGTGCATATGTACCTATCTGTGCGTGTGTGCACATGTATACACACTTATAGAGCTCCAGGTGCGTGTTTGCATGCGCGTGTAACTGCATACGTGTGTGTGCGTGTACATGTGTGTGAGAGGTGGGTTTGCATGTGCACGTGTTCATCTGTGCATATGTCTGTGTGCACGTGCAGCGATGTGCGCACATCTATACATGTGTGCGCACGCATGTTTGCATGCATGCACGTGCACGTTTGCATGCACAGGCGCTCGTGGCCGCGCGCGGCAGCGCCTGTTGCGGGGGGGTGCGCGCGTGTGCGAGGGCACGTGCGCCCGTGCAGCTGCCCGTGAGTCACGCCGCAGCCCCCCGGCCGTGTCACCCGGTGCCAGGCCCTGCCACGAGCCCGCAGCGCCCTGCGGCGCGTGACACCCTGCGGCGCGTGACACCGGCTCCGTCCTGCCTCGGCGGCCCCTCTGCGTGCCCCGGTTTACGCACGGCTACAGGGGGTGCGTATAGATGCATGCACATATATAACTGCGCACACACAAATGCATAGCCTTTGTGCACATATGGGTGTATGACTGTATATGTAAATGTATGCAAATGTGTTGTATAGGGGTGTATGGGCATTTGCATATGTGGTTTTAGCGTGTTGTAGGGGTGTATGTAGGTGTAGCTGTATGAGCGGGCAGGTACAGAGGGGACGGGGTATATCAAAGCGCTGGCTGCTGCAGGACACCCCGGGAGCCAGCAGCACCGTGCCTCTGCAGCACCCCTTTGCACCAGCGCCCAGCCCTGCACCCCCATCAGCACCCACTCCACAGCCCCTATAGCACCTTAAACGGGGCGGGGGGGAAGCGGGGGGACACTCACCAAACCCCTTCAGGCTCAATTTTTAAAGTGTTTTTTAAGCCTCCCAGCTGCTGGAAGAGGCTTGGGGGTGATGAGCTGCCCTAGCCTCACAAATCGCCAGGTGCCCTCAGTAGGCTTCAGAGTTAACGCTCTCTCCTCCAGCCTCCTAAAGCCCCATTTCTCCCCAGGAAGGACCCCCCCATGGGCTCCCCAGCGCCCTCCCTCCGCACCCCCTCACCTCAGGGGGGCCGTCGGTGCTTTTCAACCATGGGGGCCGCATCCCGGTACCGGCAGGGAGGGGACCGTGGGGGGGTTCACCCCCCACCTCGCTCCTCATCTCGGGGATCCGGGACACCCGAAACCTGTTGGGGGGGGGGGAATCACATCAGCCTGTCCCCACCCTGGAGGGGGGGACATGCTGGAGGGGGTGGGGGTCCCCACTTACCTGCCGATGGAGAGGATGGTCACCTCCCCGGGGCGACCCCCAGGTTTGGGGACCTTGGTGGCACCGAGCGATGGCAGCACCTCGGGCCACTTCTTCTGGCTGCAGCGGGTGCAGGGGGCCGGGCCCTGCACCGTGTGGAGGTGCTGCTGGTGCGGGCAGGCGGGGGGAAACTGAGGCAGGAGGTGCAGCCTGGGAAAGGGGAGATGCCATCAGCACGGGGTTGGTCCCACCACGGGGGGGGGGGTCCTCAGTGCAGCCTTGGGGGGATCTTACTTATTCTGGGGGGTGCAGCCCGGTGGCATCGGCTGTTGGCCGTGATGCTCCTTCAGCAGCTCCTCCAGCGCCGCGGCGTTTTCTATGGGTGGGGGGAGACCATGGGGGGGGGGTCACGGGGGTCTGGCCCGTGTCACCCCCCCCCGGGGACCCCCCTGACCTTTCTTCTCGGTGATCAACCGCACCAGCACCCCGATGGTGTCCTCGTTGGGGTCCTCCAGCTGGTAGATGGAGCTGGGACCTGGAGGCAGAAGTTGAGGGGGGACTCAGTGAGGGGGGATAAACCCCTCCAAGGATGAGCAGGATGCCCTGGGACAACGAGGGCCAGACGCCACGGGGATGGGCTGAGCGAGGCGAGATGGATGTGGGATCGCCAAAAGGTGCCCGCGGCACAACCGGGGCTCACCGGTGCCGCCGGGCTGGGGGTCCTTGCTGGCGGTGCAGTGGTAACCCTTCTTCTTCAGCAGGTTGCAGACCAGGATGCCCAACAAGCCCATGGCGCAGAAGACCGGGACGATGGTCAGCACGGCCGCCTGTGCCGCCGCCGCCTCTTCCTCTTCCTCACCCATCAGGGTCACCCGCGTCCCGTTGCTCGCCGCTGGCCGGCCCGGTGTTTCGGGGCTGCGGGCTCGCCGCCGGCCTGGGGGAAGGCACCGGATCAGCCCCGCAGAGGGGTTCGGTTGGGATTAAATCCCGTTTTCCCGGGAGCCCCGCTGCAGGGTTGGCCCCCGGGAAAGCAGAAGCCACTCGTGTCACAAGTGGAGACGTTCTCAGCTGCCACATCCTGGCAGGACATCACCCCCCGTCTCGAGTGGGACACATCCTGCGGTGTCCCCGGGGCGGATGCTGGCTCTTTCGGCACCCACAAAATGGGGGTGACGCCTCCAGCCCGGGCACCCACCTGGGCACCCCGGGGTGCTGCGGGGAGCGGCGGCGCAGGGCAGGCACCGGCCCCGGGGCTCCCTCTCCCCTTCGGGGCTGTAAAACCTGCGGGGTGGGAGGGGAGGGTCAGGATCCGGCCCAGGAGCAGCACCGGGGCTGGGGGTCCGCAGCGTCCCTCCCCGCGCCGGGCTCACCCCGGCAGGCAGCCTCCGCAGCGGCTGTCGGTCACCGCCGTCCCCGGTGCCACCAGGATCCTGTTCCCGGCCCAGCAGCGGGTGTGAGCGGCGCAGGATGCGTCCCCCGGTGAGAAGGTGCCGGGGGGACAAGCTCGGCACATCCTCGCCGGACCCTGCGCCGAGCCGCACGCCTGCACGGAGGGAAAGGGAGGTGAGCGATGGCCGGATCCTGCACCGTCCCTCCGGGGTGGATGTGCCACCCCGCGGGCGGGCACGGCTTACCCCGGTGGGCTCCTCTCCGGGCGGGCATCCCGGTGTCCCGTGCTCCCGGGGACCGCAGCTCCCGGCCCCCACGCTGGGTCTGCTCAGCACCTGCAGGGGAAGCAGAGAGCGGTGCTCAGCGCCGGCTGCTCCGGCTCTCCCGCTGCTCCCAGGCGGGTGCTGGCAGCGACGTGGCTCCGGCGCGGGCGACGTGGCAGAGGCGAACCCATCGCAAGTGATGCGATGGATGCAAAACTGTCACATGGCTCATGGCAGATGCAAACCCGTCGCAAGCGACACGATGGGTGCAAATCCATTGCGTGCACCATGGCAGATGCAAACCCACCGCCAGCAACGTGACGGATGCAAACCCATCGCATGCACCGTGGTGGACGTCAGCCTGTCACAAGCGATGCGATGGGTACAGTCCCATCGCACGCACCGTGGCGGATGCAAACCCATCACCGGTGACGCGATGGATGCAAACCCATCACATGCATGTGGCTGATGCCATCCTGTCACAAGTGATGCGATGGATGCAAATCCATTGCGTGCACCACAGCAGATGCAAACCCATCACAAGTAACACGATGATGCAAACCCATTACATGCGCCATGGTGGATGCAAACCCATCACATGATGGATGCAAACCCACCGCAGGCACCGCGGCCAATGCAAACCCATCGCCAGCAACACGACAGATGCAAACTCATTGCATGCACAGTGGTGGACGCCAGCGTGTCACAAGTGACGCGATGGGTGCGATCCTATTGCATGCGCTGCAGCCAACGTAAACCCATCACCAGTGACGTGATGGATGCAAACCCATCGTGTGCACCGCAGCCGACGCAAACCCATCACCACTGACGTGATGGATGCAAACCCATCGTGTGCACCGCAGCCGATGCAAACCCATCACCAGTGACGTGATGGATGCAAACCCATCGTGTGCACCGCAGCCGATGCAAACCCATCACCAGTGACGTGATGGATGCAAACCCATCGTGTGCACCGCAGCCGATGCAAACCCATCACCAGTGACGTGATGGATGCAAACCCATCGTGTGCATCGCAGCCGATGCAAACCCATCACCACTGACGTGATGGATGCAAACCCATCGTGTGCATTGCAGCCGATGCAAACCCATCACCACTGACGTGATGGATGCAAACCCATCGCACGCACCGTGGTGGATGCAAACTCTGCGTGCACCGTGATGGATGCAAACCCATCACCGGCGACACGATGGATGCAAACTCACTGCGTGCACCGCGACGGGTGCAAACCCATCGTGTGCACCGCGACGGGTGCAATCCCAGCGCCGGTGACACAACGGCTGCAAATCCATCGCACCGTTCTGCACCATGGCAGAAGCAAGCTCACCCCCAGCGTCATGAGGGCTGCAAACCCATTGCGTGCACCGTGGCAGATGCCAACCTGCCCCAAGTGATGCGATGGGTGCAATCCCATTGCACGCACCGCGGCCAATGCAAACCCACTGCAACCCTCGCTATGGCCAAGCCACCCCAAAGGAGCAGGGGAAGGAGCAGAGGATGCTGAACACCGTTAAATAAAGGTTTTTCCTGCTCCGGAGGAAATCCATACATATCTGCCACGAGGAAATGAAGTCACTAAAAAAATAAATATATTTAAATAAAAAAAAAATCCCAAGAGCATCTCCCGGAGGTGGGACAGGGACAACACGGTGGCCCCGGGGGGAGCAGCGAGGGAGAAGCCGTGTTCCCTATCAGCCCCTGCCCTGGAAGAAGCTTTGAGAAAGGAGAGAAAAGGAGGAGGAAGAATTTTTTGGGGGAAAAACCCACCCTCGACCCCAATGAAACCTCTCCCGGGGCTGAGTTGCTGCAAGTTTCTGTGTGAGAAACGTTTTGGGGTGCCCTATTGTGGCGTTGGGGTGGTGATGCTGGGTTTGAGCATCGGAGGAGCTGAAAGCAGAGATGCAGAGGGATGGGATGCGATGCGATGCGATGCGATGCGATGCGATGCGATGCGATGCGATGGGATGCGATGGGATGCGATGGGATGCGATGGGATGCGATGGGATGCGATGGGGGAGGCCGTACTCACCCCCAGGACGGTGACGAGCCACCAGCGCATCCCGCTCCTCTTCATCGCCGGGGGAGACCTGCCCAAGGGGGAGCACCGGGGTCACCATCCGGGAAAATCCCGGCGGAGAAGCGATTTGGGGGCCCTGTTCCCCCTACGGGGATGCTCCAAGGCATCTGCCTAAATATCCCTGTGGCAGCGGTCCTCCACCATCCCCCCAAAAGTTCTCTTACAGGTTTTATGGGATGCCCGGCATCACCCCTTTCCCTTGCAGATCCCAACTCCATTCCGAATTGGAGAGGGACCAACCCTGTAACGGAGTCAGGACCAACCGTGCAAGGAGCAGGGGAAGGAGCGGGTGATGCTAAACACCATTAAATAAAGGTTTTTCCTGCTCCGGCGGAAATCCATATGCATCTGCCACAAGGAAATGAAGTCACTAAAAAAAAAATAAATATATTTAAATAAAAAAATCAAGTGAAACAAAAGGTGTTTGCCACAGGCTCATCCCCCCTCTTCAGGCTCTGCAATTAATTGTTAAAATTAAAATAAATGCTGACAGCACAGGGGAAGGAAGGAAAAAATAAATAATAACCCAAACCCGGATCCAGCCTCCGCTGCCCGCATGGAAATTCCCCCGGTCGTCACGGCCCGGCGAGAGCGGCGCCGGGGCTTCGGTACGGCCTTCGCCTGATGAGTTTCTCCTCATTAGCGGCCGGCATCATCGGTCTGAGATGCGGCTAATTAAACTTGGGAGGGGAGATGCTGGGGGGCGAGCGGGGCAGAGCTGGGTAATTATAGGATGTGATGGCCCGGCCCAAAATGAGCATCCTCCGTGCTCCAGTCCCTCCCAGTAGCTCCCAGTAAGGGAGCACCCCATCGGGCTGCCAGTGTGAAGCCAACCAGCCCTTCTCCCCTCCTGGGGGAGCTGCACCCCCAAACCAAGAGCCACCAAGCGCCGTCTGTGCCAAGCTGGGAGCCGGTGATTTTGGGGGGGCTGAGCCAGCTGCCGCCATCGCCCCAGCCAGCCCGAGCCCCACCGGGTGCCGCCTCCCTGCTAAGTGCTGTCCCAGGGCGACGGCATCCCACGGGGACACCTCCCGAATCCCCCCGGGACTTGGGATGTGCCCCCGCGCTCGCGAGGGGAGGGTGAAACTGGTGCAAGCCCCCCGCCCTGTAAGCCAGCACTAATAAAACTCAAGCTTAAGCCCAACATGAAGCATTTTAATCCTTCGGGGGGGTGATATTTAAGCCTTTGACAGCAGCACCTTAGGGACTCCTGGAGGTGTTTGGGGTGCTGCTCTGCCGGGGAAGGAGCCACGATGGCCTTGGAAGGGGACGGATAGGTCCCGCCATGGCTAGGGGACCACAAGCCGTGGCCAGTGGACCACGAGCCATGGCCGAGCAATGCCACGGGCCAGCAGAGCGCACGCATCCCGGGCTGCCGGAGCATCCCGGCTCACCGGTTCAAGCCAAACGGATTTACACCCCACCAGGAACAGGGCTGGCCCCAGGTAATGCAGATCTAAAGCCAAGCTTAATCCAAGGATTAAGGACATCCCTTAGGTGACCAAGCTGTGCCACGGGGATGCAGGAGGTACAAGGACCAGGGGGTGCCAGCTCCTGGTTGTCACCAGAGCTTTGCTTTGGCACGGCCACCCCAGGACTCGGCACCCGTTTTTGGGGACGGCTCGGGGACATCCCAGGCGGGGACGGGGGCTGCAGGCACAAACCCGCAGCCGGTGGTGGCAGGGCGATGGTGGGACGCCCGGCTGCCCTGGCACCGTGGAGAGAAACCCTGAAGCTCCTGGGTGAAGCTGAACCCAGCGTCGTTATCCCCCAAAAACCAGGGGAAACCAAAAAATAACCCCACCAGTGCCAGAGCCGGCTGCTTTCTGGGGACACCCCGACCTCCACAGCCCGTACATCGACGCAAACGCACCGGGGAGGCGGCTTGGCTTCGGCATCCCCCCAAATCCCACCGGATCACACGAGCCTTTTATTCCCCGTCCCCCCTTAATACAGCCCGTAACCCAAGGCGGGATTCCAGCGAGGGCTTCCCCTCCCTGTGGGGGAGCAGGGTTTCGGCCGATGGCTCCTGCAGATAAATGGGGGGAAAAAAAAGGAGCAACTGTTCGGAAAGACTTTAGGGAACGGCTCTTGGAGGCAGCTTGGGACAAGGAGGGGATTGTCCGGCAGACGGAGCGAAACTCAGCCTTATCGCAGCCCCCCGGGCCCCGTCAGAGCTGCGGGAACAACCGAACCATTGCAAAAAAATCCAATATTGAAGGGAAACGAGCCCAGGGCATCGCTGCCACGCAAAGCCTGGGCAGCCGCACGCTGCAGCCCCGCTTTGGGGTGCAGCCCCTCACCGCAGCATCCCGGCTGATGCAGGCTGGGGGCCCTGGCATTTTCCAGCACTGGCAAAAAAAAAACAACGAAAAAACCCAAAACAACCAACAAACCCGACACAGTTCCTCCATCTTTTTCCAGGCAGCTGCTGCTGAGTTTTTCTTAACCTACTTTTTCCCCCCCTCTCCACCATTTTTTTTTTTTTAACCTACATTCGCTCTGCAGCAGCCGGAGGCCTCCAACCACCGCACCCCGGGCAGCACCAAGGTGAAGCCCCCCATGCCCTGCTTGGGGGGGATCAAGGCAAGACCCCCCCCTACCCCTTTTTTACTGCAAATAGGGGGGGCGAGCACCCCAAAAAGCACCAGCCCCCCCCTTCCCTTGCACAACCCGAACCTGCAGCAACCCCCAACCCCCCCGGGGGGGGGAAATAACCCTTTAAGGCGAATCAACCGGACCCCCCCACCTCGGAACGGACCCCCCCCACCCCGGGCAGAGCGGGGGTGCCCGGGTCGGGGGTGCCCCTTACCTGCCCCCCCCGCCGCGGGGCCGCCCCGCCGAGCAGCGCCTGCTCCTTATGAATGAACCCGCCGGCGCGCTCTTCCCGTACGCCACGCCCCCTTTTCCGTGACGTCACGCCGCGGGGCTCCGCCCCCCCGAGGACAGCGCCACCTGCTGGGCGCGGAGGGAGCCGCGGGAGGCTCCGGGAGGGGGGGGGCGGATTTGGGGGTGCGGGGCTTTATCCCACCCGCGGCGGGGATTTGGGGGGAAAACGGGGAAAAAGAAGATGGCGGTGGGTTCTTGCCTACAGAGCAGGATTTTTTTTTTTTAAAATAAGGTTTTTTTGCCCCATACGGGCGCGCAGGGGGGCACCCATGGGTGCTGCACCCCGCTTTCCTCCCTGCCCTATAGCCCACCCCATCTTGGCCTCGCCCCCTTCCCCAGGGGACAGTTTTCCCACGCTGGGGACACCCCCGGTTGCGGCCGGGCCTGGCGCTCCCTCCGTACCCCCCCGGGGGCTGGCGGGGTCCCCAGGCCGGTGTCCCCCGTTCCGGCTGTCCGTCCCTCCGTCATCCCTGGGGGACACCCAGGGAATGGGACCCATCCCGACGCTCCGTGACACAAGGGAGGGATCCCCCTCCATGTCCCCCTCGGGGTTATCCGGGAGGGAATAACTGCACCCCAGCAGTGGAAAGGGTTTCTTCCTCCCACCGGCGTCTTCATCGCAGCCGGCACCCCCGGGTGACGTCACCGGTGATGCCGATGGGTGCTGGGCCCCCCCCGGCTGCACCCGTCCCCGTCACCCCACCGAGGCGAAGGATGAGATCACGCTGGCTTCGTTCTGACACGGGTGACCTTTAATGACAAAGAGCCCCCAAGTGACCAAAATCCCACCCCCCCCTTCCCAAAATATCCCATTATCCCAATTATAACCCGCCCCACCCGGATGGACAGACGGACAGGGGACGGCAGCATCCCCGTCACCCACTGGGCTGTGCAGGGACCGGGACACCCTGGTTTGGCCCTGCCACCGTGGTTGTCACCTCTCCCATGGGGACAACAGGGCGTCCAGGTCTGCAAGCACCGGCCTCACCCGGACCCGGGGGTGAAAGCAGGAAAATGGGGGGGAAAAGGGCAAATGGGGGGGCTTGGTCCAGGAAAGTCTCATTTTTAGGGTCCCAACGGCCGTCACCCCAATTTAGGGGTGGGGGGACATCCCTGGTGTCCGGCAGGGGAATGCAAAGATGCTTGTTCTCATCCAGAAGATGCTTGGATGTCGGCAGCGGCTTCATCCCACTCCCCAGGCTGTGAAATCCCATGGGAATCACAGAGATTTGGGGGGGGTGTCCCCCAATTTTCCCCTCCTCCCCTCCATCAGCTCCCCCCTCCCTCCCCCAGCATCCCTGCGGGCTCCGGCTCCGGCAGCGGGGTCCAGCTCTGCCGTGATGAACCAGGTTTTAATCCCAAAATTCTGGAGCAGAGGGACCAGCAGCGACATGACGATGCGCCTGACACCCCCCCACTCAACCCCCCCCCAAATAAATAAGGATGTTTATATATATATAATATATATATATATTTAAAACAAACGAACAAACAAACAGAGCTATCTGGGTGCTGGCGATGGAGCGAGCGGGTTAGCGGGAGGCCCGGGGCGAGGGGGGACACCGCGGGCGTCTTGTCCCTGGGGTGGTCCCGCGGCGTGGCCGGGGGTCCTGGGGCCGGGGGGGGTGACAGCGCTGCGGCCCCCCGCACCCCGAAGCAGGCACACACAAAACCGGAGAGCAAGGCAGGTTCCTGGCTGTACGGCATCCTCCGGCCGGTCCCCAGGGATGCTCGTTAACGCCTTCCTCCTTCGTTAGCGCCTTCCCAAGCGAGCGCATCCCCCCCTCCCCATCTTCTCCACGCCCCGAAAGCGGTGTGTGTGTGTGTCCCCCAGTCCGGTGCGGTGGCCGGGGGGACGGCGGGGGGACCGGGGCTCATCCCCCCCAACCCCGAGCACACAGAGAGCAGCCGGGTTGGAGATGAGAGGCGCTGGGGCAGGGGGGTGGCGGGGAGGGGGGTCAGGACCCCCCCACCTCTGCATATAGGGGGGCCAGCACCCCCTTTCCTCGCCGGGATGGCCCCGGGGGGGTCCACGGCCGTTCATGCTCTCCAGAGGAGGAGGTGGTTGGTGCTGTCATCCCGGCCCACCGTCTCGCTGCTGCTGGTCAGGCGGAAATCCTCGTAGCCGTCCCCGCCGCTGATCACCAGCATCTTGGGTTTGGAGAGGGTGAGGGCGGGGGCGCGGGGGCGCGACGGGTCTCGTTTCTCTGCCTCGCTCGGCTTCTCGGCCCCTGCCAAGCGCAGAAGCCCAACGTGCTGTCAGATGGCCCCGCGGCTCCCCTGTTCCCCACCAGCATCCCACCAGCAGCAGCATCCCACCAGCATCACCCCAGCATCATTCCACCAACATCATCCCAGCACCATCCCACCAGCATCATCCTACCAGCATCCCACCAGCACCATCCCAGCATCCTCCCATCAGCACCATCCCAGCATCATCCTTCCACCAGCATCCTCCCACCTGCATCCCAACATCATCCCACCAGCACCATCCCACCAGCATCATCCTACCAGCATCCCACCCGCACCATCCCAGCATCATCCTCCCACCAGCATCCTGACGTCATCCCACCAGCATCCTCCCAGCACCATCCCAACGTCATCCAACCAGCATCATCCCACCATCATCGTCCCACCAGCATTGTCCCACCAGCATCATCCTACCAGCATCCCACCAGCAGCATCCCAGTATCATTCTCCCACCAGCATCATCCCACCAGCATCACCCCAGCATCCTCCCACCAGCATCGTCCGAACGTCACCACCATTTTCCCAGGTGCCACATCTTGGCTCCAAAACCTCCTCCCATCCCCAAGTAGCCCCTCCCACTCCAAATTAGCCCCTCCCACTCCAAATTAGCCACTCCCACCCATATTAGCCCCTCCCACCCAAATTACCACCTCCCCCCCACATCGCCTTCTCCCCATCCCACCCTGACCTCAGAGCTGGGCTGGGTGAGACGCAGCACACGGCTTTCCGGTGGCTTTTCCCCATGGGAATTAGCGTCTCCCAGGAAAATCTGGGGTCACCTGAGCGATCCCCCAAGCCCTGGGAGGGCGGTTTAGCACCCAATTCCCCCCCTGCCCCCAGTTTTTCTCCCTGGATTTTAATAAGGCAAGGATGGAGCGGGGACTCTGATGACCACATTTCAAGGCTACTCCTGGTTATCCGCCAGCGGGACAGCATTCCCGGCTCCATAAAAAACTCCCAGCCCCGGAGCAGGTCAGGATTGGGCCCCCCCCAGTCATCCCACCTACCCGTCTCCCTCGGCAATGGGAAGAGGACGTCGAAGCCGTCGGGCAGCTCGATGGCGGTGAGGAAGCGGACGTGGCCGGTGTGACCCTGAGAGAGCCCCACCAACGCCGGCGCCGCCTTGGCCGAGACGGCGAGGGTCAGCACCACGCCGGCGCTGGTCCCGATCCACAGCAAGTCCTTGCACACCAGGAGAGCCGTGATCCGCAGGCAGGCTGCCTTGTGCTGCCGGATAATGGCATCCGAGCCTGTCGAGAAGCCCAGCCGTCAGCGTCCCTCCCCGCCTGGCACAGGGCTGTGAACCCCGACGATGCCACCGGTCTCCGTTCCCAGGGGTATCCAGGGGATGTAGGATGCTGGGAAGGGACGCCACAACCCCCCTGGCTGGTTGAAGGCACCCTTGGGTGCTGCCAGATTGGGCTGCCTGATTTCCCCGTGGGATTATGCAGTTACCCAGGCGCTGCCCTGTTCCCACACGGGATTATGAAGCCATCCACGAGATTCCCTATTACTCCATGGGATTACACAGCTGCCCAGGGGTCTCCCTGTTTCCACATGGGATTATGCAGATGCCCAGGACCTGCCTGATTTCCACATGGGATTATGCAGATGCCCAGGGCCTGCCTGATTTCCACATGGGATTATGCAGCCACCAAATGGCTTCCCTGTTTCCACATGGGATTATGCAGCCACCCAGGGGCTGCCCTATTTCTGTTTGGGATTATGAAGCCACCCAGGGGCTGCCCTATTACCCCATGGGATTATGCAGCTGCCCCAAGGGCTGCCCTATTTCTACCTGGGATTACACACATGCCCAGGGGCTGCCCTATTTCCATGTGGGATTATGCACATGCCCAGAGACTGCCTGATTCCTGTGTGGGACGATGCACATGCCCATGGGCCGCCCTATTCTTGCATGGGATTATGAAGCCACCCAGGTGTTGCCCTGTTACCCTGTGGGATTATGCAGATGCCCAGGGGCTGCCCTATTCCTGCGTGGGATTATGCAGCTGTCCAGGGGCTGCCCTATGAACTCATGGGATTACGTAGCCACCCATGGGATGCCCTGTTACCCTGTGGGATTATGTAGATGCCCAGGGGCTGCCCTATTCCTGCGTGGGATTATGCCACCACCCAGGAGCTGCCCTATTTCCCCGTGGGATTATGAACATGCCCAGGGGCTGCCTGATTTCTGCATGGGATTATGCACATGCCCAGAGGCTGCCCTATTCCTGCGTGGGATTATGAAGCCACCCAGGAGAATCCCCTGTTATCCTGTGGGATTACGCTGATGCCCAGAGGATGCCCTGTTTCCGCATGGGATTATCCATCTGCCCAGGGGCTACCCTATTTCCCCGTGGGATTATGCAGCTGCATAACACCGAGGACGAACCCCATGAGTGTGACAACTCGGGTCTCCTTCCCCGAAGCTGGTCGGGATGCAGGAGATATTAAATTTCCCAGTGCTGGATGCTGCAGGGCATCGTATTTTCAACGCAGACGATGGGCACGGGTACCCACTGGAGACACCGATGGGCACCCACCGGAGACCTGCCAGCGGTGGGACTTACCGGCGAGCATCTTGTGTACCGGGGGGGTGATATCTGCTTCGGCCAACTGCTCGTAGCTGGTGGCGTGGTAAAGCCGGACCTGGGCGCTGCTCTGCAGCGCGACCCACACGCCGGTCCCCGAGCTCACCATGCAGGTGACGCTGCGCCCGCTGTCCTGTCCCACCTGGAGCGTGTGCTGCGGGTGACAGAGCCACAGCGATGCCACTGATGATGCCACCGATGCCCATCACCGTCCCCCCGACCTCCCGCCATTGCCTGCGGTACCTCTTGCGCCAATGTGGCGGTGTTGAGGACGATGACTCGGTTTTGGCAGCCACACCAGAGCTTCCCCGCCACCGCCACCATCTTGGTGATGGGGCTCCCCGGCGAGCCCAGGGACAGGGACTTGGAGTTTTGGGGGTCCCAGAAGCGGCCTGTGAGGATGGTGGGAGTGGGGTGGGTGGTTAAAGCATCCCCAAAAAGACCCATCTTGACCCAGCCGATGGGATGCGGTGGCTGGAGAGGCCCATCTCCAGGTCCCCCATTAGAGGGGACATGAGCTGATGTCCCCAGGGGATGCCAGCGGCAGGCAGGGACCAGGAGGAGGATGCACGCTTCTGCCTTTTCGGGGTCTTCAGCATCGCTTGAGGGATGTCCCTTCCCTCCCTGCAGATGCAGGGAAGCCACCGGCACACCGAGCATCCCTCCCTGCCCAAACACCCACCCAACAGCTGCCGCTTTGGGGCTGCATTTAACCCTCGCAGCGCCCTTCGATGGCCCCGATCCAGCCTCACCTGCCTCCCGCTGGTACACAACGAGCTCCCCGTTGGCCAACGACACGAAAACCTGGTTATCCAGGTACCTGCGGGGAGAAAAACCTTTGGACAACCAGTCGCAGAGCCCCACTCAGCCACCCCACCTTACTGTGGACATCCCGGAGCCGAAAATCTTCTTCCCCACTTACAAGATGCACATGACGGCAGCAGCATGTTGCATCTTCATGCTGTTCTTCCTGTTACGGATGTTGTCCGAGGACTGGTACACATGGATGCTGTGGGAGAAGAGCAAAGCTTGAGGCTCAGCCGGGATCGGGGTCCACCCCACGTGTGTGTCCCCCCATCCTGGGGACGTACCAGCCATCCTCGGTGCCCAACCACATGGAGCTCTGATGGGCTTCAGGGTCAAGGCTGAGGAGGTCCTCGAGGCTGCCTCGGGTGAAGGAGCCGCGGCTGGAGCGGCGCAGGGCTCGCCCGTCCATGGGGCTCTCTCCATGCCGGTTTTGGCCGTAGGTGCCCGTGATGGGCATGAAGCCAGGTTCTTGCTCTTCCTCTGAGCTCGTCGTCTCTGCTGTTGCCTCCTTGCAGCTTGGGATCTCTTCATCTGTGGAGGATGAGGAGGATGAGGAAGGAATGGGTCAGACCAGGACCACCCGACACCCACCAAAGTGGGTCTTCCCACCCAAAGACTGGGAAGAGACCATGGGTCCCCTTGCAATGTCAAGCCCGGGGAAGGACATCGGGATGCTGAGCCCCAAACCCACGAGGTTTTACCCAAAGCCACCACCAGCCCCATCCCAGCATCACGGGGCTGGGCTGATGCCCCCCAACCTCTCTTTTCCCAGGATTTCCCTGGCTCAAAAGCCTCCAGCTGTGGAATTCCCTGAGGAACGCAAGGCAGAGCGGCCAAAAAGATGGAGCTGCCCATCATTTTAGTAGGGCCTGTAGCGATAGGCCAAGGGGTGATGGTTTTAAATTAAAAGAAGGTAGATTCAGACTAGATATAAGGAAGCAATTCTTTACGATGAGGGTGGTGAAACACTGGCCCAGGTTGCCCAGAGAGGTGGGAGATGCCCCATCCCTGGAAACATTCACGGTCAGGTTGGACAGGGCTCTGAGCACCCTGATCTAGTGGAAGATGTCCCTGCTCGTGGGAGGGAGGCTGGATTAGGTGGCCTTTAAAGGTCCATCTCAACTCAAACCATTCCGTGATTCTATGATTTTGGGGTAAAGAAGTGGGTTTTTTGCTAAGCAGGGACTCACTGCCGAAGCTGGAGGAGATGGTGGAGTGGCTGGCTTGGCTCTGCAGCGTCCCCGAGGGACTGGGCGAGGACTCATCATCCGTGTCATCGCTATCGAAGGGCACCAGCTCCCTGTTGCCGCCGTCGACCGGCTCCGAGAGCTCCAGCGACGAACCCGAGATGGAGATGTGCAGGCACGGCTGCGGCCCCGCATCCTCCGGCTGCGCCGGCATCGGCTCCGAGGAGGGGCTGCCCACCGGCTCGGCACGCTCCCTGCCGCGACGAGGGGAGGGGGGAAAGAAGCAGCTCCAGCATCGCCCCGTGCCCGCCGGCTCCGCGGTGCCGGTGGGAATGTCCTACCTATACACCCGCTTGAGACCGGGCACGGAGGCGATGCAGAGGATCCTGGCGGAGCAGACGGCGATGCACGCCTCCACCGTGGGCTCCTTACGGATGCTGAGCAAACAAACCTGCCCCACGTAACCGTCGCTGTTGCAAACCCAAACCTCGTGGGAGCTTTCCGGGCTGCCGTGGCTGGGAGAAGCACAAGAAAACTGCAAAGGAGCAAAAGAAGGGATGAGTTGGGTCATTCGGGAATGACGCAGGAGCTCTTGGCATCCAGCCGCAAGCCCGTGAGGATGAAGAGGACTGCAGCTCCCATGGGATACTTGAACCCAGCAACCAAGTACCTGCATCCCGCTCCGTGTCTTCATGATGGGGATGGCCTTGAGGAACTCTGGGTCCAGGCAGTTTTTGCTGGAAGCTGGGAAAATCAAATTGGAGGATGAAGAAGTGATGGAGAAAAGGGGTCTACCAAAGCGGGGGCGTGATGCCAAGCCCCACACTGTGTCCACCTCCCCCGTCCCTGGTGTTACCCAGCTTCTTCTTGGCATCCTCAAAGGCTTGCTCAAAGCCGAGCCGGGCGTCGGGGTTGGGGAACTCAAAGATGAAGGACTCGGTGCCGTCAGCTTTGGTGGTGCTGAGCTCCACCTTGTTGGGGGGGAAGGCCATGCTGAAGGACAGGGATTGCTTCTCCGCCAGCTCCCGGTGGATGGCGGCCATCAGGTCCTTGATCACATCGTCCAGGTTCTGGGGACGAGGACAACGCTTCAGCTCTCAGGGATGGGCCACCACCAGCCAGATGCCTGATGATGGCCCCATGCATCCTTCAGAGGCTGCCTCAACCCCATTGTGGCTTCGGGGCTGGTGACATCTGGGCCCTTTGGGGACACTCATGGCCATCAGCCCTTCCAAAGGCTCTTCTTCCCACCAAGGACATCCCAGTTAGTCCCCTGGGGAAGGTGTCTGGCTGGGGGACAGTGCCAGGGCCACCATGTGATGCTGACCCTGTGCATCCCCAAGCATCCTTCAGAAGCTGCCCCAACCCCCCTTGTGGTTTTAGGGCTGGTGGCATCTGGGTCCTTTGAGGACACTCATTGCCACCAGCCCTTCCACAGGTTCTCCCTCCCACTGAGGACATCCCGTGTGGCCCCACAGGGAATGTGTCCAGCCAGGGGACAGCACCAGGGCCGTCATCCCCATACCTGGTGGGGGAAGCTGAGGGTCTCCGACAGCTTGCTGACTTGCCCCAAAGTGCTGAGGTCTTCATCCAGGCGGCAGATGCTTTTCTGGATGCTCTCCCGGTTGGTGGCTTGCGAGGCACCTGGGTGGGGACACATGCATGGTGTTAAACCCTTCCTCCCTGTTGCCACGCAGGGGAACATTCTCCCTGCCAGCCAGGGCTGAGCGATGGGTTTTGGGGTGGGATGGGACACTCCAACAGGCAGTGACAGACCTTTGACGATGTCCACGTCCTCCAGTGGCAGCTTCCACAGCAGTTTGTACTTGCTGGCTGTGTCAATCACGCTGGCCGCCGTGTACCTGAGAGGTTGGGGGGGATGGCTGAGCTGCACCCACTTCCCCAGCACCCTAAAGACAGCCCAGCCAACAGGGACAGCCCTAACGCCGTGGGTTAATCGTGGTGGGTGCCCCCCAGGTGGTACTCACAGGCTCATGGAGCTGCGGCGGAGGGAGCCCGACTTGCGCTTCAACGTTGTGCAGACCAGCAGGTCCGTGAAGAGGAAGAAGGAGCGGTCCTTCTTCCCACCCACTGCCTTCTGCGGAGTGGTGGGAGACACCAAAGGGTTAACGCCCGGCCCCCGCCACTGCTGGCGCTGGGAATCGGTCCCTGCCTCAGTTTCCCCACGTGCTGCCTTGGCACAGGGAGGCTGCAGGGTGGGACGGGTCCCACGCCACCATCTGCATGGGGACTGGTTGGGTCCTCATGATGGTGAAAGGGGACATGGGTGCAACAGCCATGCAGGCAAAGCCACAAGGTCCCACTTGCAGGGAAGCACCAGCCTCTCTATGCACCCCTGGCCCAGGGCTGCTGCCGGCTCTCCCTGCCTCCTGCCTGCTCCCAATCTTATCTTCCCACACACACTTGGGGAATTTTATATTGTCCACATTGATCTGTAATCAATCCATCTGTCATCAATCCATCCGTCATCAATCCATCCATCCATTGATCCATCCATCCATCCACCCATCCATCCATCCATCCTTCCATCCCTTCTTCCATCCTTCCATCCATCCCTTCATCCATCCATTGATCCATCCACCCAACCATCTTCTATCTGTCTGTTCCTTCCACCCACCCACCCACCCATGCATCCATGCATCCATGCATCCATCCATCCTTCTGTCCATCCATCCATCTTTCCATCCTTCCATTCTTCCATCCATCCTTCCATCCATCTGTCCATCCTTACAGAATCATAGAATCACAGAATATCTCAAGCTGGAAGGGACCCATAAGGATCATCGAGTCCAACTCCCCGCTCCTCACAGGACTACCTAACACTAAACCATATGACTAAGAGCGTCATTCAGACACTCCTTGAACTCTGACAGGCTTGGTGCCGTGACCACTTCCCTGAGGAGCCTGTTCCAGTGACCGACCACGCTCTCAGTGAAGAACCTTTTCCTAATGTCCAACCTGAACCTCCCCTGATGCAGCTTCCATCCATCCATCCATCCATCCATCCATCCATCCGTAGCTTCCCATGGGCACACAGGCATCCCATGACCCGCAATCATAGCCTCCCACTGCCCCATCCAGTGTGCGGTCCCACGGCCCTGATGGTGACCAGGGACCACCCCGCTCTTACCACTTCCACGACCATCTCCTGGCGCAGGAACCTGCGGAGCGGGGCCTGGAGCTGTGGGAAGAAGGAGGCTCATGAGCAGGGAGCTCCAGGGGGGGGACCCTTGTGGGATTCATCCCTGCCCCTGTGATGCTTGGCTCAGAACTGGCACCCCAGCCCCTTCCCAAACCCCCAGGAGCCCACCAAGGCCAAGTGATGATGGGGAAAGCAGGACCTGGAGGAGAAAACAAGTGGTCCAGCCTGGGGTGACCCAGAAAGAGCAGAAATGGTTGCATTTTAGGGAGAAGGAAAGATCAACCCTGTGTAAGACCCCCGTACGTACGTCCTCCATCCCTTCGATGTGGGATTCGATCTCCTGCACGATCCGGGCGTTCCTCTCCACTTCCTCCGCGCTCTTCATGCCCTTGTTGATCCTCTCAGCCACTTGCTTGATGTTGCGCTGGGCGTCGATGAGGAAAGGGTGGTCGGGGTGGTCCTCTGGCGTGTGCTTCAGCAGGTCCTACCATGAGGACACAGCCGGGATGTCACCATGGGCAAAGCCCAGGCATCAGCGATGTCATGACACCCCCAAGCAAAAGCCCCGCGCTGCTCTGGCTGCTGGGGATGGAAACCAGCCCCATGCAGGAAAGGTTTTGCAAAGAAACGAAACCTTGAGCTTTGGCCACCACCAGCCTGGTCTTTGCCACCTCTAAAGAGGCCACCAGCTCCTGAGAGCACATCATCACCTTGCATGGACGCCCGAAATTCAACACTGGAAGTGTTCAAGGTGAGGTTGGACGGGGCTTTGAGCAACCTGATCTAGTGGAAGATGTCCCCGCCCATGGCAAGGGGTTGGACTAGACAGTCTTTGCAGGTCCCTTCCAACCCAAACCATTCTATGATTCTACGAAAGCGCATCCCCACCAGCCTCAGAGCCAGGGAGAGTGACCCTAGCATGGGGAAACTGAGGCACGGAGGGGTGGCAGGGCGACTGGTCCCAAAATGGTGCTGCAATGTCCAACCTCCCAGCAGAAAGGGGACTGCACACCTGTAGGGACATGCTGGGAGGGACAGCGGGTTGACAGTCCTCAGGGTGACCATCCCCAGGAGGGCAGAGTTGCACACATGCCCGGGGACACCAACTTTGTGTTAAGGGACGGGAAAAGGGGCCAGGAGAGACGTGAGGCCCTAGAAGCTCCTGTTACATGGAGGTGAGGAGGAGCCATGGTCTCACCCGCTCCCGGCATGACAGACACTCTCCTGCCTGCACCCACCTTCACCAGCAGCTCGTATCGTGGGATCCTCTGCACCGGCTTGATCATCAGGTCGGACAGAGCCTGCTTCTCCTTGTTCTCCCGCATGCTTTGCTGCAAAACACCGGTGGGGGACAAGGACAGGCTCGTTAGGTGGGACACAGCAGGTACCCGGTGTGCCACCAGCCCAGGACCTGCAGCAACACCCGTTTGGAGTCAGGGTGACTCCTTTTTGCACCATCCAAAGTGACTCTCGTTCATCCCAATGTGGCCTCTTTGCAACAAAACCAAGAAGAAGGTGGGGGGAAAAATCCCAGCCTGACCATAGATTACCAGTTTACTCCCATTACCCCCATCCCACCCCTCCAGCAGCCTTGCATGTGGCTCTGGACCTTGGTCAGGGAGAGGAACCAGGACCCACCTCCAGGAACTTCATGAATGCCGGCCGGGCTTCCTTGGCGATCCTGACGGCATCCTTGGCGTTGAGGAAGTTATCGATGTAGGCAGAGTAGATGTTCACCAGCACGTCCTTGGAGAACTGGGAGGGGAAAAGAGGGGGGGAAAGGGGATAGGTCCAGCATAGGACCTCCCAGGCAAGCTTGGAAGAAGCTGCCCCAAGGGTTAATCCTGGCTCTGGGCTGGCGCGGGGAGGGCTCACCCACCGCCCGCCCCCCTCGATTTTTCAGCCCTGACATTTCTGCTCCCGAGGCAGAAACGCCGAGCTGCAGACCCAGCCGGTCACCGCAACACCCCACCGTTACGCTAAGCAGACGGCAGGCCTGGAGATCGTCTCCTGTTCTCCATCTCAGGCGTGTTTGGCCCGTCCTTTAATCACTCCCCTGCCTCCTGCTCCAAAACTTCTCCTGCTGGGGCCATGCCCGAGAGCGGGCACGCCTGGGTTCCCCGGGGGAAATCCACCCTGCGAGGACCTACCGACTGCACGAGGAGGTCGCCCACTTTCTGCTTCTCGTGCCAGTTCTGCACGCAGTTGTGGATCTGCTCCAGGAACTGCTCGTGATGCTCCAGCAGCTCGGGGATCTGGTCGAAGATCTCGTCCACCAGCGATGGGTCACACAACAGCGAGTTCTCCGGCTGCTTCAGCGGCTTCATGTAACCCTGCGGGGAAGCAAAGGCATCGGGGTCCCCATAGATTTCTTTTCCCACTCCCTCAATATTAATTTTTCAACCCCTGTAAATATGGGGATCGGTGGCATCCTGCAGCAGGGGGTTCCCCCAGTGAACGTTGGGTTGTGGGGCCCATCAGAGGCACCAGACAGCACCGGGTCCCAGCAGGTTTTGCACCCCAGCCCCCCTGGATCCCATCCCACCCAGTGCATCCCCACGGCAGAGTGGGGAGCAGGGCCAGTCTGCATGAGGAACCCCCAAAGCATGGCGTCCTCTGTCCCCCAGCCACGGCCTTGAGAGGCTCCAAACCTTTGCTGTCATGAGCCTTGGTCACCTCCATCTGCTACAGAGCCTGACCCAGCTGGGGAATCACGGCAGCACGACCCTGGGACCCAAAAGCCAGTGGGTTCCCGGTGGGATTTAGGGTGTTTGGGACTAGGAGGGGTTGGAGTGAGTGGGGTGGAGGCACGGGGTCAAGCCCTGGACCACCTTGCCATCAGCACCTCTTGGGGAACGGCCAACGAATGATGCTCAGGGTCAGTAGGAAAAGGGAGACAAGAGCAGGTCCTCTGAAAGGCTGGGTGGGCAGCTCTGCTACCAAACCCCTTTCCTCCTGCCGTGGGGCAGAGCTGCGGAGGGGAGCAGTGCCCCTGGGAATGGGAGAGCTGGATTTGCAAGGGATGCAGGATGAGGAAGGTCTTCTCAGGCCTTGCCTCCTCCTCAGCCCAACCAGTACAGGGTGCTGGTGTCCTTCAGGACGTTGGGAGGACCATGGAGCTGAGCGGTGAGGACAGGACCCACCTCAAGCTGCTTTGGACATCTCCATCCAAGCTGGTGAGGGAGGAGTCATCCCCCAAGGATGAGGTTCCTCAGGCTGACGGTGGGTATCTCATGAAAACCGAAGTTAGAAGGGCCAAATCCTTCCTGAGGCTCATAACCTGCCTCACGTGCCCTACTGTGGCCAACACCTCCAGCGGGAGCTGGGCTGGGCTGTGCCATGCATCCCACCCGCCATGAAATTGGGGGAGTGAGGACCAGATGGGGAAGAAGAGCATGGAGACAACCCCTGCCTTGGCACACGAGGAGCACAGGCAGGGCTTGCCCATGCACCATCTGGCTTGGCTGGAAGATGATGCTCCAAGGTGGTCCCTGTCCCTGGTAGCCAGGGTGCTACATGCCACCAGGCCACATCATGGATCCAAGCACCTTGTCCCAGCTAAGACAGGGAGCTGGGGGCGTCTGGAGACCTGTGACACCACCCAGAAAGCCAGGTCCCCCTGGTTGCACCATGCCAGGACGTGTCCCACAGGCAAGAACTCAGGCATTAATGCCCTGTGGCTCCCACCCACGTCCAACCAGTCCCTCCAGTGGGGAACCAGTGAGCCCCAGCATGGCTGTCCTCTCTCCAACCAGCCTCCTGTCCCACCTCAGAGGAGGTCACAGCCCATGGGACAGCCTCTGTCCATGCCAAGACGAGAAGGGGCACCACCCGTCCCCAAACCGTGTACAGCTTCCCCCAAAACAAGCCCCAAAGCCAGGGTCCTCTCGCCCCTCCAAGCCAACCTCTGCACTAGGAGCAGCCTCGAAGGGTCCTTCCCTCCTCCAGCAACATCTGGCAGAGCACATCTGGGTCCACCATGGGGGCATTCTCACAGGGGATTTATCGGGAAAGTGACATTATTGGGATGATGGGTGCCTCATGCCCTCGTGGACATGCCCAGCAGATGTCCTACAGGCACCGCTTTGTATCAAGCGGAGCAGAGCTCTGATTTTTTGGTGTTTCCACCTGCAGCGATGTGGTTGGACAACCCACACCTACGCCAGCATGACCTAGTCTCCAGGGCGTTGACCACCATTAACCTTCTGAAACACCTTCATTAACATCTGAAACGTGGGGTGGACCCTCCGGCCAGGCTGCTCCGAGGGGGTTGGAACCAGCTCGGTAAAAAAAGGACGGAGAAAAACCCTTGGCCCGTGGCTGCAGGTGATGACGCTGAGCAGAAAATGGGGGGACATGGGAACGGGGGGTGCAAGGGGTCTCCCATCATGAGATGGCCATCAGCAATGGCCCACGAGATGGGGTGCAACATGAGGAAGAGCTTTTGGGGGGCAAGCATGGGAAGGGGCTTGGGGACACGATACCTGCCAGGTGACAACCCACCAGGAATGTTACGGGCTTGATTTGGGGGACAGAGGTGACCCCCACACCCTGTTCTTGGCACTTGCCACACTGTTCCCACCTCCAGTCTTGCTGTCCCCAACGTCCCCACTGCCACCCATCCCCAATCCATCCCCACGCTGCCTCAGTGCTGGTAGAGCACCCACAGCTGGGGGTCCGACTTGGGGTCCCAGGGATGGTGACAACCAAGGGACGGTCACGCCGTGACGTGGTTTGGGGTGCCACGTCCCCAGCCGCGCCGCGTTACCTGCATCAAGGTGCGCAAGGACTCCACGTAGGACTGTTCCGTGTCCAGCAGCGTCATGATGACGTGTTTCCTCATGTCCTGCCCGGGTGGAAAGAAAGACAAAGATGAGTTTTGGGGTGACACGATGGAGGGGAGCTACGTGGCGGGTGTCAGTGCCGGCACAGGGGCTCGGTGGGGAGGCTGAACGCCGGAGGAGCCCGGCTGGCGTCCAGCTCCCCTCCGCTCCCTCTCCACCCTGATGGAGGAATCCGGGAGGATTAGGAAGTACATGACACCGAGCGCACAGAGACGCCTGGTTTCCTCCGCGGCCGCGTCAGGAGCCCGCCCTGGATCTCACAGCCCTACATGGGTCGGTCCCGGCGCCCTCCGTCTCTCCGGCGGCTCCGCTCGGAGCGGTCCCGTAGGAATTCGCCTCCCGCCCGGCACCCCGGGCACCCCAGCGCTGGGCTGTGGAGGGGGATTAATGGAGTGGCGGGGGGCACGGGGAGGTGGTGGTGTGGGGTGGTCTGCCAGTCTTGGGAAGCAGATGGCTTGGGGTCTTCTCAGTTGTGGGGTTCGGAGACCCCTCTCATGCACAGCACCTGGGGGGACCCCCCTGCAGCTCAGCCTGGGGGCGAGAAGCTCCAGAGCCCAGGGTGGGAGACACCCCAAAAGTTTTAGGTGCAGAGATGATCCAAAGGCTCTGAGTGCAGAGACACCCCAAAAGTTTTGGGGGTGAGATGTTGCAAGGGCCCTGGGTGCTGAGACACCCCAAAAGTTTTGGGTGCAGAGATGCTCCAAGAGCCCTGGGTGCAGAGACACCCCAGAAGTTTTGCATGTGGAGGTGCTCCAAAGGCCCTGGGTGCAGAGATACCCGAAAAGTTTTGGGTGCAGAGATGCTCCAGAGACCCTGGGGACAGAGATACCCCAAAAGTTTTGTGTGTGGATACGCTCCAGAGACTCTGGGTGTGAGACACCCCAAAGGTTTTGGGTGCAGAAATGCTCCAAGGGCCCTGGGTTCAGAGAGACCCCAAAAGTTTTGCATGTGGAAGTGCTCCAGAGACACTGGGTGCAGAGATACCCCAAAAGTTTTTGGTGCAGAGGTGCTCTAAGTGCCCTGGGTGCACAGATATCCCAAGTTTTGCGCATGTAGGCTCTCCAGAGACCGGGAATGTGAGACACCCCAAAAGTTTGGGCTGTGGAGATGCTCCAAAGGCCCTGGGTGTGAGACACCCCAAATGTTTTGGGTGCGGAGACCCTCTGCTGGCCCTATGAAAGGAGATGCGCCAAGACTCGGGGTATGGAGACACTGCAATGGTCCTGTTCATGGAGACCATCCAAAGGCCCTGGGTGCAGAGACACCCCAAGCTTTGGGTGCAGGGACACCCCAAAGGCCCGGGGTGCTTGGACATCTCGAAGGCTTTGGGTGCAGAGACACCTCAAACTGTGGGTGTGAGACACCCCAAAGTCCCTGGAGGCTTGGACACCCCCAAGGCCATGGGTACAGCGATGGCCCAAAGGCCCCGGGTGTGGAGTTGCTCCAGTGAAGCTGGGCACAGAGACACTCCAAATGTCCCATTAATGGAGACACCCCAAAGGCCATGGGTGCAGGGACCCCCCGAATGCTGTAGGTGCACAGATACCCCAAAGCCTCTGTGGACAAGGACCCTCCCAAGGTCCTGGATGCTCGGACACCCCAACAGCCCTGGGTGCAGAGATGTCCTGGCCACCACAGCATGTTGGGACCAGGTTCCTCTGCCCTGCTGCCACTATGGGGGTTGCTGGAGCCATCAAACCCCCATGTCCCGCCTCTCCTTGTGGGATGAGCCTGTGTCCCCCAGCCACGTGGGGCTCTGTCCCCCCTCTGCTCCAGGTGGGGACATGAGTGCCGCAAAGCTGCTCTGCAACCACAGAAGGAAGCCTTAACCCAACCATCCTCACCACGGATGGAGGCCACCATCTCCTTGGTGGTCCCCAGGGAGCAATGGGAAGGGATCCTGGCCAGATCCTGCTCGGCGCCTGAGAGCAGAGCCGTGCCTCAGTTTCCCCACTCACCCACCAAGCCGATATCAGCCTTTTCAGCCAAGCAAGGAGGAAACTGTCTAGAGCCAAATATTACGGTGACGGGTCAAAGCCCCCCAGGAAATCTGTCCCCCCAAAACATGTTGACGCCAGGGTCCTCAGGGACGCTGGCTGAGAGCTCCCCTCTTCGTTACAGCCCGAAGTTCATTAACACTCTCACCGCCAGATTAATTTGTTTTAATTACGGGCTGAAGGGCACCCGCCAGAGGATGAGCTTGAGGGGTGCAGAACGCCTGACCCCCCCGCCCTGCCTCAGTTTCCCCAACGCTCGCACAGCCTGCAATTCTCTGCCTCAATACGACGATCCTGGCATTTTCCCGAGCTGTCCCAGCTTGGGACCAAAGCCAAGGGCCGGATCGGTGAGCTGAAACAGGCTCAGCACCGCACACCGCACCGGAGGCTGTGTTTTGCAGCGGTGGGGAGATGCAGGATGAGGCCCAGCCGTTGGCAAGGGGATTTTTTTTCCACCGCTACAGCAGCGTTATTATCCTGGCAGGGGGGGAATTCCCGCCGGGATGAGCAGGAGCTGGGGGTAATGCACCATCCTGGCAGGGGGAAGCGGTACCCAGGCGTGGGCAGGATGCGCCCCACTGCACCCTTACCCCAGCAAAGCCTCTCCCCCGCAGGGTTGATGTTGCTTCGGTCTCCATCTGCTCTCCTTGGGGACCCCCCCCCCGCACCCCGGCTGCATCCTGCCTCCCCCGAGGTGCTCAGCACCCTCGGGATCAGCCCCCGCCGCGATGGGAATTGGGGCATTTCCCCACCAGCCGACGCCTCCGCGGTGTAAATCAGCACTGGGGGGGTGTTGGCAGCGATGGCTCCAGCCCCCCATCACCCTCTCCGGGTGGGAGCATCCCCCCCTTCCCTGCCATCCGGAGAACCCCGGGGGCGGCGGGCTGAGGATGAGGATGGAGGCGCCGTTGCCACGGCAATCGCGGTCCAGACCCCGCAGGTGCCGGGTTCTGCTGGGTGCACACGTGTCCAAACATGACGCATCCATGCACCCCCCATATATCCCCCCCCATCCCACCTTACACCCCCCTCCCTCCATCCCCAGGACCCCCCCCTCCCCATCCCTTTTCGCATCACCTCGGTACCACCGCGATTGCCGCAACCCTTCTCCGGCAGCTCCTCGGCCGCCCCGCCGAGCCCGGAGGCGGCAAAGGCCGCGTCGATGCCGTCCCCGATGTCTCGCATGTCCTCCAGCGCGATGGTGAACTGCGCCAGAGTCCTCACCATCTGCAGCATGCGGGTCCCGGGGGTCGGTCCGTCCCACGCGGCCCAAGGAATAAAAAAATTTTATATATATATATATATATATATATATATATATATACCCCCAGGTCCCCCCTTTGAAATAGCCGGAACGCTGCACTGGGATGCAGCGAGGAGGGAAATAAAATAGAGGAGCTATTTATATCGATAGGTTTTTGTGTGTGTGTGTGTATATATATATATATATATATATATAAAAAAAAAAAGCCCTCCCGCAGAGCGGCTGCAGGATGCGTGCAGCGGGCGTGCACCTGCGTCCGTGGCGGCACGCGGGTCCCCGGCCCCGGGTGCTACCGAGGCACGGGCAGGCGAGAGCAATCGGCGATGGAGGCAGAGCCGTGCCCACACACGCGCGCGGATGCAGGCAGGGCCGGATCCTGCTGGGGGGATGCTGTTGGAGAGGCTTTGCCCGAGGATGCTGTATTGGGGGGGGGTGATGCTTTTTTGGGGTGTGGGATTTTTGGGGAGGCGGGGGTGCATAGATGATGCTGGGTTGGGGTGCTCAGCATCCTTGGGGTCTCGGTCCCCATCAATTTGGGGGGTCCCTGGGTACCGTGTCCCCCTCCCTGACCTTGCAGATAGGGAAACTGAGGCACGAAGCAAACCTGCCCCCCCCTCCCCGACATCAGCACCCACATCCCTGCTTGCTGGGTGATGCACCCTGCCCGGATCCGTTTCTAACGCTCCCCTCCTGCTTCGTTAATTAAATCTAATTAGCCGCTCACCCCGTTTCCACAGCAACAGCGTGCAGCAGGGCTGTGTCCTCCCATTGCAGCCAGTAAATTTCCTCTTGGTAAGGAGGATGATGAGCATCCCATCCCGGGGAGGGTGCTGAGGGGGCCGGGATGGGTGCTGTGCACCCTCCCCGGGGTGCATGGCAGAGAACGGCCAACTCGGTGCATATAAGAGGCCTTAAATGCACCCCCTCACCGGGATCAGGGAGGAGGGACCTGCAGCACCCAGCGTGGGCACGATGGGTGCCTGTGCTGCACCCGGTACAGCTAATTGCATTAGGGGTAATGAGGCTGGTTGCAAGGCAGTGGCTCCTGCAACTCCTTCTGCAGCACCACGGTCATCCCAGACCCATTTCTGTTGCAATCCCAGACCTGTCTGGGTTGCAGTCCTGGATCCGTTTGGGTTGCAAACCCAGATCCGCTTGGGTCCCAATCCTGGTCCCATCTGGGTTGCAATCCTGAGCTCTTCTGGGATCCAATCCCAGACCCATTTCTGTTGTAATCCCAGACCCATTTAGGTTGCAATCCCAGTCCCACATGGGCTGCAACCTTGGGCTCATCTGCATTGCAATCCCAGACCCATCAGGGTTGCAATCCCAGGCCCATGTAGGCTGCAATCCTGGACCCATCTGGGTTGCAATCCTGCATCTGTTTGGGTTGCAATCCTGGATCCGTTTGGGTGCAATCCTGGATCCGTTTGGGTTGCAATCCTGGATCCGTTTGGGTTGCAATCCTGGACCCGTTTGGGTTGCAATCCTGGACCCATCTGGGTGCAATCCCTTGCCCATCAGGGTTGCAATCCCAGGCCTGCGTAGGCTGCAATTCTGGAGCCATCTCAGTTGCAATCCTGGACCCATCTGCGTTGCAATCCTGGGCTCTTCTGGACTCCAATCCCAGACCCATTTCTGTTGTAATCCCTGTTTTATTTGGGTTGCAAACCCAGACTCATTCCTGTTGCAATCCCAGACCCACCTGGTTTCCAATCCCCGTCCCATTTGGGCTGTAACCCCCCATTTTGGGCTGCAGCCCCAGGCCCATCTGTGTTGCAATCCCCAGACCCATTTGGCAGAGTTTCTGTTGCAGTCCTGGGCCTACCAAGGTTGCAACCCCAGACCCATTTGGGCTGCAACCCCAGACCCATTTGGGCTGCAACCCCAGATCCATCTGGGCTGCAACCCCGGGCCCATCTGGGCTGCAACCCCGGGCCCATCTGGGCTGCAATCGCAGCCCCATTTCAGTTGCAACCCCAGACCCATCTGGGCTGCAACCCCGGGCCCATCTGGGTTGCAATCCCAGCCCCATTTCTGTTGCAATCCCAGCCCCATCTGGGTTGCAAATCTGGGTCCACATGGGTTGCAATCTCGCGTCCATCTTGGCTGCGATCCTGGGTCCGTCTGGGTTGCAATCCCAGACCCGCTCCGTTTGCAGTCCTGGGTCCACCTGGGTTCCAATCCCAGCCCCATCTGGGCTGCAATCCCAAACCCATTCCGGTTGCAATCCCAGCCCCATCAGGGCTGCAATCCTGGGTCCGTCTGCATTGCAATCCCAGGTTTATCTGGGTTAGCAATCCCAAACCCACCTGGTTGCAATCCTGGCCCTGCCTGGGTTGCAGTTCTGAACCCAGCTGGGCTGCAACCCCAGAGCCATCTGGGTTGCAATCCCCGACCCATTTGGTTTGCAGTCCTGGGCTCATTTGGGTTGCAATCCCCGATCCATCTGGTTTGCAATCCCAAACCCATTCCTCTTGCAATCCCTGCCTCATTTAAATTGCAACCCCAGCCCCAGCTGGCCCGCGACGCCGTGACGCTGCGACGCCGTGACGCTGCAACAGTGACCCGATCGCTCCGCCTGCAGCAACACCCTCCCATGGGATCGCTTGTCCCTGGGGCGAGCAGGGGGATCCCTCCCTCCCTCCATCTGCAGAGGGTCCTTCCCACATCCCCGCTCCCCAAACACCTCCCTTGAGTCAATCCCTCCATTTAACTGTGCAGGTAGATTCTCCAGTGTCTACTATAAGGTTGAGCTGTCTGCTGGTGGGTTTAAAAACCTCCCTCAAACCCACCCAACGTCTTCGGATGTTATCAGGGAGGAAGGATGGATGGAGAAGGGTTAAGCCCGTGACTGCCCGGACCAGGGAAGGAGCCAGGCTGGATCCCGCTGTGCATCGAGGGGCCCAACGGAGGTTATCTCGCTGTCACCCAGGAAAGAAAAAGCCGGAGCGATGCCGGCCGGCCCCGCCGGCCGCCGAGCCCGGACCCCCCTGCGCGCGGCCCGCAGCCCACAGGAAATTCCTGGGAGTGTTTGGCCACTCCAACAGCGCTGCCTATTTTTAGGGCCGTCTAAAATATGAGCCGGTTATTTTTAGCAGCGCGGCTTTTTGTAAACACCTTTAGATTTCCTTTCGGACAATCCTTTTTTTTTTTTTTTTTTTGCAACCCGGGTGTTTCCTCCCCCCCCAAAAAAATCCCAAACCCTCCTGGGAAAAGCATCCCAATCCCTTGGGATGGAGCCAAGGGGTTCATCCCCCATCCCAAAGGCTTGTGCCAGCATCGACATGAGGATGCTCCTGAAAAACCCAAAGATGGAGCGGATCCGGCACTGGGGATTTGGGGGGCAATTCGGCAGCACCCCAAATCCAGGATGGGGGGCTCGGAGAGGGGGTTTCCCCCCAGTTTTTCCCTCCAGCGATGGAAATACAACCCCCCAGTCCCGCCTGGCCTCCCACCGAAGGACAGGAGCTCTCCTAGGCTGCTCTATTTTATTTTTTAATAAAAAATCCGGGTGCAAATCCATGATTTTGCTTTTCCCTGCCCAAGTGTAGCGATGTAGGAGGAGTTTGAGCATCCCCGGGGATTTTAAAACATCTTAAAATATTAAATAAAGGACCTGGCAAATCGTATCCTGCCTCCAGCCCCTGCAAACAAAGAGGCTTCGATGGAGGAAAGTCCTAAAACCTTCATTTTTCAAAAGAAAAATGGGGTTTTAGGGGAAAGGAAGAGCAGGGATCCATGAGGAATCCCAGCCATCAGGGCAACCTCTGGCCCCCGAGGCCAGGCTGAGACCATGCGCACATCAGTGCATGTAATGATGCTGCTTGCAGCCACCCCGAGGACTCCCCTCCAACCCCCCCAAATCCGGCTGCTGGCGGGAACTGGGTCGCTGGGACGCGCGGGCGGGTGTCACACGTGCTGTCACCACCCGGCTGGGATGCTAAAATCACATCCCATGGGAAGGGGAATCTCCGTATCCCCGGAGACTCCGTTTCACCCCAAAATTCCCTTCCCGCACCCACAACACGCAGCGTTTCTCTGAGGTCAGCTGTGTAACGAGTTGTCAGGGCTCAGCCTGGGTGAACTGTAGCGGGGATTTTGACACTGAGACCTCGCTTTGGGGCAAAAAAATACAGCTTTAGGAAAAATCTGGAGCGTTTTGGAGCATTTTGGGAGCGGGATTTGCCACTCAGGGCCTTCCCAGCTCATCCTTCCTGCGGCTGCTGAAGGAGGAGCTAACCCTGCTTTGAGCAAAATTATTCCCGCCCCTCCAAAATGTGCCAAAATTTTAAGAATAAATAAATACAAGTTGTTTTCCATCCCCTTATGGCTTGTCCCCACCACTGGCTCCTGATGCTCCGCACTGCTGGGAGGGGGGGATTCTCTAGGGTCTCATAGTAGGGTTGTGCTAGGAGCAGCCTGAATCTCGGCACCTCCTTGAGACTCCCATTCCCAGTTTGGAAGAAACGGGGGGGGAACTGGGATTTCTGCACCTTTTCTTTCCTATGATGTTTCTTCCTGGGGCAGATCCCACTAGAGGGAGCTGGGACATAGTGGGAGCCACTGGCCCATGGGGACAGTCCCCTGCCCCAGGGAGCCCGCAGTGCATGGCGAACGCCCAAGCTTAACAATTTTAACGCACCCTTGGCTTTATTTCTACCAAAACCCTGGAAAAAAAGGCTCAGAAACAAAACCGGACCCACTTCCATCCATCCCAACGCTATGAGCAAACACCTCCACAGCAAACGGCATCATCCCGACATGTAAAACTTGCTCACGCAGGCGGAAAAGCCCCCGGCTGGCACCATCAACCAAAATAGGATGACGCTATTACATCCAATCCTGTTTTTCCTCAATTGCTCGGTTTCTGGCAGGAAAATCGCTTGGAAAAAGTCACATTATCTTCTCTTGGGATGTTTTTTAGCAGGAGGTTTGATTGGGTTTTGTAGGGCTTTCGAGGCAAACCCATCCAACCTTCGCCTCGGGACAAATGATGCTCAGCCAGACATCCCACACAGCTCTGTGCCACACGGGTGAGGGATGGCAGCCACCAGACAGGGGAAGGCCTTGCCCTGCTGGCTACCAGCCACTGCCATCCCTGGGCACCAGCCCCTGGCATCCTTGGGTACCAATCACCTCCACCCCTGGGCACCAGCCCCTGGCATCCTTGGGTACCGATCACCTCCATCCCTAGGCATCAGTAACTCCCATCCCTGGGACTGGTCCTCCCCATCCCTGAGTACCAGTCACCATGTCCATAGTATCAGTCACAACCATCCCTGGGCACCAGTCATCTCTGTCACTGGTACCAGTCACTTTCATCCCTGGGCACCAGTCTCCTCCATCCCTGAGCACCAGTCACCACATCCCTGGGCACCAGCCACTGCCATCCCTGGTACCAGTCATTTCCACCCCTGGTACCAGTCACCACCATCCCTGGTACCAGTCACCTCCATCCCTGGGCGCCAGTTTCCCCATCCCTGGTACCAACCACCATCATCCCTGGGTGCCAGTCACCTCCTTTCCAGGGCATGTCACCCCATCCCTGGGTGCCAGTCACCTCCATCCCTGAGTACCAGTCACCTCCATCACTGGTACCAGTCACCTCCATCCCTGGGCACCAGTTTCCCCATCCCTGGTACCAACCACCATCATCCCTGGGTACCAGTCCCCTCCTTTCCAGGGCATGTCACCCCATCCCTGGGAACCAGTCACCTCCATCCCTGCGTACCAGTCACCTCCATCACTGGGTACCAGTCACCTCCATCACTGGTACTAACCACCTCCATCACTGGGCACCAGTCACCTCCATTCCTGGGTACCAGCCACATCCATTCCTGGTACCAGTCACTGCCATCCCTGGGTGCTAGTCACTGCCATCCCTGAATACCAGTTGTCTCCACTGCTGGTACCAGCCAACACCATTCCTGGGTACCAGTCAGCCCATCCCTAAGTACCAGTCACCTCCACCACTGATACCAGTCACATCCATCCCTGGTATCAGCCACCACCATCCCTGGGTACCAGTCACATCCATCCCTGGTATCAGTCACTGCCATCCCTGGGTACCAGTCACCCATCCCTGGGCACCAGTCACCTCCGTCCCTGGGCACCAGTCACCCATCCCTGGGCACCAGTCACTCATCCCTGGGCACCAGTCACCTCCATCCCTGGGTACCAACCTCCACCACCCCTGAGTACCAGTCACCTCCTTCCCCGGGGCATGTCACCCCATCCCTGGGTACCAATCACCTCCATCCCTGGTACCAGTCTCCTCATCCCTGAACACCAGTCACCCCATCGCCTGGGTACCAGCCCCCTCCAGCCCTGGGACCACCAGGCCCCGTGTCCCGGGGAAACCACCCTCCACATCCCACGGGAACACGAGGACCTGCGCCGCAGAAGAGGGGCCGTGCCCGAGCCACGCCGACGCCGTGCAGCATCACGTCCAGGGCTGCATCCCCTCCCCGCCCAGCCGCTCCCTCTTCTCCCACGGGTAAGAAAAGTCCGAGCCACTTTCCGAAGCGTAACTTCTTGAAAGGAAATAAGAGCATAAATCAGCAGCTCTGATTCAGCTCCGCTTCGGTTACTAATAATACTCCCGTGTTTATTCGCAGCCCTGGGGCTGGAGATGTTTGCTTTTCCCTCGGTCGTGGTTTTTCCCAGGCTCCCAGCTCGCAGAGGAGCCTTGATTTGTTCAGGGATGCTCCCATGGAGAAACCCAGCAGCACAACCGCCTCCAGGACAGGGAGGAAGAGGAGGAGGAGGAGGGCTTCAGCCCCAAATGGATGTGCCGAGAATTTGGTTGTTTTCCCTTCTTTGACTTCTCGGCTGCGGTGATTCATCCCGGGAGGACACGGCCTGGCTGTAATTCTGCTTTTTAAGTGTAAGAAGAAAACAGGAATAAAAAATAAAGGAGTGGGAGCAATTTTTTCAGGGCAGGGTGGAAGGATGCTGGGCATCCCGGTGCCGTCCCGGTGAGCGGCAGCACCAGGAGCGGTGCCAGAGGGATGGGGAGCGGGGAGACGGAGGGAAGCTCATTTCCCGAAGCAAGAAAAATTCATCCTCGAAATGTTTCGCAGGGATTTTCCCATGGGATTTTCACTTGGAATCACTTGCGTCAATGGCGCCGGGGTCCGAGGGGTTCCCTCCCCCCGCCCCCCCCAATACGAGGCTTGGGGTCACGCTGGCGCATCTCAGGGCATCCCCCCTCTGCCGCCGGCAGCACCCCATGGGTGCCCCCCCCCATCCTCCCCTCCCACCCTATCTGCGATGCTCACCCCAATTTATGCCCCCCCCCCCGCTACCATCCGTCCCCCAGCGCATTTGCAGGGCCCTTGCAAAACTCATGTCCGCCACGGTCCAGGGCACGGCGGGGGGCTTGCCGGCCCCCCGTTTGCTGCCAGCCTTTGCCGAGCCCCAGAGCAGCTTTCACCAAATATGGAAGGTTTTTTTTGCCTCCGGTTTTCGGCACGCAGGCCGCGGCCCAAGAGCGCAGCTTTCCAGATGCTGAGGTCAGCCGCGCTCTTCTCCCCTCCTCCTCATCCTTCTCCGCCGCCTCCCGGCGCGCTTGGCCCCGCACCGACTGGGCAAGGGGTGACGCCGCCCCCCGACTCGCCAGCATCCCTGGATCCCCCACGGGCATCCTCCGCTGCTGGCACAAGCCGCACCCCGTGTCCCGCAGCACCCCATTGGGAATTTGGGGGGAGAGGGAAGCCAGGGAGGAGAAGGGTGCCTGGTGCTGGCACCCCTTGGCATCACCGCTGGGTGCCAGCCTGGCACAGGTGGGTATGAGGTGCCCTGGGTGCCTGGTGGCATGGGGCATGGATCCAGGCAAGGGGGTGCAAGCAAAGTCGGGGTACCCAGGAGGGTGCCATGGGCACCAGGAGGTGACTGGCAGGATGGGGGCCAGGAGCCAATGGGCATCCAAGAGCCAAAGGGCACCCAGGAGCCACTGGGCGCCAAGAGCCGATGGGCACCAGCAGCCGATGGGCATCCAAGAGCCGATGGGCACTAGGAGCCAATGGGCACCCAAGAGCCAAAGGGCACCCAGGAGCTGATGGACACCCAGCAGCCATTGGGCATCAAAAGCTGATGGGCACCAGCTGCCAATGGGCATCAGGAGCCATTGGGCACCAGGAGCTGATGGGCACCCAAGAGCCGAAGGGCACCCAGCAGCCGTCGGGCATCAGAAGCCTATGGGCACCTGAGAGCCAAAGGGCATCCAGGAGCTGAGGGGCACCCAGGAGCCGATGGGCACCAGGAGCATATGGGCACCAGAAGCTGATGGGCATCCAGGTCTCCATGTGGACCCAGAATTCCATGGGCACCAGAAGCCAAGAGGTATCCAGGAGCCAGGGCACCAGGACCTGGCAACACCAACGAGCTTATGGGCACCCAGGAGCTGTTGGGCACCCAGGAGCCAACAGACACCCAGGAGTCCATGGGCACCAGAAGCCAATGGGCATCCCATGGGCACCCAGGAGTTGATGGATGCCCAGTATCCAATAGGTACCAGGAGCCCATGGGCACCCATGAATCGACAAGCACCCAGGAGCTGATGGGCACTCAGGAGCTTATGGGCATCCAGAGTACAGGGCACCCAACAACTGATGGATAGCCAGCATCAAACAGGTACCCAGAAGTCCATGGGCACCCACGAATCCACACACAACCAGGTGCTGACAGACACCCAGGAGCTGACAGGTATCCAGGAGTCCATGGGCACCCAGAAGCCAATGGGCACCCAGAGCGCATGGGGATGCAGGAGCTGATGGATTCCCAGGAGCCAACAGGTACTAGGAGTCCATGGGCACCCATGAATCCACAAGCACCCAGGAGCTGATGGACACCCAGGAGTCCATGAGCACCCAGGAGCTGATGGGCACCCAGGAGCCAACAAGTACCAGGAGTCCATGGGCACCCACAAATCCACAAGCATCCAGGAGCTGACGGACACCCAGGAGCTGATGGACATACAGGAGCCCCAAACAGCCCATGCCGTGCCCCTGCCCTGGCCCTTCTCATGCCCCCCCCCACCTGGATCCATGCCCTTGGCAGCAGCCTGGGTGCAACCACCAAGAGAAGACCCCCTTTATGCCCACACCAGCCTCCGTCCCCAGCATCACCCGTGCCCCACGGACACCCAGCCCTGCAGCACCCCATGCTCAGCAGGTCCCCTTGCCTAGCACGGCTGCAAGCCGTGGTGCGGGGGGGACCGTGGACTTTGCCAGGAACGCCCACATCTCACGTCACATCACAGCGAGGCGAGAGGTGACGCCTTCCCTGTCGTGTCATTGTCACGGCAGCACTTGGGGGTGGGGGGGAGTGTGAAAAAAGGGCATTTCGGCATCTACTGACCTGCGCCGGGTTCGGATGACCAAGGGACGAGTCCCCTCTCCGCTTACTGAGGCTCTGAGCCATCTATATCCCATCTCATCGGGGTTTTGGGCAACCAAAAAAAAACCCAAAAGGACCAAAACGGATCCCCTACTGCTAGCGACGGCGTTTCTGCCGAGGGGTCAGGATAAAACCCTTCCAAAAAAAAAAAGGCAAGAAGAAAGATGCCAAATCAGGGCAGGCCGACGAGTCTGCTGCTACTCCGGCTAAAAAAAGCAGGAAACCATATCCCGGGCTTGGAGATGCCAATCTTCCCATGCAAACAACTCCCTTCTTGTTTTTTTTGGAGAGTACCGACAGGCTCGGGAATGGGCGGTCACAAATAGCAACTCCACGGCACCGCCAAGGAAACCTTCTCCAGCCCCAGGAACTGAGTGGGGATGCTGATGTCCTGATGTTGGGATGGTGGCTCCTCCGGAGGGGACCTGGTGGTGGCTGCTCCCCCAATGGGATGGTGGCTTCTCTGGAGGGGACCTGATAGTAGCCATCCCCCCATTGCGATGGTCATGCCTCTGCAGGGGAGCTGGTCATGGTCATCCTTACATTGGGATGGTGGCTTCTCCAGGGGGGACCTTGTGGTGGCTGTCCCCATGTCGCATAGTGACTCCTCCAAGGGGGAACCTGGTGGTGGCCATCCCCATGTTGGGATGGTGACTCCTCCAGGGGGTACCCAGTGGTGGCTGTTGCCACATTGGGATGTCAGCTTCTCCAGGGGGTACCTGGTGGTGGCCGTCCCCACATTGGGATGGTGGCTTCTCCAGAGGGGACCTGGTGGTGGCTGTCCCCACGGCGGGATGGTGACGCCTCCAGGGGGTACCTGGTGGTGACTGTTCCCCCATTGGGATGGTGGCTTCTCCAGAGGGGACCTTGTGGTGGTTATCCTCCCGTTGGGATGGTGGCTTCTTTGGAGCGGACCTGGTGGTGGCCATCCCCATGTCGGGACGGTGGCTCCTCCAGAGGGGACCTCGTGGTGGACACCATGACAGATGTCCTTTCCCCAGCACATCCATGTAGAGATGTCCTAGTCGGGTTCGTTGGTGTCTTGGATGTCACCGGTGGGGTGGACGGTGGCGGTAGCCACTCCCTGGTTCCCAAAAAGGGACATACCCAGGGGCTCTGGGACATCGCAGGACATGGGGGTCACACAGGCCAAACGTCTTCCTGCCATCAACCCTTCTACCCCGCAAATTAAAGGGATTCAACTTGAAATAATCTATATAAGGCACAGGGGGACACGCAGCCTGGGGACAACCCCCACCTGCAACCATGAACAGTGGTCACGGAACAACTGGTACCAGTGCGGGCAGGGACTGGGCAGACTGGGACCAGTCCCCTGGCCCCCAGAAGCCCAGCAGCTCCGACGGGAGTTTGCACAAAGAGCGAGTTACTGGAATATTTTTACCCAGATGCTGATTTTTGTTCTCCCTCCCATTGGCCGGGCCGCAGTTCCCAAAGACCCAAAAGCAAACACGCTATTTTTAGAGAAGAGTTCATTTACTGGAGCCATTCCCTTTGAAATTCCTCACCCATCCTCTCCATGGAAACCGAGGGAGCCCAGAGAAACAGCCCCACCGGGACCAACCATCAGAGCTTTAAAAAGAGCCACGTTGAGGGAGAGGGGGTGGAAGTGGCTGATTTTTCTTCTCTGGACACATCCTGGCCTGGAAACACCATGGTGGAAATCACAATGTATTTGGTTTAGTGGGTTCTGTCTGTGCAAGCTGGGCTTGATGCCTTCAGGAGGAGATGTCCTGGAAGATGGACCATGCCAGCTCTGAAAATCATGGCTGTATGGCTACTGAGGCCTGTTGTTTTGGATGGGTGGTGGGGATGGGTGGGGGAGATAGGTGGAGTGGGATGGGTGGAGGGGGATGGCTGGATGGGTGGATGGAGATGGATGGAGATGGATAGAGATGGGAGGAGATGGATGGAGATGGATGGAGATGGGTGGAGATGGATAGAGATGGGAGGAGATGGATGGAGATGGATGGAGATGGGTGGAGATGGGGGGGTGGATGGATGGATGGAGATGGCTGGCTGGGTGGATGGAGATGGGTAGATAGAGGTATATATATGGATGGAGATGGGTGGATGGAGATGGATAAATGAATGGAGCTAGATGGATGGAGATGGATGGATGGATGGAAGGAAGGAAGGAAGGAAGGAAGGGAGTAAGGGAGTCTCTTCCCCCACTTTCCAGGGAAAAGCCTTGGGAGAAGGGGAAGAAACTCTGTACAGACCAAACCCCGGTACTGCCCTGCTGCACCTTCCCTTCGTATGACAGCACCACCTTCTCCATCCGGAATTTAGAAGTCCCTGCTGCAGCTCCAAAGCTGCGGGAACTGCCCCATTGGGATCTGCCTGCGCCAGACGGGTGATGGAGCTCAGAAACAAAGTCACAGCAAGTGGAGACCTCAGCCTGTCACCTCTCTGGTCCCTCCCATCACACAGGGATCAGCATCTGCTTCGGAAATATCCCTGGGAAAGGATCTAAATCCCATAACCCTTGCAAGGATGGACTAACGCCGCAGCAACAAGACCCGGGAAGCTTTGAGCCTCCGTCCCAGCTGAGTTTGGCAGGAGGGTACCAACGATGCACGTGCACATCTCAGAGATGCCGACCTGCTGCTTCCCCTGCAAGAGCAGATCGGAGATTGAGGCCACCTCCTCCAAGCAGAAGCTTTGGAGGCATGCGATTTTCCATGGAAAAGCCCAGGCAGGAAGCCCTGTGCACACATGCAGGCAGGGTGCAGGCAGGGTGCAGGCAGGCTGCCCAGAAATGCAGAGCGGCCCGTGCAATGCACAGACGGTGTTGGTGCAGCCCTGCACCATCCCTGTGCATCGCTGGGCGTCTGCACCAGCAGCACCCATGTCTCTGTGCACCCCTGCACACGGAGCACCCCAGCTCTATCCCTGCACCCCTGCACGTGCACCCCAGCACCTGGGATCTCCCTGTGCAGGGCTGCAGGTGCAAACAGCACCGGTGGTCTCTCCATGCATCCTTGTGTGTGTGCAGCCCAGCACCGTGAATCTCCCTATGCACCCTTGCACACGCAAACTGGCACAACTGAGGTCTTTATGCACCCTTGCACCCTCATGCACCCTTGCACCAGCACCAGGGACCTCCCCGTGCACCCCTGCATCAAGGACCTCCTCATGCACACCTGCACGTACACCCCAGCATCAGGGATCTCCCTGTGCACCCTTGTGCATGCAGACCAGCACCAGAATCTCCCTGTGCAACTCTGCGTGGGCACACCGGCATCAGAGATCTCTCTATGGACCCCTGCACGTGCATCCCAGCACCAGGGACCTTTCCACACACCACTGCACGGGCATCCCTGCACCAGGGACCTCTCCGTGCACCCCTGCATCAGGAACCTCTCCATACACCCCTGCACGTGCACCTCTGCACCAGGGATCTCCCCGTGCACCCCTGCACATCCACCCCAGCACTGCAGACCTCCCCGTGCAGGGATGCACGTGCACACCAGCACCAGGGATTTCCCTGTACAGGGATGCACATGGACAGCAGCACCATGGATCTCCCTGTGCACCCCTGCACGTCCACCCCTGCACCAGGGACCTCCCCATGCACCCTTCGTACGTGCACCCCTGCACCGACGACCTCTCCATACACCCCTGCACATGCACCCCCTGCACTGGGGAACTCCCTGTGCACCCCTGCGTGGGCACCCCAGCAGCAGGGACGTCCCTGTCCAGGGATGCACATGCACACCAGTACTAGGGATTTCCCTGTACAGGGATGCACATGAACAACAGCACCACAGATCTTCCTGTGACCCCTGCACGTCCACCCTTGCACCAGCACCCTGGTACTAGGGACCTCCTCGTGCACCTCTGCACATGCACACGAGCACCAAGGACCTCTCTGTGCACCCCTGCATGTGCACCCCTGCAACCAGGGACCTCCTGCATGGGCACCCCTGCACCAAGGCCCTCTGTGTGCACCCCTGCATGACAACCCCTGCACCAAGGACCTTCCCACGCACCCCAGCACTGCAGACCTCCCCGTGCAGGGATGCACGTGAACATCAGCACCAGGGACTTCCCTGTACAGGGATGCACATGGAGGGCAGCACCATGGATCTCCCTGTGCACCCCTGCATGTCCACTCCTGCACCAAGGGCCGCCCTGTGCACCCCTGCATGTCCACTCCTGCACCAAGGGCCTCCCCGTGCACCCCTGCATGGGCACCCCAGCACCAGAGACCTCCTCATGCACCCCTGCATGTGCAACTCTGCAACCAGGGACCTCCTGCACCTGCAGCCCTGCACTGAGGACCTCTCCGTGCACCCTTGCATGTGCACCCCTGGACCAAGGACCCCCTGTGCAGGACCTGCACAGGGCCATGGGTCTCTCCGCGGGTTGGAAGCGGAGCTCGCGCTGAGCCCATCCCAGCCTCCCACCCTCGCTGCAGCCCCGGCATCCTGCCAAGAGCCTGACCTTTGGGCCAGGCGGCCGCGGGCCAAGGCCAGCCCCCAGCACCGAGCTCAGCCCAGCGCTAACCCTCTCGCTCCGGGGCCGGATCCTGCCCCACGGCCATCACAGGGCACCCCCCACCCATGGGGTGCTACCCCGGGGTGTTTGGGCTCAGAGGATGTGTATCCCAGCTGGTCCGTCCCCTCTGGTGGAGTTTGCTGCCTAATTAATTAGAGGCTTTTAATTAAAGTGAGGGCAGGCACCAGGGACAAGGGAGGAGGAGCAAGGAGGGGGTGGCTCTGGGTGACACCAGACATGTCCTCTGCATCACCCAAGGGAGTTCAAAGCCCTGGTAGCGCAGAAGGGAAAGGGCAAAAACGGGCAGAGTTAAGGGGATCTGGGCTGGTTCATCCCCCGGACTGTGTTGCTTGGCCCCGTGCCGGTGGTCCCAGTGTCGGTCCGTGCCCATCACCTGTGGGTCCCCCCGATGCTGGCCAACTTCTCCTCACTCCATCCCACCTCCAACCTCCCTCCGAAGGGCAGCGGGGGCTGCCTGCGTGCCTCAGTTTCCCCCCACCCCAGTGTTTCACTGAGCACGGCGGAGCCAGGGGCGCGAAAGCCGGGCAAACCATCGGCGCAGGTACTGGGCGAGGAACGCCAAGATTTACCCATCCCCATCCTCCCCACGCAACGGCTTTAATTATAGATTTCCAGTAACACCGAAAAATGAGAAAACTCCCAGCCATGGCCCAAAACCTGGTTTCTATGGAGATTTATGGAAAGGGAATGGAGGGATAAATAGGTCCAAAAATGCCAAACCTTGGCCAAGGAATATATGGCCGGTGCATGGATCTGGCCCTCAAGCTGTCCCCAAAGCGGGGATGAGCTTCTGGAGGATGAGCCATGCTGGGGCGAGCGTGGAGGAAGGATGCTCGGGAGGGATGGCGGGGTTTTACGCAAGCGTCCCTGGGAACGTGACCCCGATGTTTCCCTCTGGGGATCCCCCTCCATCCCCGATGACTTTTTCGGGGTGCAGCCACCCCGCTCAGGGAGCAGCAGGTGGGGAAGGCAGCGGCTGGGGCGCTGGGGGCCGCGTTCCCACGACTCCTCCGCTCCCGCGAGGTGCTATATTTAAATCAGTATTTTCCTGTTTAATCCGACCACTGCTAAGTCAACAAACAGAGCATGGCAGCGAACATACCTAATTTTCCATCCCGTGCTGGATTCGGCTACAGGGAAAAGAAAGATGCAAAGGGTTGCCAGCCTGGCATCCCACTCATACCTTCACCGAGCAGCAAATGGACCCCAAATCCACCCCAAATGCACCCCAAATGCAGCCTTGCTCGGTGCTGGGCTGCTGCACACACGTGTGCATGGGTGTGCACGCGTGTGCTGCCCATCCCAGCGGCTCATGGGATGCTGGAGGCAGAAAAACTTCTCCGTCTTGAGTTTTTTAGGGTTTTTTTTTTCTTGCTATCTTGAAAGCATCCTTTCTTCCTGCGGCCCCCGCGCCATGCGCCGGAGTGGGACGTGCTGCTAACGGCTCCTGGGGAATTAAAAGCCTCGTGCCCGGCATCAGACACAGGGCGAAGGAGCTCTTCTGCACCCAGGACGGCTTGGCCGGCTCCAGCCCCATGGAGGATCACTGGAAAGCGCCCAGGACAAACAGTTCTGCTGCCGAGGGAGAACAGCACGTTACCTCTTCCAGCCGGGACGTGCCGGGCTGCCGAACCCAGCAAACAGCCGGCCCGGCAGCGCTCACCTCCGCCAAAGCCACCCCCAAACCATGGGGGCTGGGAAAATATTTTGGGGGAATGACGCTGCAGGGATGCTGGTCCCCAGGGGAATATTTTGGGGGAGCATCGCTGCACACTCGTCAGACCCCATTATTAATCTCTTCCCAGCATCGTCTGCTGGGGACGGACACCAGGACGGACGGACCATCACTGTGATGCAGGACGGATGCTCCAACGCCCCAAAATCCCCAAGCAGCAATGACCGCTTCCCCAAGCAGACGACCGACCTCATGACGCTGGCCCTCTCCATTGAGTTAGGGAGGGGAAAAAAAATAAATAAAAAATAAAGCTTATTTCTTCGCTGTCGGTCAGGGAGCACGTAAATCTCCGCTCCCAGCCAGCCGTCCCGGTGCCAAGTTATATCCGGTCCTCGATGCTCTCGCCTATAATTAAAGCAACTCCCTTGCAGGGCTCGGTCCCCCTCCGCCCCCCCCAGCCCTGGCTGGTGCCATCTGAAATAAAACATCCCAGCTCCACTATATAATAAATCAAAAAGAGAAATAAAAATCCTGGTTTCAGTTATGTTATGGCTGCAGCACAAAGCAATTCAAAGGCAGGAGAGAGATTTGAAGATACAGCTGCGGCGTTGCCCTTAAAAGGGAAAATTCGCACCCTCTTTGCCGAGGCCGGCGGGTTCAAGCAAGGTGAGGAGCAGCATCCCCAGGGTCCGGCCCCGCGGGGTGGCCCATGTCCCCGAGGTGATGCTCGGCCAAACTGGGCTCCCAGTTGCCAGAGCCCAGTGCCAGAGTTGGTAAAAATCCACCCGAAATGATCCCAAAGTGGCGGGGGTTGGGGGGCGTATCGGGGTGCGGGGTCAGCAGAGCATCCCTGATACCGGGGCCATCATGGGGTGGGCACCATCCCTGAGGCACCACAGGGAGCTTCCCGAATAAGAAATATCTCTTTATAAATTATTAATAGAAATAATCTATTATAGAAACTTAAAATAATTTAATAAGAGGTATTTCTTTATAAAGAAATGCTGCCAGGTGCACTGCCTCGCCTCGGGGACCTGCCGACATCCCCGAGGTGCCACCAGCCGCAGCCCCGGGAGGTTCCTCATTACCCCGCTTAATTGTAACGCCTGATGCTTCAATAGCACTTCTCACCCCGAGATCGGAGAGGGCAAGCGCCTCGCTCTAAAGTGGTACATCAGGCAAAAATGCTGCAAAATTCACCCAAAGTTATTTCCAAGGATGTTTTACGCAGGAGCCAAGAGCTCCCCATTCTCGGCCACCAACGGCTGTTGTCCAGCAATGGGGACAACAGCTGGAGAAGGAGCTGGATGGGGGGCAGAGCCCCCCAGGAGAATATCTTGGGGGAATGATGCTGCATGGGTGCTGGACCTCAAGAGAACATCTTGGGGGAACGATGCTGTGGGGATGCCAGACCCCAGGAGAACATCTTGGGGGGATGAATCTGCAGGGGTACCCGACCCCAAGAGAATATCTTGGGGGAACGATGCTGTGGGGATGCTGGACCCCAAGAGAATATCTTGGGGGGATGATGCTGCACAGATACCCAACCCCAAGAGAACACCTTGGGGGAACGATGCTGCAGGGATGCTGGATCCCACAAGAATATCTTGGGGGGATAATGCTGCAGGGATGCTGGCCCCCAGGAGAATATCTTGGGGGGATGATGCTGCGGGGATGCTGGATCCCACAAGAATATCTTGGGGGGATAATGCTGCAGGGATGCTGGCCCCCAGCAGAATATCTTGGGGGGATGCTGCTGCGGGGATGCTGGATCCCAAGATAATGTCTTCGGGGAATAACGCTGTGGGGATGCTGGACCCCTGGAGAGTATCTTGGGGGAAGATGCTACAGGGATGCTTGATCCCAAGAAAATATCTTGGGCGAATGATGTCGCAGAGATTTGGGTTTTGGGTGCGTGCAAAGAAAAACACCCCTGCTCCATGCGGCTCTGCCCCGGCCAGCAAGGGTTACACGGCCGGGCTCAGCCCCGGGGACTTCACGCTTGGCTGCCGGCGGCTGTTGGAAGGGAACAGTCCAGCCCGTCCTCTTAAATCGGCATTGAAGCAGGGCGAGAGAGCCCTGCCAGCCCCACTCCTGCGAGCTCCCGGCTCATGCCCCGCGGGAACGGGTATTTCTGGGCTTCGCCCGGAGCTATTAAAAGCCCCGTGGGTGCCGGCGCTGCTGTGCCGCAGGAGGAGGTGGTGCTTCCAAGCGCTTCCCGGCACAAACACCCAGAGTGATGGGAACCCAAATCCATCTTCAAACAACAGCCAAGAGGCCAGCAATGCCAAAAACCCACCCCAAGAAAGACCCCAAAGCATGTGGCCGCGCTTCGGGGCGAGCAAACCGCCTTTGCATCCCCCAAGTGGCATTAATTCATCCGCGGACAGGATAAAACTTTACCCATTGATAAAATATTCAGTGCATGCACAAGAATATTTTTCCCCCTTTTTCCCACGCTGCCAGCACGGCAAAGCCCATGGTTCCGGGCAGAGGGACGGCGATTTTTTGGGGGGGAAAATGCCAATTTGCTTGATAAAGGGTATGACATAGGGAATTCCCAAGCAAAAGGAGCATTTAAGCCCTCCCCACTAAGGACAAGGCAATTTTTGGTTCAGCATCTCAGGGCTGGCCAAGAGCACACCCGTTTACCGGGACTTTATATAGCATCACTGGGAGATGCTATATATGAATATAGCATATAATATATATATCTATAAAATCACCTTCCACCAAAATTTGGTGCTATTTAACTTGAAAACTGCTTCTTCCCACCCAAAAATCGCCTTTTTATTGGGGGGGTCACTCTTACAAACAAAAGCTCAACCCCTTGGGACAGCTGGAAAGGGCTGGGAAGGCTCTTGGCCATCCGGCAGCACATCTGTGGACAGGAATTTGTCCCCAACGAGGGACATGTGAGGGACCTCCAAAGCCACCAATGCTTCGGAGGGGTCATGCATCCCATGAAATGAAGGTGGTTTTAGGATGGATGGGCACTTACCACCTGCGGCTTGGTCCTGGGGCCGTGTTCGTCGGGCGGCCGTGGGCACCGGGGCAGCCGGGGCGGTGGGGCAGCAGGCGGAGAGCGGGGTCCATCCCCAGGACCGGGGGACGCATCACCTGAGTTGAGGGCCAGCATGTACCGCTTGGTGACATCCTCCAGTGAAGGAGGTTGGAGGGTTGGGAAGGATTTGCCGGGTGAGCGGCTGGCAGCCGGTGCAGGGAGGTGGCTGTGGTGGCCGGAGGGGACAAGCGGCTCGGGGACGGTGATGGGGACGAAGGTGGCGGGCTCGCTGGTGTGACGGACGTGCTTGGTGGCCAGGCGGCTCTTGGCGAGGATGGCAGGCGCTGGCGGCGGTTGGTTTTCCTGGTGAGCCGCGCGGTTGGAGCGCTTCTTGGAGCTGCGCCGGGCTATGCGAGGGGACAACACATCAGCCAACTTGGGGTCAAAGCCATAGCCGCGGCCGGTGCCCGGCGCTGCTGGTTGTGCCGAGAGGATGGGCTCGCTGCTGGACGGTGGGATGCTGGGCTCCAGCTCGCTGATGGCCTCACCAGGACCTTCGAAGGCGCCAGCCGGCAGCTCACCGCGGCGGCTGGGGTCACTCAACGACTTCTTCTTGATGGTCTTGCCGTTGCCCTTCTCATCGATAAGCTTAGCCATGGCGCCGGGCTGGCTGACGATGGTTCGGATGAGGCTGCTGTAGTCCCGTGGCCCATCGCTGCTGAGCGACAGGTCGCTGCCTGCGCTGCCTGCACTGCCTACAATGGCGGCGGGTTGGGGGATGCCCGCCTTGGCGCTCAGCGAGCCCAGGAAGTTGCTGTCGACGGAGAAATTCTTTGCCTCCTCCGCCACCGAGCATCTCCGGTGGGGCATGGGGTCGCTGAGGGAGCGGTAGGGCTCGCTGCCACCCTCGCTGCCACCCTCCATCCCATTGGTACCCGCCGAGGGGAACTTACGGCGGCGCCGCAAGCTGCCAGGGGTGCTCGGTGTCTCGGATTTGCCAGCTGGAAGGTCTTCAACCACCACTGCCGGGTGAGCTGGCAGTGGCGTTTCGGTGTCACCGGCTGTCGGCCCGGCGTTGGGCAGCGTCCAGGTGTCCACGGCTTCATGCAGGTCTTGGAAGGGCATCCCCACAGGCTCCGGCTCCGTGACGATGCCCTCGTCCGTCACGCTCGACTCGTGACCTGACAACTCCTCCACGGATTTCCTGCGAGCGAGGTTCTCCTCCGACTCCGCTTCCTTCAAACACCGCGTGCTCTCCGCCCTTCCCCGAAGGGTCACGTCCGTCGTCATTGTCGGTGCCACCACCTCGGCGCCCTCCACACCTCCGCTGTCCTTCTGCTCGGCCATGAAGCCGTAGTCCTGCTGGGAACCCATCCTGCTGATCTTCTCAAAGACCTGCCTCGCCTCCTGGATGTACTGGTCCTGGATGACCATGGGGAGAGCATCCTCGTCCCCCCGTTGTCCCCCATCCGAAGCCACCCGGTCCTGGCTGTCGGCGGTGGCCAGGAGGAGCTCGGAGGAGCTCTGCTTCATGGTGCTCTGTAGGAAAAGCCGCCGCGTCCCCGATTTTTCGGAGCAGGTGAAGGACTTGGCGCGACGCAAAGTGGCCGTCAGGTCCTTAAGCGTTGGCCGCTCGCCCGGCGCCCAGCGGTTGGGGGGCTGAGCGGCGCCGCGGCTGCCCAAGGAGGAGTTGGCGATGCCGGAGCAGCCGTCGGAGCCCGCGTCAAGGCCTATCCTCACCCCTTTCTTCTTGACCTTCAGCTCCGAGAGGTCTGATTTGAGGAAGCTGAGGAGCGTCAGGGTCTCGGTGGCGATGTCGGGGTTGGACAAGGACTTGCGGTGCTTGGCCCGTTCCCCTTCCAGCCCCGGCTGGTGCAGGCTCTCGCTCCCAAAGTCCGGTTTTGCCTTGGCCGTGCCCTGCGGCATCTTGGGACGGACGCGGACCGCCGGCTGTCCCCACGCCAGGCCATCGCTCGCCCCAAAACTGGGTGATCGATAGACACCGTAACCCGCCTGGAGAGTCCGCCCTTGGTTGGGCCAACAGATCCCAAACTGTTCCTCTTCCTTCAGCGTCTCCGTGCTGGAATAGCGACTGCTGCTCCGTGACCCGCCGGGGCTGCCGAAGGGCAGGATGTTCACCTTGGAGACACGGGCCACCACGGGCAAGGGATGCCGGGGGACCACCCTCCCGCAGCCTTCGGCCTCGGCATCGCCGCCATCCGCCGGACTCTCCCAACCACCGCTCTCCTTCTTCTTCTTCCGGGCGGCGCGGTGACGGTGGGCACCGGTTTGCCCTTCGCCTTCGCTGCCCGATGAAAGGCGGGGAGAACGGGATGCCGCTGCTTCATCCTCCCCGTTGGAGCGGGGTGATGGGGAGGAGGAGGGTGGTTGCGGTCGAGTCGAGTTATGCCAGGAATGCGGGCCGGGCTCCGGCGGAGCTCCGCGGGGAGAACGGAGAGCGGGGTGCGGGACGCGGCTGCGGGGCGGAGGCGGCGGGGGAGCTCCCCGACCGCTCCCGCTCCCGCTCCCAGCCCCGTTCCCGTTCCCCAAGCCGCTCCCGCTCCCATTCCCGTTCCCATGCCCGCTTCCCCCCGTGGATTGCCGGCAGCTTTCCCCGAAGAGTTTCCGCATCGCCGGGACGCTGGGCCACCGCGGCGGCTCCGCGTTTAACCCCGGGCCCGGCGGCGACGACGACGGCGGCGGCGGCGGCGGTGGAGCCGGGGACGGTAGCTGAACCCCGGCATGAACCGGGCCCGTTGGCTCCGGCTCGGTAAAACGAAGCGAAAGCTGCCGTACCGAAGGGGCCAGGCTGCCAAAAGCCCGGCCCGGTTGTTGCTCCGCGATCGACGCTGAAACTTTCCTACCCGGGAAGAAGAAGAAGGAGGAGGAGGAAGAGGAGGAAGGCGGGGAGGAGGCGGGCAGGAGCCACCGACCCGCCGCTACCCCCCGACCGCTGCCCCCCTCCGCCATTGTCTGCCCCCCCCCGCCGCCGCCGCCGCCTCCGCCCGCCCCCCGGCCCCGCCGCCGCCGCGCCCCGGCCCCGGCCCCGCCGCAGGCACCGCCCGGCCCCGCTCCTCCTCCGGGCTGCCAGCGGGCTTCATCCCTCCCGCTTTGTTTTCTCTCTCCCCCCCCCTTTTTTTTTTTTGGCTTTTCCTCCTCCCTCACCCCCTGCTTTTTTATTTGTTGCATTCAAATAAACTTTCCTCCCCGGAGGCGGGGTTTCCTCCCGCAGAGGGGGATGGTTGGAGCTTTTGCCCTTTTTTTTTTTTAATTTAATTTTTCATTTTTTTGGGGGGGGAGAGGAAGCTGCCCTCCTGCTCCCAGGCCAAGCAGGAGCACTCCGCATCCCCCCCGCATCCTTCATCCCCCCCAGTATCCTTCATCCCCCCCTCATCCTTCATCCCCCCCAGTATCCTTCATCTCCCCAGTATCCTTCACCCCCACCCACATCTTTCATCCCTCCTGCATCCTTCACCCCCCCCGCATCCTTCACCCCCCCCCCCATCCTTCATCCCCTTCCCTCCACCTCCTCCCAGCTTTTATTTTTTTTTTTTAGGGGAAATCGGGATAAGTAAGCAAAAACTGAGGTGCTGGAGCGTGGGCAGAGCAGGGCAGCGAGGGTGGGGAAGGGGCTGGAGCACAAGGGTGGGGAGGGGCGGCTGGGGGAGCTGGGGGTGCTCAGCCTGGAGAAGAGGAGGCTGAGGGGAGCCCTCATCGCTCTCTGCAACTGCCTGAAAGGAGGCTGGAGCCGGGGGGGTCGGTCTCTTCTCCCCAGGAACAAGCGATGGGACGAGAGGGAACGGCCTCAAGCTGCGCCAGGGCAGGGTTAGGTTGGGGATTGGGAAAAACTCCTTCCCCAAAGGGCTGTCAGGGCCTGGCACAGGCTGCCCAGGGCAGGGGCTGAGTCCCCATCCCTGGGGGGATTTAAAAGCCGGGGAGATGTGGTGCTTGGGGACATGGGTTAGTGGTGGCCTTGGCAGTGCTGGGTTAGCGGTTGGACTCGATGATCTTAAGGGTCTTTTCCAACCTTAACGACTCTGTGATTCTATGAAAATTTGGGTGCCAGCGAGAGATCCTTCCCTTTGCTGTGGATTTCTCCAGCCCCTGCTTTGCAGCTCATCTCGGGGAAGGCAGAACACCTTGTTCCCAACTTGCAAAGAGCTCCGGTGACGCACCGCCCCGCGAACAGACTTTCTCGTGGGTTTTTAGCATCGCTTGTCAGCGCTTGCTATTTGCAGCTCGTAACCCCCTTTCCCCCAAGACAACGGATTTATCGCTGGGGATGTGAAAAACGAAGGTGGCTGGAGGGTGGTTGATGGGTGAGCTGGGGCCTTGGCAGCGTGGATGGGGCTGGAGAGGTGTCCTGGCCACGTGAAGGACATTTCCGTCTCTGTCCCAGGGGCACAAAAAACCCTGGTGGTGATTAAAAAAAAATCCAACACCCCCGTAAGTGCATTTTTCAGGATCTAAAAAGTGCCTCCGGCGATGCTGTGAGATGCACCGCCCCGGCAGGTATTCCCTCCCCGGCTGTCCGGTCCCTCCCTCCGCCCTCTCCTCCCCTGGTTCCCCCAGGGCTGGGTGTCTCCTGGCTGTAAGGACAATGTCCCCATGATGTCCCCGTGGTCACCTGGCTTTCAGGATGGGATTTTGGGAAGAGCCACACATTTCATCACCTCTTGGTGCTGGAGGAGCTGATCCTCAGGCTGCTGGTGTTGAACATCTTGCAAGCGAAGGAGATGTTTTGAAGCACCCACCTCATCTCTAAGGCGCCGCGTTGTGCCCATCACCCTGGCTTCTAGGCCTGGTGATACCAAGGGAACTGCTGACAGGACCCCAAGGCCGGGCAGGACATGGTCAGACCCAAAGTGCAGAAATTAGTGAGCTCCATGTGCCTCCTACCCTTAAAAAACCCCAAAATTCCTGATTCCACCATCAGGGACCTCATCAGGGGCTGCTGGATGTCACCGCCTGACCCCACGATGTCCCTGCAGCCACCACTGGACTTTTTGGGACCTGCTTATTTTTTTCCCCTCATAGCTGTATTGTGGTTCAATTTTGGCTGGCCACCTCGTCCCATGGGTGCTCTCCAGGCACAGGGTGGTGTGAGGGAGCAGGACTCCTCCATGCCTCCCTGGAGCAGGGTGGACACCCACAGACCCAGCTGAATTGCTCCAAATCTGAATATTTTGCGCCCTCTCCTGGGTCCGGATGGCGTGGCCTGCCGTCTCCCACCCTGTCACCCTTCCTTTTGTCTGGGAAGAGTTGGGGACACCAGGCTGGGATTGTCCCACTGACCAGCAGTCTTGCAGCCCCCAGCATTTTGCCGGACCCCAAAAATACATCAGAGAAGATTTTGGCATGGATGAGCTCTGGCCAAGGGAAACCCCAGGGCTGGTTCTGCCTCCTCCATCACTTTTTGTGCTCCAACCCAAAGCCGTTGGCACCATGCATGGTCCTCCCCACCAGGACACGGCCACCGCTCCTGCAAAACCAGGCAGCTTGAGCTAACACTGTCACAGGATCCCTCTCCATTCCAGCCCACTGAGATCGTTGAGCATCATCCAAGAGCTGATGAGCACCCTGGGCACCCTCCTCATCCTTGTGACAGCAAGGAGCCATGTTGGGACCACCAGTCCTGGATGCTGGCGAGGTCCTTAGGTGGCCGGGTACCCAGGGAAGATGCTGTGCCCTTGCGGGGAGCAAGTCGGGATGAAGATGCATGCTTGGTCGGGTGCAGGAGGGATGCTCATTTCTAGAAATTTGACGCAAGCTGCTTAAATCAACTTAGATGTGATTATTACACATGAACAACCTGCGAGAAATGCAGCGAAAGTTATCCCTATCTATACTATATATACATACATACACCGTATAGGTACATATAGTGTATTCAGGGCAGAGAATATCTGTGCCATGTAGCCTGTGCTGGGCTACAAACCTTCCCCTGCGTGGATGTGTTATATGTACGTATATACAGTGGGTGTATACATGTGTACATATCCATCCGGAAAAGGGGGAGAGGTTTATTCTATACATCCTTTATGTTAAAGACGACTCGCAGAGCGATTAGTGGTACATCCACCCCGCGCCGTGCAAGCAAATCCCTCCTTGCCGGGAGGAAGCGGCATCCCGCTGGAGGCTGCGGGGAGCAAAGCTCAATCCCCAACCCATCGTGGGGGTGGTGGAGAGGCCAAGCCAACGGTGGGACACATGGTGACGCGGCCGAGGACACCGAGTAGCTCGGTGGCGTGGGTTTCCTGACTCCTGGCATTGTGCCGGCTCTGATTTTGGTTGGTCCTGGTTAGGAGGTGGCATCAGGATGCTGAGGATGCCAGGATGGGCCAGACTTGGGGTGCTGGGCTAAGCAGAGAGCTGGACCCAGATGATGCTGAGGGTACCCAGGCAGGTGACAACACCGCTGGCTTGTGTCTAACCCAGCCCATGGTCATCACTTGGGTGGGAAATCCAGCATGGGTGTCCCAGTTGCCCTTATGTCCCCCTTCCCAGCTCCCACTCTGGCATGGGATGCTCTTCCATCATTTTGCAGCACCAGTGGTACCAGTGGACCCATGTCTCTTACTGATCTGGCCCCGTTCTGGGGACTGGGGGACAGGGATGTCCCAGTATTACCCCAAAAATGTCCATGATGCTGATCTTGAGCTGGAGAAACACACGGCCCCATGTTCCCCAGACAGGTACGAGCTGAGCCAAACCCTCCCCAGCCTTTGCATGGCCCCATCAAGGACGCTTTAAACAAGAAGGGGAAGAAATCGCCCCCCAGAAGCTCGCCCTGAGCCAGGACCATGTCCTCTATGGTCCCACTGTGCTCTCCATGGTCCCACCAGTGGTTTTTATTGCATTGGTGGCTTAGCCACCAAGGAAACACGGCACTAAGCTGCTGTTCGAGCAACCAAGCCAGAGGGAGAACTGTGCCATGATGGGGTTAATGCTGTGCCGCTGCAGGCTGGAGATGGGATGAAAGTGCTGAAAGCTCGGGAGATGCCATCCTCCTGTCCTCCAGCACGTCCCCAGCTGAAGCCATCTCCGCTCCCTGGAGCTTAAAGCCAAAATTGCTCCATGCCCCGTCCTGGTACCCCGAGGTGGCCCTCATCTTCACTTAGGAGCCATAAGTAACACAATGGTCATGCCGCCATTTGGAGCTCATCTTGTCAATGAGGTAACGGGTGCTTTCGCGAAACTTGCGTTGGGTGAAGTAGAAGAGGATGGGGTCGAGGACGCTGTTCATGCTGGCGAAGGGACGCGTGCACTTGTAGGCGATGGCAAACGCCTGCAGAGCCTGGCAGGGCAGGCTGGGTGAGGAACGGACGATCAGGTAGATGGTCTTGGTGAGGTGGAAGGGGAAGAAGCTGATGGAGAAGACAATGACCACGATGATGATCATACGCACGGCCTTGTCCTTCCTCTTGTGCACCGCCAAGCCGATCATCTCGTCCTTCTGGCACAGGATCCGGGCCATGCTGCAGTAGCAGGCGAGGATGGCCACGAAGGGCAGCAGGAAGCCGGTGACGGTGAGGGTGATGCCATAGGGGAAGTAGGCAGCAGAGCGATCTGGTGGGCTCAGGTCGTAGCAGACAGTGCGGTTCCTTTGGGTGCCGGTGGAAGCAAAGATGAAGGTGGGCAGGCACTGGGTGATGACGATGAACCACACCGCGGCACACACCAGCCACGTCAGCTTCTTCCCCTTCTTCTTGTGCCACGAGGCCAAGGGGTGGCAGATGCCCAGGTACCGCTGGACGCTGATGCAGGTGAGGAAGAGGATGCTGCCGTGGAGGTTGGTATAGAACTGGAAGCGGACAAATTTGCAGGTGAAGTCCCCAAAAGGCCAATAGTCCTTCTGGGTGTAGTTGTAGATGAGAAGCGGGAGGGAGCAGACGTAGAGCAGGTCGGCCGTGGCCAGGTTCAGCATGTAGATCATCGTGCGGCTGAGCGCCTTACGGGCCACCCAGATCTGTCCGATGACCACAGCGTTCAAGGGCAATCCCACCATGAACACCACCGAGTAGACCAGGGGCAGCAGGACCTGCTTGAACTCCTCGTGGAAGGTGCACGAGTTCCTCCCGGCCTCCACGGGGGCTGTCAAGTTGGCCATGGTGGTGGTCTCCCTCATCGATGTCCTCTCTGCTGGTGTGGCCCTTCAGCAGCACCTGTGAATGACAAAGGGGACAGTTGGTGACTCGGCCACGAGGTGTCACACCCACCCTAGCAAGATGAACCTGGACCAGTGTGTGAGACCCCATAGCCCCATCCTTCTGCATTGGGGCAACCCCCGGTATCCATACAGGCTGGGGGATGGAGGGATGGAGAGCAGCCCTGAGGAGAGGGACTTGGGGGTGCTGGGGGATGAAAAGCTGGCCATGAGCCGGCAATGTGCGCTCGCAGCCCAGAAAGCCACCCGTCTCCTGGGCTGCATCCCCCGCAGCGTGGCCATGGGGCGAGGGAGGGGATTCTGCCCCTCTGCTCCGCTCTGGGGAGACCCCCCTGGAGCCCTGCTCGGGGGTCCTCAGCACGGGAAGGACAGGGAGCTGTTGGAGCGGGGCCAGAGGAGGCCCCAGCAATGGTCCGAGGGTGGAACAGCTCTGCTGGGAGGACAGGCTGAGAGCTGGGGGTGTTCAGCCTGGGGAAGAGGAGGCTGCGGGGAGACCTCAGTGCGGCCTTGCAGTGCTTAAATAAAAAAATAAGATGGGGACAGACTTTTTAGCAGGGCCTGTAGCGATAGGACAAGGGGTGATGGTTTGAAACTAGGATAGAGTTAGACTAGAAGAAAAGTTTTACAGTAAGAGTGGTGAAACACTGGCCCAGGTTGCCCAGAGCGGTGGGAGATGCCCCATCCCTGGAAACATTCAAGGCCAGGTTGGACGGGGCTCTGAGCACCCTGATCTAGTGGAAGATGTCCCTGCTCATGGCAGGGGGTTGGACTGGATGGGCTTGAACGGTCCCTTCCATCCCAAACCCTTCTGTGAGTCTGTGATTCTAAACCACGGTGATGGCTTTAGAGGTCCATCAAGGAGGTGAAGGTGGAGAGAGCGGGACCGCGCGGGGCGGTGGCACACGGGACACTGTGGTGGCCGCGATCTCAGCTCCTCTTCCCCTGACGGAAAGGTTTGCACAAGGTCAAACCGCTCTCATCCCGGTGCGGGAGAGGAACTTGCGGCACGGCGTGCTGTTAGCCGCCGGCATGGCTTCCTGCTCCTCTGCAGGGGGTGCCAAAGCCCTACGGCCAGTCACCGAGTGGCCCTACAGCCACTCGCCCCGAGTTTCGGGAGATGCCACCTGCACCGAGCCCAGCACGACCCACACATTTTGTGGTTACTTTCATCTGGGAAGCGGGACTCGTGACGCTCTGGTCCCAGAGGTTTTCAGTTTTGTGGGCTAGGAGAGCCCATCCACGTGGCCTCTGGGCTGCTCTGAGCTGGAGAAGAGGCCACTTGCTTTTCTTAGAGGCTGAGACCAGCGCGAAAGACGTGGTCCTACAGCACAGAGAGACCCCTGACCCCAGCCATGTCACTTGGCCGAATCCCTCGCCACGCCACCCATGGGTGCTGCACGCTCCTGGGTTACAGCAGCTCAGAGGCGCGGGCAGAGCCGCTTTTACTTCCTCCTCTCGCTTCCTCCATCGCCTGCAGACCTGTTTGCAATCCTGGCTGGCAGCGCGGGGCCAGCACCCGCTTTCCTTGCATGCCCCAGCAGCGGCCCCGATGCCTAGCGGGGACGAGCTTGCCTGGAAAGGGGGTGGCCAGTGTCCCCACGCAGGCTGGGAAGGGAAACTGAGGCAGGGAGGGGGGTGGCTGAGCTCTGGCCAGGTGCATGGGGCAGAGGGGACCAGAGGGGGACACACCGGCCCAGGGGCCACCCTGTTAGCTCGTACCACTGTGGTGGCCCCAGTTTGGGTCTTTGGGGATTTACCGGCCCCGGAGCACAGCCTTGCCGTGGGGTCAGGCTTGGGGAGAGTGTTGGGGACACACAAAAGGCTCCCCCATTTTTGGGGGTGCTCCAGGTTGCAGATCAGTTCCACCCCTGCCCTGCCGGCTCCTGCATAACCCTCCTACCCCCCTGGCACCCCGCTGAGCCCCCTGGCACCCCCACTGCGCCCCATTGCACCCACTGTCACCCAGCTCCAGGCAGTCCCAGCACCCACCTGTGCCCCCTCCAAGTCAATAAGTGCCCCAGGGCTGTGAACTGCCCTATCCTCTGGGAACCCCCAAACCTTCCCCGGGACCCCAGGCTGGGGCAGCACCCATCCCAGCCCCCACCCCGGGCACCCACAGGAGCCTCCGCCATCCCATGTGTGCTTGCAGGAACGCCTACGTGACACTGGGGACAAGGTGGCCGGCGAGAGGGGTGGGGGGTCCTGGGGGACCTGGGAGCACATCTTACCTGCTGGGGTGCCACGGGGTGCCAGGGGATGGCAGGGGATGCCACAGGGTGCTGGGACCTGCTGCTCTGCCCAGCACCCGGGCACATCTGCGGCTCTGGGGTGCTGCACTCGCCCCGTTGAGCAACGCTTCCCCTTTCCACCCAATGGCAGCACCCCAGGGCCCGATGGGGAAGAGAAACCTGGCTGGCAGGGTGGGCGCTGCGCTGCATGGCACAGCACCGCGGGCACCGCATGGCGCCTCATGGCAGGGTGGGCACTGCGCTGCATGGCACGGCACCGTGGGCACCACATGGCACCGCATGGCACTGCACAGCGGGGTGGGCACTGCACCGTGCTGCATGGCACGGCACTGCATGGCAGGGTGGGCACTGCGCTGCATGGCACGGCACCATGGGCACCGCATGGTGCCTCATGGCAGGGTGGGCACTGCGCTGCATGGCACGGCACCGCGTGGCACCACATGGCAGGGTGGGCACCGCGCTGCATTGCACAGCACCGCAGGCACCGCGTGGCACCGCATGGCAGGGTGGGCACCGCGCTGCATGGCACAGCACTGCATGGCACCGCATGGCACTGCATGGCAGGGTGGGCACTGCGCTGCATGGCACAGCACCGCGGGCACCGCGTGGCAGCACATGGCAGGGTGGGCACCGCGCTGCATGGCACAGCACCGCATGGCACCACATGGCACCGCATGGCAGGGTGGGCACCGTGCTGCGTGGCACAGCACCGCATGGCACCACATGGCACCACATGGCAGGGTGGGCACCGTGCTGCATGGCACGGCACTGCGTGGCTGTGCAGGCATGGCATGGCACGGCACAGCACGGCACAGCCCACGCCAGCGCCTCCATTGCGGCTCCACGCTGCATGCATACGTCCCCATCCCCTACACAAATACGCCCCCCCCCCCCTGTATGCAGGCCCCCCATGCACACACACGGACACGTGTGTGCACGCCCTACACGTGTGCACAGACACGCACCCCCCATGCACCCATGCTGCACCCCCTAAAGAGCTGTACCCGGACACCAAGGGACATCCAGAGCTGGCAAATGCCACCAGGGCAGGGGGGACAGCCCAGACCCAGCACAGGAGCTGAGGCCACCAGGCCCATGAATTTTTGGGTCTTTTCCCCCATTTTGGGGGTCTTTTCCCCCATTTTTGGCTCCTTCCAAGGGTGGGCATCTGGGGCAGATGCTGGGGACAGGGAGGGCACTGGGGATGGTGGCACCAGTGTTGCCTCATCCCCTCTCACCATGGCCACACAAGGGAAACTGAGGCACGGGCACTGGGTTTGAAGTGGACCGGTACCGCTCATGCTCCATTTTTGCAGAATGGAGCAACACCTCGGAGGGGTGTTCTCAGGAGGGCTGCTAAGGGACATGCCCAAGGCTACGCAGGCCATCGGTGGCGGAGGGCAGCCGCAGCCAGAGCTGAGCCAAAAATACAAGGAGTAGCCAAAAAACGAGGGATCCCCCCCAAAAAAAAGGCAAATGAGCAAACGAACCCCTTTGCAAGAGGGAAATGGGGCACTGAACCCTAGTGCTGCCAGGCTGGGAGTGATAGGAAAGCTGGAGGAGAAGAGGAACAATCCCTCCGGATCCCAGGAAAAACCCAGCTGCGGGATGCGCTGAGCACAAGCTTTCTATTAGACACTGGAGAATCCCCACCCCAGCTGTACCCACTGCCTGCACCTGCCCGTAACCCCGCAATCGCAGCCTGCCATCGCTCATAAATCACCGCTGTTTCCAGTTAACGAAACCACATCAAGACACTCGGCCTCATCCTGCGGCTGTGCCCGTGGCATGTCCCCGGGTCATGATCCGGCCTGGCGGATTATCCCCCAAAATCCCTTTTTTCAACCCAAAAAAACCACCACAGGAATCCCTGCCAGCCCTTGGGGTGATGGGGTGAGCACCCTCTGCGCTCAGCCTCCCCTAAAAGCAGAAATTCATGGGATTATGGAGCCCCGGTCCGGGTGCCCTGACACCACGGTGATGGGCACCAGGCGAAATCCATTGCAAAACGAGACTTGCAGGAGGTAAAAAAGGGGTGCCCGTGGTGTTGGGGTGCTCTGTGGGATGGGGTCACCCTTATCCCGGGGGTTTAAGGTGCCTGCGAAGGAGGAACAGGGTTAAGAAAGAGAAGCAGGGCTGCTCTGCGGCCAGACGGGGAAGAGATTAAAAATAATCGCTGGTTCTGCTCCCCAGCGGCCACGAGCTTCCCCTGGCACGTGCCGGCGCGGCTGTGCTCCCCGCGAGCCCCTTTGCTTTCAAACCATCTCACGCGAGCCCTTCTCCGGTGAAATCACCTTTAATTAACACCCCAATGTTAATATGAAGGGGCTTTCTGCGCCCTTGCTACGGTGGGAAGATTATTTCGGCCGCTGCCGCCCTGGAATAGGATACGGGGGATGGCTTCCTCCCTCGGAAACCTGCCTCCCTGGATTGTCCTGCCCTGGGAAGGGCCCACGGTGGGGCCATCCTGGGGGCTCGATGGCAGGGCTGGGATGGCCGAGGTGGAAGCGAAAGCTCCAGCTCAGCAGATTTCAAAGGGGCTGAAGGAGGGATGCTCCCGCCTTGCGTGTCGCTTGGCCGAAGCCACAAGGGCCCTGTCCCCAAAAACCTCCTGGCTGGTCCTAAAACATCGTTGAGTGAAAGCCCTTGGACTTGTCCCACCTGCCCCGGGGGGCTGGGGACCAAGGCCTGGGTGTTTTAAGGGAAATCTCCGTTTATTGAAGCCTGAAGGTGTAACGATGTGGCCAAATGGGGCCAGAGCGGCATTTTCGGGTGCCGAACACGGGGACAGGGCGCAGGGACGGTCCCTCCGGCGATGCCGGGTGGCTCTGCCACCCACGTACTCTGCCCTCGGGTGACTCCCTTCACCTCCCCACGCTTTGGTGCCCCGTCCCTAAAATAAATCAACATCTCAGGGATGCTCTGAGCAACCCGGGCAGCGTGGAAACGGGAGAAACGGGAGATGCTGGGGACAGGGAGGGCACAATGAGTTGGCCTGGTCTCAGCTGGCAGCGCTGAGGCTCTGGCTGGGCTTGTATAAACCCATACCTATATACACCCATATAGGCACATCTACAGCCACATGCTCACCCACATGTACGCACGTATGCATAAACATGCGTATTACAAGCATATCCACCTCTCCATATAAATATAACGCTAGACATATAGAGAATCATACAATCGTTTAGGTTGGAGAAGACCTTTTAAGATCTACACATAAATATACCTTTATACATATCTATACATATATACATATATATCTATGGCTCTACACACACACATATAAACACACATGTATACACACATGCATTTCTCTATACATATATATAGAAATATGCATGTCTCCATTCACACACACAAATATATAAACTTCTATACCTAGATACACAAATATATGTCTCTGAGCACATGGACTCACACATATGTATATACATAACTCTATCCATGTATATACAAATGAATTTATGCTTCTATACACACATCTATCCACACATGCTCATATATATAAATGTATTTATACCGCTGTATGTATATATGTAGAAAGACATATAGATATATATAAAAAGGCAGAGGCCAGGCTCCTGGCAGCGGAGACAGCGGGGAAGACCAGGTCCCTCGAGCAGATTTGAGGACACCTCGCGTGCGACACCACCTCCGGCATGGGGCTGATCCCTATGGATGCCCTGGGAGATGCAGGCGCATCCCGGGCGCACCCCAGGCCGCGGGAGCAGAGGGACCGGGGCGAACCCACCCCACCGAGCTTCGTACCAGCCCTGCCGGGGGATCATGGTGTGATTCAAAGCCCTGCTCTGCCGTAAAAGCTGCTACATCTCCCTAAAAGCAAAGGCCAGCAGCTACCATTTGGGGTGGCTTTGGGACCACCCCAAAGCTCCGATGCTCTCTGGATCTGCCCCCATCCTCTCCAGTTCTGCCTTATCCTGCCCAGTTCGATCAGCTCCAATCCTGCCTGGTTCAGTCTCACCCGCTTGGGTCCGATCCTGCCCAGTCTGGCCCCATCCTGCCCAGTTTGGTCTGACCCTGTCAGGTCCCATTCTGCCCAGTTTGGTCTGACCCACTTGGGTCCCATTCTGCCCAGTTTGGTCTGACCCTGTCAGGTCCCATTCTGCCTGGTTCTGTCTGACCCTCTCGGGTCTGATCCTGCCCAGTCTGGCCCCATCCTGCCCAGTTTGGTCTGACCCTGTCAGGTCCCATTCTGCCCAGTTTGGTCTGACCCTGTTGGGTCCCATTCTGCCTGGTTCTGTCTGACCCTCTCAGGTCTGATCCTGCCCAGTCTGGCCCCATCCTGCCCAGTTTGGTCTGACCCACTTGGGTCCCATTCTGCCCAGTTTGGTCTGACCCTGTCAGGTCCCATTCTGCCTGGTTCTGTCTGACCCTCTCGGGTCTGATCCTGCCCAGTCTGGCCCCATCCTGCCCAGTTTGGTCTGACCCTGTCAGGTCCCATTCTGCCCAGTTTGGTCTGACCCTGTTGGGTCCCATCCTGCCCAATTTTGTCTGACCTTGTTGGGTCCCATTCTGCCCAGTTTGGTCTGACCCTGTCAGGTCCCATCCTGCCCAGTTTGATCTGACCCGCTCGGGTCCCATCCAGCCCAATTCGTTCTGACCTCCTCAGGTCCCATCCTGCCCACTTTGGTCTGACCCTCGGGTCTCATCCTGACCCGGTTTTGTCTGACACGCTCGGGCCCGATCCTGCCCCGTCTGGCCCCATCCTACCCAGTCCGGTCTGACCCTTTTGGGTCTAATCCTGCCCGGTCCAGTCTGACCCACTCAGGTCCCATCCTGCCCGGTCCAGCCGCATCCTGCCCGGTTCACTCTGCCCCTCTCGGGTCCCATCCCGTCCCGGTTCGGTTCGTCCCGTCCCTCCCGTACGCGGCACTTACCGGCAGCGGGATGCAGCGGGGCGGCAGCGGCGCTCAGCTCCCGGGGCCGCCCCGCTGCCTCCGGCCGCCGGCCCCGCTCCGCCCCGGGGCCGCCCCGCTCCGCCCCGCTCCGGCCCCCGGCACCTGCGGGCGGCTCCGGAGGAGGCTGGGGAAGGGTCACAGCTGGATTGGGGAGGGGGGAAACAGCTGGATTAAGGGCCCGACAGCTGCACGGAGGGGGCTGGATTAGCCTTATGGTCATGGGCAAACATCTGGATTGAAGCGGGGGGGGGGGGCTTCTAACAACCCCAAAAGTGGGATTTACAGGGTGGGATGCTCATGCACCAGCCAACAGCTGGATTGTCCGGGTTGGAGGCTGCCGGAGCCTGCGGTGAGCGGCCGGGTGTCGGGGACAGGGTCTCAACCGAAGGGGTTGGTGGCTTGGGTACTCATTAACCAGGCCGTCAAGCCTCTGCGCTTCCTGAGCAGGGCTATTAAATAGCAATAAGGAAAGGAACCCCGGGGGAAGGTGTTGGGTATGAACGGGCTGACACATAAACAGCCCGGGAATGCCAGGATTACGCGGGATGACAGGCTTCCTTTCCCTGGAATCCCAGTTTGCCCTCCACAATTATTCCCCTCCTTTATTTTTAGCGTCCTGTGATGGGTTTCGGTAGAGGTGGAGGGCAAGGAGGTGCCAACCGGCATCGCCTGGATGATGGAGCACCACGCGGGGGCTTCCCCGGCGTCGCCTCGTTGAGCGATGCACCCCCAGAGCTGGCACCCAAATACAAGGAGAGGAGTTTGGGGCAGGGGCCTGGCTGCACGGTGCGGGATGGAGAGGTAGAATGAGGTGCCGCAGCCCGTCTACATCCCGCCGGCGCCTGCGCTACGGCGGACAACACGAGCTTTCATCGATCCTGGAGCGAGCCCACGGCCAAGCCAGGCAGCGGGGCCACGGGGGAGATGGGCTCTGGCAGGAGCAACCGTGAATATTTGCAACCACAGCCAGGCTGGAGCCATCACCCTCATCTCGGGGCTGCCTGGGCTTGTGGGGTTGGGTTGGCGATGGCTCGGTGCCCTTGTGAAATTCCCCACTCCCTCAGCCGCCGTGGGGAGACGGAAACTGGGGGAAAAAGTGTCTTTCCCTGGAGTAGAACAGAAAACACGCCTTGTGCAAACAAGCCCAGCAGCCTGCGATGGGGAGCTCAGGGTTTTCCGCAAGCAAGCTGGGGAAGGCAGCTGAGAACGGACACAACTCACTCCTCCGATGAGCCGCCAGTGTGAGCGCTTATCCCACCTCCAGCACTGCCTCTGCCTTCGGGGCAAGCTCCGAGCTGGTGAAAAGGAGTCGGTGTCCTCCTCCCTCCCAGCACGGCGGGTGTCCTTGCAGGTCCCCAAGGTGAACGCTTCGTAGCCAGCTGTCCCACTGTGGGGACACTGTAAATAGTGGAGGGAGTGTTAAAAAAAGAAAATAAAATAGAGGCTCCTGGCTGCCTGCCAGCCCCAACCGCCTCCGCTGAGCCCGGCAGCCGGACCTGTAGCCTCAAGCTCAGCCCTACAGCACCTGGAATAAATGGGAACACCCTAAAAACCAATATTTTAGGGGTTGAGCAGGGATGGGAGAGGCAAATTCGGAGGCAGCAGTGAGGCTAAAAAAGAGATTTTTAGCAAGGCATCACTTTTACGCCTCTCGTTATCCATGCAAAAGGCAGATGAAGCTCTTTGGGAAAAATAATTGGGGAAAGGGAATAGCCTGGGTTCCTCTCGGAGTCTCACAGATTGAATTAATCCTTGGCAAAAAGGCCTGGCACCGTGGCTGGATTTGGCTTCCTGAGGCTCTTTGGTCACCTGCTTTCTGTTCCTCTGGCTGGATGTTGCCAGTAATCGCATTAGCGGCTGATTGCAGGCGACCTTTGCCGCTGCTGCCCAGGGTAATTGCACCTTCCCACCAGGCTCCAGGTTTCCAGCTGCTGGTGGGTTACAGGACGGTGCGGACGGAGAGAGGAGCATCTGTGGTCAAGGCCAGGGAGGCAACTGGGAGCTGGGACCGTGCTCCTCCAACCGATGCAAAACTCTTGTTGGAGGTGAAAAGCAGCATTTTTCAAATGCTGAAGCTTTGTGAAAGCCTCAGGGCAGGGATGTCCCCAACACCAGACGCTGGACGTCCCCATGGGGAGGGTCCTACAGGGCTTTCAGGTTCTCCCCCAACACAGACGGACCGGGGACACAGGCTGGGTCCCTTCTGCCTCGGGCTCCACCGTGGCTCACCAGACCAGAGATATCTTGCATGAAAAATTTAATTACTTCAAAAAGCTATTTATAATGGAAATGAAGTTAATTTCTCATGTCCTCCTGATGACACCAGCCTGCCAGGGTGGTGGACCTAGCAGAGCTTGCTCATGAGGAGGTGACATCTGATGGCAACTTTCTCTTTTTTAACCAGGTCAGAGGAGATGGTCACCGCAGACATCTGCTCCCCCAGCACCTGCCTTTGAGTCCCTAAATTTTTGGCAGAGGACGTTTTTGGTGGAGAAAGTCTCATCTCTTGAGGTCCACTCTGATGGTCCCCTCCATCCTCTTGCTGCAATCAATGTTCACCGCAGTCAAACCTGTGCAGCTACCTAGGGTGAAAGCCCCAACAGAAGAAGACAAGCCTTCTCGCTGCTGGACCTCTGCACTGGAGAAACTGGTCTAACCTTCAACCCCCATTGCCATGATGGGTCCCAGGCCCACGTTTCTGGCCATCCAGCCCAAATTTCCTTCTGGAGGTGATTAGGTCCCAGCAACAGCCTACGAGCCCAACGTACCCGTTCTGCCAGGGCTCCGCGAGAGCACCGGGAAACCTTGGCTTTGATGGGAATTCAGACAAAAAAAAGCCTTGGCTTTACTCCAGGTGGGAGCTGACCCACAATTTCTATGCCTCAGCATTTCTGAAGAAGTGTGTTTCAGCTCGTTTTCCTCTCCAACCTGCTTTCCTAGAGCCCCGTGGACGTCAGCAGGGGAGGAAAGAGTTGCTGAGCTTCTCCTCCCCCCAGCACGTAGATGATTAATGCCTTGATCTTCACAGGCTTCCTTTCCTCTCGCCGGCACACCCTGACGTGTCTTAGGGACTCACGGTGGCTTCCGCTCATTGCTTTTCTTTGCTCGGGAATCCTCAAGGAGCCGTGCGGAGCGCGGGGATCCAGGCACGGGTGGTGTCTTAGGCTCCAGTTTCATCCACGACTTCAGCAGAAGGAAAGCGGTGGGTGTTTGGGAGGTGGCCTGGGCGCAGGAGACCTCGCCCATCTGGTGAAGCAGGTTGGGAAGGGAGATTTTAGGACCCACATCTGTGGGTCTTTGCAGGCAGAAAATCCCAGGGCTTAGGGCATGAGGGGGTCTCATGATGGAGGTTTCCAAGGTGGGCCTTCACACTTTGTAGCCACCTTTGAGAGGTCTCCTCCACCCCCACTGCTAGGAGGCTCTGCAAAGATGGAGGTCATCGGCTCTCACTGCCTTATCCTCACAAATAATTGCGCTTTCTGCCTTCGAGCACAGAGCTGGGGTCTGGGATGGGGACATCTCTGAACTTTGCATGGTTGAGTGGAAGTCAAACGCCTCCAGGTTGGCCACAATCCCTCCTTAGACTCCTTCCCTTCCATCCCATGCCACCAGATCCTGTGGCCCTTTTGGGTTTTCATACTTCTGTGGCTCTTCCCATCCTGGGAGAGCCCCAAGCTCCTGAGGCTCAGCACAGCGATGGCCATCTTGGTCTTCTCACCAGCACACCTCATCATAAACACCCATCGTCCCCATCCCCCATGATGGGAGACCATGGTATGGAGCAGGGGTGCAACCAAGCATGGAGCTCCACCATCCTCATGCTGGGAGAGCTGGGCTCTGCCAGCAGCCCCATGGATGGGTCCAGATATCAGGTGATAATAAAAGGGTGTCCAAAAGCAGGCTCAGATCCTCATGGGGACCTGCAGGATCTGACCACGCTGCCAGCTGCCCAGGGGGTGATGGAGGAGCACGCTGTGTCCCTTTGGCTTGCCACCTCCAGGCTCTTCCTCTTTCCGGACCACGTCTGCAAGGAGGAATAAGGAGGTCAAAGCACATGAGACTTGCAGGTACCTTTGGTATTTCCCATCCAGGAAAGATTTAAAATAACTTCCCTCGACTCGTTGCTGTTTCCTTGATAGCTTGTTTGCTTTGGCTGCTGGACCAGAGGCTGTTCTCCAGTTGGAGAGTTTTCTCTGGGAAACGATTGACCCCCAATTACAACCAAGGATGAAGGGTGGAAATGCTGATGGAGATGCCTGCTTTTGGGGTACCACCATCCCAGCAGGACCACACACCCAGGCACATTTGTAGGGTGAAAATAGCTATTTTAAGGTTGAAAACCAGCATCTCAGGTATGAGTCAACCTGAGGAGCTCCGTGATCATGGTCCATCACCGTAAACCAGGGCCAAACACAAGGGTCCCAACTTGCCACCAAGTGCTGCTGCAGGAGCACAGATTGTCACCTGCCTGATGGCCACCCAACACTTGGATCTTACGGATGGGTTGAGGCAGCATGAGGGTGAGACAAGCAAATTTCTCACCTGATTGGGTGTGAGTCACCAGGAACCCAGCAATTTTGCGCACCGCAAATTAATGCTTTGTATTAAAACCTACTTTTTGGTGCAACTTCTTGTTGCTTCCCCAGGAACCCCATGCTCGGTTCTACTGCTCCTGCAGCAAGCGATAAGGGATTTTTCGTGTGATGAGTACACTTGGGACTTCCAAGCCATGGCTCAAATCTCCCAGCTGGATGGATGTGCAATTTTTAATCTGTGCAATTAGTCTGTGCCTTTCTGTAATGGGAATTTTAAGTTTTTCGCTGCTCTTTTCGCTTGTTAACGCCATTAAATGCAATGCTGTTGGCTCATGATGTCCACCCCCTTGCCAGGGGCTGTGAGGATGCGGTTGGGGACCTCGGAGACTCTTGAGCAGCCAAAATAACACCCAGGCATGAGGCATCTCCCATAGGGACCAAGACCTTCCAGGAATTAAAACTCAGAGCATGGACCATTTGCTTCCCAGGAGCACGCAGGGACCCGCTCAACTTTTGGACTGGTTCCCCTTCGCCTGCAGGTGGGTCCATCGCACCCAGCCACTGCAGCAAATATTTAAACCACAGTGTCCTGTTCCTTCTATTGCAAAGGCGACCAAACCGGACATTTATTTTAGGAGAAAACCATCTGTTTCTTGTCCAGCATCGTCGAAGAAGTTTTCTGTGTGGAGCAACTCACGTGTCCTTGCTTCTCCCTTTCGGTTCTGCTTCTCAGAAGATCACGCCATGCCCTTGAAGAGGATGAAAGGGGAAGCTGTGTCCCAAGTGGTTTTTTTTTATTCCAAAGAATCTGTCTCTTTCTTAGAGAAAGCAACTGCTTTTTTCTGGAAAAGAGCAGAATTACAGAAACAAGGCGAAATTTAGACACAAGTTTTCTCTTCCGCCACTTACGTGTGGGCAAAAAAACCCCACCAGTGCTTGAGGTTTCTACTCAGCTAAACCAAATGTGATGGTAACATTTTATAGGAATAATTTGGAGATATCCCTGATATTAACACTCCTTGATTTATGGATAACAGATTATTCTGCACTGCTTGCTGGGAAATGACTGAACCATGACTCACTGGAGGCTTTACTGGGAGCATCCCCACAGAGGGACCATTTCATGTCCTCCATCCTCAAATGGGGATGATTCCCATCTTTTTCTCCCCACCTAATCCATCAGGAAACCCCTTGCATCCCCTTTTCTGCAAACAGAGAAAGGCTCGAAGTTCTAGCAAACCCACTCGGGACTTGCTATAGGGTTTGCTTTGGGTTATGGGCAACATTACCCCTATAGGAGCAAGAATTAGGGGTCTGAGGCCAGCTTGGTGCCCAGGATAAGGAGAGGGACAGGAACAGCTTCCCAGGATGGACTCAGTTTTTGCAGGGACATGGTCCTCATGCAACAGTGCTGGGAGAAGCATTACCCTCGGCAGCACCTTCTAAACAAGCCTCAGAGCAGAGCCGGTGCCCAGACGTTTTGTACAAACACTGGGGTGAAACTATAACAAGGAAAATACAGTCCTGGGGGGTCCTGGCCATCAACTGTCTTGGTTTGGGCAAAACTGGGCATGGTCGCTGCACCTTCGCTTTTGACGTGGTGGCTTGTAGCACCATGTTTGGAGTTTTGGGTGCTGCAGGAAGGGAGGGTGGTCTTTGGGTGCCCATCCAGCACAGGAGCATGGCCAGGAGATGCTCACGGATGCTCAGGAGATGCTGATGTGGAGGTCAGATCAGTCCTTGGGGGGGTTTAAGACCATCATGAGCAAGGAGGTCTGCGCCTATCGCTGCTGGGAGCGGGAGGTTGGACCAGGGAGCTCCTGGGGCAATGCTGTGATGACCCCAATCTGTGCCTCAGTTTCCCCACTTGCACAAAAGGGCGAATGCCCAGCTTCCAGCTAACACCTAGGAAACTCTCCAGAACCCTCAAATGGAGGGCTGTACCCCATGTCTGCTATGGGTGAAGCCTCCCGGATCAGCAGGCAGGGCCCTCCTGCCCTCAACCTGCCTGTCCTGTGCCGCCTGGGACGCTCGAGACCTGCCCAAGCCAAAAATGTTCAAGCAGGTCCGTCCCGTTGGGGATGTGTTGCAAAACCAAGGCAGCAGTGAAGTTCTGCACATCGGCGGGGAGGGAGGAGGGGAAGCCGACGGCAAACAAGATCAGCTCGTTCCCCTCGCGCTTGCGTGTGCCGGCAGGCAGCGCAGGCAGCGCAGGCAGCGCAGGCAGCGCTCTGCTCAGGTAACGCAGGCAGCAGCGGGTGACTTCACTCACAACACCGCTCCAGCGGGCTGTGCGTTACCCTTTTTGTGGGGTATCAGCTTCTCTAATGTGTATATTTTTTATCCTTCTTCCTGCAAATAAGGTTCTGTTTCATTTTACTTTACTTTACTTTACTTTTATTTTATTTTATTTTATTTTATTTTATTTTATTTTATTTTATTTTATTATTTGATTTCACTTCATTTTATTCTATTTTATTTCATTTTATTTCATTTTATTCTATTTCATTTCATTTCATTTCATTTCATTTCATTTCATTTCATTTCATTTCATTTCATTTCATTTCATTATTTCATTCTATTTAATTTTATTTCATTTTATTGTATTGTATTCTGTTCTATTCTATTCTATTCTGTTCTGCTGTATTCTATTCTATTCTATTCTATTCTATTCTATTCTATTCTATTCTATTCTGTTCTGTTCTGTTCTGTTCTGTTCCGTTCCGTTCCGTTCCATTCCATTCCATTCCATTCCAATTTATTCTTTTTTTTTTTTTTCCTATGTGGCCATGGCCAGACAGCTTAGACCCAGTGCCAGGCTCAGGGACAGACAGACATACAGCATTTTAAACCCCTTTATTGAGGCTGGGAGCTGCCGGTGGCCGGTCTCCTCTCTTTCCATGCACGTCAAAGTGAGATCCCTGATCTCAGCAGGGTGGCAGCAGCCCTAACATAAACTTTAGGGATAAAGGCCCAGACGGGTCTTTAGCATAAACGGAAAAAAACCTTGTGAAACAGGTTTAATTTAATATATCCAGTAATCCTAGGCATTCTCACTTCCTTCCTGTTATTATCTGCCATGATCCTCTATTCTTGAACACTCAGAAAAATGTATTCAAAGGAAAACTGAACAATAACAAACCTGGGATTAAAATAAAATTAGAAAAATAACGGGAAAGATGGATGAGAAGCTGGTTCGGCTTCCAGGAAAGTTCAAAGAGAATCGGACGTCACTGTGCCGTACTCCAAATCTCCGTTGGGGAGGGGAGATGAAGGTGCTACATCACCTTCAAGACCAACTGCAGCTGCAGCAGCTGGTGGGCTTGGACCTGTTTGGTCCAAACTGGATCCTCAGCAGGGAGGTTGGAGAAAGAGCCATGGGATCTTCTCTAACGTGTTTTCTGGTGGACTCTGTCCCCAAGACACATGGCTCTGAGCACAACGTATCAGCGGTCAACAGGACCTTGTCTTCCAGAGGCCAAGGGGACAGGCTGCGACCAGGCAGCTGCAATTAAGCATAGCATTAAATCCCTTTTTTCCAGGCACCTTGACATCTGGGTTTTAACACAGACATAAGAGGAAATGCTGGTTTTCTCCACTGGGATAAGAGCAGGTGCAAACAACTCTTGGCTAACCAAGACCTTTGGGCATGACACACCTTGGCGTCTTATCTCACCTTGGCACGCCTGAACATGCCTCTCTGCTCAGTAGGGGCTGAGCTGCATCCCATGTGGTTGATCTCCTCCTGGGTGAGTGTCCGATGCCCCGATCTCCAGTATTTTAGAGGTACAACGTGGCCTATGCGTCAACACAGCAATGATCCATTTTGGCCATTCCCAGGTTGGTAGTTTACAGCCTCCAGAGACAGCACTTACCTCCGTAGTGTTCATATGTGCACAAAGATTTTATGTCTGCAAACAACCAGGACAGCTCAAGGGCTTGGCTCCCACCCTGCCAGCTCCTGGATGTGTTCCTCCGTTGGCTCTTCTCCCTCTTTCTTGCTCTGCATTTCAGCAGGCCGGCCCCGCTCCTCCCTCCTCTGCATGCCCATCGCTTGCCAGGCATTAACACAGGAGAGCTCCCAGGTATCAGAGACGTCACCAACTCGCTCTTCAGGGTGTTGGGACCTGTATGCAGACAGGCTGATTTCTCTGGGCATCTTCCAAGCAGATGTCTCCAGTGGGTTGTGTTCCTCCCTTACGTCCCCAGAAAGTCTTTGTAGGTATCACACAGGGCTTGGAGAGGACAATGATGTCCACATAGGTCCTAGGACTGTCACATTGTCCTAGGACTGTCACATTGTCCTGGGACCGTTGAGTGAGGAAGATGTGTTCACACCAGCAGGCAACATGAAACGGCTCACTGGTATGGTGGTAACGCCGAACTGGCTGGTTTCTCCTTCTCTTCCTCCTCCTCCTCAGGCAGTTAATATTGATTGGGCTTATGAATTAACTTCCCTCTTAGAGGTTCGATAGAGCCGGAATTGGTACATTAAACAAACAGCAAGCGGTTTATGACTCACGCGATGGCCCTCTGCCAAGGCAAGCACAAAAGCAGAGGCCTCAGCCGAGCTCTCCGAATTGTTCAGTGTTAAAATCCACATGGTCCTGGAGAAGACACAGGATGGGTCTCCTCTCTAAATTCAGCTGGAGCAGGTGAAAAACTTCTCCCCTCCCCAGCTCTGGTGCCCAGGACCTCAGCTCCTCAAGCAGAGCGGAGTCAGCAGGACATTCCTGCTATGGAGGGATGCCACCGAGAAGAAAAACCTTGTCCCTGAGAGGCACCCGGGTACCACAGGGACACAGACCCCATCCCGGATTTGGGAAGGTCCCTCTTCCACACACCACATGTCTGACCTGCTCTGGTAGGGGATGATGCAGCCCCGTCCTGCAGACTCCCAAAGGTCTCTATTTTTGAGTAAAATGAGTAAGAGTTGAATGTTCTTTTGGGTAGGGATGATTCAGGAAGTTTTAAATAGCAAAACTGTCCCTTTCTATAGTTATTTCCCTCTTTATTCCCGCTCTCGGCTGCTGGGCAGTTTGTAAACATTTATTAAAATCTGCTTTGACATCTCTCGCAGAGTATTTCCTTTTGGCTACCTTCTTACATGTTTGTTTCCATCCAAATTCCCATACAAGGACAATGGAGAACCAAACCGCTTTCATCCCTCGTAGCATGCCCAGGGCCCTCCTGCGTGTCATGGCTGGAGATCAGACAAGGTGAGACCGCCCCAAGGTCCTTTGCTCTGATGGTGCTGACCACGTGCTAAGGAGGGGAAGTGTCTCCCGTGCCTGTTTGCCAGACAAAGATCTAAAGACAATGGAAAATCCCAAGCAGAAACGAGACCTCCATCACCTTGGGCCATGGTGTCTCTTTGCACGGAGCCACTCTCATCTCAGCTGGAGCTGGTACTGCGGGAGGAGAGAAACTGAGCCAAAGCCTCCATGAAACTTTCCATGGCCCAAACAAGGAGGGTCAATCTCTTCTTGACTCCCCCCAACCTCACAGCTATTATGACCTTAAGCAGATGACCAATGCTCACTAGCCACGTCTTCAAGAGACCCGCACCATGTCCATGTCCATCCTGCACCATCCATCCTGTCTGCTCCCTCCTCCTTGACCTGGCCACTTAGGAGAGAAGACATGAGTGCTGAGGGCTTGAGGACACTAATTCGTTTTAAATGCCCTGCCCAGCCTCCCCTAGGGCCTCCCCCCATCCTGCACATGGGCTCAGGACCCCCGTTGCAGCTCAGCCCGGGCCCATCAGTCCCTGCCCCAGCAACACCATAGATGTCTCCAGCCCCACCACGGCCCAGCCCTGCCTGGCCATCGGCTCCTATGGATTGATGCTCTGGCTTGGCCTCAGACTCGCCTCATCACCATGAACTTGCATGGCGCTGGGAGCTTCCCCTGGCTGTCTCCTCTCCAGGTCTGCCCTACTCACCTTTCTTGGGGATGGTGGGATGGGTCCTGGCTGGAAAGTCCCCTGCCCTGCCAGCCTAGGGGTACCCTGTCATTCCCTGTCCTTTAGGAAGCCCTGACAAAAGGAAAAGTGAAAACTAGGAGGAGTGGCTGATACACCCGACGGATGTTCTGCCGTCCAGAGGGACCTGGGCAAGCCAGAGAAAGGGGCAGAGAGGAACCTCATGGAGTTCAATCAATGGAAATGGAAAGTCCTGCCCCTGGGGAGGACTAACCCCAGGCACCAGCACAGGCTGGGTGCTGGGTGGCTGGAAAGAAGTTCTGCAGAGCAGGACTTGGGTGTCCTGGTGGGCTTCTGGGCTGCCCAGCACAAGAAGGATGTGAACATACTGGATTGAGTCCAGTGAAAGGCCATGAAGATGAAGAAGGGACTGGAGCATCTTTAGTATGAGGAAAGGCTGAGAGAGCTGGGACTGTTCAGCTTGGAGACAAGAAGGCTTGAGGGGTTCTTATCAAATACCTGATGGGGTGGGAATAAAGAAAATGGAGCCAGGGTCTTCTGAGTGGTGTCCAGTGACAGGACAGGAGGTAATGGGCACAAACTGAAACACAAGAAATCCTGTTTAAACCTAAGAAAATGATTTTGCTACTGTCAGGGTGGTCAAGCACTGGCACAGGTTGCCAGTTGAGATTGTGGAGTCTCCATCCTTGGAGATGCTCAAAACCTATCTTGATAGGGCAACCTGCTCCCCATCCCCCTGCTTGAGCACGTGGTTGGACTAGATGGTCTCCAGAGGTCCCTGCCAGCCTCAGCCTTTTTGTGGAAGGGAAGGGAGGAGAGGAAACCCATAGGATATAAACCCTGTCCACTTGTGTGGGAAGGTGGGAGTCTCTCCTGTGCCTGGGAGGTGACCAGGAAAGTCCTTGAAGCCACAGTTTGGTGTAATGAGGATGCGCCTGTCCTGGGCTCTGTCTACTCCTTTGCAAGGTGGAGGGGCTGCTAATGCCAGCCCTTTCCAAGCCCTTATACGAGGCTTTCTCCCACCCACCATAGTGCACATCGGGAGTGCAGGCTGGGCTGCTTTGCCTCACGCAGTGGCCTTGTGAGGACACACCGAACTTCTCCTCCTCCTCCCTCCTCAGTAAATCCCAGCCAACCTCCAGACGTGCTGCGGAGGATGAGCGCCATGTGTTTTTCATTAGATCAGAGATAAAACGTCTGGCTGAAGCGGATGAACTTCTGTCCTCTGAATCAGGTGCTCCTGCAGGATAGCAAAGTCCAGATGTTAGCACAGCTGGCAGAGACGTCAGCGCTCTCGTGAGGCAAGGGAGGGGGATGCTCCTAGGGAAACATTTGGGCACGGCGGCTGCTTGATCTGCTCCGCTTGGAGATGGGCCCCTTTCCAACTGGCTTGGAGAGACAGCAGAGGGACAGCTGGAGATGAACAACACTGGGAAGCACCTACATCCCTCCTGGTGGAGAGTCTAGGTAGCTACACCGGCTGGACATCCATCCTCGATACCTAATTTTGGTTTGATGAGTCCAGATGTGTTTTAAAAGGTCCATGCTTGAGTCTCAAGGCTGCTTCTATAGACCATGGGGAGAACCAGCTACCTTCAGAGGACAATTCACCTTGCATCCCTGGAGATGGCATCAGCTGTCCTTCGGAAGTATCCTTCTCTCTGATGCTAGAGACTCCTCTCACACTCCCATGGTTGACATTTATCAGCTCAAACCAGGCCAGGTGACCTCCCCTCCACCCCACCGAGGGATCCATACTTACCCAGGTGCTCTGCCAAGCCAGGTTCACCATCCCAGTGACCTTAAAGATGTTCTCCAGGCTGTGCAAAACATCAGCCTTGAGGCTTTTGAGAGAATTAGGTCCCAATTCCTATAACCACTGTTCTGGAGAACGTTTGCTCAGAACATCTTGCGCTCATAGAAAGTAAGATGAGGATGAGGATGGAATTGGAGCTGGAAGGATGGGTGTGTACACCGATCTGTACACAGCACAGAGATGCCTCTCACGCCTGCTTTGCTTTAGATATTTCCTCCCCAGGCTATGGCACGTCTGTGGCTCCTGCCATTGATAGCAATTATCCTCCTTGGTTGGACCAAGGTACTCCTTGAGTTTGGAGGTTGGTGGCTTAAGTGAAAGGGTGAGCACAAAGAGCCAAGGTTGCATCTGCTTTGGGGAAAAAGGAAGTGAAATACTGGGCTGGTGAGAAACCACTTGGTTAAGTGAAGGTTGGAGAAGGATTTGTGGCATGAAGAAGCACCTACTTTCTGTCCCACTTTCTATTTTCTGTCCCCCTTTCTATTTTCTGTCCCACAAGGGCATCTCACCCCTCACCGACACCATGGACGTGGTGTGAAGAAGGCAGTGGGGCAGGGAAGGTTGCTCTGGGTGTTAGAATCAAAGGGCTGAAGCTCAATGCTTTCCTGGAAGGTGTTCAGAGGAGGTGTGATGGTTGTCAGCCACGTGGCTCCAGGCACAAAGTACCACCGGTGCTTGAGCAGTGGTGCTTTGGGGGGGTCCCAGGCAGTTTTGGGGGATGCAGAGGCCCACCAGTCACCTGGTTCCCAAAGATCATTGCTGACCAAGGCTTGGAGGGGGCCTCAGACAACCACAAATGCCCTCAAATCACTAAGTCTCCAGCAATCACAGCAAAAATGGATGCTGGGCTGCTTGGCCTCAGCAATCGGGGGCAGAGCAGGTCCCATGTGTGGTTGGGTGCCTGAGCCGGGCTCTCTGCTCCAGCTCCTCACCCTTGCTGCTGCAGCGAGGTCGGCTTTCCGAGGGCCTTGAGCAGCTCTAATCAGCCTCTCCCTTAGCCAAAACAGTCCCATTCCCACCGGTCGCTGGCTCCAGCCTGTGCTTGCCCTCCAGGGCTGCTCGGCTCAGCGCCTTCGGGGGCATCTTGCACCTTTCACCCACCCTGGATAAGGGGAGAGAGCCACCGAGCCCTGCATCGCTCCACGCACGGAGGGCTGGAGGTCTCTCTCCTCCAGCAATACCTCCCAACACACCTCTCCCATTCCTCCCAGTGCATCCAGGCTGAGGCAAACTGGCTCCCAGTACAATGTAAAGAGAAAAGACAAAAAAATAGAAGAAAAATGAGTGCAACCATGTATTCACTGCCCCAAATCTCCCCTTCATGCCACTACGCTCACCCAGTCTGCATAACCGGCTAGCAGGGAAGGGATGTGCTCCCAGTTTAAAAGAGCTCCCAGTTTGAAAGTGGTCCCAGTTTATAAGCATGGGGAGAGTGTTTGTGGGGAGATAAGGGCTGGTACAGATGTAGGGAGCTGGACTAAGATAACGTGCAAGAGAACAGCCATTGGCAAAGCTCCGGGCTGCAAAGCATGGAAATATTTCAGCTCCATGAAGCCGCATCCAGGGCCAAGCGACCCTGGACTGTGCCAGAGATAGGAGAGGGACACACTGCCAGCCTTGGGGGCAGGGACACATCCTGCCCTTCTGGGACCAGGTCCAAAATCATGTGCATTCAAACCAGATTGCTTTGCTCTGCTGCCCTTTGCATGCCTGGGGTTAAAAATCACCGCTATAAATAACTGTATTTGAGCAGCCACCGGCACTTTGATCCAGGCAGGACTCAGGAGCTGATGGGAATTGGGATCAAGTGGTGTAAAGAGGTCAGAAAGGGTAAAAATGGTCCTTCAACAGGGCTGGCTGCTTTTCCAAGCAGGTCAGCAGTACATGTGGGACCTCCTGTGCCCTGCGTGTTGGCACCGACCACCCAGCCATGGGGACTGTAGCTCTCATACAGCTCCTACTAATTTTGTGGTGCTTGGAGGAAAGCATTTTGCAGGAGGGAAGGGGTGTCCTCCGCAGGGAGCCCCAAGGCTATCCCAGCAGCACAGCTGGCCAAAAATTCATCCACAGACCAGAAATAGCTCGCCTCTCCTCACCTAGACAGAGATGCAAGTGGTCACTGCTCCAAATGGCGATGCAAAAGGTCTCCATGACCTGCTCGGATGTATTTCCCCATCTCTCTACGATGCCTTTGAGCTGGCTCCCTGTGTTTGAACACGCACATGTGGGCAGGAGAGACCAATATAGGTCTACCCTTCCCCCTGTGGGATGCAGGCTTTGGACCCTTCTCCAGTTCTCCATGGCCCTGAGGCTGGATGCAAGGTCAAGCTCAGGGCTGTTTCCCTTGGGAAAGCACCCTGGCACTGGGTGTTTCCCTTCCCTTGGCCTTTCCTTTGATGCTTAGAGGTCAGATGCCCCAGGTCCCTCTGCTTGGTCCAACGTGCTGCAGACATTTCTCTCCTCCCTCCCTCCCCATCTCTTTGGATTTCTCTTCGCATTCAGGTCGATGTCCGCAGGTCTGAGCATCCCTGAGGATTTGCCTGGTTCCTTTTCCCTTTGGCTCAGGAAGGATCTTGCATGGTTTATCCATTCTCCCAATGCTGAGGCTTGTTTTCAAAGGACAACGCAAGCTCTTAATGCCACAAAGAGCATCAGCTAGCAATTTCTGAATATTTGGGGACAAGGCTTGGGATTATGCAGAGCTCTTTGCTGCCTACCGCTGAATTACAGTGACCTCCCACGATCGGCGACGGTGGGAGCACTGGGGAAATACCAGTGCCTTAGAAATAGTGCACACAAGCACGAAAACAACACATGCAAAGCCAAGTATTTGTCCTTTCATGCTTTTCTGAGGAGGGTTTCTCCTGTGGAAAGTGGAGTTATCCCAGAACTAAACAGGGATGAAGCGGAGGGGAAGAGAGGCTGGAGGGCAGCAGGTTGGCTGGGAAATAATAACAGGGGCAAAAAACCCAGCACCAACATTAGCCAGATCCTGAGCAGTGAACTCAACTCCTCTTCATGATGTTTCCTAGGTCACCCAGTCTGCTTCATTGCCAGTTTTAACGGATTATTTTAACCGAGCATTCATGTGTGTGGCTGATAACTACCACATTTCTCATGGCAACCAGTGGCAATTTAGTTGGAACATTTCAGTGTGTTTGAACTTGGGACATGATGCCTGGAGAAGAGTGAGAAATGGCAATAAAATATGGATCAGAAATCCCCGCTGTGCCCACTGAGGAGCTTGGAAAGAAGCAGAGCTGGTGCTTCATCAGCATCTCTAACAACAGGTATCCATCCACCAGGCGGAGAGGAGCTGCTGGCTTTGGTGGGCTTGTCCCAGTTCATAGACTGGGAAGTGCTGGTTCCTGAAGTTTCAGCTTTCTGGTTGCTGTGAGGACAAGGGATGCCTAGCAAATACTGAAAAAACTCTGGGATGAGAAGACAAATAGAACCCAATAATAGAACATGTATTAAAAGCTCTTGTGTTCTTGAAGGCAGCTGTATTTGATTTTGGAGGGGCCTGATGGTGGATTTTCTAAGAAAATGGGTGCTCATCAGCACACTGGAGTGTGTTGCTGTGGGATGAATCACTTCTGAGCCTGTCAGTCCATTTGGTCACACCTGGAGGACGGTGAGAAGCTCAGAGATGCTGATGTTCCCGCCAGTACGTGGAAGAGGAAGGAGACAGACCCTGAATGATCCCTCCATGGGGGAGAAGGCAAGGAGAAACCCCTATTAGACCTCAGAGAATCCACCTGTGATAAAACCTCCAGCTTCTCCAGCTCCACAGGGAGCATGTGAACTGAGCACTGCTGTAAGGTACGTGGCTACCTGTCCCCCCGTCCCCCCGCCAGCACAGCCAGACAGAGATCCTACAGTCCTTGTTCTCCTCCTGCCCATGGTCTTGACCGTAAGATGCTGGATCAGGGACCCAGGGTCTCATCCTGACTCTGCCAGCCTACAACCTCAGGCACGTCACTTCAACCTGTTTCCAACTCTGCATCTGTAATGACCTCGCTTGAGGAGCAAAGCCTGGTAAGATGTGACCCACTGGGTCAGCCTGCCCTGGCCTTTGTGTCCCTGTGCTCCCTGTGGCTTCCCAGCCGGCACAGCCCAGGCTGTCTGGTCCACAGCCAGGGGGAAGGAGCCACCTCACAGCTGCCACGAGATCAGAAACCATTCCCTCTCCATCCTCCTTCCCTCGGTGCCCTGGGGAATTTCCATTTTTACTTTCTCTCTGGATTACATTCAAAACCTCAGGCCACACAGAACAACAGCAAGGAGGCAAGCTGGTGGCAGGGAATGATATTCAGGGGAGGAAGGAGATGCCCCCATCCTCTGTTCTCCATGAAGTCGGAAAGCCGAGTGATTAGGAAAAGCGTTCATCTCTGAGGACCCCCAAGTTATCCACATGGGATAAGAGACATGTGCTCAGCCAGGCAACGAGTTATACACTGTTGTCCCTGGAAAAAGGGGGCTGGCTGCATATCAGGGGCATCTGCAGTTCTCCATAGCATTTTTGCACCAAGAAGAGCATCTTCAGTCTAGCCACACAAGATGGTGCTTTTACACCCTCGTGTAAATTTGCAGATTTCAAGATTTCCTGCAAAAAAGGGCTATAACTTGGCTTAGGGGTGCAGATACACCATCAAGCCAAGTCATTTTGTAGGTCCTGGACCACTAGCAGTTGAGGATGCTTCTCCTTAGCTTTTCTTCTTCTTCCGTAGCAGCCATGCATGAGCTCCTGGTGTTGCCACCGAGCTCTGAGCAGCCAAGCTGTGATGGACAGGGTCAGGGCAAGGTATTTGTTGCACTGCGACGGTCTGACCGGCGACTCTCCAGAGCTCAGACTGCGAAGTTAAAATGTCCTGGCCTGTGGCCAGCTGCTCTGGGCAAAGCCAGAACAAATATTCCTCTTAGACTAATTAGACTGAGGCTACGTGTCAGGAAGTCACTGCTTGCCCGGAGTCTGCTGGCTGGAGCAGAGGTTGCCCCTGGAGGAGCGTGGTCAGAAGGCACTGTCATCCCTACACGGGGTGACCACACTGTCTCTATTGGGCAAAACCCCAAGCCCCAGACTAGAAACATCCACGGAAATGTGCTTTTGTCTGAAGCACCCCTTGGTTCCCACCAGCTCTGGTTGTCCCAGAACCTTGTGTGTGTCAGGGAGGGTCCCCCAGGATGACCAGTTCAGCCAGGCTCTCACCATCTCCCCCAGCCTTGCGCTGGGAAGATGTTGATGGTGGTGAGATCCTCTGGACCCTGGGCTGGCCTAGGCCATGATCTATCTGAAAAAGGCATTTTCTGCAACAACATTTGCTTTTGAGAAAATATAGTTTCCTTTCTCTTATTGAGACAGTCACAAGTAGAGCTGGTCCACTGGATGTGTCTGCCGCAAGATGCTCTGGGCTTTTCCTTGCAGAGGTGCACAACAGTTCAACCTCTGTAAAAGCCTTTAAAGCTCTTAGGTCCTGAAATCCCTCCTGATCTAGCCTCGAGTGTGTGCTCCATCCTTGGAGAGGACAGCTATACGCCCAACCTATAGAGCTGACTGCTTGGGCATTATCTTGATGGGTTTGGGTTGGCACAGGCTAAACCCCTGCCTGGCTGTGGTTAGCAAGTAGTATGGATTTAACAGAGGAGATTCAGTGACTGTAAAGTATTTGCAGTGGGGGAAAAAAAAAAAGCTACTACTGCAGTGTTTAACTGCAAAAAAGGAAATTAGAGAGAAATGAGGAAGCTCCTCAGAATTAAGCAGCTGAACACAAGGATGAAATGTTTGCAGATGGAGTGGAAGTGGACTGAGGATGCAAATTGCAAAGCACTGATTCAAAAAGGCCAGAAAAAAGTTCCCCAGGGCAGCCAGAGCTAAACAGCAGGGTGACAAATGACATTAGAAGAAAGAAAATCTCCTGCAGAAGGTCGTGTCGAAAGGGGGAGGCATGGAAGAGGTCATGGACATGGCAAGCCGAATGCAAAAAAACTCACTTGAGTGTGCATGGAAGATTTTGGGGAACAACTTGCTAAAAGCTGCAAAATGAGGTAACAGGAACCAAAGCTCATGGTGAAGAGCTACAGAGCTTCTTGGTGTTGAATAAAATTCATTGTGCTGAATTGCATGGTGGTGAGGAGGTGCCAGCACCTCCCGTGAGCTGTCCCCATCCTGCTGTCCCCCAGGGAGATGGGCTGGAGCTGCAACGAGCCCCACGCGGGGAATGAAGATCTCTCCTGGTAATTATTCAGCTCCTCGTGGCTGTAAAAGACCTGCCCAAGACCCAGATTGCCATCACCAAGAGGTGGAACATGGGGGTGACAGCCGCTGCGGCTCATCCTCCACCACCCACCCGGGGTCCTACCTGGAGGAGGCAGGGTGATGCGTGGAGGTTATAAAAGTGGGAAAGTTTCCAAGGCAGGGAAATTTTCCGGAGATTATCGAGCACACCAACCCCACCTCCGTCTCACAAAATCCTGCAGCCACAAAAGCAGGGCGTGATTCAAAGCAGGTATCGCATTGCTCATTCCTTACCCCCATCCCTTCCTGGTGGCCTCTGCCAGCGATGGGGCACTGGGTCTTACGTAAATATATATATAAAAAAATGCACAACATGTTTAAAAAATATATATATATTTATATATAACACTTGTTTCACAACATGTTTAAAAAGTGTCCCTGCTGTTACCAGGGTATCTCCAGATATGCGTAGGAAATCCCCCGGCAGGCAGGACATCTCCGGATGACAGCCTAAGAAATACAAGAGGCCCTTTTCAGTGCTATTAAACCATGTCGTTAAACCTGAGATTAACGGGGCTCAGTTTGCATCGTGCAGGGTAAACATTTGTCCTTACTGGAAAAGGATTACTTTACCTTTCTCTGCTTTTGTGAATGCTTTGTCTGCAGGGTAATGAAGCAACAAAGTCTTTCTCTTGCTCTTTTCCTACTGAATCGGGTTTCTTACAGTCTTCTAACTGATTCCACCTCCTCCCACACAGGGTCGACGTCAAGCGCGTGTCCACCAGTTTCACAACAATCCCATTAACTCACAACCGGACAAAACCCACAAAGCCGGCCCGAACGGCGAGGCTGGGGTAGAAGGCATTTTTTGACTGGGTGGTTGAACCAAAATTTGGGAGGAAAACATGATCCCGGTCAAAGGGAGGTCAGTGAATAGTTTCTGTTGGGTTTTTTTAATCCTTGCCTATTTTGGTTTGCTTCATTAAAAGAGATGAGCCATTTCTTTGTTGAAAAATTGTCTTTTTTGAAGTGAAAGGTCAAGTGCTTTGCATCAGAAAAGGGGGAAGGGGAATACTTCTGTGCTTCCCAAACAAACCAGTTCATTCTGGAAGAAAAGAATAAAAATATCCAAAAATTATGACACATTCTGGGAGTTCAGTTATTCCTCCCAAATGATCTCCATCCTCAACTAACGTCGGGCTTTGAGCAGCAGCACAACTCTTTGGGGGAATCTTTCTCTCCATGAAACCCTGATTCTCTGTGGTGCTCACCTGGCGTGACTCAGCCTCCTTGGACATCGTTGGCCTCATCCATGCCTCTGGGCTGCGAATGTCCAGATTAATCATTGCACCATCGCTGGCATGGTTTGGACCTGGGCTCCTTCAAAGCAACTCCTTTTTGGGAGGCCCACTGGTGGCTTGGAGGTGGCCACCCGGGTCGGGGTGCTGAGGGAGTAACCCTATGGGATGTGTACCCAGAAGATGGGTCCTGGGCTGTCTCATGGACCAGCACAGTTGTAGCCAGGAGGAGCCGCGTTTGCTTATCCCAGCATCATTGCTTATCCCAGGGCCACGTTTCATGTGACATCTTGAGTTTCTTAAGAGGGTATGTGGGCTTCTGGAGGGACCATCTCTTCCTCGTGAGTTCATTGGGTCTTGTGCAGGTCATGGCCAATGTCTTTCCCAAGACAGGCACTAAATCGCTCAAACCAGGCATCTGATGGGCCAAAGCGGGGAGGAGGAGATCCCCAAAACACCACGCACCCTCATCAACCAGATAGCTGAACAAGGGAACCCAAAGGGGTGAAGCTCTCTTCCTCCATCTATGGGCAACCAGGAGGAAGAACAGCTGCTACAAATTAATTTTTACATCACATTTCAACCCAGCTGCCTTCTGAAGATGCTTGAGGAGTTACCATAACTCAGGAGTCCTTTGAGAATTGGGATGAAAAAAGGAAATATTTTGGAGACGAGGGGGGATTTTGATGCTACAAGGGGTTGTCGCAAAGTGCTGCTTTTCTTTCAGGCTTCATGTTGTGGAGAGGGGAGCCCCGCATCACCAGCCAGACGCTGAAACACAGAGATGGGTTGAAACATCTGGGAAGTATTGCCTGAGAAGGGATGATGAATTTCTAGGAAATGATCCCAGAAAGTCTGGATGAGGCTCAGGCCAGTGGGGTATTAATCACCAGTTGGAACTGGGGCCCATGGGACACGGCCACTCGCTGCTGCCCACAGCCCTGGCTGGAAGCATCATCCATATGGATGCTGCTCCATCCAGGCCCACAATCCCAAAAATTCCACACCCCCCAGCACTGTCGTTGCTTCCTACCCCGGCACATCACCCCAGGAGCCAACCACAGAGGGGTCCCTGAGCCCAGACCACCCAGCCAAGAGCCCACAGCTCATTTGCCTAACGAAGAGCAGATGGGAAGGCATCAGCAGGGAGGCTGCTCCAGGGCTTTTAATATTTCCTTGGCAAACCCCCGCGGTTTTTCGGCTGCCTTCGCACAGCCGCGGCGTGCTGGACCGGGTTCATGGCTGACATCGGCGTGCAGATGGGTTTGGGGAAGCTGACGTTAGTGACGGCGCAGTGACAGCGATGCCCACCCACCTGCTGCCCCCATTGGGTTATTTTTAAGTCTCAGCCTTGAGAGCTATTCCCGGGAGGATGCTGGAGGGGTATCAGCATCCTGTGGAGCACAGGGCCCCAGCCGTGCTGCAGAGGCTCTTTAGGGGCAATTTGTGTCATTTAACAGCTCCCAGCTGGCCAGCTAGGCTTTCTTGGTAGCCAGGGGAGACGAAAAGGCATTTCTGCATTGTGCACCCATGGACCCCCTTGGGATGTGGCTCTGGGGTGTGTTGAGTCATGTCCGGGATGCTCTGATTTTGGAGCCAGCCCTGTTCCAAGCAGGGGATTGGGCTGAAGACCTCCATGGATCCCTTTCCTAGATCCTGTCTGATCCTATCTTGATGGGCTCCAGGCAGCTACCCTAACAGAGGTGCCACCAATGCAGGTGGCTCTGCCAAAGCAGGTCCCCTGGTTTCCCATAGGGCTGGCAGAGGGGCAGCTGGTCTCCTGTGCCCTCCACTGATGCTTGAAGGTCCACTCAGGTGGGGTATGTACCCCTGGGGACCTGGACCATAGGAGATGCATCCTCTCCTTGTGATCATGGGTCATGTAGCAGGCTCTGGGGTGTCCACCTGCTCCCTGAAAGCCACAGCAATGTCCCTTTCTCCTAGCACGAAGGCTAAGGTCATCAAATCCTTTGCCCAAGGAGGACCAGAAGCTCTGCTAACCAAACACGGTCATCCTCTGAGCACCTTCCCTGTCTTGCAGCCTTTCTACTTGGCCCTGCAAATTGCAGTGTGCAGTGATGGGATCATACCGAAGAGCTGGTCGCCCCCCAGGAGTTAAAGACCTGCTTTGCAATCCCATCCCAAGGTGCTCAGGCCTGTTTGCTCATTTGGGACTAGATGAACTCGTTCAACAGGCCATGAGGAACAGCTGCTGTGCCAGGGCATTGCACCCACACCCTATTTGCAAACAGGCTGCGCTGGCACCCATGGGGCATCTTGTCCTGCTGCCAGGCTGCAAAATGCACTCAGCCATGAAGCAGGAGCAGAAGAACTGCATCTGGCTGGGGGTGGTGGAGCTGCTTCACCTAAAAAAGGTCTTAAGAAAGGCATTGCATCCTCTTGCATCCTAGCGGAGGAGGTTTGCAGGCACCTGCCAGCTCTTGGCTTGCATCCCACATCCCAGTGCTGGGCTCACAGCTTCACCGATGGCATTGCAGGAGTGCTCAGGGGACCAGGACGGCTGGTCCAGCAGTCCAGCCATGGATGAGGTTGTGCTGAGAGGTTCATAGTCCGGGTGCATAGCTGATCACGGACATCCTTCCAAAATAAACCCTTTTCCAACTGCAGAGATAGTGGCAAATCCGTGAAGGACTCATACCAAGGTCCTTCCCAACGTGGGTCCCAAATAGCCTCCACCTCCACCAATGCACTCGGGTTCCTTTCCCAATGGTGGCCAGCAGGTTTCCAACCTGCTTGCCCCAGTTTTGATGAGAAAAGGATGAAAGGATGTTAAATGAGCATCAAGCCTCTATGTGGCGGGTAGGGATGGAGCTGGAGTGGTGGGTGGGTGGCTGGGCGAACGGCAGATGGTGACCAGGCTCTTTCCTTGCCCTTAAAACCAAAGGTCATGGAGGAGAGGCTGATTCCCTGGCTGTCTCGCACGCTGCAGCTCCGCAAAAGGAACTTCAAAGGGAATATCAACATCTCCGTCCCCTGGAAAGTCTCATAGATGAAAACCAGGACCCTGCCTTGAGTGGCCATGTGTGCCTGGATGGACATCCCAGCATGGGGACGGGGACCCACCACTGGCACCCCCATGCTCCCACCGCTGGTCTGGGACTCTGCTCCCATGCCTTGGTGTGGTCCGGGGATGTTGTTAGGGCATCGTTAGCACTGCCATGGGGGACCCCATTTTCCCTGCTCCCACCGCTGGTCTGGGACTCTGCTCCCATGCCTTGGTGTGGTCCCAGGATGTTTTTAGGGCATCATCAGCACTGCCATGGGGGACCCCATTTTCCCTTGGGGTGGACCTGGGGACCCCTTGCTCCTTGCTGCCACATCTCCTTCGCACCAGCAGAGGACTCTGCTGCAGCAGGGTTCAGCCTATTCAGCTAAATGGTTTCCCTATTAAAAATCAGCGCAGGATGCTGGCTGCGCTACGGGGACCGCAGTCCTCCATGCATCTTCCACCGTCTTCCAAGGTCTCCCACTGGTCATCCCACCAGTTGGGATCTCAGCTGGAACCCCCCCCCCACCCCTTTCTTTCCAAGTTCAAGGGTAGGAGCTTGGTGGTTTGAGGGCATCTCAAGGATTTGGGGCGGGGGGGGCTGGAAATGGGGTTGTGACTTGATGCCTTTTCACAGCGGGTGGTGTAAATGGAGGAGCAGGGTCTGGCGGGGGATCTCCTGCTCTACCGCCAGCAGCATCAAATGGGGCTGCAAAACCCACCCGGCCAAGATGGGCTTTTTGGGGGGGCTGCTTCGGCACATCCTCTGCTGCAAAGGCAGGAGCCTCCAGCGCCAAGCTGAGACCTTGCAGCTCATCTCATGGGTGATGAGCCACAGCCAGGCAGCTTTCAGCTCGCTGGGAGGATTTAAAGAGTTGCTGTTTGGGTATAAATTAGGAGGTTTTGGGGTACAGACGGCTGTTTCGCACGCTTTCCCATGCCCTTGGGAGGGCAGGCACTGGCCAGGGCTCAGGCACGAGGGCTCAAACCCTTCTCCTCTCCTGGAGCGGGGGAAGGATGCTTTGTATGCATATATGTGCTTATATACGTGTGCCTGTGTACGTGTACATGTGTGCATTCGCAGTGTGACAGTCCAGCTGCTCCCCAAAACACTCACCAAGACGTTGGTGTCTAGCCAGTGCTTCAAATTGCAGGTATCTGGGGAGAAAGATAAAAAGCAAAGCATATTTTAAACTTCCAGGCTTTCCTGAGCATTTATTTGCCAAGGAGTCTGCAAATATTGGTATTAAACACATGAAAGCCTTAAAATAAACTCTTCACAAAGCTGAGTGATTGGCGTGTTATTTCAAACACCCACTGGTTTGGTTTCTTCCAAAGCAAATGCTGCCTTGGCCCATCCGTTTGGGGGAATTTCTGCAATAATAGGATTAGGGATCTGTGGGACTGGGGAATCTCTTCCCTTTCTTTGAACCCAACACCGGTCTCCTGGATGGCTTTGGGGCACCATCTGTCACCTTTCCTCGCTCATCATTGAGGGTGTGATGGACACCTTCCCAAGCCACCATGGGCTGAAGCGTGAGGGAAGCGGGTGTGGATTCTCCGGTGTCTAATATAAAGGTTGAGCTGCTGGGTGAGGGCTCCTTTGGCTCTTTCTTCTTTGCACTGCAAGCTGTTTTCTATGAAACTCAGAGCAGCTCAATAGGGCAGAGACTTTTCCCCTCTATTGAATTGGCCAACTAGATCAGAAATGACGCAGAGGGGCAGACAGACAGACTTATTCCTTAGAAAATCAAGCCCCAAGGAGGAAAACCAGAAGAAAAATGAAGCTGGGACTCACTACTCAAAAAAGGAGTGGAAGTACCAAGTGGCTTACAGTAACAACATGGCTCACTGCCTGCCTCTGCCAGATTAAGGGTCTGCTTCCTAGAAAGGCATGACCGGGAATGAAAAGCCCTGTACTTGGATGCTGGGAAGGTCTAGCAGAAGCATGCGTCCCTCCAGCCCACGTGGCACATTTCTTTGCTTGGCACGAAACCCTCAGTGCTCTTGACTTTCTCTTTCTGCTCCCAGTTCTAAGAGATATTTAGAAAAAGTGGTTTGGTTTTTTTTTCTTTTTTGGTTTCTCTGAAGTAAGTGCACGGTCTCTGTTCCCCATCAATGGATATCATTCTTGCTTAATTCTCATTCTTGGGTTTGAGTGACTCACATGAGCTACAGAGAAGTCATTGCAGCAAAAGCTTGGGTGTGATGCTGCAAAACCCAGGAGCTAAAGCTATTCACGTGTGAGCCCTTCGTCCACATGGCGTTCACCGTGGGGTGGGACTCCAAAACCTGGGCTGAAAATCAAGAGGAGGTTTTCAGAGCGTGTACTTTGGGATGACTAATTTAGCAATTTTGGGGCTTGCAGCTATTTCTTTGGCTTTATGCTTTTGAGTCTTCATGTTTTGGCAACTATAAGGGCTAGAAAGTTTTTTAAAAGAGAAACCAAAGCAGAGCTTTCTGCCATGGTGCAGGGGACCATGAAGTGCTTCTCCATCCCACACTGCAGGGCAGTGGGCATTTACCATGTCTGCATTTTGCTGGGAGATCAGGTGCAGCAAAAGGGCACAAAACTAATTTGAAGGCTGGAGAAATCAACCTCGGGACAAGAGCGAAGGAATTAGAGCTGCTCAGATTATTGCCAAGCAGATTTCAAGGCAACCTGATCACAGTTCGTAATAAATTCATCAACCGAGATGAGTGTGTCCTAAAAGTCTCGTTATGATGGCAAAGACACAGCAAAAGCCAGGCTGGGGAGCAAGCGGCAGATAAATTACGATGGAAAACAAAATATGTACTTTTTCATGGGGACTGTGGTTAGGTTTGGGAAACCTTCTTCTCCTGGTGTCTGCAGAGGAAGGTGAGAAGCCTTTGAGAACGAGAGGTTTCACTCCAACACGTGGAGTAAAGCCTCTTGATTTGGTGGCTCTGTGAATTGCTGGGTGAAGCAGAAAAAACATGGTCTATGGGACGGGAGATTAATTGCTTAGAGATTCATTCATTAATTACTTAATCTAGCAACTTCTGGTCTTCAACAGAAGTGACCCAGGAGAAGCTACCCACCTAGTCTATGGACTCCTACAGGAGTTTAGAAGCTGGAGGTATCTACTGTGGAGCCCATGCGTGGACAGCTGTATCTGGAGCTTGAAACACATCTATGACATTCCACAACCCAGTTTCTATCCCCAGTATCCCCTCTTCTTTGTACACATCAGAGGAGATGGCAGAAGAGTGCTCATAGTAGAAATAAATTTATTTACTATAAGAAATCTGAGGTGTCTGCATGTTACAAAAATAAAAATGTACAGTTGTCATCATAAAACCCACTATTTTTTAGTATAAGTTAGTGCTTTTACAAACAAAAAAAAATTCCATATATAAATTTCCAGTTGGTACCTCTCCAACCGCTCTCCGTCCGAACAGTGCCGCTAGCTTCTGCGGGACCAGGATCACAGAGGAACCCCCTTGATGGGACTGGAAGTGTTGCCCAAGGCAGTGGTTTGAAGCTGGCTGATGCCAGCTGGGAGAAAGGTGGGATCACCGCGCAGGACCACAGGAGTGAACTTTGAGCACATTTTTGTTGAATTATTCAGAGCACGTAACTTGGTGTTCACGCTGCTTTTTGGCAAGCGCGGGAGACCAGGCACAACCTGGCCTGGAGTAACGTTTGTACCAGTTCAGCACTTTGGTTGAATTAATTTCTCCCAATTATTTGTCTCGCCCTGGTGACTGTGCTGTGACCCTCCCCATAAAGCCCAGCTCCCTTCACAGGCACAGTAAAAAAAAGGCGCTGCCATGGTGCAAGTCCTATCTTAACCCAACCCTATCCTAAAAGTTCACTCAAGGATGAGATGAACCACCCTACAAATGTCCTATTTTTCTTTGCCGATGGTGCTCAGAGCTGAGACAGTCCCTCCTGTGGTTGTGACATTGTTGGTTGGGACAAGAGCCCTCCATGGGACCATGGTTCCACTGAGCCGGGACCACAAGAACCTCCCAGTTGCCCCTGAATGGTCCCAGTTGCCCTTGGTTGAACTCAGCCGGTTAAGTCGCGATGTGTCTTTATCTCCACCAAGCCACTTCATAAGAAGGAGGGATGGGAGACACTAAGAAGAGGTCTGAGGAATTGGTCTAACCCAGGATCAAATGTGTTTGCCTAATCCTAAAATAGCGTCAGGGCTGCTTTTACAAAATATGACTCGTCCAGTGCTGCAGCACAAGCAATTTTCATTTTTGGAGTGAGGAATCAGCATCTTCGTGGCAAGGCTGGGCAAGGAAACCATGGACCTGGGCTCTTGGCTCTCTAACCCAACAATTACAGAGAGAAAGACCAAGCGGACCTTCTGGTTAAGTGTTTTGTGGATATTTTCTCCAGTTTACTTTGAACTGTCCTGGCTGATGGGGGATGCAAGGCCAAATCCAGACAGGACTGGGGTTAAGCTTAGCACCACATTTATTGGTATGGCTCCTAACCCCAGGGTTTAGCACTGCCAAATTTCCCAGGGAAGGTCCACACTGTCAGTAAGGGATATGCTGACTGGCTTCAGCGGAGCACTGGCATTACTGCAATTAGGAGGAGACCAGACAGCAACATCTGGGCAGCATTTTGGGTCACAGCAAGCTGCTGAAGGTCCCAGAGGGCTGTCACCTCTGAGCAGCAACGAGGATGTGGCAGCACTCAGCCAAGGGGATGAGCAACGGTCTTCGCTTCTTTGCTGGAAACATGAGTCAGTAGTAAAGGGGTTAAAAACAAGACATGAAGAGCTCACCCTAAATTTTAATGGGCTGGAGATGATTATTAAAGTCAGCAGCTGAAAGCAAGCTATGGGTTCCTAAAAGCTTTTCAAGGGTGAACGTTGCTGTTGGGAAGCACTAACGGGACTTTTGGAAGATGTTGACCCCTCTGGAGAAACCTACAGGGGACCTTCTTGATGGTACCAGTGCATTCCAGTGGGATGGTACCAGTACACTCCAGGGGGATGGAATGTCCACCAGCACCCTTTTTAATGGGAAGCCAGCCCTTGAACGGGAGCTAGGAGTCCCCTCCTGGCTCTGCCAGCAGATGCCAGGGCTTGAAGCTGGGAGAGCATTTCTTCAGGGATGCAAAGCTGTGGGAGACCCTTTCCCGCTGCGGGTGGTGTTTGCTCTTGACATTTTCATCGACCTGTTTAGCAGAACCACAGCTGACTCTCCTCATCGACCAAAAGCCCTTCGTCCCTTGCCAAGGCACAGAGAAACTCTTGCTACTCTGCCAGGGAATCTGGAAAAAGGCAGATGGATTTCTTTCGGGGGACCTTTTGCACACAACGTTTCTGCTTTAGAAAATGATCTAAGACATTCAGGGCATGATTTTTTTTTAGCAGATTTGGCCACCGTGATAGAGGTCACCCAGCCTCACTGGTGGAAAGATGCCATCGAGCGATGAACAAAGGCAGGCTTGAACGAAAAGGCAGAGATACGGAGTTTGTGTGTATAACCACAGCAGCATCTTCCTGAAAAAATACATTTGAAACAACGAGAAGCAGAGAAGCGCGTTTAACACGGACCATGCTGAAGTGGGTGCAAGCCAAGGCACCACAAACACCAAAAGCCTCAGGCCCCGAAGCATCCTGACCTCCCTTCACACCTGGGATAAACTCTTCTGTCGCAGAGACGGTGCTGGCCATGCCGGAGCAGAGCTAGGATTTCACCTCCTTGGATAACGTGTCTGTGTTGTTGCTGGTTCCCAGGTGACTGTTGGGCACGATGCCTAGTGCCATTTCATTTTGAGGCTTCCCTGGCATTTTGTTGCCCGCAAGCTTCATAAATCGTTGTCCTGCTAAGAAATACAAAATGGGATCCAAGCAGCTGTTGGTGCTAGCGAGAGGACGAGTCACCTTATAGGCTAAATTGATAGCATTGAGGGTCTCACAGCTCAAGTCCCAGCTCCGGAAGGAGTAATACAAGGTACGAGTGACATGGAAAGGAAGAAAACAAACAATGAAGACCACCAAGACGATGATTATCATCTTGACTGACTTCTTTTTGGATCGGGACAGCCGGGAGATCCCCCGTGTGGGCTGCAACAGCCTCCGGGCCATTAGGCAGTAGCAGATGATGATGATGAGGAAAGGGATGCAGAAGAGCAGCACCAGCATCACCGAACTGTAAATGACAAACTGGCCAAAGAGGTCCTTGCTGGACGTGTCGTGGCAGGTGATGGTGCCACGCTTCATGCTGGTGGTGACGAAGAAGAGCATGGGCGACTGGCACACGACGGTCACCACCCACACGATGACCGACACCCTCCGGGCGTAGCGAACGTGTCCCCACTGCAGCGACTTCAGCGGGAAGCAGATGCCCAGGAATCGATGGATGCTGATGCAGAGGAGGAAAAGGATGCTGCAGTAGAGGTTGGTGTAAAACAAGAAGCGGACTATCTTACACAAGCCCACGCTGAAGGGCCAGTTGTCCCCCATGGCATAATAATACACCAGGAGGGGCAAGGAGACCACGTAGAGCGTGTCGGACACGGCCAGGTTGAACATGTACGTGGTGGAGGCGTTCCAGGTCTTGATCCTGAAGATGAAGGCATAGAGGGACAGCAGGTTGAGAAAGAGCCCCACCACACACACGATGCCGTAGGAGACTGGCAGCAGGACATACTTGAAGTCCTCATCAAATATGCACTTGTAGGTGGTGTCTCCTGTGCCATCTGGGTCCAAGGAGCTGTTGATGATGCTGGTCCAGGCTGGAGGAGTTGTTAGGATCGCCATTACCCTGGGGGGAAAGCAAAGGGCTGTAAGATCACGGAGGTGAAGAGTCCCTGGAAGAGGTGGGTTAGATGAGAAAACCCCAGCGCCACAATGCTGTGACACGTTGTGTGGTCCATGCTGTCATTATTACTATCTACTATTACTATACCCTTCCCTTCTCCTCCCATCAAGGTTGCCATCAACACTTGGCTGTCTTTATCCAAAAGCTACCACAAGCATGGCTCGCTGTCTGGCAGGCAGTGCCATCTCAGTGCAGGTGACAATGACTCGAGAGGTGGCAGTGCGTGCCTCCTGCCAGCACACTGCATACGCACGAAGACCATGGCCTCATTGCATTGGGTGTTGACGCAACCGAGATAGTCCCTACCATGGAAGACTTATGGTCAACCAGATAAAGGGAGTTTTATTTATCCTCATTTTGCATCTGGAGCACAGAGGAGGAACTAAGCTGCTGTAAAGTCACCAACAAATCCCAGGCCACGCCTGGGAGTCCAACTCAGATCTCCTGCAGCCCAGTTCAATGTCCACATCCATGTTTCCCACCAGGTTGACGCAGAAATTTCGTCTCCTGCACTACAGAACAGGAAAGATGCTCCATTCTGTGCTTAACCATCCGTGAGAAGTGACTCAGCTGAGCACCGAGAAAGGTGGGCCCTACTAAACCTCAGGCAGAAAGGGCAAGAAAAGGGAACCGTGCACTTCAGCAAGCAATCCCTGTGACTGGCAAGGCCCCGATTTCAGAGGTCCTCAGCTCATTCTGGTAGAGCAAACATCACCACAACATCTGGAGGCCCCTGTAATCAAGCCTTGCCAAAGGGAGCCTGTTCTCCACCACAGGGGCTCTGCCTGGGTTGGTTGTTGATGATGATGATGGGTTTTTAATGGGTTTAGCATTGGGCTGATGGTGGCCATCTCTCTGGTCCTGCTTCCTGGCCTTGAGACCTGCTCCTCCAGCATCGCCACCGCCAGCAAGTCTGCCCACGCTTGTGCAAAGCTGGTTTATGCATGGGAATGACCAGCTGAGACGAGAAAAATGGACTCGAAAGAGTCTCTGCAGACACACAGAGTTTGGCACTGTCTGCGTCAGGAGGGACAAGGGCCCTTTTGTGTGTTGGGGACAGCCCACGACCCAGCCGACACATGATCACTCAGCAAGCTCATCAGCAAGGAATGAAATTAAAATGCATTTGCCTCCCTTCCCGTAAAACAAGCCGGTTTGATCTCACTGCTGTACCCTGTTACGGGGAGCCCGTGGAAACGGAGTAATAGGGAGATGAATCCAGTGCAGGAGCTCAGAGACTGGGATCTACTGCAGGAGAAAAGGTTTGAGTAAAGGTGCCCTTTGAATGAGTACGTGGGATGTGCCCTGACCCAAATCTCACCATGCTTTTAGGTGGAAAAGAGCAATACCGGCCTTCTCAGCTAAAGGGTTCCGCCCTAACCTGGTGCCACCATGCTGCGGGATAGCATGGGCATGCCCTTTCTTGCAAACAAGCATTGTTTTGACCCAGAGCTATCCTGCACCTACCTCCAATTCGGATCCTGCAGGGCAGGAGGCAATGAGGGTCTCCTAGAAGCTGCCAACCTGGATGATCTCTCACCAAAGCGAAGCACTATGGCATTAAAAAGCACCTTGACAACTCAGAGCTGATGGAGAAGGAGTGAAGTGATGCCTCCAGCCCATCACATGGGGATAACTCCAGTCCTTGCTCCAGGGACTGGATCAAACAACTTGTCCAGATGTGGCAGGGGGACAATCTCTGATGATGCTTCCCCTATTTCGCTGCTTTTCCCCTTGAACCACAAGCAGCGCTGGTTTGAGGCTCACACTTCCCAAGGACGTGGGCAGAAACCACACGCACGCTAACACCCTGACTAATCTGCAACATCTGCAAAAACCCAAATAGAACTTTGGGAACCACTCTGCGACGAACGTGAGGAGCCAGGACCGATTTTGTTCCGTCCTGGCCCCAGGGTTTTGCCGTTCCTGTGCCCAGTACAGCTTTGGTCCCATCACCCTTCATTCTGCTTCCCTCAAGTCCTTGAGGATGCAGAGGGTTGACAGTGCTCGGGCAGATGGGAAAACACTTTCCAGCTGCTCTTCTCCCCAACTTCTTCCTTCCCTCTGAGCTTTGCAGATCTGCGGCCAACGAGACAGAGGTTGCCTGCACACCTGGCAGCCAATTAAATGGGTCAGACAGGCCACCGTGACCAAGAGAAGCCACACAAGATGCCCTAAAAGGTGCAGGGGAGGGTTACAGAGCTCCAGAGACTTCAGCCTTGCACGTGGTTTCTCCATGCTTTTATGTCTGCAACCCCTCTGTCCCCTGCAGACAACCTGTCACCCAGCTCTGAAGCACCGATGGCAGCAAGATCACCCCGTCTTCCAGCCCACCTCCCTGCAGGCTCCTGCGACCCCAGCTAGAAAACCCAACAAGGCGTTTGAAACCCATCCATAACCCAAGGTGGGGAATCTCCTCCAACGTGCAGGGCAGCACGGGTTGCCCCAGGCCATGCTGCGGCCATGGATGTGCCGAGATGCACATCTCCATCTTCAGGACAAGGAGCAAACAGGGCTCTCTGGTTGGCTTGAACGGGGTAATCACGGAGACAAAACCCTGCTCACAAGGCCGCCTTGTCCTTGCCGTCGTACTCTCCCTCCTTTTCCTTCTGGAAATGCAAAAGCCTTTCTTTTTTCTTTTTTTTCCCTACTTTTGCCCAGAATCCCTAGGACAAAACCTGCTGTGTCTGTCGGGGCCGTGGCTGCAGTCCACCCCCTCGCCCCCGGTCCCGTTGCATCCGCAGCGAGCGGGCTGGAGAGGACACGGCCAGCCAAGGCGTGTGCAGGCACAAAAGCTGGCAGCTGCCCTTTCCTCTGCCTACGGGCCGGATGGCACGAACGCCAACTCTTACAGTGATGCATCCAGCCCCCGGCGGTGACGAGGGGAGGGAGAAAGAAGCAGCGATCCCTGAGGATGCCAAGCAGGATAAATACTTCTATGACTACCAAAAGCAAACCCACCATGATGCTTCGGTGAGGACCACCTGCATCTGCTCCATTGGCTCTCCTGGCCCTTCCTGGGGTCACGGTAGGAGGTTTTTTCTCTGGTGTTGAATGCAGGTGACCGTGCACAGATTTTTAGGTGCCCTTAAGCCACCTATGCACAGCAAGAGCATCGCCCCAACCAGCTTCCTCCATGTGTTGGGTCTGGAGGAACCTGGTTGCAACGGCTGGACCATCTCTCTCTTTGCAGCATGGACCTGTTTATCCCATGGGACATGTTTGGTTTTGGTTTTTTTCCCCGGAAAACAGGTACCATCAGCTGTAGTGGATGAAGACAACATGGGAAAGGAGCCCTGTGATGAGAGGAGGCTAGGCAGATCGGTGTTGCAATCCTGGCAGCCACGTGCCCTCAAATATATATACCCACAGGCATGTGCATGTGATGTCAGCATCCCAAAACGCTCCCGTAACAGTATCTACCATGGCCAGGCAGGAGATATTTAGATGAGTCAATATGGGGAAGGAGGGGGCTGTCATCGGAGAAGGTCACGGGCAGCCGAGGGATGGGCAGCACCCAGGACCAGCACAGGGGGACCATGGGTTGGACACTGAATCACTGAGTAAAAGACTTTAATCTTGGTTTCTGCCCCCTTTTTCATCATTCCCGGTGCTATCCCAGCGGTCACCATCCATCCCGCGGTGTTTTGTGCTTGGGAACCTGCCAGTAGAAGCAAAGTCACGAAAGCAAACAAAGCGCAACCAAATCACGGCTGCGATGAATGCATTTTCACGGGGGGGTTGATGAGGTTTAATTGACCTTTCCAAATAATTAATGTGGATTAATTTACCAGCAGAACCTCACAGATGCAGCCCTTCATTCTGCCGATGCGAAGCCCTGGGAAATTAAACGTGCGCGGCGCGGACGCGCTGACTGGGACTGCAGCTCCCATCGTTTTACGCCGGAGGTCGAAACCACGATCCGTTTACCGCATCTTCCCCACCGACTCCTTTGCAACAGACACGAGGAGAGCGTGGGTGTTTTGCCTGCCCTAATTTATAGGCATTTAGTAGACTCATCAAAATCCTCGCTCCGGATCAGGAACTACTCGAGACGCTGGGAAGCAAACGACCTGGCATCATTTTTCTCTCCTTTGGGATTGTGGTTGAAACCCTCTGCAACCAAAAGCAAACAGACGGCGTGTTCGGATGCTACCGAGCCTGTCTGGCTGGGAGACGTGAGATGGGACCAGGCTGAAATCTGAGCCTGGCCAAACTGCCTGGTTTTCATCTGCCCTTTCCATTTGGCTCCCTTCTGCCGCCGTGACCTTCAGCGCCTTTCTCCTCCGGGCTGGCTCTGGCCACCAGTGTGGGCTGAGGACATCCCCAGCCGTCCCGGTCCCACCATCCGCCTCGTTCCCCGGCGCTTCTCTCCAGCGATCCCAAGGGAAGATACCTCCAAGATACATTTCCAAGATACCCAAAAGCAAGCTTTAAGCAGCTTAAGGGGCTTCACCCATCTCCCTGCCCGGAGCCCCAGGCAATGCCCTCTCTTTTATCCCCCACGGGTCTGACCTACCCCTTCCGCATCCCAAAAATAGCCAGAAACCCTCATTCCTCCCCAAATGAGCTTGCAAAGAATTTGTGTTTCTCTTATTTTCCCCCAAAAAGCACCTCGGAAGGCTTTGGGCAGCTCCAGTCTGGCTGGCAGAAATGGAGCTGCTCCACCGAAGCGTCCCTGTGCCTCAGTTTCCCCTCCTGCCCCCAGGCTGAGAAGCAGCAGAGTTGAATTTGTTTTCTCTGTGAAAAGTATTTTTTGGGGGAGTTTCAGTTTCCTTGAGTCACTTGACCCAAGCTAAAAAGGGGAGAGAGAGTTTGGATAAAAGATATAATGACTTAAAAAGAACTTTATGACTTTGTTTGCACATCAAATAAAATGTTTCACTTTGAGCCAAATGACTTTTTCTGGGAATTTCTGGTTTCCCCCGAGAAACTCCCTGAATTTCTCCCTGAATCAATCTCCCTTCGAGCCTCCGCTTCCCAGGCGGTACCAAAACCTCCGGCTTTCATCCACACCATGGGAAGTCAATCCGGATTAACCAAAGCTGTGGCTTTAGGGCAAATTAGATAAAAGCATTAAACCCATCGGTACCGGCGCTTATGCATAATTAAAGCTGCCTTCGTTCGGTTGAACATGACTCGGTTCCCAGCACAACAGGTCTCCGGGAATGGATCCTGCTGGAAGCAAATATCACCCTGGCCAATATTTAATCCCTTCATCAACATTTCCCTTCCTGCTACAGCAAAGGTGATGCTCCCCGTGTGTTTATCCCCTGCATCCCTACATCCCCTGCCCTCCGGGAGACCCTGCAGCATCCCGCGGGGTTGGGGGCAGATCCTATTTGAGCCCCCAGACCTTGATTTTTATTTATTGCAGGGGGAAAACGGGGCCTTCGCATCCTTTAGGCTTCCTGGAGATAGAAAGGAGCCCTGCGCTGGTTTTTATACCAGGAATTTGACTTTGGGTTTGCCCTCCACCATTTTCTGGTGCTCACCGGAGGAAGCAACGGTCGGACCGGGAGAAGAGCGTGGGACCAGTTTCTGGTTGATCATCTGCTTTTCCTAACTGTTTTACCCTACAAGCCCCATATCTGGGAGAAATGACATTTCCACGGAGACCTGACAGCCTCCTGCCCAAACCAAGGGAGTCACCCACCAACACCACACCCCTCCCGGCAAAACCGAACGCACTCTGCCCATCTGGGAGATAACCAGCTTCCGAGACCGGGGATAACGCAGTTATCGGGCTTGACCATGGCACCCGCAGTTACTGCGAAGCCAAAGCAGCACCAAACCCCAGAAAACCCCCTGCGGGGCGGATTTTGGGGGATAATTTGCTCGTCCATAAGGAGCATCCCGTGGGAGCAAAAGGGTCTTTGCTTCATGGACCAGTTCCCGTTAAGGCTTTAACAGGGGATGTTCAGCATTAAGGAGGGATGACGGTGTGGCCGGCAGCACGCTCCGCTGCCAGCGAACTATTCACGGCTTTGGCTTTATGTCAATAACCGAGATAAAAATCGCATTGGGCAGAGACGGGGTAAAGCCACTTGGTGCCAGGACAGTAAAAAAATACTCCTCGGGGTTTTATAACCCACTAAGGCCCGGGATGCGGCCGCGCTCCAGGGCTCAGCAGCGTATTTAGAGGTCTCCCTCCTTTACACTGGAGCTCCGTAGCCCATCAGCCACCGAGGCTGAAAGCCAAAGTCCCCTTTGCTCGGGTATAAATGAGGAACTCGGGGCACGTGCCTGGCGGTAACGAAATGGCCCAATTTTGGCAGCCACGAGCCTTGAGCCGGGGGCACCGTCCCCCAGCGCCGGCGGCCCCCCGGGAGCGGGGTTCGCTGCTCCCCGCCTTGTGCACAGGAAGGCAGTGGGTTGCCAAATGGGTTTTGCAATAAACCGATAAGAAAACTGGAGCAAAAAGAGAAATAAAACATTTTGCCCTTCAAGTTCCTCCTGCAGTGATGCCACCCTGCGCCCAGCTCCAAGGAAGAAGGTGTTTTTTGGGGTTAGGAGCTATTAAAAGGAGTCAAAGGGTTTGAAACCAGAGTCTCACCGATCCCAGTGCAAATTAAAACACCCCCAAATAAATTACAGAGGGAACTCAGCATGCAAAGAGGTGGAAAAACCCAAGGCGGAGTAAAGCAGGGAGGCAGCTCCATGGCTTTTACCAGAGGTGTGTACAGGAAACCCCGGACACAGCCAGCGAATTCCCTTGGGAAGGGAGAAACCGAGCGGCAAAAGAGATTGTTGGGAATTAATGCATAAACAATCAAATAATTCAGGCAAAGAGGAGCAAAGGGAGCCCAGGAGGCTTCCTCGAGCGCCCGGCTTGAACCGTTCATGCCAGCACCAGCCCACGCTGCCCACCGCCGCTCCGACCACCCCGTCTTCGGGTCGGTTTGGGGCTTTTGGGGCAGTTTTAGTGGCGTTATGGGCAGTATGTGGGGTGCGAGCTGCCCAGAGAGAGAACTGGGGTTCGGCTCTGCCCCTTGCACCGCCCCGCTCCCTGCTTTGGGTGCATGGGGACCCTGCGTCACCCATGTCACCCACCCAGCAGCAAGTGCCATCCCCGTGTCCCCCCCCACCCATGTGCGTGTCCCCCCCACCCGTGTGCCCACTCCCATCCCGTGCACGCCTTGCACACCCGCACCCCGGGGGTCCCGCACTGTCGCACCCCCTCCTGCGTGGGCAGGACACGCACTCACACCCCCCCGGTCCCCCCCAGTCCCCCCCGGTGCCCCCCGGTCGGGTGCGGCCCCGCTCACCGCTGGTGGCTCCGTGGGCCGGGGGGCTCCGTGCCGATCGTCCCGCTCCCTTCAGGCGGGCGGCGGAGGCAGCTCCATGCCCGGGGCTCGGTCTTTCCCCGTACCCGGTGCCGGGCAGCGGGACGAGGGCCGGGCGTGGGACCGCACCGCCCTCCCCGGGGCTGGGAGAGGGGCAGGACCGGGGCAGGACGGGGGCAGGACCGCCCTCCCCGGGGTTGGGACCGGGGCTGGGACCGCCCTCGCCCCGGGGGCTGGGACCGGGACGGGAGCCCCTCTCCGGGGATGGGGCCGTGGATGGGATCAGGGCTGGGACCGGAGCCAGGCACCCCCCCGGGGCTGGGACTGGGGATGGGACCGGGACAGGAGCCCGACCGCTCCCCCCTTGCTCCCCTGGGGATGGGACCATGGATGGGGTCGGGACTGGGACCGGGACCAGAGCCCGACCGCTCCCACCTTGTCCCCCCAGGGATGCGACCACAGATGGGATTGGGACTGGGGATGGGACCAGAGCCTGACCGCTCCCCTCTTGCTCCCCTGGGGATGAGACCATGGATGGGATCGGGACTGGGACCGGGACTGGAGCCCGACTGCTCCCCTCTTGCCCCCACCAGGGATGGGACCATGGATGGGACTGGGGCTGGGACTGGGACCAGACTCCCCCCGCCACCCCGGGGCTGGGACTGGGGCTGATGTTAGGACAGGAATCACCCCTCCAAGGATGGGAGCATGGGTGGGATTGGGGCAGGACCCCTTGCTCCACGGAGGGGACCATGCATGGGATCAGGGCTGGATGCCACCCACCCAGGGCTGGGACCAGTCATCCCCACTGCATCCAACCTCCCTCCATCCACAGCAGCCTCAGGGTCCCCAAAGAGCTGCGTCCCCCCACGGAGTGCCCTGGTGACCCCCCCTTGCATCCCGGGGTGCCCTGGTACTGGAGGTACCACGGTCCTTTACCCGGGCCATGGAGCAGCCCCCGTGGGTAAGGGGGTCCCAGGACCAGCCCTGGAGGGGAAGAAATGCCTCTGAACGAGGTGGATGAACCTAGCTTGGGGGTCCTGCCACGGCCACCCTGATGTGGGACACTGTCCCACCATGCATGACACCAAGCTGTGCCCCATCAAGCCCAGGGAGGGTACCAGTGCACCTCAGGTGATGCCCCACAGTGCATCTCTCGCCGCAAGCTGGCTTCGTTTTGAAGGAAAGCAGAGGGATGGGGGATGTGAGATGGTAAAGGGACTTTGACGCCAATTTTGGCTCTAATTTTAGCTCTCAGGACCAGTTCCTACCAACCAGTCAGCGAGCTGTCAAGTCAAAACCATGAGCTCCCTGGGGTGGGGGAATTTATTTTAGAGAAGACTAAATCTGGGGGCCTGATTCATCGCAGCTTCTCCTGCTCCACTCTCATTTTCCTGGGAGCCACGTGCCAGCGAAATGCCTCTTCCTTGGGGATCCAGGTAACCCTTGGGAAAGGCGATGCTGCACCTCTTGCATCCCACTGTTGGGACTTTTCATCCAGGGAAGAGATTGCTGGAGCCAGGAGGATGTGGCAGAAGATTTGCTCAAGGTTTGCTCCTTGCCGTGTCTTTTTCTGTGAACTTCTGGGGGCTGGGTTCAACCACAAATGGGGGGCCGGCTCCTGCAAAGGGTAGCAGATGTGTCAAAATCCCTCTGTTGGCATGCGAAACATCTGCAGAAACATAAGGGCAAACTAGACCATACTGTGGAAGAGAAGTCCTTCAAGGGTCCTACATTTCTAGGAAATACGTTGAGTTCAGGCGCTGTGGGTGTGAGCTGGGGACCCCACGTCCCCCAGACACCCTACGGAGATGGTGGGGGTCTGTCTCCATTCAGCCCTGGCACAACCCGGCCTCCCAAGAAGCTGCAGGAAGCTATGGAGGGCCACCACCATCTTCATAGCCTGCCCTCTCCCTGCAGATGAAGCCCAAGTGAAGCAGTGGCCAGGTTCAACCCTACCTCCCCAGTGGGCCTCACTCACCTGGGCTGAAAAACCTTCAAATTTGGGGCAGCTGGAGGGGTTTTGGGCAGGATGAGGCAGGAGAAAAAGCCCCACCGAATCTTGTGCAGGTGGCCCAGTTGTTTTCCACCGCCACGGGCGCAGAGCCCCAGCGCTCCCCTGTGTATTCCCCATCTGTGTCCGTGGGCGTAAGCCAGATCCTCCTTCTGCAGCTGGATCTAATTTCACACGGGGGCTCCTTGGGCCTCCTGGATATGGCCGGGGGGGACCATAAAGTCCCCGAGGGAGGAGGGGAAGGACACCGATGCCATCTATTATTCAAAAGCAGAAAGCGGTAGCCGGCTAAGGAGGCATTAGCCCATGCAGAGGGTATGAACAGCTGGCATGGAAACGGTGCTGCAGAGATCTTGCTGACAGACCTCCATGCCAGAAAACAACAACTAAAAAAAAGCCTGTTTCCTTCTTCTGATGTAATTTGTTTGAGGAGGGAAAACAATACATCACGGCGCAGCTATTTGGGGCTGATAAGGGAGGAAGGACAAGCTCATTGCTAGCACAAAGGGAGGGAGATGCCTGGGCAGAGCTGTGGAGTCGGGCTCACACCGGTGAAGCTGCCTAGCAGTGCCCTGCCGGGATGCCAGCGTGGTGCCGAGTTAAGCCCGTCTCTCCGGGATTTGGAAACACTTCTTGGGCAAGGGTTGGGTTAACCAGACCATAGCACCCTGGTTCCATCCTCCAAATCCTTCGCCCTGGCTCCCTCCGAAGGAGGGGTGATGTCCAGAGATGACGGACGGAGATGTGGATGATGTGCAGAGATTTGCTGTCTGTCCTTGCATGAGCTTTGGCCCCTGGGGCGATCGCTGCCGCTCAGCAGCCCTTGCCTGGCGCCGTCTCCCCCAGCCTGATCCTCCGAGGTCTGAACACCCGCAGCTCCTCCACTGCAAGATAAAGCCAAACAACTCAAGACAAGACGCAGGCAGCTTTTTCATGTCAAGGGGTGATTAATTATGGCCGCGACCGGCTGAGAGGTTTGGTCGGCGGCTCGTTGCTGGATGCTTCAACAAGCAAGCAGAGATGTTTTTCTAAAAGCTTGTTTGGAGCAGGGAAGTGGTCCCCTGGAGAGTCCTCTTCCCATCAGACCTTTTTCAAGCCTGGTTAAAGTCCCAGCAGCTTCCAGCAAGCAGGAGCTTCCCAGCATCACTGCCTACTGCAAGGAAAAGCCTTTTCTTCCCCTTCTTTTGCGTTTTCTCACCTTCCTGCACTCATTTGGGTGCGAGGGAGATGGGAGGAGGGTTGTTACCCTCTGATGTCCACCCTAACCCACCTTACTTGTTTCCATCCTTCATACAGGTGATGGTCCTGATTGCCCAGGGGACCCAAACCAAGAGCCTCCCTTCCCCAAAATCTCCTTTTTCCACCTCCAAAGCCGCTCAAACAAGCCAATGAAAGAGGCAGATGTTTTAAATCCAGTTGAGAAGTGAATGATTTGTGCAGCTGTAGTACAGAAGACAGAGGCAAGCGGTGATACCCATTCGAGCCAAGCTGGAAAGCAGCCCTGCACTTCCCTTCATAGCTTCATTTTTCAACTGTTTTGGCAGCGATGCAGGTTTCTAAGACGCTTTCAAAACATTTCCATGTTGTCTAGCGGAGAGGAATGTGATACAGGAACAGGAGGACCAGGAAGGTCAGGGTGGCCACAGCAGAGCCCTGCGCTGCACCCATGGGTGCAGATTAAACCTGTGGCGCAGGCAGGGGACACCAGCAGGAGCACTTGAGACAAGCTGGGATATATCAGATCTCTTTTTCTTGCCTTTTTTTTAAAGCCTTAGTGGAAGAAAGGAGGAAAGTTTGCAGATGTGTTGGGTTGAGCCTGCAGACCTGCCTCGCGTTTGTTGGTGAGAGAGAAAAGGGTCACGACCGCTCATCTAAATCTATGTAAATGCAAACTGATGCCCTGATCCAACCTGGGCATGGGCTTTTGATCACTTCTTGAGGTCTCTTGGCTGGTAAGATGTTCAGCCACCTAACTGGGAGGCAGGAATGTGCCCTGTGCGACCAGGGATGTAGAAGGGACATCCTACAGGAGCAGATGTGATTTTGCAGCTTCCCAGGTTGGCTGCAATTTCCCTCCAGGATGCTTTAATTCAGGACCATCAGCAACTTTTAAGGGTATATAAGAGGCAGCAAAACCCAATCCAGCTGGAGGATGAAGCATTTGTTCACGGTGGTGAACACCAACGGGGTGTGCAGGGGATGAGGTCAGGTGGGGTTGATACCCACTGGGTGCTTTGGAGACATGGGGGGGACCTTCCCAGCAGCCACCCGAGATCCAAAGCAGGGTTGATCAGAGAAAAAGGTGTTGGAGGTGGGAGTCAGGGCTGGAAAAGCACCATGAGCCAGTCCCTCTGTCCATCCATCATACGCACACGCTCCTCTATGAATCTCCCCTTGCCATCCCCGAGGCTGATGGCATTTGGGGAAGCAGCACCCAAGAGCCACAACCACGGTGGTGGGTGCTGAGCACAGAATGGCACCCTCCACCCTTTTTCCACCCATCCCTGCAACAAGAACTGACAAGTGGGTGCAGGCGGGGCACAGGGGACCTTTGCTGTCCTGGGCCGCATCCAGCTGCCGCGGCCTGGGGAAGGGAGCACTTGGAGGAGACCTGATGCACATGATGCTCGCTGGAGCAAGCAGCTGGAAGCAGTGAGACTTGATCTTTTCCATGTTGCTTTAGTGCAGAGAGGGCTTTGCTCTGTGGTTTTAGCCCTCTGGGTGTCTATTTTCTATTCTCCAGCAGCGGCTGGGGTTTTTTTTTAGCCCGGCTTTTGTTTCCTCCCCACCGAGGGCTTGTGATGCCCCAGCCCTCCTCCTCCACCGACCACAGGGCTTCAGAGCAGGAGGGCGATGGAGGTGCCAGGCTTCAAGCAGCTCACTTTTCCTTCAAGCTCCTACCTAAACATGTTTTTTTTGGAAGCATTTGTGAACTCCAAGTGCATCCCCCTCCCTCAGGAAGATGCTTGCAGAGAGCGATTCGGGCACTGCCACGACCTCCCAAGGTGGCAGGAGCTAACTGCCGGGCCCCGAAGCACAAGGATCCCGTTGTGGCCAACAGTGTTGCTTCTATAAAGACCTTAAATAAACACAACACACCAGGGCAGGCATGTTAAAATTAAAACATCGGCTTGGGCTACGTGTGCTGCGGACAGTGCAAGCTGGTTCCCAGAATGTGTGCAGTGGTGGCGGACGTGGTTCTGCACCGCAGCCGGCGAAGGGAGGGAGGGGGGTCGCAACGATGCTGCAGGCTGATGGGTTCAGCCTTCCTCCCCAGTGGGTGTCATCCTCGGCTCCGCTGCTGCTGACCCCACCGATGGCTTTCTGAGTAGAGATGCTGAGTTTTCTGCCAAATTTTGTGATGCTCTTTGCTGCTTCCTCTTCTGCATCTTCCTCTGGGACTACCCAGAAAATAGTAAATAAGACTGAGATTTAAAAAAAAAAAAACAACAAGGTCTTATTCAAGAGCTGGGTTTTGGGGCCTTTGAGTGAGTTGCAACAACAGGAGGTGCTGGAAGAGGCAGCCGGGAGGAGAGGTGTTGCCCTGAGCGTGGCTGGTGCTGCTGGAAGGGGTTGTGCATTGATCCTGGTGTCCAAGAGAGCAGGTAAGCACATGTCCTGAAGCCAAGTCTTCTGAAAACCAGCATCAGTGACCCATCCACATAATGGCCCAAGCCTAAAATAGTGCTTGGGTAGAGGCTGCCCTGAAAAAGGCTCGTTTCCCTATTTGCAGAGCTGGTGAAGAGCCGGGCAGGCATGGATCCCACCATGCATGGACCCCACCATGCACGGACCCCACCATGCACGGACCCCTTGTAGCAGCGTGGTGGGACACAGTGGGCACAGGCAGCTGGATCGTGGGGTCCAGTTGCCCCCCAAATTTTGTGCGGTCCCTGCTTGACTGACCCGCCAGCAACTCTGCCTGAAGGTGGAAACACAGCCTGGCACCACGGCGGATTTTGCTCTGGAGGTTGGTTTATGGGATGGGGTGGCAGGACCCTCATAGCATCCCATGTCTCCCATTTTTTATCTATTCCTCATGCAGGACCCAACAGACAAGAGCCACAGAGATGCTCAGGAGCAAGTTCCCATCGGTGGTGGGGGAAAAGCCATTTTACAGTGGTTTTCTGGGTCATTATTCTTGCTCTCGGCTCCCAGCAGTGAGGCCACGGGGACCAGCGCAGGGTCCCACCCTGGAATCCCTTTGTTTCCAAAAAAATACTTGTTCTCAGTACGGGGCTTTTCAGTTCACTTCCTTCCCCTCCTGTTCCAAAATAACCTTGGCATCCTCAGGGAGATTTGCGCTGAGAACACCCAGGGTATGGTGCTGGGAGGGCAGACGGATGCGTGGACCCCAGAAAGCCACTGCTCCCTCTGGATGCCATGTGGTGGGGGATGTTCTTTATCCAGCTCAGACCAGAAAACAAGAGATTTGTGCAGCCCCAGACTGCCCAGGCAGGGCTGGGAGAGCACACAAGCAATGCCAGGATGAGTCCAGCTCATGCATGGCCCCTTAGAGATGTCCATCTAAATTAACATTTCAAATGGGTGAAAAAACCACCCCAAGTCCCTCTTTAGACCCCAAACCGAACGCACCCCTATTTGATGAGCGGGTGAGGATGGGGAGCGCAGCATTACACCTTCATGCTACTCCAGCCACCCTCCTCAGGGACTCATCCTGCTTCCTGCCCTTTGGAAGACGGTTGGTGGCATCCTCCTGCACCCAAGTCATCCCTTAAGAGCTTCCCCATGGATGCAAACCCAGTTTGAAGCAGACCAACATTAGGTGCATTTCAATTGTCAATAAAAACCTCCCTGCAGAGGATGGATGCAACTCAGCATCATTTAAAACCATTAAAACCATTTTAAAACCCCTCCTATCATCAAGATTAATTCTCTTGCATTTTTCCATATTTTCTCATTTAAAACACCAATTAAATGCAAGCTGGGCTCACAAAGCCTACCCTACGGAGCACAGAGCTCTGCAACCCGCACCTATTTCCCTGGCCATGGCTGGAGCGGGGTCAGAACAACTGGGGAGATGGGAAATTGGGTCCACATGGATTTCTCCTGGGGAAACGCAGGCTGATGGTTGGGTGCTCCATCATGGATGTGTATTTTTTTTTGACCTCCAACCAGGCAAGATAGAAGGCACTTACTTTCCCATGTCCACCCCGCGCTAACCCACTGCCCAGGAGGGAGACCAGCCCAAAGACTCACTCCTGACTGGTGTCCTTGGCAGGAGTCCCATATTGTTATCTAGGGCCTGGCTGGTGTTTCTTATTTGGATCTTTGCCACCGCAGTTAAAATAATTCTCCCACCACTCCCAGCATTTAAATGTCACGTTCCAGGGATTAATCCGGAGTGTCTCCTTGGCTTGGGATCGCTGATGGGACCGAGGCAGAGCAAGAGCATCACGGTGCCGGGTGTGCGCTCCCAGTGCTGGAGATCCCATGGCCGGGAGCGGGTTTGTCACCAGCGCCAGGTTCAACGTCCTTGGCGAGCTGGGGATGTAGCTATCAGCAAGACTTAGCTAAGCAGAAGCCAGTTCCTCCAGGTCAAATGGTTATTTCCTTGTAAATCTGCTTCTAGCCCTCGGCCGAGCCATCCCAGGAAGTCCAGATTTGCAAAACAAGATTTGGAGGCAATAATGTTTATTTGACCGACTCTTACAGTTGGTCCTGTGCTTGGTTTTTGCCCAGACAAGTCCTGGAATCAAAGGAATGGGTTTCCAAGCTAAATACAAGCTGAGAGCAATGGAGTGCTTAATGAAGTGGGTATCAGTTAGGCCATCTCTAAATGGAAAGATAAATTGTGCCTAAGGAGCAGAGGACGTGTAGGCAAGGAGAGAGGGAAGAGAAGAGAAATGATGCCGTTATCCCCAAGGAAAGAGAGAGACAGTTGATAGTCTGTGATGCAGAAGATGGAGGAGGAAGGATAGTGGGACCTGCAGCGTGTCCTCTGCAAAGAGACATAAACCTTTCTAACAGCATCATTTTTTCAGCTGGAGGGACCAAAGCTGTGGCATCCAAATTTGCAAGCAGCAGCCTGGGACACGCTTTAACTAGCAGGGCTCCTTCCCCATGTCCCCAGGGCTGCTCCCGGTGCCAGTGGGGCTCTCCCAGGAGATGAGATGGTGGTGCTCCTTGGGATTGCTGCCTTCGTTCTCTTCCCATGATGAGGGCCAAGGAGACCTGCTTGAGTGAGTCTTGATTATCATGGCAACACCGCCGACATTGCCACCACTGATATTTCAGGTTGAGTATAAGGGAAAACTGCTCCACCATAAGCAGGTTGTGCAACCTCTGTCCTTGGATGTTTTCAAGACCCAACTGAACAAAGCCCTGCACAACCTGGTTTGACCCCAGAGCTGTCCCTGCCATGATCAGGAGGTTGGACTGGAGACCTCTTGAGGTCCCTTCCAACCTGAGTTATCCTGTCGGCCTCTGAGGAGGGGATCCCAGCAGACTGGAGTCAGGCTGAAGGTGCCGACAAATGCCAGTGATGGAGCAGCACCATGGCCTGGTCCGTCGTGGCTCCACTGCGCTGGGCCCTAAGTCAAAAACTGGGTGAGTGTCAGGGAGTTTTGCTAAGACCAGTAGATAACGAGGTCCAGTTTTTTTAGCTGCCACCTGAATTTCACCCTGCAACCTTTAACAGTTGGACTTGATGATCTTAAAGGTCTTTTCCAACCTAAACGATTCTATGATTCTAACCTCTCACGAAAGCCAGTAACTTTCCCAGTAACCCAAAGCTTGGGCTGATCTCTGTTAGAAAGGCATCGCATCTTGCATTAGAAACATCCATGGGGAGACCTCACTGCCTCCTGCCAAGATGGTCCTTTCATTTAATAGTGCTTCTTCCCCACAGTCTCTGCCCTATGTATTAACACTTCGTGCCTTATTCAATATAAGCATGTGTCTGGCTTAGACATCCAGTGACCAGAAGGCCCTTTGACGCATGCCATAGGGCCTCATGCCGTGCAAGCCAGGTCTTGATCTTCCTTTTAGCAATTCGGGCAGGTCTTTTTGGAAAGAAGAAGCTGAGCTGGCCTTCTATGGGCTGCAAAGTGAATGAGTGGAGGGTGGTCACCAGCAGACACTTTCCAGCCTGTTTCAAGTTAAAAGGAAAGCCCTGGGTTTACAGTGAGAAATGGACCATGCACAAGGTACCCGTGGAAAATAGATGATGGCTTGGCTCTCTTTCTAGATTTGTCCCACCCGTCGTGGTGTAGCCTGGCGAGGGACTGGGGCACAGTGCACGCTTCACGCCTTAGCAGGTTGAAGGACGCCCTGGACATGGTCTGGACCATGAACCCACCATTACCCTCAAGCCGGTAGCTGTCATTAAAACTGAACCACAGACTCACATAGAAACAACAGACCGTCTCATCGTCACCGGGATCTACCTCTTCCTGGTTAGAAAACACCCCGAGGAAGACCCTTCCCTTAGCTAAGTGCTTGCAGGTGTTTCCTGGTGTTTCCAGGCATGGGGTCTGGCCAGGTTCTCCCTTCCAATGCGTCATTCATGGGGTGGCCATGGCAAAGCCTTGGGATGTGCTTGGAGCCACAGTAAGGACCCTTGGGACTCTATGATATTCAGAATAAATAGACCATCTGATAAGAAAACCCCAGGAATAGATATTTTCAGGAGCAGGTATTTGCAAGGGAAGTGGATAGAGATTTATCTCCAGATAGATAGCCACCAGGGAGAGGGATTGCCTCTCCCCCGTCCCTCCAGTTTCCACAGGAGTGAGTCACTCACCTTCCTGTGGCAGGAGGAAACCCTCCCGCTCTCATGGAGCCCTACAGCTTGGCTCTCCACCGACCTTCCCCTTGTAACGAGGCAGCTATTTTGGGATACAATGCCCCGCTTCTTCCCACGTCCCCCGCGGCCAACAGTGAGGGCTGGGGAATCCCCGGCACAGTGGTGATCTCCATACCACTCTGGCTCCATGCTCCCTGTCCCACCACGGCTATGGGGTGATGGCAACGGCTGGGGCCAGTAGGAAAAGCTGATGGGTAGCTCTGGGCCAAGCTCACTGCTCATGCTAACCAGCTCAGCAGAGTCCTGGAGCCCAGGGCAACCCCTGCGTGTCCCCACAAAGACCAGGGTGAGGGACCTGTGGTCATCTTCCATGGGCCATGAAGAGGTGGGACATGGTCATCTCACACCGACATGGTTTTAGGGTGGCTGGGGGACCTACTGCCAGGCTGATGGGTGTCTTCTGCTCCGAAATTCAGCTCCCAAAGTAACCCTAAAACCCAGCTGGGCAGCATGACAGGGGTGAAAGGGCAGAAGTGTGGGACCAGCCTCCCCAGCAATCGGGGCATGAGCTCTGCACCAAGCTTTGACCTCCTCCAAGATGCCCGTGAGCTCTGTAATGGATGGAGAGCAGCACCACGGGTGGAGGGATTGCTCAGGAGGAGGGTGTCTTTGCTCTGGGACTCAGGGCTGGGGCAGCCAGCGATATCCTCAGTCCTGTCATCATGGCTATGCCTGCTCGCTGGCCACACTGGTTACTCACCGCCAGTGAAAGCCTGTGCCTCAGTTTCCCTATCTGTTAAAGGTGAGTGTGGAGGAAGTATTACACCTCCTCAAGAGCCTAAACCAAAACCATGCCAGTGGAATGAAGTGGAATTATTTAATTGCATTAGCTAATGACATTTCCATGCTATTTTCCCATTGTTTCCAACAGCCAGGGAATCAGTTTGCATGTTATCATGTTTTGCTGTCTTGGTTTCAGCTCTGGGGGCTTGCTCCCACTTTTGAGGACCAACCTAAGAAATGGGGTGACAGCAGCAGGATCGAGGCTCTGGTCTGGTCTGGGTGCCACCTTCGTTTCCCCTATGAGCCCCAGGAGATGCTCTACAGGGAAGGATGGAGCTTCTGGTGACTGCATCTCTCTGTCCCACTCCACCAAGAGCTGGTGAGGCCCCAAGGGATGGTGGGCACCTCGGAGCAGGTGGAAGGGGTTTCCCAATGGAGGTGGGTGCAGGTCTCCAAAGGACCCCTGATGGGTATGTTAAATGAGAAATTCATTGGCTTCAGAGCCCAGTCGCTATGGAGGAAGTCAACTTGTTGCCAGGTGGAGGAAATGAGACAGCACTTGGCTTTTGGTGGAGAAAACAAAAAGCCCAGTGAATGCTGGGGAGCCACGGCATGGACGGAGCAGGGGGTCCCTTGGTGCTCAGCATGGGGGCATGTCTGTGTCCTCCATCTCTGCTCCCCTGTTAGCAGCTCCTGGGTGGCTTTCTGCCTCACTGTTGGGGACAAATTGCCAGGAGAGCTTGTCCATGTGAGCCCGAGCTTCAGCACAGCGTGGGGGACTCACAGAATAACTGAGGTTGGGTGATCATCTGGGGTCTCTGCTCCAAGTCTGACCTTCTGGACCTCTGCTCCAAGTCTGCTCCAGACTGTCTGTGTCCAGGACAGGCTTGACTGTCTCCAAGGATGGAGATTTTCCTGCTCTCTGGGCTGTCTTCCAAGGTTTGACTACCCTTATGGGATTTTTTTCTAGTATCTAATGGAAGTTTCCTTTTTTGCGACTTGTGACCCTGCTTCTTGTCCCATCACTGGGCACCTCCATCTCCATCTCCTCCACACCATCCCAGCAGAGAGCTGCAGGCAGCAATAAAATCCCCCTTGGTCTTTCTCTCTCCCACTGCGCACCCATGTCTCAGCCTCTCCTCCCATGTACCGAGCTCCAGTTTGATGCCTCCTCTGGGCCCTCTGCCTGGTACTGGGGAGCCCAAAACTGGACCAGTGGGCTCAGACATGATCTCGCCAGTGCCAAAGAGAGAGCAGGAATCACTGCCCTGGCCCTGCTGGCTACACTCTTGCAAATGCCACCCAGGGCATGGTTGACCTTCCCTGCTGCAAATGCACATTTATGATTTGGGGGCAATTTGTGGCCACCAGCTGCTTCCAGATGGCCACCCCAGCCTGGCCTGTTGCACAAAGCCAGCATGTCCCAGAGGCAGGACCCTGCACTTGTCCTTGTTCAACCTCTTCAGGTCCCTCCAACAGCCCTGCCTCCAGCAAGTCAACCCCAACCTGGTGTTGTTCCCAAACTCACTGAGCATTCTCCATCCCATCATGCAGGAGGTTACAAGAGCAATGGAGGCTGTTAAAAGAGTGCTTGAGCGTGCCCTGGTCCTCCAGCCCTCCCTGGAGCGTGCACAAGAGGGTATCAGAAGTGCAGCTGCAGTGGGACATTGTGTCTGCAGGATCGACAGCCCGCAGCCAGAAATTGGGTTAACTCTTCACATCCCTTCTCCTCCCGGCTGTCCGATTCTCTTCCCAAAGAGTTCATGGCATTTCATCATCAGGCAAGAGAGAGGAAAAGTCATTGGGAGTTTACACTTGGATTTAAGAGGAGTTTCATGCTCCTCATGCATGTGTGCTGAGGTCTTGTGGGGTCAGCTCGGCACCTGGGGCTGCCTCACTGCTGCCAACTCCTTATCTAAAGGGTCCTCTTCACAGGATGGCAGTCCTGAGCCCTTTCCCACCAGCATAGAAACATCCTCTGCCTCCTGCCCCCTTACACTTTGGGCATTCCCTGCCCGCACCCATCCCAAGCACCACCCAATCACCCTTTCAGTTGAGGTGACGTCTTGCTGCTTTGGTTCAGTGCCCATGAAAAGGCTGATGGATGCTCCTTGGTTGGAAACAGCTCTTCTCTGACACTCGCAAGGGTTTGGGGAACACAGATTCACCCGCAGATTCCCCCCAGGGTTGGGGTTAGAGTTAGGGCTGGGGTGAGGGTTAGGGTTGGGGTTAGGTGATGCTCCCTGTCCCCTGCTTTTCCAGTGTTTCATGGGGATCCCACATAGATGCATTACTTGGGTAGGGGATGGCCACTGCCCCTCATACCCACACCACTTTTGGGGTTGCCCTGTCCTGATTTCCCCAGCCTTGACCATCCCTATAAACACACACAGGGGCCTTCCAGCTCAAATCCAGTTCTTATGGGCATCATCTCAAGGCATGGCACCATCTGCATGGCTAGATTTAGTCCTGCTCTTAGAGGACAGCATCTAGGCCATGCCCCTGTGCCATCCAATGACACCCTCATTTGGGGTCCCTGTGCACGGGCTGTAGCCAGGTGTCCCCAACAGGACAGTGATGAATGAGGGGACCTTTGAGGAGGAGTGGGACAAGGCGAGGCCACGGAGGGCTGACAAAAACATGGGCAAGGCAAAGGGCTGCCTTTAGGCCTCAGCGAGATCAGAAGCAGGTTGGTCCAAGGGACTGCCCAGTCCCTTTTGCAACTGGAAAAGCCATGCTCAGGAGAGGAAAAATGCTCCCACGTCCTGGTTAAGGGCAACCTTCACCCCTGGGCAGCGTCTCCTTCCCAACCTCGGCTGGCAAATCCATCTCGCACGGAGACACTCTGTGCCTACAAAGTTCATCTCGGCTTGTGCAACCATGGAGGCCACTTGTGTCCTGTAACCACTAATATATATCCCAGATGCTATCCCGGAGCCAGGAGCTGGGGGCGTTAATGGCACGGGGCTGCTCAGGGCGTTCCCGCGTTGCAGGGCTCCCTGTCGTGTCCCAGCCTGAGCTGGGACCTGCCGCCATCAGCAACCACGCACAGCAAATGAGTCAGAGATTCTCTGCAACGCAGCCAGCCTCGCACGACAGTTTTGGGGAGTTTGGGCATGTAGAAAAGCAAACACCAGCAGCAAAATGTGCCTGTGAAGGTGGCAGCAGCAAGCAAGGATGGAAAACCTGATATTGGATGTTTTAGATGCATCCATGTCATGAGCACACCTGTGAGATTTTGGGCTTCGTGGCACAATTTTGCTCACGCAAACGCTGGCCAGATCCAGCCCTTCTTCTGAGCTTTGTTAAGCCATAGGTTTCCAGATGTGCATCTTCTCTCTATCTGCTGAAGGGCCAGGATAAGGCTTAGCTATGCTCCTGTTTGTGCCTCTAAGTGCTGGGACCTTCCGGATGTACGATCTGCATTTGTGAATGGGCAAAGTAAATGGATTAAATATTTCATGGAATTAAAAAAGCAGAATAAATTCTTTCATTTCCCCTATGACTCAGAGATGAAAACTCACTCTCCGGAGCAGCTACTGTGTAAGAGTGGGCTTGGTAAGTGGATTTTACTGTTTGCTACTGTAACCTATCAACCGTTCCCAGAGAAGAAAAACCTTTCACAGAGCATGAGCAATGCGCTCGAAGCAGCAAAAGCAATTTGCTCTGGAAAATGGCAGTTCTTTCTAGTACGGAGGGGCTGGTTTTATGGAGGGGATGTCTAAACCCAGCAGCCTTCCAGCCAGCACACCTGAGCCCGGGTTTATTTAGTGCTGCCGGGAAGCTCTTGGTGATCTACCAAGGCTGAACGAAGTCAGCTTTGGGAGAGCAACAAGAGGCTGTTCTGTCTTTTGTACCGATGAGAAATCAGCACTGAAATTAATATTTGTACGGGTTTTATTGCTGCTTTCTGATGTTCAGGCAAGATGAACATGCTCATAGAAAACTCAAAACACTCAATATATCTGTATTTTTACATTTGGAAGTTAAATTAGGGGAATACTTATTGTTAAAATGTTTTGATTAGATCTGATAATTACAGCCACAATCTCTTTTCTCAGTGCGTGTTCTGCTCCAGGAGAATAAAAATATCTGGGGCCATTTGGTTTATTTTCTTTCACATATTGGGGTTTTCATCTCTTCACGTGTCTCAAAGCCTCATCCTCCAAATAAGATCATTTCACTGGCAAAAAGAAGAGGCAGAAGAGAAAAGCAGGCAGGAGCGTGGCTGATCTCTGCGCCTTTGCTCATTTGCAGCAGGGATAAACCACATTTGCTCTCAGGCTGGTGCCTTCCTTTCGCGAATACAATGCTTGACCACTGAGCATCGTCTCTGTAACAGAGATGCAGCTCTTCTTACTGAAGAGTTTAATAGCAATTAAATCAAAGCAGCTAGAGACATGTTAGCACATTGCTCCCACCATTCCTCCTTTGCAGAGGAAGTTTCAGTTCCCCTCTCGGATGCCAAGGCTCAGCTCTAAGCCCATGTCTCCCCCACAGCCACCCTCTTGAAGGGATGTGCCAGGCTCTTCCACAAAATAGGGAAAAAAATGCTGAACTTGGCTCACACCAAGCTTACTTTCAGCTTCGTACCTAGTTTTGCTTCCTTCCTAGCCTTGGTAGAAGATGGGTAACTCCAAGGTCGCCACCCATCCATGGATGGGCACCTCCAAGGCCACCCATCCATCTCCTGATGTCCTCTCCTTCTGTCTCCTTCCAGGTGCTCCCTTTGGAACAGCGTCCAGTCAACAACAACAAAGGTCACAGTTCCCCAGGGGGTTTTCTTAGGGGCTTCATCTCCGTTTTCCTTCCTTGACTGGCACCCAGAGACAGGCCCGTCCTTGGAGGAACCAACAGTGATGGGATCCCTCCTTGTAAGGATGCTCTTGGCTCCTACAACCTTGCCCAAGGAAGCAAAACCTCAGCATGGCTTCATTTGTGTGCCATTGGATGTAATATTTGGTGTCGGCATCTCACACACTTTATAGGAAGACTGAAACAGAAGAAAACGAATCAGGCAGTGATGTTTCCGAGAAGTGAGAGAGGAAGGGGTGTGAATGTTGCTGAGTTACACTACACAAGTGCTGTGGTCAGAAGCAGTAGAAAAATTTATAAAAGGAAGAAATTCTCCTGATCCAACCATTGCTTGTGGTCAGGACAGTAGCAGCGTGCAAAGCGTGAAGCATAAGAGAAGGGAAGATTGGGCTTGTGGTCACAATGTTGGGAGAAGACTTGCCAGCATCATCTTTTGTTTGGAGAAGGTGCTGGGAAAAGGTCCTTTCAGGATTTGAGGCTCCATCCAGACCCTAAAGCACGCAAATCCCCATGGCTGAACCACAGCCATTCTCCTGGGCTTCAAAGATGGGGACGTTTGGGGTTGGAAGGGGCTTGTCTCCTAGCAGGACACTGCTTCTTCCTCCCTTCAGCTGCCCTTGGCCGTAGGAAGAGAGGTGAAACAGATACTAAGGTTGGTCAGGGTGAATGGAGGTGACTGCATGCAAAATCATCAGGAGAAAAACAGTGCCAGGGTGGTGGGGATGGCTGATGTTGATAACCAGGGCTGCAACGGGAGGTGACCAAGTGGGGAACGCTGGAAATGGGCCATCTCCGTCCAGCCCAAGCAGCTGCGGGCTGATACGGTCCCCATGTAGCCAAGCCCTTGGCGCAGAGCCATGGGAGGGTGCAGCGAGGTGCCAGCATCTCCACCATCCTCCCGCTCTGTGGGTCAACCAGCTGTACCCACACCACTCCTGATCAACACGCATCTGCTGTAAAAACCATCCAGTGCTGGAGGTGCCGTGTTCTTCCTGAACATCCACCATGGACACAGAAAGGAATCCAACAGTCCCTTTCCCTCTGCAGCTGGTAAATAAGGAAGGGAAGGGATTCCCACATCTTCTCCCAGCCACACAACACCCTTGAGCCCTGTTGAGCTCCTGGTCCCCAAAACTGCTCCCAGACACATTTTTGCAGAACCTCTCTCCAGGTGGTTGTTCACCCTCTCTCCAAGGACTTTTTTCCTCCGCTGCCCTGGAGGGATCCAGGAAACCCTTCCAGGGTGCTCAACCCATCCACTGCTCTTCACATGATACCATCTACCAGCAGATAAAAATACCCATGGTCCGAGCAGGCAGGGATGCGCCCAGCGGGGAACAGATAACCTTGCGATCACAGAAATGTGCCCCAGCGAGTTTCACGTTACACATTAACAAGAAACGGGGGAGAGAGTGGCAGTGACGCACGAACGGGCAGGGGAATTTATAGCCGGAATGCACACGTTGCTCGGCTCACGCAGAGGGGACGACGGAGGGGACAGCCCCGTCCCGAGGTGCTCCTGCACAAGGCAGGGTGGCCGCAGCAGGTCTCTGTGAGCTGGAGACACTGAGTGCGCCTAAGGGAGCAGGGCAAGCACTGCTTTTGGGATCAGATCCGTGCCCATCAGGCCAGAGACAATTTAGAGTAGGAGTTTGTCAGTCTGACAACAGCTTGTACTTCCAAGGAAGGCGTGGGAAACCTCCAAACATGGAGAAGTTCTCATAAAGCTGAGAAGATGCTTACAGCTCTGACCTTGCACCTCAACACAGGCACTGGTTGCTAAAGATATAAAAGCCAGCTGGAGATCTGCCACCCATGAGCAGCGCCTCCATTTTCGGAGCCTGCTGAGGCCCTCAGCTCAGCCTTTATCTCAGAGCAGGATCTCGTGGCCACCTTTTGAGCAGATTCAGGGGTCCAGTCTCACCATCGCTGAGCACGTCTGCAACTCTGCTTTATTATATTGCAACCACCCTCATCCTTTCCTGTCTTTTCTCACAACTAAGCCAGACAGCTGGGAGGAATCCACACCTTCTTGACTTGTGAACACACCACCCGGAGACAGCCAGACACATGAGCTTGGCTCTGGGCTCCACCATGGGGAAGGGGGTCTCCCACGTGTCCATCAGACTTCTTCTCTCCATGACCATGGTGCATGCAACCATCCTTCTCCCCAGATCACCCTCTGTTAAAGAGGGGAACACATCCTGGAGGATGTTCAGGCACAGATATGGTAACCTCTACAGAATGGAGATGGAATGCTGCCTCCTCCTCTGTCGAAGGCGTATGTGCTGCTATGGACCATGCGGTGAGGCAGCATGAAGGAGGTCTGCACTGCTGAGCACACAGGACTCAAAGGCAATGTTTTAATTCAGAGCAACAAGAAGTTTTGTGGTGACTGCCCTGATTGTCCCACCTAACACACGTTGGTTTGCTCTGGAAACGCAGCCCCGGAGCGCACAACCTTGGTTCTTCCCAGATGAAACCAAACTGGGACATCTACAATGGGAGAGCCCTGAACACACAGCACCACCTTTTGGGGACTCGTAGGTCTGACCCAGCGAGTGTCCTCTCAACGTTGTCCTCCCGCATGTACCAAGCAAGCATGGAAAGCTCTTGCAATGCGGAAAGTGTCCACAACACCCCGGGGTCCTTCTGGTGCTTTATAAAGGGCCAAGTCGCATCGTCATCTTCATATTTGCTGTCAACACCTCAACACTTTGCAACTCCAGTGTTCCTCCCTTGTCTTTACAACCTGCCTCCTGCCTCAATGTCCTTTCTGGGGACAGACTTTTTAGCACGGCCTGTAGCGACAGGACAAGGGGTGATGGTTTCAAACTGAAAGAGGGGAGATTCAGACTGGATAGAAGGAAGAAATTTTTTACAATGAGGGCGGTGAAACACTGGCCCAGGTTGCCCAGAGAGGTGGTAGATGCCCCAGCCCTGGACACATCCAAGGCCAGGCTGGATGGGGCTCTGAGCAACCTGATCTGGTTGAAGATGTCCCTGCCCATGGCATGGGGATGGACTGGATGGGCTTGAAAGGTCCCTTCCATCCCAAACCCTTCTGTGATTCTATGATTCTATGATTCTCTTCTTCCCTGGTCCAAGCCTCCTTTTGCTGTCTCCTCTTGTCTCTTGTCCCCTCAGAGCTTTTGTCTTTTCTTTCATCCTTTTTTCTTACTGTCCCACCCTTCCTTACTGCCATAATTTCCTGATGGCCACGTCAACCCCTTCGAGGTCACTTTTAGGAAGATGAAGGCCACCTTCCTGAAGACGACTTCAACAACTGCCTCTCAGGAGCAGCTCAGCAGGTGTGTCCCAACCTTGAGGACCCTGAACAGGTCTTCAGGTGATCTTGCTGCTCACTGGGATGTCCATGTCCATGTTCATGTCATGTAGAACAGTTTGGAGGAAAGAGGCTGGTAGAGGCTTGCTGATGCCCCAGTCCCTGGACCTTGTAGATGACCCTCAGGATGCAGGCATGTCCCATCCTCAGATCCCATCCCAGCTCCAGAGGAGTGATGCTGACAACTCCTGGTTGAACACAGATGTGGGTTCCTGGAGTTACATCCAGTGATGGTGAATGTGCAGGGTTGGCTCTTGGCAGGAGGCCCTGCACCCGTCTCTGGGTGCCCACATCCCAGGGGCAATCTGATCCCCCAACGTGAGCCCATGAAGCTGTGCCTGCTCTCTAAATACTCCCAAACCTCAGGAGTGTTGTTGGATGGCTCTTAGAATCATAGAATCATAGAATTGTTAAGGTTGGAAAAGACCCTTAAGATCATCAGGTCCAACCGTTAACCTACCACCGCCAAGTCTGCCACTAAACCATGTCCTCAAGCACCACATCTCCCCGGCTTTTAAATCCCTCCAGGGATGGGGACTCAGCCCCTGCCCTGGGCAGCCTGTGCCAGGGCCTGACCACTCTTTCAGTAAAGAAGTTTTTCCTAATATCCAACCTAAACTTACCCTGGCGCAGCTTGAGGCCATTTCCTCTCGTCCTATCACTTGTTACTGGGGAGAAGAGACCGACCCCCACCTCACTACAGCCTCCTTTCAGGCAGTTGTAGAGGGCAATAAGGTCTCCCCTCAGCCTCCTCTTCTCCAAACTAAACAACCCCAGCTCCCTCAGCCGCTCCTCATAACACTTGTGCTCTAGACCCTTCCCCAACCTCGTTGCCCTTCTCTGGCCACGCTCCAGCACCTCGATGTCCTTCTTGAAGTGAGGGGCCCAAAACTGCACACAGGATTCGAGGTGCGGCCTCACCAGTGCCGAATACAGGGGCACCATCACCTCCCTGCTCCTGCTGGCCACACCATTCCTGATACAAGCCAGGATGCCATTGGCCCTCTTGGCCACCTGGGCACACTGCTGGCTCATGTTCAGCCGGCTGTCGCCCACCACCCCAGGTCCTTTCCCGCTGGGCAGCTCCCAGCCGCTCCTCCCCACGCCTGCAGCGGTGCCTGGGGTTGTTGTGACCCAAGTGCAGGACCCGGCACTTGGCCTTGTTGGAGACCCTTCTCGTGTGTCCTTTACTCCAGTAGTATCGGTGATCTCCTGCCTCCTGCTCCTGATGTACTGCTGGTGTAGCGCAGCTCCACATCAGAAAAGCAAACAACGGGTGTTTGATGGGACCCTAGGGGGCTGTGTTTTGTGGGTCCCACTCCTACACCAGACCACAGCAGCCCCACAGATTCACTCCCACCCAAGGGCTAAAACCCATCACCGGACATAACCCTCATCTCCTCTCTTCGCCTCCCCCCATCTGCTCCCAGCTCGCAGGACGGGAGATAACACCGGTGGAAGGAGGACTTACCTGATTTACACCAGCAGAGAGGTCACCTCCATTTGAAAGCACCTTGAAGTACCTCCTGGATAGACTTAGAAGCTGTTATGGTCCCATGCTGAGATGGGATGAAGGGCTAAGACTGAGTCCTGCTCCAGATGGGCAGATGCCTCCTGCCTCCAACAGACCCTGATGTTCACATCTGGTCACGAGCAACCAGAAAACGAGCAGGAAAGCTGCCAATTCTTGGAGGAAAACACCCTCCATAAACCTGCCAAGCGTCCCTGCTCGGAGATATTTACTCTGTCGATGTGTTCTCATGGAAATTAATCCCAGTCTCACCCCTCCGGGTATGGCAAACATTACGAGCGAGGAATGGGGAGAGGCTAGGACAGCAGAGCACGGGGAACAAAGCTGCTTGGGTGTACCAGCCTTCACCGAAATGTAGTGGAACAGGCCCAAGCAGGACGCAGCAGGGCCGTACGGGCTCTCTTCCAGCTCGGCTGGACCTCTATCCCCCCCGCGGCCATCTCGGCTGCGGGACAAGTCGTTCCGCCCCAGTTCAAACTGGAGGAGGCTGATTCATCCCCTGGGCTCCTGAAGAGCCACTTCAAGGTTTCTTCAACTCGCACCAGGTTACAACAAGCTCCAAAGAGGGATTTTTTTTCTTCTGCTGGGGAATGCCAAAGTATGCAAAGAGCAAGAAATTATACAGACGGGGAAAAATAAGATTCACAGAGCGCGCTTAGCACGCTTATTTTTCCCCATCTGTATAATTTCGTGCTCTTTGCATGCTTTGTGCATCGTATTTTTCCCAATTAATATATTTTCTTTTTTTATGGCCAAAAAAAAGGAGCGCTGTGAGTTGCTTAGGTGTTACCTTTCGCCTTGCCATCGCTGTAGGACATGCTCACCGCTCCGATTCGCATCCGCATGGCACCCCCACGTGGGGAAAGCCCGGAGGCTCCGGCACCTCTTCCTTCTGATGGATGTGCAAAGCCTTCCGGGTGAAAGAATGAAGAGGTGGAAATACAAATCGAATAATTAATTAAGGGGAAATCCAGGGAAAACAGCGGTTGTGCTGGGAAAGCTCTGCCAGGGCAGCACAAGGTGAATACGAGCATCATTGCTTGAGCACATGGGTTGCTTTGAGGGATTAAACTGGGACCAGGACCCATCATCCCTCATCGTTCGCCGCATCCCGGGAAGCGGAGGGATGCGAGGAGCCCCCACAACCGATGCTGGGGTACCCCCAGCCTGAGATGTGCACGTGGCGTGGCATCTCCGTGGTCCCCCAAAACCTGTCCCCACCTTAGCGGAGCAGCGGCAAGGGCTGGAGGGGAAAGGAGGAGCTGGAAACATCTGGAGGCACAACATCTGGAGGCTGGAAACATCTGATTTAATGCCGGTGTGGTCTTTGAAGCGCTGGGAGAAGCACTCAGAACAAAACCGCAGCCGTCAGATAATCCCAAGCTCAATTTCTGGCTTTATCTGCTCCTCGGAGAGATCACCTCCCACGCCCAGGCAGGGAAGGCAACGGCTGTGCCACCCCCAGGATATCGCTGTTAATTATCAAGGATCATTTTGTTCCCTTAGTCTTTTTTTTTTTTTATACTTTCATTCATTTTTTCATTCTTTTGTTCCTATTTATCTATCTGCCTGCCTAGCTATCTGATCTATTTGTCTGTCTATCTGTTGATCTGTCTGTCCATCTATTATAGCCATCAAGCTTTTTTATTTTTATCGTAATATATTATATTTTTAATTGTTAATTTTTAATATAATATAATATAATATAATATAATATAATATAATACAATATAATACAATATAATACAATATAATACAATACAATATAATATAATACAATATAATACAATATAATACAATGTAATATAATATAATATAATATAATATAATATAATATAATATAATATAATATAATATAATATAATACAATATAATATAATATAATATAATATAATATAATATAATATAATATAAATAATATAAGGTAAGGTAAGGTAAGGTAAGGTAAGGTAAGGTAAGGTAATGTAATATAATATAATATAATATAATATAATATAATATAATATAATATATATTTTTAAATTTTTATTTCCTATATACTCATATTAAATATAAAAATTTATCATAGAATCATAGAACATCTCAAGTTGGAAGGGACCCATAAGCATCACTGAGTCCAACTCCCTGCTCCTCCCAGGACTGCTATATACTCCTATATATTCATATACACTCATATATATTCATATATAGCCATATTTAATATAAAAAGCCGATTCCCCCAGGGAAAGCGGTTCCCTTTTCATCTCCCCCGGCCAGGGGGACCTTGCAGACCCGCAGCTGCTGGTTGGCAGCCCCCTCCCGCCGCCGTTTCCGTTGGCGAGCAAATCCTCCTGCCAGGAAACCCCCTGCCAGTTGAGCAGACAAAATCTGCTTTCTCAGCAGCTGCTGGGATCTGCTGGTGGAAACGCTCCTCCGCCGCGGCTTTCGCAGCCGGAGCTGCCTCACGCGTTCATCACCCGCCCGGAGCATGGGCTAAAAGATGCCGGGTTTTGCTCCGAAGCGCATCCTTGAAGCCAAGAGTCTTTAAATGCAAAGCGTTTTCCTCGCTCGCCGTGAGCTTTTTTTGTACTTAAAAAG